>CM036553.1:4184223-4824223 GCA_020745685.1 Tautogolabrus adspersus
TGATATGCACAGGATTGACACACAGTCTGTGTTTTCATGTTTTGGTTTTCAAAGAAGATAAAGGGAGACAGGGGGAAATTGCAGAGTGGATAAACCACAGGCTCAAAAGCACTAACCATCATATTTTTCTCTTTTTTTCTCCCTTCCCTCTTTCCTTCTCCCTTCAGAACCCCTGACCCCCTTCCCCCTTTCCCATCTCACCTCACCTCCCCCTCCCTTCTCTGGCTACAGACGGAGACAGCTATGCAGTCCTTCCGTGAGCGCAGCGGTGGTTACCACAGCAACCAACCCTGCTACCAGCAGGAGCCCCATGAATTATCCCGCCTGGAGACCTATCGGCAACATCCTCATCATCCCCAACCCCAGCACCCGCATCCAGGCCCTGGTCCACATCCAGGCCCAGGTCCAGGGCACACAAGGACGGGCTATGAGGCTCTTTCACTGGCAAACCCCACAAGCATGCCTCCAACTGGAGGGCCAGGAACTGGAGGAGGACCCAAGGACTGTTACACCCAGCAAGCCTACCCTGGATACCCGGGAAATGGTGGAGGGAATGGAAGTGGAAATGGAGGCTCTGCATCCTCACAGGCAAAAAAATCATACAGAACAAGCAAAGTACCCCAAACCAACACCAGTCAGCACCTGCAGGGACCTGGGGCCTACAGTAACCACATGGGGCCTGGTAGTTACTCAGCTCAGTATATAGGTGAGGGCCACCTGCAACAGAAATGGGAGGACCAAGCCCAGCTAGCACAGTATGACCAGGAGCTGATCGGACGTATGGAAGGTAGTGGTACCCCTGCACCTAGTTCCTCCCAGTACATGGACCAGAACATGCTGGGCCACACCCAGACTCAGTGCCACCAACCCTCCACCCCTGCCTATACCAGCCCCCACCATCAACCTCACCCTCCTAACCCTGCCCAATCCCCTCTCATGTACCCTCAGAGTCACCTGCACTACCCCCAGCACTCACCTTCTCCTTCACCATACATGGAAAAGTGCAGCCCTATGCCTCATTGTTATAAAGGTTACAACATGCCAACCAACTCCCAGTATGGAAGACAAATGAGTAGCCACAGCAATCTGAAGCAGGGAGGTTACAGGCCAACTCAGAACAGTTACAGCTATCAGCAGCCTCCCTCAAGAGGTTATGAGCAGCAGCCCCCTTTACAGGCCATGACTAACCCCCAGGAGTCCCACACAAAATATCAACACTACAGCCAACCCCAACAAAACTACTGTCTCTCAGATCTCTCTGTCAGATCGCCAGAACAATATTTTCAGACCTGTAGCCCTTCCTCAAGTCACTCTCCTGCACGTTCTGTTGGGCGCTCCCCTTCGTACAGCTCCACCCCTTCACCACTAATGACCAATCCAGAGTCGTTCCAGTATGGCCAACCACCCATGACCCCTGGGGCAGCCTCCTCTTCTTCATCCTCTTCAGCTGGTATGCAGGACCAAGCCAGTACCAACACCATGTTGATGCCCCCACGATCACACCCTTCACCCAATGTGCCCCATGCAGCACCCCATAGCTACACTACCACACCGCAGGTCCCCACCATGAAAGAACGCTTCTCAGAGAAGTTGCTGTCTAACCCCAGCTTGTGGAGTCTGAATGCCCTCACCTCTCAAGTAGAGAATATCTCAAATAATGTCCAGCAGCTGCTGCTTTCAGAGGCTCTGGTGGCCAACAAAAAGGGAAGTAAGCGCAGTAGTGGAGGAAGTAACAGCAGTGTTGGAAGTGGGGCATCCTCCAAAAAGGGTGACGAGTACAAAAGTCCTCCCTATCCAGATAGTGGTGCTGGGAGTGTTGGTCCCATGCAGGACCCTTACTCAACTCCACAGCATCAGCCAATGCCTATGGAGCTCCATGAGGGAGGCTACTCAAGCAGTAGTGATGAACAACTGGAGAGGGGCTACTACTACTGTGGCCAGGGCAGAAGTCCAGCACAAGCCCCCAATAACACACAACAAAGCTTGGATACAGCCTCTTCATGCTCCATGACATCTCCAGACGATATGTCCACTAGGTCTGGGGACTCAGGTCTTCACAACCTTACCCCTGACCCAACAAGATGTCAGTCAGGCCAGGGAGGAGATGGCATGAGTACTCCAGTAAAGAGCATTGGTGATGAGAGGTCGCCTACAAGTATAACAATTCCTAGTCCGATGAAACAAGAAAGGGACTCTCCTTTGGATATACAGCATATCAGTGAGCCTGTCAAAGAAAACTTTGAAGAATCAGCATGGACTGAGAAACCAGCGGACAAAGAGGAAGTGACAACAGATAAAAACCCTGATCTTGACAGAGATTCAGAGATGACTAAATCAACAGAGAATCTTGAGAAATGGTCGGATGAAGAGAAATGCACAGCTCGATACAGCGACCTAAACAAAGATGAGACAGACAAAGGCTATTGCTATAAGGAGACAGTGTACCAACATGTACAGAGCAAATATGACTCTGATGCAAGAGACTCAGTTGAACAGTCCCCAGCAGCTCTCTCTGACTCCAGCCACAAGGAACACTTTGTCAATGAGATGAAATCTGAGGCATTCAAATCAGAGTCTCCAACTGCTTCTGAGAGCTCAGTGAAAACATTGCCTTTCATTTCTGGGGGTGACCTTGAACAGGATCAATATTCAACAGAGAAGGATGACAGCTCAGAGAATGCCTCCCCTACCCCCCTAGCAGAGGTTTTAAATGAGAGCAACTTGGACAAGAGAGAGAGCAGAGATGAGGAGGATGAAGAGAGAGAAGGAGAGGAGGAAGCGGAAGAGGAAAAAGAAGAAATACAGAAACAAAAGCTACATACTCTTTCACCTCCTCTGTCTGCCGACGAAAAGGAGGAACTGGGGGAGGGAGAGACAGTGAGCCAGTCATCGACTGAGGATCACATGAATAATAAAAATGGGCCAGAGAAGCCTCTTGGAGATCTCTGCAGAAGGACAGAGAATCAGAGTACTGAACTCCTTATTGACAATGAGTCTGCAGGAACACCTTCACATCCAAATACAGCAGCAGATGCTTCTGCAAGGGAGTCAGCCATTGGTGACACTGCTCCTCAGCCTCAGTCATCTTTGCCAGTTTTCTCAGCTCTCAATGACAAGGGAACCCTCCAGGCTAGGGATCATATAGATCACAGTGATGCTAAAGTGCTGGAGCCAGACTCTCCGCAGCTCCCAGGGAAGTCAATACTTCCCTCAGCTCCCTCCTGGGCAGATACTCCACCCTCCCCGAAAAAAGGTGATGAGGACATGGAGCCAGGCATCAGCTGTGCCAGTGCTGTGACTCCATTGGCCAAGCCAGAGCCTGTTGCCCCATCTGCTCAGCCCAGAGCATTCGGACGCAAGCATGCCAGGGGCAGAAGAAGAATAATGCAGTCAGGTGATGGAATCAGGCGACAGCTAAGTTTGGAGAGGGAGGGGGGAAAGGAACAGGAAGGAGCCCCCTCTCCTACACAGAAACCATGCATGCCTCAGAGTAAAACTGTTTTATTTCCAGATCAGACGAACCTAGCTCATCAGGAGTCTATTGTGAGCCAGACTCCCAAAATGCTAACGGATGGTTTTCGATCAAGAATGTGCACTCGCTCATTCAATTCACTTGACTCACCACCCAAAGTTGAGCCCCATGTTAAGAGAAAACCTGGTCCAAAACCAGGTCCAAAGTCTGGGCCAAAACCTGGACCAAAACCAGGGCAAAAACCAGGCGCAAAGCCAGGGCCAAAACCAGGGCCTAAACCTGGCCTAAAGCCTGGATTAAGACCTGGACCAAAACCAGGGCCAAAACCAGGAGCAAAACCTGTGCCAAATGAACCAGAGCTGCCACAGAAAATTGAGACTCCTCTGAGAAGAAAGCCTGGACCGAAACCAGGTTCAAAACCTGGACCTAAACCTGGACCTAAACCTGGGCCAAAACCTGGACCAAAAACTGGTTCGAAACCAGGTCCGAAAGCAGGACATAAGCCCGGACCAAAGCCAGCAGAAATGTTACCGCCGGCTGACACTACACCTTTAAAGAGCTCTGTGGGTCGCCCCAAAGGGTCAGTTTCTAAAGGAAAGACGGTACAACAGGAAGAAACTACTCAGCCTTTGACTGCACAGCAAAGCAGAAACAGGAAGAGCGCAAAAGCTTCAATATCACAAGTAAACGAGGATGTAAAACCAGTAAATCAAGAAGAAAAAATTGTAAAACTGGAGGAAAAGGCACCAGAAAAGGAAAGTAAGAACATGGTGTTAAGATCCAGAAAGCCCTCACAAGAAAAACCCTCAAAAGAAAAAGAAAAAAATGCAGGGGAGAATGTTCTTCCCCAGGTTGTAACTGAAATAAAAGCCAGTGATATTTCTAAAAAAACAGAGGAGTCTATTACCCCGAAAGAAACTGTAACTACAACTCCTAATGAAGTAAAAAACGCAGATGTTCGAGCAGACCCACCTGCACTAGTTGCAGCACCACTCCCAACAGAAAAATCTGAAGAAAAGACATCACTTCCACTAAAACGGAAACCTAGTCCAGAACTTTCTCTAACACAAATTAAGAAAAAGAGGGGTCCAAAACCCAAACCTAAACCCATACTGCCTGACCCAGCTGTTTTGGAAGAAATTGTCTCCCCACTTAAAGAGAAGTGTGTTGTGGGCTCCAGGAGAAAGCGAGGGTCAACCAAGAAAGCTTCTGTGGTTACTACCCCAACCAAAGACGGTCTTCCAAATATCAATGAAACTGATATCACAACTGATACGCCTGTGCTGCCTCCTCAATGCCCAACAAAAACAAAGGTTCTCCCACCACGCAAAGGTAGAGGACAGAAATATGAGGCCATGGTGCAGAAAAATACATCTCCTAGCTTGAAGAAACACCTCCCAATTCCCCAACCAGACAGCAATCTAACTGATGATGTGACAACCAAGGTTTTGTCTCAACACGCCTTGAAGGAAGGTGAGACGTCAGTGCTCACACATGGCCCTGAGATGATTGACGGAGAAGTAAAAAGCATAGATTCTAGACGAGAACAACATAGTAAAGAGGAGACAACACAAGAAAGAAAAAAACATAAGATCAGTCAAGAGGCATCAACACAAGAGGAGGTGAGAACAGGGTCTGAAGAAGAGGTTGTAAATAAGGAGGAGATGAGACAGGAAAACCATAAACCAGGGATGCCACAGGATGGTGAGGCTGACAAGGTTTGGAGCTCAATGGATGGCCCAGTAGAAGTCAAGCCTCAAGGAAAGTTGAAACAATCGGCCTCAGAAGCTTTATCTTCAACTGCGAATAACTCCTCAAGAACTAAAAGAAAGAGATGGGCCATGGTTGAGAGTACTGATGCCTCAGTAGTAGCATTGGAAGCAGGCAGCCTGATAGTTACAACACCAAGGCTAGCTAAGCAGAGAGCAATTAAAAACAACCATGAGATGCACCTTAAACAGAGAAGGAAGAAGAGAAAAGGCCTTCAAGAAGAAACAGAAATAGTCGAGGAGATAAAAGTTGAAGCAGCAGAACAACAACAGGAGAGGGTGGAAGAGAAGGTAAACACGACAGAATCCGCAGTACCTCTGCCAATCAGTCAGGATGAGATCAAAGAAGCTCCCCAGGTCACCAGCACAGACCTTATCCAGAAACCGAGGAGAGGCAGAAAACCATCAACAGATCCAACTAAAAGGAAACGCAGCAAAGCCTCAACAGAGCCGATTCCTGGTCAGCAATTGAAGGTCCACAAAAAGCCTGGGCCAAAACCTGGGATGAAAGATGCCATCGAGGTTATTGAGGCAGTAATAAGAGCTGCAGGATGTGAGTCAGACGCAAAAGAGGAGAGAGAAAAAGAAGAGAGGGAAAGAAGTGAAAGAGAAAAAACGGATAAACAGGAGACAACCATTGTGGGTCCTGTAGTGACAGTATCAGACAAAAAGACTGAGATCATGACAGTAAAAAGAATCAGACGAAGACCAGTCTATCAAAATCCTAGACTGTCTTTCTGTCCTTACGTACGGATTAACAACTCCAGGGACTTTTCCTCTTGGTGTGCCATAGTCAACAAGCCTGAGGATGCAGTAATATTTCAGAGACGAAGAAAAAAGGGCATACTTCGAATGAGGAATCCTTTCACAGTTGCAAAAGTAGTGCCACAAGCTGCTGCCATGCTACAAGGACCCTTGGTAAACACAAATCTAACAGACAGGTGTCTCACATGTAGCCTGTGTGGAAAGCCAGCAAATTACAGAGACTTGGGTGATTTGTGTGGACCCTACTACACAGAGGATAGTATTCCCCGGAAAGTTTTGACGACCAGCCACAATGAATCCCTCAGGATAGGTTCAGAGAAGACAAATAACAACAACAGTAGCAACAGTGAAGAATCAGGCAACTCCCTAAAGAATGAGGGAGAGTGCAGCACAAAAAAGGAGGGCAATACTGAGGCATTACCACAAGAGGTCAGTAGTAGTAGTCGTCACCATCACTGGCGCCACAGACGTGCAGAAAGACCAGAAAGAATGGGTCAGGAGGGTGGTCCACGAAGATTAACGCTCAGAGAGAGGTTCAGGCGGATGAAGCAGCTCCAGTCCGTCAGCACAGGGGCTTCAGGTGACCAAGAGGGCGGTGACAGCATGTTCCAAAGGCTACAAGTGGAGGCGGAAGCTAAAGAGCACTGGGCGCATGAAAACTGTGCCATCTGGACCAAGGGCGTAATTATGGTAGCTGGGAGGCTTTTCGGCCTGAAAGAGGCTGCAAACAACTCAGCCCAAACGGTATGACTGCATTTATTTACTCTACTTTTATGATTGTGCAAGTTAATAGAGAAATGATAGCCCCTTTCACATATGATCTGCACTCCTGATAATTTTCCAGAAATTGCCAGGGTGAGCTGCAAGTGTGAGCGCAAACTGTCAAACTTTTCACCCCAAGTTTATCCAGACTTTGTCCCGCCAGGCCCCGTGTAAAATGTTCACATTTAGTGAGCTGATAATATCAGGAAAATTCTCGACAAGTGAGTAAGCAGGGGCGATGTTGTTTGTTATGCGTCCATTGCAAATTGGTCTGATCAACATGCAGGCAGTGAGGTTGCTTCGTACTGCTCGTCAGTATGTTCTTTACCACTCTTTTGTTGATAGTTTCAATGATATAAAGGCAAACACTGCCATCTTGGATATTTTGTAAATATTACACTGTGACTTCTTCCTCCTGAGACCCCATCCCCCATCTGACAGGGAAAATCTTCCGCTTTTAGGGACATGTGTGAATAAGCAAGTCTTGAAAATCTCAGGGCCAGACTGTCCTGAAATTTCCTAGACATTTTCAGGAGTGCATGTTTGAAAGGGGCTCATGATAGTACTGTCATGCAAACAATCTCTGGGAAACTGCAATAACTTTTTAACTTTTTTCCCCCTCTTTTCCTCTTCTCTTGTGTGTCTCTATCGGTCAATTTGTTTGTTTCTTTATTGGTCCCGGTCCATATGTCCGTCTGTCTGACTAACCCCAGAACTGCTACAAGTGCCAGACTGTGGGGGCGTCCCTCAGCTGCTGTTGGAGAGGCTGCTCTCATAAATACCACTATGTCTGCGCCAAAGAGATAGGTAAGAGACCACAGCCAGAGAGGAAGAGAGCAACAAGGGATGAAAAGAGAAGAAGAGTCAGGGAGAGGGAGGTGAAATAAGTGGAGAAATTGGGAAAGAGAAATTGAAGGTGGGTTTAGAGGGCAATAGGGAGGGGAACAAATAAGGCAGGTAGAGAAGAAAGAAACAGGAGGTAGGGAGGGAGGGTGGGTGTTGGTAAAATGAGAGAGAGAAAATACATCAAGAAGTAACATTATTGAGTGTTAGGAGAGATGGCAGAGAGTGCTCGAGGAGAGCAAAAGAGGGAGGGAGCTTTGAATAAAGGGGATGATGAGAGGAAAGTGGGACCCCAGAGTGTGCAAGAGGGAGAGGGGGAAGAGATAGAGGGTGTGCATGTGTGCATTATTGACCATAACCCTGTGGCTTGGTCCATCCATTCTGCTCTCTGGGTACTGAGTGTGCATGTGTCTGCGTGCATTTTGCACGTGGTCGCTTGCTTAAATGCTTTCATGTGTGCATCTCATAACCATGTTGCTTCTGTTTGGACCTTCAGTGTATGTGTGCTACTCTTTGTTGTCAATATGAGTGAGTGTTAGCACATGTGTTGCATGGCTCCAGTTACATTACCTCATGCCAAAGAAGTACAGTGTGAGGATTAGAAAGCCTGCCACGTCTGCCTAGCCAGCACAGAGAGCAGAGCGAGGCCCTTTTTAATCCTGCTGAGTGCACCAGCCATATCTGCCTGCCTGCCTGCCTGCCTGCCTGCCTGCATCACAACTCATCCACTCACTCTATCTGTCCTCTGTTGCTCACCTTTTCTCTCTCTCTCTCTTCCTTTTCTTGCTCATTTTTCATCCTGACTCTTCCTCTTTTTTCATTTATATGGATTTTTGGACATGGGATTGTAGGGGTTGCTGCGTCTAATCGGCTCATGTAATTTGTTTCATTTATTGTCATGGTCTGTAAGTGACACTGAAACTTGCTTTTTTTCTTTTGGTTCAATTACTCTCTTTCTGCCTAGGCTGCACATTCCACGAGGATGACTTCTCCATCAAATGTCCTAAACATGAGGTAAGAAAATTAAAGCCTTTTCAGCTCTAGACTTTTACTGATTCATCAAATCATCACTGCACCCTGCTTTAACAGTGAGTCATGCCACGAAGAAAGGCGAAGGAGACGATTATAGGAAACAAGTTAGTTCACTACTGAAATAACCTGAGTTAAAAGGTCTGTTTATGTACAAACAACAGGTTTGTGTTCTCTTAAGAACTCTTATACCCTCTCTACTCTAAGAACCCTGCATTTTGTTTCTTTTCTTTTCTCCCCCCTCAATCTGATTTTGTCTCACCCCTTGCACCACTCCACACTTCATCCCTCTCCATGGCAAAGAAAAAAAAATTGTGTTCACACATAGCTGTCACAAGCAGCAACACCTTGGCTCGATAGATGATACAGTGCAGAACAGAAAACACGATTGTCAGCTGTTGTAGAACAAAAAGAGAAGGAAAAGTAGAACAGATGAGGATTCGGCTTTGAGTTCCTTATACTCGGGTATCAAGTACACTATTTAGCTCCTTCTGAGCCATTGTGTAACCGATGAAGGCCAGGATCACTTGGGCTCAGTGATATTTTGTTACCCAGTCAATATGTTCCCAGTGACCTTGGCAAGCTAAACCCATATCCATCAGAAATAGCTGCAAAAACATTCAAGTAATATTCCCGTTTGTATTGCGGTCACTTATGACGGCTGCAGACCTCTACAATTACAAAAAGTCCCCTGGTCTTGCGTGAATATCAACAGTACACTTCGATTTGCTGTAAGACAGATGCCATCTGGTGGTGGCGTGTTCACACTGCAGCACAGAGAGGAAGGTCAAATGCAAAGGGAGGCGGGGAGGGAAGTAAAGAGGGAGAGATGCTGACATTCAGCAGGAAGCAGCGGTGCATTGAGGCAGCAGTTGCAGCAGCCTCCCTCTCTCCCTCCCCTCTCTGCATCCCTCTTTCCCTCCCTCTTCCTCTCGTTGCTCTCCTCTGTGCAGACTGACAGGGATGAAAAGCTGGCTGCTGATCAAAACACCCCACCCAGCAACACACTGCCTTCTATCCTCCCCACAAGCTCTCTCCACCCTTTTCTCTCTCCTTCTCTCCCTCTTTTCTCTCTGTTATTTTCCCTATTTTGCTCCTGCGCCTCCCTGCTGTTCTAGCTCCCTCTGTCTCTCACTCTGCTCACCTCTCATCTCATATGAGCTCACTTTTTCCATTTTCAGTCATCCTCCCCCCATCTCTTTCTCCCTCTTTCTTTCTCATCTCCTCTCCGCGCCTCCTTTCACCTCACCTCCCACGTCTAAGCGGCAGAAATAGAGTATGAGAAACAGAGAGAAAAAGGAGAGCAAGACAGAGAGATTGTTGTTAGCAGGCTGAGGCACGGCTGTCATCAGCTGAGGGATTTGAAGGTCTGTGTGTGTGGGTCTGTGCCGCACCAATTTAAGCTGAGGAGCCTAATCAAAGGGAAGAGCAGATACAGATGCACACACACACATACACACACCCATGGGTCCCCTTCTGAAATTCTCCCTGTGCCTGCGTTCATTTGGTTTCAGGGCTGGAACACACATATCGATGAAATTGTGGGCACATGCTGACTTCAGCTGTGGGACACACACTGTGTGCGTCCACACAGGTTCATTAACAGGGTACCTGTAGGCTCACACACGGATACACACAGTGCGTGAGAGACAGGCTGTAAGAAAGGGGGGAGAAAAACAGTTTTGTGCTGCAGCTGAGAGGGAAAAGAAAAAAGGAATGGGGGCAGTTACATCAGCGAGCAACTGAATGAAAGAGGCAGAGATAGAAGGAGAAAAGAAGGGCAGAATTAGAGAACGGCAACAAAGGGAGCGACATTCGTTGATGAAGAAAAAGAGAGGAAACAAGTGACAGTGAAAGAATATGATACAAGAAGGTTAAAAGAAAAAGAATGAAAAAAGAAACACAGAGGGAAATGTAGGAGTCAGAGAGACACGCAGCTCGTCTGAGTCCAGGCTATAAGGATGTGCGACTGGTGCCTCAGAGAGGAGGACAGAGAGAATGAATGAGAGGTACTTGGTGGCTTCAGAGGACGCTGAGGGGAAAGAAAGGGCTCTACCGCCACCTCACCAGTGCAATTAGTGGGCGTTCCTGCTGTGTCTTTCACAGTGGAGCTGGTTCACTGACCAGCTGCATCAATCTCACTTTCATGTCTGCAGAAACACTCATGCAGACACATGTACAGCGCAGCGATCAGAGCTCCAAGTGGCAGGTCTGCACAGGCTTCACCTGCAGTATACATGATAAACATGTGTTGCAGCTTTTATGTTAGTAGAAGCAGTAGCTGACAGGGGCAATAGTGCTGCAACAACTGAAAACATTAATTAGTGGAAATAACCAATACATTACAATACAATATCTCAAAAGTGGCAAGCCAAAAACACACATACCTCATAAACCTAACTCTGTCCTCCTCTAGGTTGGCATTAAACCTGCCAAGCAAAAAACAGTCCCAGAGCATGCAGATCAGATATTACAAGCTGCACAGCTTACAAAGCTAACCAGCGAACAGCTGCTCCCCTTAGCTGCAGTTACCAGAGCAAAGCTATCCTTCCATCAGAAACCATTTCTCTAAAAAGATGGCAAATATCAACACGAACAGATGCTCTGATGGTGTCTATCATTATCTGGTCAAAAGATCATGACTTAATCAAACTCAATGTTTCTCACCTGTCTCTCCCATCAACATTTAAAGATGTGTCACATAGTGCCCCCTACAGGCCTGGAGCACTTCTAGTGTGATGATGGAGTTGCAGCAAATTCTATTGCATTTGATGTCTGTGTTTGTGTGTTTTGGACTCTGCAAAGTGTTTGTATTTGCAGGGAATTTGCTGTTTATGCGTTTGTCCTAACTTTCTGCTGCACATCTTTCATTTTGCAGCAAATTGATGTTGTTCAATTTGTATTGTATTTTCTCACCGTATATAGAAACACACTTTACAGTTTTTAACCAGCGTTGTCATGATACTAGTTTTCAACTTTGATAAATATTAGTAAAAACAAAATGATTGATAGCCTTCAGTTATCAAAAAATTGCAGGCAAACTCCTGCACACCGTCTAATGTCTTTGAACACTAGAAGACTTAGACTTCTACCGTCTGACACCCCCTCACATCTAAAGACAATGTGTCAGCAACTCACAGAGTTTTTAGTCACAGACTTAAATTGCACAAATAAGCTGCCAACATATTTTTGCAATTTGCAGGAGTTTGCCGACTTTTTTTTGATGGATTCATTCCTCTCCAATACACCTGTTTATGAAATAGATGTAGGGTTTTAAAGTCTTTCTACTTTCAACACTAACAATCATTAAATTAACAGAGATTGTATCATTTAAAAACACAAGGAATTGATAAGTATCAGAACATTTTGACAATTATTTAAAATACTTTAACATGAATGCAATGTAATCTACATTGTGGTGAGTGCAAGGCAGAAGTAAAAGACAGATCACCTCAAAACCTCACAGGTTTCTTTCTTTCTTTCTGTGTATTTCTGACTTCTATTTACATCAGTCACTCTTCTCTTATTCTGCAGGACCTGTAAGATATTCCAGTACTCCACCACCAACACCACCTCACAGCCGGTCAAGAATCACCTTTCCAGCAAGGCAAACAAGAACGCTCACAGTCAGACCAGCCACCAAATCCTGAAAACATTGTGTGGACTGATGACGGACAGGGACGTGGGTTGGCCAGTGGGGCTGGGGGAGCGTGAAAGGCTGGAGCTGAGGGCTAACAGACCCTGGAGGAAAGCTCTGCAGAGAAAAGCTGCTCCCAGGACCCGGCCTGGAAATGTGTTTTCTCATCTGAGCCCCTCACTGGAAGGCAGAAGGCAGCAGCTAACAGGAGGATAGACTGTGTGCTGAGAGCCCAGTGCACACATGGGGGCTGTTTGAAATGCAGAGCGATGAATGTGTGTGTGTGTGTGTGTCCTGCCTTCGGATGGGTTGCTATCATATTCAGACACCTGGCGGACACTGATTGGACCGCAGCATCCCTCTGGCCACCTTGTCTATGGTCCAAGAAGTGTGTCTGTGTGTGTGTGTGTGTGTGTGTGTGTGTGTGTGTGTGTGTGTGTGTGATAATCATAGAACTCATCATTCTCCGGCCACATCATCAGTGTGTGTGTGTGTGTGTGTGAGGGAAAAAGGTCATCTCCAATTCAAGATGTCATGCATCAAAAAAACAGCAGCCAACCACTGGATGTACTATCTCAAATGTGTGCGTTTGTGTTTAAAACAAAAAAAGGAAACTGTACATGATGATGTGCTTTACAGGTTCTACATATTCTGATATTGAAGAAAAAAATGGACGCAGTATTTTAATATAACGCTCTTATCTTCGGAGATGTATTTTGATGTGCATTATGACTATACAACATCATTGCGTCACCTTCGGTAAATGTCGGGCTTTGTGTTCCTCCGAAATTAAAAGAAGAAAAAGGGAAGAAAAAAAGACAACTCTGCTTTAGAGTGTTAAAACATTTCAACAGTGTGCACATTCAGTCTGTACAGTCATCACTGGACAGGTTGCAGATCAGGAGGGAGGAGTCAGGTCATCTCACGTCATCTCTTTGTACAGTTCAGAAGTATTACTGTTAAACATTAACATATTGTATGAATATTTCACCTTCCACAACAGTGCAGAAAGTTCTTCATTGCGTTCAGATATCATCACACACTTTGTCTGTTTGTGTATCTCAAATGTAGCCTTTCTCACTCTTCCATGCTAAGTAACGGCGCCCTGCACAGCGGGCGTCTCTAAAAAGTACCAGTCATATCAAAAAGGAGACATATTTAAGTATTAGAGCAGAAAAGGAAGTGCAAAAACGCCACACCAAACGTTCTCTTTTATGAAGCTCATTATTTAATGGTGTATATAAGTATTTGATGCTGTTTAAATGTAAGATGTGATGTACTAATATAATTGTGTATAGTATTTCCTAGAGATGTTTATTTTCTATAAAATGGAATATGTTATTGCTTATAAAATGTTATTAAAAGGATCCATTGATGAAAAAAAAAAGAACGACCTTTTTTGGGAATGTCACTTGTCTTAAGTTGGAGCATGCCGTTGGATTGATTTTCATGTCTCTTTGTTTGGAATCGATGACACAGCATCACTTTGTTTGAAATGTTTTTGTAACGCCAATGTTAAATATACCAGCACCTTTCAATGCTGCTACGACCAGTGCCTGCTCTTTTTGTCTTTACTGAACATGCACCGACATCTACACACTGGAGACTCAGACTAGGGGTGAGCATCGCTCCTTTACGAGACGATCCCGTTCACATCTGGATTCTGATTCATTTAAATGACTCCACATTTTGATGCGAGCCGATCAGACTGACTCTTGCAAATTCATAAATCCCAGGTTTTTTATTACAATAAGGAACTAAAAGAATAGAGGTAAACAAATGTGTGGATCCAAAATAATGTTATTTGTTCAAATCACAAAAGACTAGGCCTCCTGCACAAACAAATAATTTGACTTTAAGTGTCAGGACTGAGGTCTTTAAACCTCCCACTGCTCAGGTGTCTCACTTCAGCTGTTTTCACATATGCACTCCTGAACATTTCTAGAGAATATCAGGACTACTGAGTGTAGGTCAAGAGAATCACAATATCAGCCTAAGAGTGGAGAAGAACAGACTGGTGAACAGAAAACACAACGCAGCCGTTTCATTACATGCACAGAGATTGCACAGGTCGCATGCATACAGTCTTGCACATATTGCAGGATAAAAACGTCACCCACCTCTCCCATTCGCTCGAGGTGAATTCTCCTGATTATATCCTGCTGCTTTCTCACATCAGCTCACTCAGACTTTATGCGGTAAAACACTCGGGGGGGGCTGACAGGAGAAACTTTCCGATAAAGTCTGAGGGAAATATTCAGCTGTTTGCGTTCACAAACGCAGCTCAGTCCGATAACTTTCGAGTTATTAAGGAGTTTTGTAAAAGTGTGAACGAGGCTTTTTGACATTTATTTGGGGGAGAAATATCAAAATCTGTTGTTCAAAAGAGAAATCTCAGCTCTTCTTTAAATCTCACTTCATGGTTTTTAAGAAATCCTGCTTACAGTTCAGACAAAATCTTTAATTCCAAGAGGCAAAATTTAAAGCCAATTATATAAGAACAGAACAATTGTCCATAATGACCCAGTTTGTCTTACCTTTTTACCAATCCAGGTCTACTCAGACTGATGTACTCGCATCTTTAACCTTCAGGTCGGACACCAGGTCAGATCAGTGATTCTCTAAACCCCTTAATATCAGCTGATTTACTCTCTTATGAACCGTGCAGTGTTGTGTTCCAGTAAAAGTGACCTGAACCTTTACATTACTGTAGCCAAATCTTAAAGCCTCCACCTGGCATAAAGTTAAATGTTTGTCAATGAATTTGGCATTTAAAGGCAGGGTTGGTAATTTTCCAAAACTAGCATGATTTTAAAAGTAGCATTCCCTCAGTGCTCCATCTACACCCAGCCCCTCCCCTCTGTGCTCCCTCAAAAGCCACGCCCCTCACTTACCTGCACAAGCGTTGCATTGTGTTATCTCATATCTCATTCAGCGGGAAGTTAACACTAAACTTATATCATAGATTTTATTTTTTTAAGCGTGACTATTTTACTACTCTCAACATCCAACGACAAACTCAGTATGAACTCGGTCATGGCTGACGTGCTTTGAGTGTGGGGTGGAGAACGAGCAGGGAGACAGAAAGGCGTGATTGGTTCATCAGATTGGTACCTGGAGGCAGACATAGGTAGAAGTTTTTACATGCTTACAGCTGCTGCAGATGACGGATTTTCTTCGTTCCTTTTTCAGAGCACGAGTTATACATTTCTGTCAGGACCTGAAGACAATTTCTAAAAGGGTATCTGGAGAAAATTACTTACCCTGCCTTTCACTTACACCGTTAAAGGAAATAACTGGGAACACGCAGGAAAATTAAGTTACTTCAGCTTTTTTCCCCCCAAAATAGAAATCCTCAGAACATTTAGCTTAAGTTTCGTCCCACTTTACACTTCAGCACATGACCTACTTACATAATTTGAAGCCAAGTGGAGAGGGACTGTCAGCTTCTTTTCTCGTTATGCGGTATTAAAAAAATAAAAAGAGGGAGGAAGAACAACAGGGAACAGTGTATTCGTCTTTACAAAATGCTTTTATATTTACATCAGAAAATGTTGAAAGTAAAGAAAAGGGAAGAGATGAAAAGATGTCAGTTAAAAGGACACATGAATAATACCTTTAGACATGGGTGCTTCTCATTCACCTCACTCTGATGACTTTCAGTCTTTCACATTAGTGACACACTATAAAAACATACTGGTCCTTGGACAGAAACACGTGCTGACAATGTTTTTTTTTACTTACAGTCCTCTAAAAGTCCATAAATGGTGTTCTGCAGGAACATGAAACTATGACGACTGACAAAGCGAGTACTGCTCGTTATGTTGGAGCTACAAAGAAAACACTGGAAAGTCACTGCAGGCCATCTTTGGAAAGAATCACGGTCAACTATTACCTTCACATTGGTCGTATGACTCAATTTTACCTTCAAATCGCTCGTATGACTTACAGAATGTAACTCGTTGAAAATGCGACACAAATTCTTTTCATTTTTCATGCCAAAATTGAACACTGCCAATTCATCACAATATCGTAGTTACTTATGTGCAACAGTGCAAGGGGTCAACCGTGTCAGACTGTGTGATGTCGACAACATGTTACTGTCTCTGTTTGACACTTATTGCCATGGCAACACAGTGCAGTAACTATAATTTAGGTCTGGTTGAAAGCTACCAAATATAACATATTTAAGGGAACAAAGTAAGCATTTATCACTCTGCTTATGCAAAATACTGCTCAATTTAAGTTCATACAGATTATAAATACATTTTAAAATATGTACACGGCAACAAAAAGGAGAAAAGAAAAGGACCTATATGAAAATAACCTCATAAAGCCATATTTTTTTTCTCATCTCATTGAAATCAGCCTCGCAGGGCTAGTGCAGAAAATAGTCACAGAGCTTGTGCAGGGGCTCGCTTCACCTCGCCTCAGATGATCACTGAAACATGATTCTAATCAACTGTCGCACACTTCCAACAACCTGCAGAGCGACTTCCCACTGGGCAAGCTCAAGGTCGGACCAATCCGAATTTGGTCGTTTTTCCTCGCACAGACAGAAAAACGTCTCACACTGCAGCCAATCAGAGCAGCCCGACACTCCCAACCCACTGAGCACTCGGCGTGAAGAAGGTGCATCCATGTTGAAAAGATCAGGGGTGGGAGTTTGTTTAATAAATGCAGGGCAAAGAATTCTTTCATTTCTCAAACACACACACACACACACACATTCACACTGAACTGTCATGGCTCCTCTTTGTGGTCAAATTGTGGCACTGCAATGCTTTCTCAATTTGCGGTTCAGCTGAGTAAGAGGACAAATACTTCTTAAACTGTGGTAAAAATCCACAGCAACAAGAGTGTGAACTCTACAAGTGCCTCCTGACGTGGGGTTGGGGTGGTGGGAGGGACAGTTTGATATGAAAACATGAAGTGTAATGAATCTGTTCAATAGGTGCACACCAAAATACCAGAGACTTTTATGGTTGTGTGGCTGTAGGGGTTCTTTTCTGTCTTTTCTTTGTCAAAGATGTTCCCATACACAGCGTCCATGCATGGCTTGCTGCCCCTCCCCCCTGCTCCCCTCCCTCTAGCTGTTGGTGACGGTGGTGCCACTGCCCAGCTTGATGATCATCTGCTGGCAGTCGTGAAGGGTCCTCTTGTCTCCCAGCTTCTCCAGTGTGCGGGCTGCGTCCGCCAACATGCCCACCCTTTGGCCTGGAGCCGACAGAAAGGAGGGAGGAAGATAGCGGCACGCCAGCATGACAGCCTCTGCCTGCTCCCGCTGGCCGGGCCGCGTCTCGCACTCCTCTGCACACACAAAAAACATAAACAACAATCTTGTTACCGTTGTGAGCTTTTGATGCCGCCAGCCACCGACAGTCGATCAGACTTCAGCAGCTTCTGGTTTAATTACTGAAGGGATTTAGTGCAGTGAACAATTGGGCAAAATAGACGAGAAGCTGATTAGAGCCGCTGATTACAGCAATTTAGCGCCGCTCAGCTCTCTGCAACTTTTATTTAAGAAGTTAAAAGAAGGCACAAATCTAGAAAACCATGCTCAGAGAAAAACAGCATTCACAATAGAAGTTATTGTTTGTTTGATATTGCACTCATAAAAACAGTAATCAACAGTGGATTAAAAAAAAAGAAAGAAGTCCACGAACCTGTCTTGGCTCCGGGCGTCGCTCTGCGTCGCAGTGAGCGATCTAGGAGCTGATGTGTGCGGGTGGGGCTGGCCCCCGCCATCAGCCTGGCTGTAGCTTCATGAAGGAACAACTGGAGAGAGATGGAGGGGGGGAGGAAGATGAGGGGGGGGGAGGGAGGGAGGGGAGTAAGTGATGATGAGTCATACACAGTGTTCAGCTCTACCTCAGAGATACTTTGAATCGTTGTGAACAGCGCTGCTAAACATTTGCCTCAGGGGTGCGTGCGTGCGTGCGTGTGTCTGTGTATGTGCTGCAACCCCTCTCAGCTAATTTCCTCAGAGAACTGTACCGTGGACTGCCTGCAAATATGTGCACAGGATGCATTTGTATTTGTGAATGCTGGGTGCTTTTTTTTTTTAAAGTGCTGCCATTTCTTTTCCATTCCAGGTATTTTCAGAATCTTCTTACGCAGCTGCGAACATTTTTACATGAAGACTTGTGAGGATTTTTAGACACGTTTGATGATGCTGCATGAGAGTTTTATCTCATTTTAAAGTCCCACAAAAAAGCTCGTAGAATAAGGATGTCAAAATGTTTGATTCCTTTTCCAAACTTTTCAATACCACAGTTTAAGACGATCACATTTCTGTAATCAAGAAGATCAATGGTATAGTTTTGGAACGAATCTTTGCCGACAAAGATGTAATTACGACAGTGTGCAGGAGTTTGCCTGCAAGTTTTGGTGATTAAAAGAACACATTACCCAATAATGGGTGCCTGGGACTTTTATGCTTGTTGCCGCGGCATAAATATTTTTTTATTTTACCTGAAGTTCTGGTAACGTGACAACCTCATTGCTAAGTGTGATTTGATTCCACATTTTGAGACTTCTCCTGTAAAAACAGCACACTAAGGAGGGACTTAATGCTGACATTGATTGGCGTTTGGAGCGGCCAATATCACTGGAAAAGGTTTCAACCCTAACTTTACAATCTGCTGTCATTTAACAAAAAGAAAGGAAATCAAAGGGTTAGCAAGAATGAGATTCTGACGACTTGTTGGCTCTCAGGTCCTTTGCTCGCAGTTACCTTTACTTATGTGGAGACGACTACAGGGATCAAAATATCACATCAATGGAACCAAAAAACTTGGAAATGTTTCATTGATGCAAAAGTAGAAAAACAACCTGAGTGCATCATGAGAAATCTACATTTGAAATATTTTTGAGGAAATTAAAAACTCAACAATATCTTATCTACAAACTAAAAGATGATGCTGAATTAGTTACGCTGCAAAATAAGACATATATGTTATATTTTCTATAACATATGGCCTCTACATGTCTAATAAGAAAGCAGTAACTGTACGTACTCTTCTCATTGCAGGCCTGAAGCTGTGCGCCAGCTTGCGTAGTGAGCTGAGATCTTGCTGAAAGCCTTGCAGCTCTGGCGGCGAGGCCTGGTGGACCCCTGCAGGGCCGCTGGTGCCCACTGACCCCGACGCTACAGGACCGGTCCCTTGCTGCTGCTGCAAGCGCCACACGTTGGTCCTCATGACCAACAGGAGATCGCACAAGAGCAACTGGACAACCTAGAGAGAAATGGACAAAATAGAACTGAGACAGGGGAGACTTCGCTGATGGGACACTCTGGACCAAAAACGGAGGAACATGCTCATAAAGAAATAACTTATTTCTGTTTCATCTGTGAGTACAGAACGGGAAAAGAAATATGGGGGATAAATAGATAAATGTTAGAGGTGAAGATCAGTTTTGTACTGATGAGAACACCTCCATATATATTTTCTTTAACAGCAGATAGCTAAGGAGGGGCCCTGCTTAAATATTAGTCTGTGTACAGTAGCCAATATGAAGACTTTCAAACATAATCACAGTGAAGTGGCCTCGAGCACAGGATGAGAACGAGCATTTATTGTTGTTTTCAAGATAATGAGGTTCTCTGAAATATCAGAGCTCTTCGAAACATTCAATTGATTGGCCAGATGCTGACATAAAAGGGACAATAAGTGCAAGATCAGTGTGATAAACAAACAAAAACATCTACTTGATGTCATTATTGTGGTGTTTCTGTGTGCTCTGCTGTTAGCAGCCAGCTCTGTGTTGCACTGCAGGTACATTGCACTCATCACAGACACACATGCAATGCAACTACAATGCACCGCAGCTCTGGCCGTAGAGGTACGCACACTCCGAGCTGCCTATCCAACAGCATCACCATCTGCTGAGCGCCAGAGGGCAGGACAACGCTGTATCACACAGAGGAGTTGCTTCAGGGGGTTCGCTGTCTGTAGTAAAGTGTGTGGCTTTGTGTTGAAAAAGAGGGTGCGTGTTTAAAGATTTTTTTTCCAAGCCCATGTGTGGGAACATCTGTCTCTGTGTGCATTGAATTTTGAAGTATTGTTAATGCAAAAGATTCCGTCACATACAATGAATAGGAATGATCTCGACTTCAGTGTGCCCTCTGCATGAGCTTGTGCCTTAGTGCGAGTGTGTGATTGCGTGTGCACCTTGTCTAAACTGGAGCTGTGGCAGTGTGGTCCCAGGTTGAGGCTGTCTCGAAGCAGGGTGCTGGCCTTGTCGCTGTAGCTCAGACTCTGCTGGCAGTTTTCTGGCTTGGACAGCAGCGCTCGCACCGCCCTGAATGTGTTTAGACACGCTTTGGGCAGAAGACTCCTGATGGAGCGAGGGAGAGAGGAGACAGAGGACACAGGTTAAAGTAGTGAAAACGTGTGTGTGTGTGTGTGTGTGTGAGTTGGCTGCCTGGCATTCCAGTGTGTGTATGTCTAACTTACTCTGCGTTCTGCAGACTGCGGGGCAGGTGCTCAACGGTGGGATACAATCTCTCTGCAGCAGCATCGTCTCCTTGGAGCCAGTTGATGATCACCACAGCAACCGAGGACCACCACTTGGAATGAGGGTCACAGCCTGGAAGTGGGAACAAAACAGTCAACAACCTTACAGAAAAACAAGGATGCAAATAATTGAATACTCCACTGCCCACTTTCAAGCATTAGAGTGCGCACCCACCCCCACACACACACACACACACACACACACACACACACACACACACACACACACACACACACACACACACACACACACACACACACACACACACACACACACACACACACACACACACACACACACACACACACACACACACACACACACACACACACACACACACACACACACACACACACACACACACACACACACACACACACACACACACACACACACACACACACACACACACACACACACACACACACACACACACACACACACACACACACACACACACACACACACACACACACACACACACACGCTGTCTTAATATTGACCTCTGTATTAATCTGTTTGCCCCCTCTTGCAGGGTCACTACACGCTGGGAGACAGCAGCCATTTTGAAGACTCCCTCAAGAGGGGAAACTCCTCCATTTAATACTGGGCAACACACACACACACATTTACACACAAGCACACGCCGACTTCTAACGATTTGTGAGCAACCTGAGGCTCTGCCAAGAAAAGTCTCAGATTAAAGTCCCTGCACAGCCTCCCTCCCTCCTCTCAAGGTGATCACTGATTTGACAGCGTTGAAGATAGATGATGCAATCTAGAGGATGCCCCCCTCCACTCCCCCACCCCCTTCTGCTCACATCAGTGATCAGTGAGGAAAGGAGAAGTGGCAGGAGGGTGGGAGTCAAGCAAGTGGAAATCAGGCTACTCAATCTTAATGTTGTAAAAAATAAACTTTATCTCGCTGCTTTTCATTCTGCTCACACATTTAGGGCATCACACAGTCTGCGGAACAGGGAGAGGTGCAGGAAGAGGAAATGCAATTATCTCAAAAAGAGATAAGCAGGGAGGAAGAGAAAGAAGCAGAAAACTGCACGAAACAAGAGTTGTTGACGGACATGACAGCGTCAATGGGGACTTACCAGTCACAGTAGCCATGTTGGAGCCGATGGCGAAGGATTGAGAGGTGGCACCTGCAGCGTCCGATGCACTAATCAACAGCTGGAGGTACTCCAGGGCATCAGCATACTCCCTGAGGAGAGACGCACAGGGAGGGTTATTTTGCTGCCACATGGACATGTTATGATATTTGTTACCAAAGGCAGTCTTTAATCTAATCATACATTTTGATCATCTATTGTATATTTTGTCATTCTTGTTTTTTCCCATTTATCTCAAATTATTCACCCCAAAATTGTGACAAATAATAAACCTACAACCGCTGCAAAATAAAATTCAGTGATTCAAATCATCAGATGAGAAGTGTCCAAGTGTAAGCACTTTGTTTTTGCTGAGTCATGGTACACAGAGCAACGCAGGAGCTACAGAGCAGATAGGCTGTAAATGATCTTTGCTGTCAGTTTATAACGTTACCTCAGTAGCTGACTTATATCCTTCTTTTATGATTAAATGATAATGTAAGATCCATGACTGGGACAATAAGAAGTAGACCTCTGGTTGGATGTCAAACAGCCGACGTGGCTTTTTAAACACGAGACTCTTAGGCTGATGTAGCAGGTGGGTTTAACGCTACACTGCATCAAAAACACATTTTTCTGTAGGTGTGCGTTCTGTGTTTTTTTGTCCTCACCCCTCGCCCTGATTGGGACTCTTCTCTCCACAAGGCTGGGCCACACAGTACAAAGCTTTCTCCAGGAGGTGTTCTCTGAACGCCTGAGTCACCTGGGCCAGAGGATCCACTGGAAGAGAAACAACGAAGCTTTAACATGAGACATACAGACGAGAGTTTGCAAGTACAAGGGTCGTCATGACACCGAGGTTGTAAACGTTACTAGAGCATATAAACAATATCAATACCTGTTTAGATACCACAGCAACAGAAATAGAACTCCTGTATTGGGTCATTTCTTGTTTTTAATTACTAAAAGATGCAGTCTAACTCCTGCACAGAGCCTGATTGCATACTTGAAACCTTGTCAACGTTCTTTTGCAATTTAGACAGCGCTCTCCGTCTTTCACTCGCAGCTGCCTTGTTCAACAAATATGACTAGATCTGTAGTTCTGTTACTTTAGCTCATAAAAATTAAGCAGATTGTATTGTTTCAAACACGTGGTATCCAAAAGTACCAAAACGTTTGACAACCTCAGCACATCTTTAAACAGAGTTCTACGCCTGCAGGATTTTAAGCTTTAAATTAACTGTTGCTGTTCCACACGGGGTGTTTGATATATCCCGTCTGCTCTTACCCGTGTTTCCAGCCTGGCTGTAGATGCTTTCTTTAGGAGTGCTGCGAATAGCCCAGTCACCGTCCACAAAGAAGCGGTGACCCAGTGGGTGACAGAGCCACTGCATCGCTGGAGGCACGCTGCCGCTGGACGACAGGCACGCCTGGCGAGCGCTGCTCAGGAACACGCGCTACCAGAAAAAACAAAAAGGAAAGAAATCGGTCAATTTCTTCACTCACATTTCCTGTGTAGATTGCACAGTGTTTAGTTTACTAATGAGGTTTTACTTTGACTCCACTTGTAGTTCAGTTTATTTCAAGTCTCGGGGTCATTAAGGAATAACATTTAGGTTCATTAAATATGGGAGAACAATAAAGTTCAACTGTGTTTTTCACTTTAATCCTAAACAACCAATAGAACTTCACTCCGTCAGCTTCTACAACTGAATACATCATGTTAAATCTCCACAATTTAAAATACTAGATTAGAAAACTGTGCATGTGTGAGCCAAGTGGACTCACAGAGGTGAAATGCAGGATTCTTGGCAGGCTGGCTTTGACCCGTAGAGCTGCAGAGACGTAGACCTCAGCCAGAGAGGCCACAGGCAGGCAGGAGCCGGCACACTCTGCCAGGTTCACGGCACTCAGAGCCATGTTGACTGCTGACAGGTGGCTACCATTCAGCTTACCTGTGTGCAAAGATAGCAGACAAGGAAATGATTACTCTGAAGAAGGACTAAGTCAGACTGATCACTAAAAGTGAGCAAATTGGTCTGCTGATAAATACTCAGATCAAATGAACCTTTTATTGGCCCTAAATCCAGAGAAGCTGACTCTTACATCAGAGAAAAGCATCCACAGTAATCAGCTGAGATTCTGTCAATTTAATTTCTCGCCTGCAATGTTCAGTCTAGCACACTGATTTAATTTAAGAAATTTCCCACCAACCAACCTGTCATGTGCAGCTGGTGCAGGCGGTGGTAAACAAGGGCGGCGTCACGGCTGCTCTTGCAGGCGTCCTCCTGCAGGGGGCGGTCTGATCGCAGCCCTCCAGCCCTGGCAGCCAGCCAGCGGCCCACCCACAGACGCTGGAGGCAGAATCTCAGCAGGGACCAGAGTGCAGCGCAGGCAAGGTCTAACTGGGAGATGGGTAATGGTCGACCAAGAGCCTTTAGACAGGTCCACAGATTCTGACTGGCCTGGGCAAAATCTCCCTGAAGGATGAGGAGAGAAATATGAGGAGATCCAGAGTATGGAGCTTTAGACAAAGGAAACAACTGAGGAAGGATATAAAAGATGCATCGATCCGTCTTTCAGAATCTGGTGTTGCTTTAAAAACAGAAAGAACAAATGTCTCTTTTGAGTTAGGCAACATAAAAACAAAAAAAACATACTCTTGCGAGGTCCAGGTCAGCCTGCTTGCGATGCCTCCAGAACAAGACGGAGGATCCAGAGTGTGGTCTGGTCACTGGCTCTCCGTACACCAACAGTCGGATGAGAACCCCTGACACCAGAACACCGTTCAGCAGCCACACCAGGATAGTTGGCAGCATCCAGTCCATCCAGCCCCACGAGTCCGCTGCAGAAAACAGATTTAGAGCTCACCATAAAGAATAGAACACATGAAAACAGACACTTACAGCTTCTTTTCTAGAGACTAGCCACCATAAACACAACCCGGGTACCTGCGATATCCACACCCAGGACACTCCTTCCTGCGTGATGGGTGGCGGCGGCTGCAGCGCTTTCAGCTGAGCTGCTTCCGGAGGAGCAGAGCAGCGCGGCGAGAGGATTGAGGGAGAGGAAGAGGAAGGTGAAGGTGCACAACGCCATGCGAGATCTATCCAACATCCCTCCAGCACCACCTCCTGCTGTCGCTCCGTCTAGGATGCCCACATGCGGCTGCAGAGCGAAAGAACAGAGTGTTGTTTTTTGTTAGAAAATCTTGAATTCCTGAACTAGTTAGTTAATTGTAGAACTTGTAGTGTTTGCTGCACTGATAAATAAAGCATCTGTTTTAGCAATGTTACTACACATTGAGAATCATTTATGTTCCTGCGTTTGCTGTTAGAGGACTTCTTATCCTCTGATGAAGATCATTGGTGATAAACTTTAAGTCATGTTAACCTGTTATTACCTTTGTGTCCTCCCCCCATTGGACTGTCGGGCTCAGAGTCACTGCCACAGTGTGAGAAAGAGGTGGGAGAGCCCACGTCAGAGGCCGGCGGGGTGGGCAGCTCGGCTTTCACATCAGCCTTTTCGTCCACCTCCATGGCAACCAGGTCCTTGAGAGACTCTGCGGGGAGTCGAGGGAAGCGGTGAAAAGGTCAATCAGTGGTACCTCGGTAAAGACATCTTCAGCCTTCAATCCCACTTACTTAGAGGCAATAAAAGAACATTTTTCACTTTTGTCATTTCAGGATAACAGCCGCTATCAAAAGACCTCATCGCACGAGGTCAACTGAACGACTTCCTTTGAAGGGAACTGAAACAGATCTCAGAGAAGCTGTAATGGAATAAAAACCAGAGGAAGGGGTTTTAAGTACATACTGTTTTTCTGGGCT
Source organism: Tautogolabrus adspersus (assembly GCA_020745685.1). NCBI lineage: Eukaryota > Metazoa > Chordata > Actinopteri > Labriformes > Labridae > Tautogolabrus > Tautogolabrus adspersus. The sequence goes on from CM036553.1 coordinate 4,209,951, forward strand.
GCCATCTTAAGAGCCATGTTCTCCTGCTTGAGTTTCTGGTTGGACTGCTGTATGTAACGGATGTAGTCGATGGCCTTCCTCAGAACTGCAGACTTGTTGAGCTGTGAGGAGGTGAAATCACAAACAGTAACGCAGTTAGCTTCTTTTTACTGATTGACAAATCTCACTAAATGAACTAAACTTACCCAAGCATGCACACTTGGGATCATCAGTGTTAAGAGGGACTCTTTCTTACCTTGGCCTCGGTTCCAGCCACCAGATCTTTGAGCTCGAGGATTTTGTCATTAATAGAAGAGCGGTAACGCTTCTCGATGGCGTTGTGGGCTGTGCGTTTCTCCCCCTTGGGCGGCTGGCCCGAGGGCTTGCCGCTGATGGCGATGCGGTTTATGGGCAGCTTGTCAGTGTCCACCATGACGGGGACTGTGGTCAGGATCGTGCCACCGCCCATAAAGGCCTGAGGAGGGAAAGAAAAAGAGAGCGTATGTGAGGAAAAAGAAAATAAGGGAGACAGTTACCAACAGAAAGGACAACTTACGTATCTCTTCATAAATTCACAGTTTTAGATCACCCGATGTTGGTCTCAACACTCCCTTTTGCTGATAGAATAAAGTGTCAAAGATGATTTTAAAAACGTGTTCACACTGGCTCTAAATTTAAGAAAATATCTGAGGTGGAGATTTGACTGCACTGTTTCCAAAGAAACTTAAATAAAGTTTCTTATTTGATAAATCTGGGCCCTTCCTCGATGCAAGAAAACTCAGTACCTTCATGTGACCACAGTCCTTGTTATTTATGAATTTACCAGACCAGTGTAGAAAAGTACAGAGGGATTGTGCTTTAGGTTGTCTAACTTGTCCTGGCTATTTCATTCACCCTGTAATCTTTATGCTGCTGCTCGCATGCCGTCTCTGTACGTCCCTAAACGATCGGTTTGCTTTTAAGTAGAAATCTCTCCTTTGCCTCATCTGTGTACATTCATGTGTAAAAACCAAAATCAGTGTGGCATGCTGTCACAATATTTGAACAGATGTTGTTCCCCAGAGCTAGAACAGAACAAGAAATAAAAGGCAATTAAACATGCTGCCCCTTCTTCCTAAGAATAATGCACAGAAGGACCTGAAGGCTCCGAGCTCGTTACGATTGCATCGTTAGATAAACTTTATAAATGTGTTGTATGAACCCACCTGCAGCGAGGCGCTCTGTACTGTGTTGGTGGTGGAGAGGGATGTGGGCGAGGCCATGGTGGTGACGATGCACGGGTCATGCTTCAGAGTGGTCAGCAGCAGAGACTCAGCCTTGATGAACTGTGGCTGCAGCAACACCTGAGAAAACACACACAGGTACACAAACAGTCAATATAGGTTCATAACACTAATCTACTTCACAGACTGGGGCCGGTCAAACAGTCTTACTTGCTGAATGTGGGGTGCCATGGCTTGAGCTGACGAGCTCACTGTCGTGGTCAGGAGAGGAGAGGAGGTGGTCAGCGCCTGGAGCTGAGTCTGGATGGTCACTGGCTGAACACTTGGAGGCGACGATGACAAGCTGGCAGCGGGTTGGCTCACACTGCTGGCGACTGGAAAAAGAGTCACAGAGAGGATTTTTAATTCAAGCATGAACAGGGAGAGCAAGAGCAAGAATGATTACTTTCACCAAACAATCCCAGCGAGTTAGGGTTTCTTTTTTTTCAAGCAGAATTGATTCTCTTTTCCACACGGTTTGAACATTTCAAAAATCTCTGTGATATCATCGCCGGACAACAAACCAAAACTGTGATTTATCTTTGAAAATAAGGTTGATAAAAATGTTGATAATTTTCAATAACACATGTTTTAACAATCTCATCGTTTAGTTATTGACAGAATCAAAAAGTAACTAAGCTTTGGTGACATGTTTAACCCAAATCTGCAGCAAGCACAAGAGAGAAACGCTGCACTGTATTTGTGAAATAACAATGATAGACAATGTGAAGGAGTTTTGTTTGATTAAAAAACAAGAAATGACTTAATTGGTTGCTTGTGACTTCTATTTTTGTTGCCATGGTATCAAAACTGGTAAGAATATATTTATATATTTTAACTAGTATCGTATCAAAGTCAATTATTCTGCTACTGTGACGAAAGAGCAACAAACCAACAAACTGTTTCAGTAAGACAAGACACTTTTATTTCTGAAGAACATTTCAGCAACAAGGCAGGTCAAAGTGCTTCACACAAGAAACGTTAAAAAAGACTTTTAAAAATCTCTGAAGCAGGGTCCTGATGCTCTAGCTCAGTGGTTCAGAACCTTTTCTTCACTTGTGACCCTACTTTGACTTCACAAAACTCTGGCGACCCCGAGAGACCTCAAAACACAGACAGCTGTTTGCTAAAATAAATGATTTTCAATCATGTAATAGTTTTTCTACTGCGTTTCAAGTAAACATTCACCTTAGAGCACATTTAGACTTTTTCACGTGTATTATTGTGGACAGAGGAAGAAAGGCTGCGATGACGTTTCTGCACAGTGTTCAATATACTTTAATATATTTTTTATTAACCAATAAATACAAATTTCAGACAGCCCCGTTTAAATTCCGTGTGACCCCACATGGGGTCAGGACCCTGAGGTTGGGAAAGCCTGGCCTAGTGGTTACTTCGCGCCTCAAGTACAGAAGCTTTAGTCGCCTTTCCTGCACGTCATTCTCCTTCTCTCTCTCTCTCTCTCTCTCTCTCTCTCTCACAATTTCTTAATCTTTCCACTGTCCTCTCCAATGAAGGAAAAAAGGCCAAAATAAATCTTTAAAAAAAATTGAAATGAAACGTGAGGAAGTGAAGATGTCTGTTCTGTGCTCCTTTCAATTTCAAACAGTTCATGACCTACAGTTAATAACAGCTTAGTTAAAACAGTCATTAATGTTAGATGATTAGTTAAAACAGTGAGATATAAAGTGTCATCTTATCAGCATTTACTCTGTCAAAGCTTCTTATTTCTACACCAGCGTTTTGATGAAGCATGAATTAGTCAAGCTAAGACAGAAAATCACTCCTGGAGCGCAGGCGTCTTCTGCTACACTTGTCACTATCTGTGGGTTTGTAGGCCAATAGGTGACATGTGGACTGTCTCATTAGAAGAAAGTGATAGCAACATTCAATGTGTCGGCGTTTGTTCCTTATCAGCTCCACTCCAATGACCTATCAGCACCCGGGCAGGGAAGTGCAAAGAGTAGTAAATGTTTGGTCCCAAAGACCCTTCAGACGTTCAACGTCCTGTCTGTACATCATAAACAATGAGCATCCAGACGAAGCACTTTCTTACCACACAGCTGAGCAGAGTCCATCAGATTAGGACGACTTGAAAATGACATCAGCTGAGGTTGAATAACCGAGTGTCCTAACTTAGGGAATGTAACGCACGTGAAGAACAGCCTTAGAGGTTAGCTTGGCGGAAGATTCCCAAATCTGACCAGCATGAGAAACACTAAACTGATTTTTAACTTCACTGGTCCTAATGGTGTGATTCATTGAGATTTGCTTTGTAAATGGAACAAATGCTGTGTTTCTCCTCGTTTTAACACCGTTTACTGTGTGCCAGTTGTTGATTTTATTGCTGTAACAAACACTGATGAATTAACATTGACAAAACAATAAACACTACACGTCCTCCATTGGCTTGAAAATTGCCACATTGACGTCTCGTCTCCCTTTCCAGCTATTTCCAGCTAGTTATCCACACAAACAAACAAACCTTCAATAGAAGCCCAGGATAAAAACATATTTTTGTTGAATTTATTTGGGGGCTATTGATGAATTTATTTTAGAGATAGGACAGTGGATAGGGTCAGAAATCAAGGAGAGAGAGCGTGAGGAATGACATATGGGGAAGGTGCCACAGGCTGGACCCGAGCCCGGGCCTCCGCATGCAGGACCACAGCCTCCATAGATGGGGCGCGCACACTAACCACGAGGCTATTATGAATATTGGATTGATCCAGAGGGAGGAATTCAAAGACAAGAAACTATCATAGACCAAAGCCTTTAACTTGGAACATGTACCTCTAAAGAGTTTAAGATTGTCTTAAAAACGAGCAGATATTGAATATTATCCATCTTAGCCAATTCATTAGAGGTGCTAATTTGATCCCACATCACCATCAAATAGTTCTTACCTGTGAAGCTGTTCTGACTGCTGTAGATGGTCCGGGCCTGTTGGGGCTGAGTCTGAGTCTGAAGCTGTGGTTGTGTCTGTGATGGAGTCTGTGGTGTTGGCGAGGTGAAGAGGGCCTGCGGCGTTGAGGTGAAAGCTAGGTTTGATACAGGTGAGCCGTGCGGTGAAGGTGCCTGGGCTGGAGCAGACGGGCTGAGGATAGGTTGGGGCTGCTCCACTTTGGCCTGCTGCATTGTCAAAACCTGCTGCGGGGGGGATGACTGCTGCCTCTGGGTTGTGTTGGGCACCTGGGCCAGGGGGGACTGCTGGAATGTGACGGGCTGGAAGGCCTTGTCTGGGGTGGATGAACTGCGGGTGATGGGAGGGCCAAGAAGTGCATCCAGATGGGGGCTGCTGCTGAGGATGGAAGAGGAAGATGAAGGTGGAGGTGTGGTAGTGGTGCTCGGAGGTGGGGCCGAGGCGATGGACGGGGTCAGAACAGGAAGCTCTCGGTTGGGAGCTGGCGCTGTGTACGGAGGGTTATCAAACAGCCCTCCGAACTCCATGTCCTGGTTGTTGATGAGCTGTAGCATATCTGAAGAGGGGGAGAAATCAGCGTCACTCACTGCTACATACAAGTACAGAAACATCTCCAAATGTTCCAGATCACTCTGGAGCACAAACACAGGAAATCTATTTATCATCAGGTAGGTCTGAATATCAAAATAACTAGAACCAGTTCCTAATTTATGAAAGGTGAGTATTTGTAACATGGTTGTCAGTGTACCTTATTCATTTCACCTTCACTTTCTGTTTCTCTAGTAAGCCAAGCCTCAAACCCACATGAACAATGTTATGTTGTAAGTAAGAGCAGAGAGAGCACTAACAAGTTCACAGAATTAAACAAATAAACTAAAAATACGATTTATATGTAAAAAACAAACAAACATGGAGACAGTAAGTGTGAGCAAGTCTACGTCGATAAGGAGCAGCACTAGCTCAGTCTGTAGAGACCTAGGTTGGAAACCAGAGGGTCGTCGGTTCAAGTCTCCAGAGTACCTCTCGAGTACTGCAGTGTGTGGCGGCTATCTCTCCACTAATGCATGCCCACAGGTCCTGTTTGTGCATGTGTGTATTTTGGCCCGTGTGTGAGAAGCATGTCTCTCAATAACAGAGTGTAAACCAGAATTTCCCCTCAGGGATTAAAAAAGGATGTAAGAAAAACAGACGAGGTATTAAACAGTCGAATGTACACAACAACCAAAGTTATCTTTAATGAGCTTTTTTCCCTAACCTAAAACAGAAAAACCAAATACTTTCATTTATGGCAAACAAATGTTGGGCAGCTAAGACTGAAATAGTATAATTATTTAATTTCACTGAACAGTATTTACACTTTCCCTGCATGCTTTTTATATTCAGTCATTTATTAATTTTGCTGGAGATGTTCTCTCCATTATATTTGTTGATTGTGGAATGACTGTTTTAAATATACGCAGTTGTACTTGTTATTTCACGCCTTTTAGTGTATTCACATATCTTTTATTATGTGTGTATGTATTGTTGCTTGTTGTTTGAAACTTTGTTATCTGTGCTGCTAACCGTCTTGGCCAGGACACTCTTAGAAAAGAGTTTGTCTAATCTCAACCAAATAAAACAAATAAAAAGTAATCATAGAGCTATTATACAAAGTCCAGTGTACTTTGACCAATGTATTATGGCATTAAATAAACTTAAATATGAAAGTATTTACTTATTTTTTATCTGAACTGTTCTTACATTTACTTTTTCCATATCAATTACCGTGGATACATTTAGGGGATTTATGTGACAGCAATGTGCTTTCACTTTATTTACAGGCACCGTTACAACCTCGTCAATAAAGATGTGGCATTGACAATAACAACGTGTTTCTTTGCTTTGGACTTCACCTGCTACATACTGCAAAAAAAAAAAACCTGACATTTTGAGTGAATTTTGTGTCTGCAGACAAACGCAGCAGCCCGGATTTGTAATCCAGTGTTTTACATGAGGTGATCGCTTTGGACCAATCAGAGCGCTTCTCGGAGACTTGCTATGCCGATCAGCCCAAGACACTGAAGAGAGGGAGTCTGTCTGTGACTGCGCGCGCATGAGGTTACTATCGAGCAGAAACACCCAGGGGTTACTGTCGGTCAAAATTTGGAAGGTGGCTGCAGGATATTCACCTCGATGCACCAAAAAGTGGATGTTACTGGAGTGTCTTAAGGAAAAATATTAAACCTCTGATAAGTCTTACCAAGTTATCCTTTCTATGCATCCCTGAACGACTGAAGCAAATGTGACTGTGACAGAATAAGAGTATTTTTGCACCTTAGATGCTACCAATAAAAATCCAGCATGTAAAGATTTTAAAGGCGTGAGAGAAAAAAATACTCGTGCTTCCAAATTAAGTCTGACATGATTGGAAGTGACAACACAGCTTTTTATACTTTTGACAAAAAAGTATTAAAAATATGGGTTAATTAAAGCACTGTGAACTCAACAAGGAGGAATGAACGGCAGTAACCTCGTTCAGTGGAGCAGGCTGGGGGCGGGGTGCGCTCACGACCCTTTAGCAGCAGCAGCTAGCTTCACCTATTAGCTTCACCTAAGCTTCGCTGACCCGCTCCAGTAATCGGCTAGTCGTCAATGTGCAGTAAGATTATGACAGCCGGTTCCGATAGTGAAAGACAACACAGAAAAGACCTTATGAGATAACTTTCATCACTCCAGCAAAACCCCAAAGCATTGTAGCCAGCCTGATGGTTAGCTAGTTTGGCTAACGGTTGCTAATGTAAGTTGTCCACGCACTTATGGTGCTTTGTATTTGTATTTACAATATTTTACACCAACACTAGGTTTGTAACACAACAAGCAAGTTAAAACGACGAGTTAAATACACATACATGGCATGTGGGAGGTAGCGTTCAGTTACATGTAGTCATAATAGTTTAGCTGTATAGCAAGCAATAAACAGAACAGGTGTTATGTCGAATAGTGCTACCCATGAAGATGCTGCCAAGCGGCTCTGTGCAGTACAGGGGCTTTTCGTCCATGCAGAAATGCTTCCTCTAAAATATGAAATGCAGGGTTTTTTTCTGAGTATCAAAACATGCTTTGCCTGTGCAAATGCAGCGAGCAGTGTTGTTTTAAAGTTATTATGTGCTGGGAGCATTATTACATTGGGATAATTGTCAATAGAGATACGCTTCCTCTGACATCTTCAATAACATAGCAGCACCAATACTTGCTCCTCGTATTGTGATAGGGGATACAGATACAGATCTGCTATCGCTTTGCGCTATGTTAGCATTTTGGACAAGGCAGCAGATCTCAATCTAACACCGGATTAGCTAGCAGCAACTGTTGTGTTAAAGTTATCTTACCATCAATGTCGCTTAAGAGCACCGTGTCGATGTCGCTGGGATCATTCAGGGACAACGTCGGATCCAGAGTATCCAGCGAAGGATCGTCAAAAGACAGGCTGTTCATCTTTACTGTTGTGCCTGGCTTTCCAATGTGAGACTTAACCGGCTGATCAGTCGCTTGTCAGGGAGGGGAAACCTCAAACCTCTTGCGGTCGTACATTTGCCAAAACGTCAGAGTCCAGGTGAAGCCGAAACACGCGCAAAGAGAGCAGAAACTTTGTACTGATGTGTCAATTAACTACACACTCCTGCCCCCATGATCGTCCAGGGAAACTTGTGAAGGCGAGCCAAACACCGAAGCTCATTCAGCACAAACGTGCTTTCACGAAACCTCGTAGCCTATGAGTTGATTGACAGGCGAGCCAGCCAATCGGTGCGTTTGCACTGGATTCCCACGTCGCAGTGTTCATCAGGGTTGTTTTGATTATTTGACTGAAGAGGTATGTGGAGCATAATGCCATGATTTACTCAAATGGAAATACACAGAGAAAATGATTTTTGGTGAAAAAACATCTCTTCAACATTACCTAAAGGGATCCTTCTGAAAATTATAATAACATAATCAAACACTGTGTGAACGATTTTTTAATGTTTCTCCCATGCTATAAAATTCATGTTTTCATTACACTCTTGTACAAGCATATTTTTATCAGGATCATGTCACCAAACTATTTTTGGGAGAAACCATATAGACTGTAAATAATGAAGTCTATGGGTGAAACAGCATGGATGTGGGGTTTTTTTGTGGGCTTGCCCCCAACAGCCAATGAGAGCCGAGTGGGTGTGTGCTTGTGCAAACCAAGTTTGGTTGACTCGAAGCGGCGGCTCCTCCTGTAGAACCAGTGAATTGGTCCAATGGGAAGCTCAGGATCCGAGTGGGGTGATCTGACGTCACATCTCTGGTACAGAAATTACATCATGTGTATCTATCTTGGACTGGAGCAGGGAAATAACATGCAGGGACACAAGTGGAAGAAAACAAAGTGGCGCTAAGTGTTTGTTTTGGCTCAAAAAATATGAAAAACACTTCATTCATCCCCTCATTACGTTTATATAACTAATTTAGATTTGTCCAGGAAGGGTTTTTTCCCCCAGTAAACAACACCATTTAATTATTCAGAACTGTAAAAAATGAGAAAGGCAAACTTTATTTTTGGATTTGCTCACGTTAATCTATACTGTGTGAGCACACTGTCACATGAAAACAAAAAGGGAGCCCTACATGAGGCATGGTGGGGAAATAGGTCAGTGACCTAGAGTAGCACTACAAAGTTGTTGTTAGTGATGGGGGAGTGGAGTATTGTTAAAAAACCTGTCAGCGAGCATGGTATTGTCGAGTGTTTGTTTATCCCTTCTTACGTTCTTGATTTTAGAAACCTGAAAGCAATCCTCTACAAGCAACTAAACGAAGAAAACTTTATTTAAAGAAAAAATGTGTGACTAAGATTAGTTTATTAGTGTCAATTATTGCTGCTAAATGGATGACGTGTCCATGGACCAGCATAACAGAAGAAGTGACTAATGTGGCACTGATGGGCCTGTGTAGTACAAGATTGAGGGCGGGTTGCATCAGCATGTGCACACAGGAGAAGCAGGATATAGTCACCCAGCCCTTCAATGTAAATAAATAACCACAAACAGTTGTGAGGTAGAGGTCACACATTGCTAGTGTTTTATTGGGCAGTTAAATACGTGCATTAGGCCAAACAGAAATCTGACCATTAGTAATGGCAGCTGACATGGGACATCAACAATCAGAAACCAAATCCTCTTTTTCCATGTCCATATAACATCAGCAAACAGTTCTGCTTCATCAGTATTAAAAGACATTCAGTTAACTTCTCTAGATAGCAAAAGCTCTGAGGAATACATGTTGCAATCAGAACTTAAACCTCATAAAAGCAAATAAAAAAATAAACACTGTTACAGGTCCGAAACGTCGTACACACACACTCAGAAAAATACTCTCAAGTCTCCTTCCATTTTTTAGTAATCGACTTTGTTCAGCCCTCGTGGTAAAAAGTTTTTTTTTAAAGTGAACACCACATTGATTGTAAATTTAACGCTATTATCTCAGTAACCTGGCAACCATATTAATCTATATAATGGTACCTTACAGCATTAAAAAAAGTTAAAGCTCAGTTATTATTATTTTATAAACTAAAATATTTTAGACAAATCATTTCAAATGTTAAAACCGAGTTCCTGCTAAGTGTGATAAATCCTAAATACTTCCCTCTCCTTCTAGGCCTATTCTGATAACGGATAACTCAACTTTAAAGTGATTTTGATGCATGACTAGAAGATTCAAAGGGAATACCTCCACTGAAAAAGCTTTTTGTCATGACAAGACTGAAAGATGGAAAATTAATAAACTCAGAAAATAGCATTAGGGAAAAAAACTGGAATGAAGAACGCATTGCTTTTTGTCTCAAAGTGTGAACAACGTCACACCAAAGAAAATCTACAGACAGAGCAGCTAAGCTGACATCAGTCGTATATAGAGATGCTTTGCAGCAGCTCCAAACCAGAGCAGATGAATCAAAGCCTTTGACTGCTCGAATCAAAGGAAGAACAATTTTTGTCCGTTTGCTGCATGCTTATCCTCAACCACTAAAAAAAAGATAAAGGATGATAGGTACAAACATGATTCTTTTTTTACATAAACTAAAAAAAAATACAATCAGGTGAAACACAAACCTCTCTGCTTTTTGGATTTACTATGGGCCTATAGATTTTTCAATCAGATACAGAAACTCTCTGTATTTTGAGGTATATAATCATTTAATGGAGTCAGGAGGGTCTACTGATATAAATAAATCCTTTACAACCGTGCTTTTCTGTAAGTTATTTGTTTTGTCTTTAGTCGATTAATGTGCCAGAGACTTTAAACGCCATTATTTTGTCTTGTATCTATTTGAAATTCTGACCATGATTCGAAGAAGTTGGGTTTAACACTCTGTCAATCTAATTCCGTCAGACAAACACGGCTAGTAACAATTAGAGACTCGTGCAAAATGGGACTTTCCCCCTCCCCTAGAAAAATAGTTACCATCTTGTAAACACAAAAGGACAAAATACATACATGTGTGTTTTTGCATCAAAGAGCAAACAGACATTACTGTAGCAGGGGAAGGAAAATATTCATGATCTCGAAACATTTACAACATATAAACATGATTATTGTTTGACAGGCTGAAGTCAGTGCTAATTGGTCGTTAAAGCCTTAATAATCTTTGGAATGGCTGAAAGTGTTTGCAGTAATTTAAGAGCTTGTCTAAGCTAGTTTGTTGTAGCTTTTCAGAGGACTGAAAAGGACGATGGGAAATATTCCACGGACACATTCCTTCCCTTTAGTCATTTTTTTTATAAACATAACAGACAACCCCAACAACTACTGTAGTGCTTTTCAATTTTTGCGTCTTTTTCCCTTTGGCTAAAGGAATGCTGGCATACACTCATGTAAGATAAGCTAGGATTTAGCTATTATATCCATAGTTAGCAAAAATAGCCTGCTAACATACATTTTTTTCTCCACACTGCTACTTCAGGAAAATAGAGTATTGAAATTTGTTGCCATTCCACACACAGAAGCACCTCGCGTCCACCTAGTGTTTTTTACAGGCAGAAAAGCGCTGGCTGTGTGCGCTCGGGAGCGCTTGTAGGAAGCGTTTCTGCGCTGCACGTCCATCCTGTCTCTATGGCAACGGTCGCTGTATGACCGACACTGCTCCTTTGCTTTTTACTGTGATGTTTATTATTTTCAATCCCTTATTTCCCGAACAGACACGGAGCAAAGAGGATGTGGGTCCAAGACATGACTACAGGGAATATTATACATTTGGAAAAGAGCACCGGTGACGTCACCAGCGGCTTTCTGAGAAGTGGAAAGATTTTCAGGAACAAAAATGGTAAGTGGACCCGGGGCCTAACTGGAGTTTTTGTGGAGAAAAAAATGCATGGAGCAACTTTTACCACAGCGCTTGTACATAGTATAGAGCAAACATTTGAAACAATAAATGCATAAATTAGCAATAAGCTAAGTGTAGTTAAACAACATAATATAACCCTTATTGTATTCTTCCATACTGACTCAATGCTTTAACCTGCAGGGAATTGTTTCCGTTTTTATCTCGCAGTAATATACTACATTTTTAAACCACATCAGACAAGCAAGGTTGTCTTCCTTTGGTGGTGCGTGACAAAATAGATGCAGGGCTGCGAGTAGTGCATCCCATATTAACAGATTAATACATCCATATACTGTATAATGCAACACCGCTGTGCACAGTAAACATAGGACCTCTGCATGTTAGCGCAACACTGTGACATGAGAATGACAAGGAGATGGAGATCACTTGCTACACCACTGCCAGTCAGCGATGAAATAGGACCGGCAGGACTGTTTTGGAGGAATCACGTAGGACGAGGACCTTTAGAAGCCCTGGAGAGAGGGATGGAGGTTCTCTGGGAACAGTCTACAAGGCAAAGAGGGCGTCTTCTGTCCGCTCAGCCTTCTTTTGGGAAGCTCCGCCGGGGGCCCGGGCGGGGTGAGCAGGGTCAGCTGCAGGGGGAGATGGCAGAGCGTCCACTACCTTCGCTCGCTCCTCCAGGAACTTGTCAAATTCTGAAACAAACAAATTTAATCATCAGAGACATGGAGAGTTGAGGTTTTGGCAATGAAACAGTATGTTTGGAATCAGTATGAGGGTAAAAAAAGGTGCACACGTTTGAGCTGAAAGAACATTACTAAATTGTAATCAGTATTTACCTTCACTGGTCACCCCTTCCTCTGCAGTATCCCCAACCTAAGAATCAAGAATAAATCATGAGATTTAATAGACAAATTGGCAGAATCAGCAGTTTTCTCTCTTTAAAAACAACCTTTGTGTGTATTCAGCAACACATTGAGCTGTTGCACAAAATTGTCATACAAGTTAAATGTCTGCAAGATTCACACAGAGAAAATCCACACTCATGAAGGGTCCGACAATCATGCATCGTCCAACATTTCTGCAGGCGAAGACGACAAGGAACCGTCTTGAGCCCGACTCCACAACCTCCACATGCATTTGGTCAGGAAGCTCATTCAACTTGATTGTCATTAGCGATACATTTGTAAGTCCAACCTCGCAGTAAACTGTTATAAGTCAGTCATTGGTGGAAATCAGTTCGTTAAAAGTGAATGAAAGGATGTGACATGAAAGGAAACTCAAATTAAAAAAGTCTTCAGTTGTATGAGGTGGGTGAATGAAAGGTGCTGTCAAAGAAAAAAACAACAAATAAAGGGAGGGGAGAAGAGAGAGAGAGAGAGAGAAAGAAAGATATAAATCAAGGTAAAGCGGTCTCACCACGTCAGCACAGAGCCACTCCTCTATGTCATCCATTACAGAGGACTGCGATACGGGGATCTATGGAGCAAAGCCATGGACAAACCAAGGGGTAGCACCAAAGCCACACAACAAAAAAACACCCAAAAAATAGTAAAAAAAACAAGCACAAACACCAAACACACAAATAACAAGAATAGAAATCACCAAAGGCTCGGAGAGGGAGATGATAAAACAAATCAAAGTGAGAACAAAATGAAAGTTGCTCAAAAGTCACACATGCCCCTTTCAGGTCTGTGCTCTGACTGATTGATGACCTGCGACGTCTTCAATGAGAACAGGAGTTCCCAGGTTGTGTTTTATTCTCATTACTTCTGTAGTGCTGACATGACTTAACAGCTGCCAAACTCACTTCACACTGCAGCGTTAATTATTCCACATCATTGGTGTATTAACAAATCGCTTGAATGTGATTAAGAAAATTGATTGGATGGGAGAAGCTGAAAGCACAGGGACCGTCAAGAGGCAGTGCTATCCCACCACGGCGTACACACGCTGCACACACACACACGCTAAGGTTGTCAAAATGTTCAATACTAATAGAGAGAGAGAGAGGGAGAGAGGGAGAGACAGAGAGACAGAGAGAGAGAGAGAAAGAGAGAGAGAGAGAGAGAGAGAGAGAGCAGCAGCGGTTCATCAAGTTCACATGTCTGTAAACACCGATGTTTCTCAAGTCCTTTTGACATTTCATAATGGTCATGTATGTCTCTAACAAACACTGAAAGAGCAAAGGAGGGGACACTGTCTAAGTTGCACAAATTACCAAAACGTTGTCAGTGTACTTGTGCAATTGAGAAACAGGCAGAAGTTTACTTTGGTCATTAAAACAAGAAATTACTCAACACTGGGTGCTTAGGACTTCTATTTTTGTAGCTGTGGTTTTGACTCAGGTATTGATAATATTGTTTAATATTTACTGATATTGTGATGAAGTTTAAAATTCTGGTATCTTGACAACCCTAACACACACACACACACACACACACACACACACACACACGCACACACACACACACACACACACGCACACACACACACACACACACACACACAAACACAAACACATACACACGCACACTAACACACACACAGCTTACAGGGCGCACTGTGCAACGCTGCAAAGCGTGCAGTGACGGTGATGATGAAAGCCATTTCAACATGGGCGGAGTGAGTTTGTTTTCATCTTTGTGTTGGTACAAAGTGAAAGTGTGTTGTTTATTATATGACACTAAAAAAAAAGCTGCGGCTTAAGAAAATGTGCTTTCATCCAACCATTGAGGAACGATGGAGGAATTTGATTTCTTTTCAAAAGCAGAACAGACACTGAATTTACACACAATTCTAAAAATGTCCATTTTTGAAGATGACCTGAACTTGATTTTTTAAAGCATCTGAGGCCCTGTTATTTACTATGAGGGCGGGGTTTTTCATCATGACATCATAGTGAACGCAGTGAAGGAGCTTTATAAACAAAGGTGAAGGCAGTGGAGAAGTAAAAGTCTTTCACATGAACAAAAAAACACAAACATGCAGCTGTGTGAAGAAATGTTGCAGAAAAGTGCATTCAACAGAACAGTGTTGGACATGTTACAACTTTTACTTTGTGTTAGTTTGCTAATCTACTTTTGGTTAGTGTGAAAGTGAGGGTGTTAATTTTCTCTAGTGTGTTATCTCAGAGCTCAAAGACAGTTAAAGGGCAGCTGACAAATACTCTCCGAAACACAGCGACCACTTTCCACTTCCTCACCTGTCACTACTTTAACAGTCGGGGCGTTGCTGTGTAGCAGAAGTATCTGTACCTCTTTGCTGTTTTAGTACTGAGTGACGGTGAATAGATGAAACAAGCTGATGGACGTTCCTGGGGACCCGCCATGCTCATGTTTTTCAGTAATGAAGGGATTATAAGGCGTTATAGTGGAACGCATCAGTAACGAGAAGTCAATATAGGTGGGTTATATGAATGCATGTAAATCTTTTTTTTATCATTGATCTTATAAAGACCAGATAAGGGTCATTATTAAGACCACTAGAGGGGGAAATACAGAGCTGGGAGGAGGGACGATAACGTTCCTGACAGTACAGATATATATCTTTCAATAGAAACTCGAGTGATGCGTTCCCCTTACAAAGAAATTTGTCACTGTTAGCTCACAGTTTTTTCTTTCCAGCAAACGTATGAAATTAAAATCTAAGGCATTATAAAACTTTTTGTTGTAATTTTCCTGGAGAATCTGGGGAATCAAGAGTTTTTATTGGATATGTAACATCACCCTCCTCCTGAGTACTGGTGCCACATTGGAGGAAGAATAAAGAATAACGTGTGATATCGTGTCAAATAGTCGTAATATTATGTCTTTTAGAAATGAGGAAGTATTCAGCCATTTGTGAAACCTATACTCAGGTATAACTCCAGAGATGCTCCAGGTTCCTCATTTCACAACAAAGGGCTGATTCCTGAGAAGTTTTGACTAAAACATTAGACGAATAAACTTGCTAATATTTGAGATTTCAATATGTGTACTCGAAATGGAGTTTTATGTTCTAAACGGGGAAACCTTTGTCGTGTTTTAGCCTTCCAGGAGAGCAGTGAGATGAGGCTTTAAATGAGAAGCAGCTCATGAGGTTTATGGATGATGCCGCAGGAGGTGGGGAGCAGGGGGGGTGATGATGGCGGACATGAGGGAGGGGAAGGAGGAGGACACACTGAGGATGGAGTCCTCACCATTCCTTGGGTAATAAGCCAGCTGTCTATGGGCAGCTCCTGATCTGCTGGGTTATCATCCCCTTTAACCCTCAGCTGAATCAACAACAGAACAACACCTTACACAAGAGAAGAAAGGTAGCAGGCCCCCAACACAGCATAGCACACAGTGCAGAGAGAGAGAGACAGAGGAGAAGTCAAATATGCAAGAGACGGTGGCCATTTAAGAAAAAGGGGAGGAGAACCAAAGAAAATGAAGATAACAGGTTCATTCCATAAAGATGAAAATGAGGAAATCAAAAGAGAAAAGATCGACCTCGTGTGACCTTGTAGAGGCAACGGGAAATTAACTTGAAAAAAGAGGCTGTATGCGTAATCAACCCTGTGTGTGTGTGTGTGTGTGTGTGATTGTGTGTGTGTGTGTGTGTGTGTGTGTGTGTGTGTGTGTGTGTGGCAGTTCAGGTTTCAGAATCATCTGTGTACATTGTGATACCCATGCAAATATAATGCAATGTGTGCTCAGACGGGGGAAAATGAGTGCTAACATGTGACTTTTGTATCTCATTATCAGAACAAATCGTTTGTGTGTAGTTTGATTTACACACAAAAAATGAAACTGAAGAAAAAAAAGGTGCTGATGTGTGTTTGACGACTGAGAAATCTTAATCCTTTTTAAGTAAGTAAATACAGAACTGTTAAAAATGTGTAACTGCCCAGAACACATCTTAAAGGCGACAAATACTCACTTATAAATACACCTCACACTCGACCAGTCATTTAGTTTAGCATTTCACAAAGGCAACAGTCAAAACACAAAGTGCCACCTCTTTGATCAAAGTTCAAGTATGGCTCCACGCAGGACAAAAAGTTACTGTAGGACAATCATTTTTACAGATCATCACATGTAGGGAGTGATCAAAGGCTGAGGACAGGCTGGGACAGGAAGGCTGGCCAAGCTATGTAAATAACAAAGAACCCACACTCCGTATTTAGGCGAAAGAAGGCTGCATCTGTGTACTCACCCCTCCTGCGTTCTGTTGTCTCACATCCAAAGCAGAGGCCAGGCCGCCCAGAGCCTGAGGGTCTTCATACGTTACACTGCACACACAAAAACACCACAACAACGTAGTTAAAGATAAAGCCCTGAAGGATGCAGAATGACAAATAAACACCAACAAAAATAACCTTAAGGTGACCAATCCGAGAAATTCAAGTGACACTCCCTACTCATTTTGATTCTGTCATACTCAAATGTTACACAATTGATGTAAACATTGAGCAAGATGTTTCAACAACTGCAGCAATGAAGTTAGAAAGGAAGGTTTTTGAAATATTTGTGAACATCTTGCATACAGAAAGAAGAGCCTGGTGAACATTCATACTTCTTATCAGGTTTACACCAAGAAAGTTGATGTTATATTGTCCCTTCACTAATCACACATGTCAAACAATCATCAAAGAAAAGTCTTATTTATTTTACTAGCAAAAGAAGAAACACTGTTCACATCATTTTGGGAATGTACGGAAGAAGTGCACTTTAAGTTGGGTCTGGTCTCTTCATCAGTTTTTATTTCTTTACTGAAATGTTCGACATTCAGCCAGAGGAAACCCCAGATTTATTTCTGTACCCTACAGGTATTCAAGTGTCATCACAGGAAATGAAGGAGGAAATTGCTCTCAGAAGATGAAGCAGGTAAAGACAGGTGAAAGGGCAAAGGGGATAAATATAAAATTAAAAAAACAACAACAACTGGTATGCAGTCGACATCATGGAGAAGCCTCCAGAATTGTGTCCTACTTTTTGCGTTGTTCGGCCAGCGAGGTGCTCCTGGTGTGGGCAAACATGTCAAAGTCGTCCTGTTTGGGGCCCGGTAAAGAGGACAGGGTGCCGCTCACGCTGTCTGAGGCTACATCTGCAGAGGGACAGGAAAGGAGGATTAGGATGAAACATTTAAAGAAAGTGTAGCTGCCTCTATTTTAAGATCAAAGACAATAGCAACACATGTTAATAAAAAAAAAACTGTAGCATACAGAGACTTTCCAGAAACCAACAGTGATTATGCTGGGCTTGTTTCCGAACAGCAGCCAGATCAAAGCCTCTTTTATACTCTGCTGATTCTTTGCTGCATGTGTGCGAAGACTGGGGGAAGTGTATAAGTGAGGTAGCTGGAAATGGAAAGCAAACAGTATCTCTATCTCCACACTGGAAAACAAAACTGCTCCTGTTTTGTTCATACCAAGGCCAGCTAGTGCAGTAGATAGTGAAGCAGGAGTGGGGTCCCGGGCTGGGGAGGCAGTGGCGGCCCTGGCGGGGGAGTGTGGCGGAGGGCTAGAGATGATCCGGGGCGTGACCACTGCAGGAGAGCCTGGGCCCAGGTCTATCAGGTTGTCCTCTGTGGCCTCATTCAACATCTGACAGGGAACAGAGAGGGACAGCTCTACAAAGTTACAAAAACATGTATTATTATGCAATGTTCCACTGGAGGTCAGGCTGCTGCAATGAATATTAACACGGCTCTGTCGTAGGCACCAAGCTGCAGGCCGAGTGTCAAAGATAATTACAGCCAGGCTGATATTTAAGACAACTGCATCACCTTCAGTTTAAATGTGCTTTAAGACAACAGCTCTTCAAGCAGCATATCGTAGAACTTCTGAAACTTGACTTGATGGTCTGGACAACAGTTCCCTGCACTTCTTAATGCAAGTCCACTCTTTACTGCAGACCAGTTAGTCTGTACGATATTGATCCATCTTCAGCCAGTGTTTGAATTTATGATGTAACCAGTAAAATAAGAGACGAAGAACGTTTGCTGTGATAAATATGGCACAGTCCGAGATCTTTGAAATTTATATCCGCACTTGTGTTGTTGTCACAATGTCGGATTTTTAAACATCGATATGATTCTAGTCCAAATCAAATGATATCGATACCACGGCAACAAACATACAAGAACTAGGCAGCTAGTATTGGATATAACATCAAGATGCAACTCTTCGGAGATTGCAACTCTTCGGAGGTTAAGATGATTGGCTAAGAGCCCAGCAAGCAGACAAAAATAAAGGCTGTGCTTTTTAAAAACAAACTAAAGAAGTTAGATTGAAGGGTTTGCACTTTGTATACAGAGAGAAAAGATGAGCTTCTACAACCAACAGGACTAGTTACACAATCTGAGACACATCGTGTGGGTGAGCAGTCGACTCTACTGGAGCTATACACAAACAGTTGCACGAGACTTGACTTGTATGAGACAGACGGCAGGAGAGGAAAGGAAGAGCTGGTTATAGTATCTAGTTTCACACAGAGCTACTGGTGTTGACACATCATATGGGTCTACAATGGGGTATATGGCATCATACTTGCCTCCATCAGCTAGCCACAACACAAAAACAGAGAGTACACACACATATCAACAACATGCAAAACATCAATATATATTGTTGGCTGTAATGACAGATAACATGGTCATCTGGACAAACACTGATACTCATTTAACTCTTTGTGTGTTCGGTTTGCACGGCCAGTTTCAATGTTAAAGTTTGAATAAAGCTAAACATGCACTGCATATAAATGCTGCAGTGGACTGTGTGTGATTCTGTAATAGAGAGTAAATATTAGCCGTGAATTCAGAGGCTGAAACGGCAAAATAATCACAACATATATTTTGGGATGATTTTATGTTTGAAATATTTCTCAGAGCACCCTCGATGTGAGAAAAACTGCCACATGCGATGCTAATGTAGCTGCTTTCAAATATAAAAAGGCTCCAACAAAAAAGCAGAGAAAACGCGATCCTCGGAGTGTGACCGATACTCACCCCGTTGTTCTGTGCAGCTCTACCCAGCCTGTACCTCTCATACCTGCAAGCAGCACACAAAACAAAGACTTTTGAATGTTTTACCGCAAGCTCTGTGAGCTTCAAATGCTCACACACTTTTCCCCTCCAGACACCTCATGAAAGAGACATTTTCCAGTTTAATACAGCAGAATGTTTAAAGGGAACAAGTTGTGCTCCGATCTTCAGAGAGATTCGGAAACTTTGTGGTGTTTGAAGTCAAATTGTTTTCAATCCGTGTTGTGAATAATTTATCAAAAAAATTCAACTCTTCACTGTGAAGCTCAACACATCTGAGGCTTCATTGTTAAAACTGTGGATAAAGTTACACATCAGAAAATAAATAAATAAAAAGAAGTTATTCATTTATGATTGGAACAAGTCCTCTTCTCATAACATGTGCAAACAAAAACCATCAAGCTCAGCTGCTGAACGTCATCTTGAGAAAATACCAACATGGACTTTTCTGACAATCACAGCAGCGTAACAACAAGCATCCTTACCTCTCGTACCGGAGGAAGATGTTGTTGAGGTCATCATTGACGTGTAAAAGCTCCTCGGTCACTTCCTCGTTGGAGACGCGGGAAATCAGCTCGACTACCCTCTGCTGCATGGCCCTGCATGTTCTGTTCAGCTCCTTTAAAAAGCAACAAAATGACCAACACATTTATCAATAAAAAAATAGATACAGAAACCAAAGAAGGAGATGGAGCTCCTGTGTATTATAAATAACTATGTTTTAGATTACATTCAGTGTTGCACATGTCAGATATATTTGCAGATATATTAAAAATCATAAAATGTAACATGTTGCTTGTGGAACTTATCCCAGTGGATTTAACTTTGCATGAGTTTTTGCTCCTGTGGTTAATAACCCCTTTGGTTCTTGATAAGGGTGGGCGGGTCAAAACTTTCCTCTGAAAATTTAAGACACTACTCCCCCTGGTGGATGCACAGAGTTCTCACACTTCCCAGCTGACGAAAGCTATCTGAAGTCATAACTTTAACAGTACGTCATATTTCCTCGCTAAAATTGTCTTCTGATTTAATTCTTTCTCATGCTAATATAGACCTCACAGCGGATTATGTGCCCCTAACCTGAAGCAGTTCAAGGTCAGAAGCATCTTCCTGGCCAGGGACCATCTCTGTCAGCATCTCCGACATGACTTTGGTGTTTCCTCTCACTACGTCCAGCTCGCTGCGCAGCCGTGCAATCTGAAAGCACAGGAGGTCAAAGAATATTTGAAAACATTTGGGGCTTATTCGGTCTCAGCTGCTCTCCTCGATGTTTTTGAAAGCAGGAGGCAGAGTGACTCATAGTAGTAGTCAACAAGTGCAGCGAACAGCTTATTTCAGTTGAAAAGGTTTCTGTCGTTGCCCCTCACCTGTTCAGGGGTTGCTGTGATGGGGCCGGGCGCCTGGGACTCCTGTGCAGTAGGGGCAGGGGTCGGGGAAGGTCGAGTCGTCACAACAGCAGGTGAAGCAGGTGCTAGGTACTTGATCATAGAAGGGTCTACCTCTGGTGTACCCTGGAAAAAAACACCTTAAGAATACTTCCACATGACTATATGTATGTTTTCATACTGTGTCTCTATTGTCTTCTCACCCTCTGTGGGGTGTGGATAGGGGACAGAGCATCCAGGTCTGCCATCGGGTACTCGATGCCCTTCCTCTTCAGTTCCTCGTAAATTTGGACCACGCCAGTTAGGTCAGGGCTGCTCCTGAAGGCATCAGCCCAGGCCTGCAACAACAACAACACACACACACACACACACACATTGAGACAAACCATAAACTTAATACGTTTTTGAAGTCACAGAGTTAGTCCAGGAAAGTCCTTCCTTGTTTGCAAAGCCTAAACAGAAAAGGAAAAAAGTATCAAGGACATTTCCTGCCAGACACACTCTCTGATTGTGTAAAAAAAGACCGAAGTAGAAACAGAATAAGCCTGCAGATTCTTCATCATCATTTACGAAAAAAGTAACTACAAGGCTGCAGAAAAAGAGAAGGAAACACCACCTGTAGGTTGAGGTGACATCAGGTAACTACACAGTAGCAGAAGCTACAGTCTGTGGTGCAACACCTGGAAAGTGGAGTATACGGCACCCTCATGGCCTCCCAGAAACCATCACTGATTTACTAGGTGCCATTTTCAGAGGCTTTTTGTGAGTTCATTCAAAGGGAGTTATCAACATAAGCAGAGATTAATATCTTCTGCAATGAACATGAGAACATTTAACAACATAATAAAACTAAAACCAACATCTGAAGCTCCGATATCTCACCTGTATGAGCGACAGAACTTTGTCTTGCACGATGGTTGGAGGATTGGTTTTGGGCGAGATGATTTTGACCAACACGCCGTCGATGAAATCTCTGTTGGCCACCTGGACGTGAAACCTGTGGCCACAGTTCTTCACACACGTCTCCAAAACCTGCACAGAAAAAAAGGTTTAACAGAGACAGAAAACATGGTGAATAAAATGAAAACTGCAAATGAGGCGGCAGAGAAAAAGACTTTGCTTGTGTAGTGCTCACAAAAGATCTCAGCTAGGAGGCTTTCAACACACACAGAGCTAAAAAAGAAGTGGGTGGATATGAACGAGGCTCAAAATGAACAAAGAAATCCCCCAAAGAGGCTAGGAAACAGACAAAATGGTTTTGAATTATCAGCAGAGAACAAAAGATCTGGTTTTCATACAAGGTCTGCATAGTGCTTGGACACAAAATGCACTTCGATTTGTTGTATAACATCAGCTAAAATGCAGTTTTACAAAGCAAAAACAAAGAACGTCTTACTGTTAGCCCCAGCATCACTTCTCTGTAGTTCTTGTTGCCAGTGAGCCGCTTCTTCAGAGCCCGCATGGCGTCTTTTGGCCTTGAGGGAAACAGCAGAGAGAATGCAGCTGAACATCTCTGACTATGTTGGAATAAATAATTATGTTGTGCCACCATAACGGACGCCAGTCACGCCGTCAGTGTAGCTGTTTTACAAAGACGGAGAAGAATCCTTGCAGCATGTGTTTCTCTCTACTCTGTCTGTATGATTATTTGTTTCCTCGGAGGGGAGATCTGAGCTGCCGATACACGAAGAGCTCAAGTTAGCTATCCGTCTCTCAAACTGTCTCCTCACTGTGAATGATGCCTCATAAGTTTTTATGAACTTCTTCGATAGATACAGTACATTTACTGAGTCAGAGGTGACGAGTTTAAAGAAATTATAAGAGGATAAAGTCTGATGTATGTTTATGTGAGTGTGCATGTTATGTTTTCAGGGTATTTCTGATTAGACTTACGGTTACATACCTGGTTGTTGAAAGTGCATATATCGTAAAATACACCTTTAAGCTCACATTATAGGTTGTTAAGGTTGTAGAGATTACAAAACTGATTACTTTAAAAACACAAAAGCCAAAGCTGCAAATGACGATGATGAATAATATCGACTGTGGATCCGTTTCTTGATTAAATGATTCGTTATTTGGTCTAAAAATGTCAGAAAGTTGTTAAAGAAAACAGAAAATATTCACATTGAAGAGGCTGAAATGTGAGAAGTGTTTCACATCTTTGTCTTACATGAAATAACTCTTAATGATTATCAAAATTGTTGCTTCTCAACTCATACTAGTGCCAACTCGTCCAATAAACGGACTTGTTGTTGCAGCTCTGACACAGCAGCAGCGTGTGTTAAGACAACATGTGTTCAAAAAGTTATTTTCAGTTTTACAGAATTGAATGAATAAGTCTGGAGCTAACCAGATATTTTCTACGTCCATGAATATTCTGAGGACAAGAAGTTCAGTGTCTGGAGGATGTGTGTGTGTGTGTGTGTGTGTGTGTGTGTGTGTGTGTGTGTGTGTGTGTGTGTGTGTCTTTGGGAATGACAGAAAGGGCCTCATGTCGCATGCGAGGACAATGCGTGTGTAGGCATGAAGAATGTGAGAAGCTGCGAAAAAGAGGAAAATGGAAAAGTGCTGAGGGAAAAGTCAGAATCCAGTATTCACCCTCCTGAAATATTCTCTGCATTCATAGTTTTCATGACCATTCACATCCCTATAAATACTTGAAATGAACATTATTAAACACTTATTTTCTTAGAGGGTGGTGAAGTCAGAGACAATGTTGTTAGCCAGCCTCAACTTGTTTTTATTGCAGGCTGATTTATCGAGTCTCTGGAGTCGCTTGCCAACAATCTTTGAACAGAACTTTATTTGGTGGAGCAATTTAAAGACTTTAAAGATGTGAGAATGAACTTGTACTGTGTGGTGTTAAAGTACTGTCGGACACGTAAGCCCCGTTTCCACCAAGCGGTCCGTTTCAGTTCGGTTCGGTACGGTACCCATTTATTGGCGTTTTCACCGTCAAAAGTTGGGGATGGTACCAAAATAAGGGATCCATACCGTCCTACTATTTTGGTACCCTTCTGTTGGGGTGCCAAGGGTACCGAGCCGACCCTAAAGGGTCCCTTGTTTACTGTGTCCCGTTCTTCTTCTTCGTTGAACTTAATTAATAGCGGGCTACACTGTGTTGGGTCGCTATGATGTCACACTATTTCGCAGCTGACGCTGCTATCTCCATCTGGCTTACACTCCGCTAACCAAATAAGGGTACGGTTGGCAATGCAAGCAAGATCAGAGTTTACCGTACCGAACTGAACCAAACTGTACTGAACCAAACTGGACCGCTTGATGGAAACGGGGCTTTAGAATCGCAGAAGTAAAATAAAAGAGGAATTTGTCTACTCGTCTCAAAATGTCCAAGTCGGCGGGGGATGTGGTGTTTTCAGGATAATATTTACAGGGCACATGGTTGATTCTTTTGTTGTTATGGATCAGTTTATCAAAGTGTCAATAATGAAATGATCTCAAGTTGGAGCTCTTTAAAAAGAGTGAAAATGAGATAAATTGTGCTTTTATATTAAAGCATGAGGGGTAATAATCTGATGATAATACATATCAGCAGAAAGTTTGCAGGAGACATTTCATTGCATTCAGATATTTTCCTTTTATATTTTAAGTACAGTTTCCTGATTTTACTTTTATGTCATCTTGTGATATTTCCAATGAAGGAATTATTTTCGGACAGTGGATAGAGTCGAAAATCTGGAGAGAGCAGGGAACGACATGCGGTAAAGGAGCCCGGGCCACCCCTTAAAGGACTACAGCCTCCGTACATGGGACACACACACTAACCACTAGGCCACACATAGGAGTATTTTTACAGTGCGGCCTGTGTCAGTATCTGCTATGTAATCATCTTTATTCGTCTGACCTTCAAGCATGAGAGAAGAACAGAACCTCCTGTGCTCTCATTGTAATCTTCATATATTTGATCAAAAACCCAAATAACAGTGCACACAGCATTACGTAAACAGCCACAAGATACATCTGTCATGACTAATGACATTATTATGTAGAGTGCTACCAAAAAAAGAAAATGCTTCTACAATATATGACATTACAAAACAAAATGCTGGACCCTTCCATAGTTTTTACCTTTTTTTTATTCACTTTCCATTCACTCAAATTGAGATTTTTAAATTCTGTCGCACTAAAGAAACTCAGATCTTTCAGTCCCGGATCAGATTAGGAGTAATAAATGTCCTTTATACACACTGAGTGTCGTTATTTCAGTGCGTGACACCTGACCTGAAGAAAACAAGAGGCTGTTTGTAGTGTTGTGTCTGTTGGTGAAGCACAGTAGTCAGTGTATTATTTACATCACTGTGTCGTTGTGTGACATAACAATGACTGCATCAGGCTGAAATCCAGATTCCAGGAGTGTTTTAATAATCTTAATCTAAAGTATGACACAGACATGTTTAACTATTGGCTCACCCCTCTTCTGTCTCGTTGATGATGTCACAGATCTCCATGTTGAGGGTCCAGTCTTCGTTCTGTAAGCCTCCATCTGTCGCCCTCTCTGCATAAAACACAAAAAAAAGGTCAATTGACATATTGTTAGTTCCAAGTTATTGTTCTTAGTGTGTGTTTATTCACAGTTATATGTGCCATGTGACAGGAAGAAGGTGTTTCTGTACAGAGACTCAATATTAACCATTAGCTAGTAGCTTATTAGCATGCTAATTAGTAACATACTGGTATCTTATGAATCAATATTAAGCATTTATTAAATCTTATATAAAACTGAAAACCTGAGACACTACAATAATGCACACAGGAACACAAAGAGTCGATTCAGGAGAGCGTGCTTTGTCACTTCTGCTTTTTTTAAGGTGTGGACAGTCTGTCCAAGCGAGAGCCATTAATAGCCTCACTGCAAACTAATCTCTGTTCAAGGGTTGGATCAGGTCTTAGGTCAGGGATCAGGAGGCAGATCAGACGAGTACAATTCTTATTTACTTTTCTCAGCATTGTCTTCCTTAGAAGTCCACATGTGCTATGAAATATGGCCAACACCTGTTGTTGGGATCTTCAAAACTGCATTAAATCCACTTAAAGAGCAGAAAGTTGGAGGAGACACCTGTTTTCTCTTTTTACACTGCATTATTTAAAAGACTACAGACAGGAAATAATGGGATCCAGACAATATGATGAACTGCCAGCACAGTCATCGCTGTGTTCCTCTCCGTCTCCTCCTTCCTCTCCTGTCCCCTGAATCCATCCATCATCATATCTGTGACTGCTGATGACTTTCAGGCTGGCGGTCATGTTGGGAGACATTGAAAGTGAAACAGAGAAAAGGTTTTTTAACCGAAGCGAGCTGTGACCGAGTTGCTGTGAGTGACGCTCAATAGATTCTCATTAGACGAATCTTGAGCCCAGAGGGCCCGAGCAGGCTGTCATGCCCAGGCCGAGAGCCTCTCACTGGGCCGTTTTGCTTTCCTTTTGGGAAGCTCCACATTGGACAAGCCTGACAGCCATGACTTATTTATGCTCTACCCCCCGTGTCTGATCAACTCCTCACAGACTTGGAAGGCACAGACAGAAAGACAGGCACCTTTATTTTCAAACAAAGGAGACATAAGAAATGAACATACACAGCATTTAAAGACACAGTGCTGAGGCTTAGCAATAAGAGTAAGTTTGGAAGAGCCAGCTTCTGCCACAGAGACATCTATGTAATCCCTGCAAGTAGATTGCCAGGTCAATGGCGGACAGAGTAAGGGGTTACCAGAGAGGAAAAGAGAAAAGAACAACCTGATCTCTTCTTGTGAAATCAGTTACAATGACACTGTACAACTACAGTCTCGCTAATGAAGGTGAAAGTCTGCTTAGTGCATTCATTCATGATGTTGTGTCAACCCCAACCCCCTCCCACTCCTGGGAATCGACACCACACCAGTGGAGCCAGTCCATCACATGGCTTTAACGGTGGCAGGCTGTGCCACGCACCGCCAACTTAAACACAAATCTCTGTCCTTCCCTGGCGTCATCTCCCCACGTTTTGTCCTTTTATGACTCTTCCTTTCTTTACACATTTTCCACTAGTCGATTCATTCTGTCCTTACTGTGTTAACTTCCCTATTTTCTTTTTTAAGTAAGCCAGTATAGTAGGAGTTTTACACTCGGCTGTCAAACAGTGGCTGCATAACCAAACTCTTCAGGACATTAAAAAAACAGATTCAGAGAGAATTGTTTGGTTCAGCTAATGGAAGAAAGTCTTGAAGTTTGAGTTTTTGATATTTGGCTTACATTTTGAAGACATTTCTGCTAATATTCGAAGTCATCTGGGTCCAAAGATCAATAGTAGGAGTGGGAATTGCATAGTAGCTCTAGCTCGCTCATGATACGATACGACACGTTGCCTCTTTAAATGCCTCCAAAAATTGCAAGATTTATTCACTGCATTTTGCTGCCAGTTTCACCTCTTATCACACTTCAACTTCTTTTCACCGCCGTCCACCATAAGCCCGCTCTCTTATTCTTTGGCCAAATAGCTTGCATTTAGGTTTCCTTCATGACTGTCACAATCGCCACTGTGAGGAGTCATGAAGTAGTAATGGGGTGAATCATATTGGCAGAGAAATCAAAATATCGATATTTGGCACCAATGATTCACTCACTGTATCATACTATTCAAGATGACTATATTTCTGTATCAATATTTTGTCCCTCCCCTTATCAATAGTAAGTGGTACCAGAGCTAAATCTTAGTTTTACTGACTTACAGGCCTAACTATAAAGCTCAGACCTCCATACTGTAAATGCTCCAGGATCCCTTTAATGTATTTTTTCACTTGTGCATTATTTTTGTCTAAATAAGTCAAAGGCAGTGAATGTCTGAATGCATACAGAACACCTCTAATGGTTGTGTTGCTTTACCTCTCGATAGTGGTCTCAACCGTCTTGTTAAGTTTTCTTTAAAAGATGAACAGCAGCAGATAAAACTGCAGCATGAAAAAGAGATTGTTTTAAATGCAGCTGCATACATCATTCATTCCCCCGAACGAACGCCTCTGTCCCTGTCTCAGTAACACACAGGAAATGAAAAAGCTTGATAAAGCTTCTCACAATGCATTCGTCCCTTATCAGTCTCCTCTGTCAATGTCTCTGTCATTGTTTCAGGTAAGCAGATCTGTTGCCCTGCTGCTGTGGTGTACAGTCTCACTGCAGAGAGACAGAGAAAGCTGACTGTACAACCTTGCACAGGGTGAATCCAAAATTATGCTAAAAACATTCTGCTGCATGCGCAAACTAAAAGGATCTCTGTAGAATAAAATTCTCAAGACAATGCTTACAGTTGTGCGTGAAGAATGAACGTGTTGGATGACATGGCATGAAGCAAATGGGGCCAGAGGTCAAACCAAAGGCCCTCTTAATCTCGCACTTGTCCTTCATCCAAACCGTTTCTATCTCTAAGAAACTTGATTAAAACACTGCACATACTCTTTTAAGTTAAGGACATGTTGGGTCAAACCATGAGGATTACTGTGATCTATACACAAATAGCAGCTTGCTCCACTCTAACACACAAAAGACAATATGTGATCAATTTTGCCTCTGAGACAGCTGCTGCATGTATGTTTCACATCTGTTGTGCAGGGGCTCCACTGAGAGAAAAAAAAATCAGGAATCAGGAAGTGCTGGCTGAACTTTGCAGGATTTTTTACACTTCAAAGTGGCATTTAAACAAGTCTAAATGTTTACAAGTCGAGGCAAGAGTTAATCTACTAAAACCAAGAACCAAGTGTGTTCATGTTGGTCTCCATTGCTGATTATTTCTAATCACCAAGCCCTACTAGATGTAACTAACCTGATAAGAAAATTAAGCTAAGTAAACACACTTTGTTGCTACCAGACTACACATTATTTACTTGTTTGTTTAGTCTTTGTTTAACCAGGAAGACCCATGAGATTGGAAACTATCCAAGGAAGACCTTGCAAAGACAGCATACTTGTTATAGTTTTAAAAATAAAAGTATGATAAATGGTGACAGAGAACCCCGACACCAAGCACCCAAGGAAGATTACCAGCTCAACAATGCAAGTACATGTTACAGATGTGTGTGAAGTTTTGTTAGATGTCCTGCAAATTATTCCAAGTCCAGGGTGCAATATAGAAAATATGTGGCATCTTTATTGCATCATTATCTTGCATGTTGGCAATCTCCAGCAACACACACAGAAAATCTTTCTTTGACGTAAGATGTGGCAGAAAACGTTCTTTAATTCATGTGCACAGCAAAGTCATAGTCTTGTCAACTCTTCTTGAGGTGTTGATCTCTGAACAGATCTTGGAAACAAATCTGCGAGCATGCAAGTAAAGTCGAAACCACAACAAAGGGGTGTGGTAGGAAACGTCTCTGTTCTCCTCTGTAGAAAGAGTAAGCACCAAAACACAAACTCTTGAGATTTAATACTAGAACAATCTGGGCTGACCATCCACTGTGGACTGACTGACATTTTGAACTTTAACATGACACCTAAAATCATGTCACTTCATCACCGAAGCCATTCCTTCTTATTCCATTTCCTTTCTGACATAAAAGGAAACATATCTGATTATATTGGATTAATAGGTTAGGTGGGTTAGCTTGCTAACATTAGCTGAAAGCTCATTCCAAGTAGATGACGTTTGCTGCAATAATGCTTGCTAGCAGGCTATTTCCACTGGGGCGACCACAGGGTGCCGTTAATCCTTGTAGAAAACACCCTTCCGCCTGTCCACGTTTAGGTTACACATAATAGAGGCAGTATCGCGGCTCAAATAAGTGATTTAAAGCATAACGTACCTATACATTGACCCACGGGAGTGCTGAATGGATTGCCAAGTAAGAACTCCATTTTGACAACAAAAAACTATCCGCTCGAGAATGACAGAGGCTGAGGGCCAGAGGCGGGTCTAATATGTCCCGCCCACAGCACAATGCTATTGGTCAAAAAGGATAGAACGTTCCATATGAGAGGATGGAATCAATGTCAATCATAGTAAGCAGCTAAAGCTATGTTCAACAAATAAATGTATACATATTTATATTTATTTCACATTTAACCGCAAAATAACTGAATAGAAATGAACACGAATACTTAAATAAATGATAAAAGTATCAATGGAAGCATAAGTCCTCTGATATAGAGCTCATTATTACACATAACTATAAGAGTGGACGTTTCATTCGTTAGATTTGAGGGGGGGGGGGATTTGTAAGAAAACGACCACGCGTAAAACATTTGGTCCGATCAAAGTTAACCAATGTTTTCTGATGTTACACTTTTTAATTAGGTCGAGCAAGTATATTTGGAAAGTAAAAGTTTTTTAAATAGAATTATTTGTACGTCTTGAACACAATTTACCGTCAGCCTGTTGCTAGGTAACAACGTGTAAACAACTGAGGTAGGTTAGGTCTTGTTACTAACGCGTGCACTGACTGTTTTTAGGGT
Organism: Tautogolabrus adspersus; assembly: GCA_020745685.1. Lineage (NCBI taxonomy): Eukaryota > Metazoa > Chordata > Actinopteri > Labriformes > Labridae > Tautogolabrus > Tautogolabrus adspersus. The sequence continues at coordinate 4,240,293 of CM036553.1, forward strand.
TTTGTATTGGACACACAGCAGCAGCAAGGTAAATAAAAACATTTATCCGGTAAACGTATAGTTCAAGCTCATAAATACGTATTTATCTTATTTAATTCAAGTGTGACTCTTCCCTCACTTGCAGCAGGATGGACAGGCCTCGTGGTGAAACTATGCACAATTTGATGAATGAGGTGATGTTGAAGGAGACAGTTATGCAGCAAGTCCCTCAAGATGAGGTCAAACGAATTATGAAGCAGGAGGGCATCCACTTTAAAGACACCCTTCATCTACGTCTGGAATTCAAAAGTAAGAAATATAATGACATAAAGCTACATATAGCCTATACCTTATATTAAGGGGTGGGGTTTCCTGTACTTGAGAGATTTGTTTTTCTTTCTTTTTTAGAAATCCCAAGAATTCATTGCTTGTGGGAATTCACATCCTTGGACAGGCTTGATTTGAACAACAACCTCATTGAAAGAATCGAAGGCCTGGACCGTCTATTGAATCTGACATGGCTCAGTAAGACAAACCTCTAGATTTCTTGTCTTTTTTATGCATCATCCCAGACACCACCACTGATTAAACTGATTAATTAATTCACTGAATGTCTTTTAAGATCTGTCATACAACAGGTTAGAAAAAATTGAAGGTTTGGAGTCTCTGCGGAAGCTTGAAGTCCTGAATCTGTCCAACAACAGGATCTCTGTCCTTGAAAACATGGACACACTTGAGAAACTCACAATATTCTGCATTGAAAACAACCTCATTGGACGGCTGGATAACGTAACATTTTCTTGTCTCACGATTTCAGAATTGAACAGTACAATATGTTTCTGTCGCCTAATGACAATGAATGCGTTCAAAAGGTGCTGTACCTCAGGAAATTCAAGCACCTGTTCAACCTCAACCTGTGTGGAAATCCTGCCTCTAAGGAAGACGATTACAAACTTTTTATTGCGGCCTACTTTCCAACATTGACATTCCTCGACTTCAGATTACTCGAGCTTCAGACAGTAAGTAATCTTCTTGTTTTAATGAACTATTTATTGATGGTTATCTTTTACATCATGACTATACAAATACTATTAATCTTGTGTTTATGTGCAGAAAAATGATGCGTCTGTTAAGTACCAAAATGCCCTTGAGAAAATGAAACTTGAGGAGCTGCAGCAAGAACAAGCTCAAAATGCTGAACAGAAATCCAATAAGGTGATAGAAACTTTAAATTCTGCAGTGCAGCTACTTTCTACTGAGCTCTCAATGCACGTTTTAGAGTGACAAATTGATTTTTCTTGCCAACAGGATGACTTAGAGGGGTTCCTGAAGGGGTCTGATCTGTCTGAGAGCATGCTCAAATTTGATCCAGAGGCAAAGACACTCCGATGTGTTCCTGAAATCGCTCAAGAGATGGAAAAATATCCTTTTCTCCGCTTTCCTGGAGCAGTTTACAAAACAAGATAGGGTAGAAGTACACAGAAATAAAGGCTTGTATTCAGGAAGCAATGGGGGAACAATGATACTACACATTCATACCCAAAGATCAAGCAATGTGACAATGAAGGTTGTCAGAGTTTTCGATACTTTGATACTTTTTTGAATCCCCATGTTTTAAAATGATTAAAACTTTATAACTTTAATAAAATATTGAAAGTATAGAAAACGCAGTAAAAAAAACGCAACATCTAATCCATAAGACTTTTAATAGTTGTTAAAATAACACATGAACACAGTGGAAACTTTTGATTGATTACCATGTACCATGCTACATTTAATCTATGGTCAATTATTAGTTACATTCTTTAACCCTTCGCTTACATTTGAACAGCAAATGTTGGAGCTGTTCACACAGATCATTGAATTAGGCTTGGATGAAAATGAGCACAGAGAGTCGGAGGTGAACTGCTTTGTCAGCGCTCAGACGAAGGCGATGAAAGACTACCAGAAGAAAGCATCGGAAAAAATGGCAGATTTTGAGGATCAGCACCAGAAGGTAAGCTTTAAGACCACAATGTTTTAACAAAAGGTTTGTCCTGGATCTTTTTTAACATAGATATCTCTTTGTTCACACCTGTGTAGAGGATGGTGGAGCTGCAGCAGATTTCAGACTCAGACCTACTAAAGGACAAGATCAGCCACTGCACTGATGAAATCCGTCAACTCTGTCACAGCTTCATGGAAATGGAATTTCTGCATGTCAGCCAAATGGAGGTGGATCTGCTTTTGGGCCTGTTTGCGTACACCTTGTATACCTGACCTATTCAGTTAGTGGCCTATGGGACAATAAGACCCTTTGACAATCCAGACCTTTAACCATATATAGAATATTATAAATATAAAAAGTACTTTTTCTCCAGACAAATGACGCTTCATCACATGCTGCTGTTGCAGCCATACAGAGCTTTTGTAGTTCATTTGTCCTGTGTTGTTTGGTTATAAGAATATCAAACTTTTATTAGAAGGTTATTTTAGCTCATTTAGCCGGATAGCCAGCGGTTATGTTGTGCGCCCCATATACAGAAGTTATAGTCCTCAAAGCAGCATCCTTGGGTTCGAATCCATTGGGGGGTGTCTGGAGGCAAGACTTATGCCAAGATTGCAGACAAGCAACAGAGTCTGACGCTATGGTTACAGTTTTTGATGACGGAGTGAAAAATTCGAGGGATTACGTTCACACATGCAGCTCTCCCCCAACATGTCAGGAACATTTCCAGAGTTTTGTGTGAACAATTTAAACAAGCTTGATTTTTTCTAGATTTGCTAACAACAGTCTTTGTTTCAGGGTATCATCAAACTGTTGGATAAAAATCTCTCTGACATGGTCAGCAACTTCAGTGAAACTGTTCAGGGATTATATCCTTTCTCACTGTGCTTCTGAATGAGCTGTTAACATACTTTATTAATTCTTTATCGTTTGGGGAAGCATGTTTCTACCAAACCAAATCTGTACTGACAAACGTACTGATAGTCTTATTTCCATGACACAGTAATACATTCACTCAATGTCGAGATCTGGAGGATACTTATTGTGCAGAGGTGAAGCGGGTTGCTGTAGCGACTCTGGAGAATGTGGCCAAGGGTGACGTGGAGGAGGACATGCAAGATGATGTTAAAGCTGTGAGTGTTGTCTCTTTAAGATCAGAATGGAAATCTGTTCATCTTTTATGTTAACAAATATATTCATTATCCCAGATAAAGCAGAATATTAGAGGTCTAATGTGAATACTGAATACAGAGTTAAAGCTGAATGTGTCAGATGAGGTAAGGACATGGTTTAGTACTTTTGTGAGTTTCCTCAGCCTTTCATATCTGTGTTTTCTAGCTTTTCACAGAAAGAGATGCAGTGATGGACGCACTAGAAACCGCCCATGAAAGCCACCTGCTGAGGATCAACGATCAAGAGACCCAGCTGCTTACACGTGTCAGTGCATGGAAAGTGGCCGTCATTGAGAGGGTAGGCTGAAATTGAAATAAAACAAACCAAGTTATATACTGCACTCCTTTCATATCTGTTTATATTTTTGTCTTTATGGGTTATTACAGATTCAAGGCAAAGAACTTGAGGGGAATCGAACACGTATCTCAGACTTCCACAGATATACGGACCTGTTGAAGGAACAGCTAGAGGAACTGCAGTAGCACCTTCATTTCTACCCAAAATTGTTAAAAATGGAAAAGGACATTTTCACAGCTGGACATCAATACATTTAAATATGCAAGAAAAATATGAATGTGAATTGTTTAAAGTCCCTTAAGTGTGTGGCTGTTTTTAAGACACTAAGATGAAAAAATAATTGGAAAGAACATTAAGATTAAAATAAACTTAAGATTGGTATAGGACTATAATAAAAATATTTGTTCTAGTTGAGTTTTTTAATGTTTCTTTTACATGTGGTATATCGTAGAAACTGAAGACAATGGGTCTTTGTGTGTCTATAATCTGTATTTGAAATAAGACTGAACATAGACTACATAAACACTGACCAATCAGTTAACCATAATTTTTTCATATAACGCTGGTTAAGGTGTAGTAGATAATAAAATACATTTCCCAGAATTCATAGAGCACCAGTCTCCACCCAATGAAATTCGGGGAATCTTCAGGTTGCATTCACGTGCTGTCAGAATGAAAGGAAAAAACAGTTTCCAGCCGTTCATATTCAGGTTAATGCTCAATCGCGGTCGATACAGTCAGAGAAAATTGTTCTTACCCGACATGTTGAGTTGAGAGACTTGACGTTACATGTGGCAGAAATAAAGGCTCAATTAGCAATAACTTTGAGTTTATTAACATACCCTATATCATTATGTGACTTGTTTATCATTTGTAATATATGTATAGGCTTAAAATGTTCAAAGGGGTTCTAAGAAATACAGTACAAGATTATATTTGTAGCGTCTATGATGTCACTAATCACTATATTACGACTTGAAGCTCGTAAACAACAACGTCAGACTTCCCATCTCGGGAAATGGCAATAACTAAAGAGCGCGTGAACGCAGCACGAAGGCGTTGAAGGCTTGAAGCTCTTCAGCTGCAGACCCAGAGACAAGCTTCCCAAATTGATCAAAGTTGTCCGTATCGACGACAGACCCTCCCTTTTCTCCCTCTTGCTGTTGTGTGCCCCGTCATTAAGTTCATGACGGTGGCTGACGGTGACACTTTAGCGCTCATTATGCCTGTGCGAGCAGAGTGCTGCTGTACCACCGGCTTGGCCTGCCCATCCTCGGCCTCTCTTGCTCCCCCTGCCCCGATCAACACGTACCAGCCGGGGGTGGCCACGTCGCTGCTGTACAGCGGCTCAGAGTTTCGGGGTTATCAGAAGAGCAAAGGCAACTCCTACGACGTTGAGGTTGTTCTGCAGGTAATGTACTCTACACATGCGCTTGTAGTCCTGTTTACATTTTCACGTTAGTTTGGTGGTTACATGCAAACTCAGCATAATTGTAGCCCCAGTTGCTAACTTAGCAAACGTTAGCTTGCTGAGGTTTATATTTTATGATGTTTTTCCTCTGCTGGTTGGTATAAAATACTAACACACTGACCTAGCTTTGAGCTGTTCTGGTGACTGTTTCTACTCTAATGTAATGAGTTATGACATAGTTACAGATACGAACATTTTAACAGCTAGTTTGCAGTGTACATACCACCCAAACACGTAGGCATTTTGTGCATCTGTCTTTCTAAATGAGTGTTACTGACAGACAACCTGACATCTGACACTAACCAGAAACTGTCATACCTGCCTGCATGCCCACTTATTACATATTTCTGTGCTAACCACATCCTCGAGCTTTTTCTGTGTGCCATATTAAAAGAAAAAAGTAGAGTCATTAATTCCTCTGTGATTTCCAACTCTCTGAGCTACATAATTATAGGTCAAAGTGACTTACAGTATGTTTGTCTTGGGCAGCATGTGACTATGGAGGACTCATATTTGTGTGGATACCTGAAGATCAAAGGGCTGACTGAGGTAAGCATTGAAACTAGGTCAGATATATTGACCTTTATTCTATTTAAGCATTCACCGATTCCACGTTTAAGCGTGTTAGAACTGGTTTCCACTTGATTGATGCAGGCTAAATTGTGTCTCATTAGATAAGGTAAATGTTTGGCTTTAACCTCTTATTTCAGGTCTAGACTGAAGTCTTTAGCATAAGTGTGTCAACCGTATACTCATTACATTATGCAACAGAGAGCAGCTCAGAAATATCCTGAAGTGAATTTTGGTGGTGGCAGAGTGGTGTGTGTGAAAGATGAGTAGATGACGTTGTGTATGTGGCTCTTTTGATACAACAAAGTTGTGTGTGAGAAATATAGGTCAAATATTTGCTCATATTGCTGTCATTTAGGCAGTTATTGCATCACAAATATGCATCAAGGCCAGTAAAACAGCATCCAAAACAAAGATGATACTTCCTCCTGTTTGATATTTACCACAACTAGTGGAAGAATCTGTTTTTGGGTTCATCAGGATATTCAGCACGTGGAGGGACATGTCTACTGTTCTTGTACCAATGTTTTCTTTCCTGTCTCATTTCTCTTTGTGACAGGAGTATCCCACCCTCACAACATTTTTTGCCGGAGAAATAATCAGTCGAAAAAGGCCTTTTTTAACCAGGAAATGGGACGCAGATGAAGATGTGGACAGGAAGCACTGGGTATGTCCCGTTGGACTGTTATCAATTTATTATTAACAACAGAGAAATATGAGTAATGAAGAATGGCCTGTTTGTGACGAGTTCTGTGAATAAATATAAAAGAAAAAGCTGCATACTTAGAGAAAACGTGGTTGAAGTTTAAGTTCAAAAAGAGAAAACTAGTGTGCACACATCAAAGCGAGCTGCATACTGTACAGATGCAGGACAAAACATGTGTTTACTGCAGAACATGGAGAAAGGTCTGAGGAAGATGTTTTGGAGCCAAACGTTGCCCTGTTTAAAAAAGGTTGCTCATTGGGAGCTGAACAGTGTGCGGACCGTTCTCATTTTTCTGATGTTAAGGCCGATGTAGCCTGCACTGTAACCAGTTTACTGTCAGTTTTTGTGCTTTTTGCTTCCATGAAATCCTGTCTGCTGTTCAAAATGATGTTGAGTGTCTGTACATGTCTGACCTTGTGATGAATAATAGATTGATAAAAGCAGTAGCAGCTCCTATCGCTGGGTTTTAAGGCAACTTTTAGAATGATTAATATACCAAAGAGGCATGTTGTGATCCATGACGGGTTTTTTACTGTTAGGCTTTCGATTTATGAAACTTGCATTCATAGTTCTGTATTTTTTTCCTGTCGTGATCTTATCAGCGTCTGTTCTCTTAACCTGTTTTTACTGATCTCTCTCGACAGGGCAAGTTCAAGCCTTTTTACAAATATGCCAAAAGCTTTAACTCCGATGACTTTGACTATGAAGCACTGGACAGCAGTGATTACGTCTTCATGAGGTGGAAGGTTAGTACACACTCTTAAACTGATGTTTGTGCAGCTTTAAATGGACCTATGTGAAGCACTTTACATGTAATAATGGCGTCTGATGCTATTGTGCAAAACAAGTGTCTTTAATTAGACCTCACCTGTCTGTCTCAGTTGCTTATTATGTGTTTCACTGCATGACATCTTATCTTACTTAAATGAGAGTTTGACTGACATAGCCCAGGGTCAACAGCATGTACTCATTTCATGTGGTCAGGTGTTAGGAGTGGATGCTGGCAGCTAATTCTTTTCCACTCCTCAGGCCTGTGTGCCTTGTGAATTGGCTATCTTGCTGCCGGCAAGTTTTCTTTATCAGCTCACTTTCCAAGCAACTAACTCCAGATCCATGTAATGTAGCTAATTAGCATTTTGCAGGCTAACTTGTCTTGCTTTGTCCTTAATATAAAATACTACCCAAGTGGAAATGTTGGTTGTCCATCTTGCCAAATGACTGCAACATCTAAAATGTGAACCATGATACTTCTTAAAGGATAACGACAACATGTCGCTTTTAACTAACAACGCTTGATGTAGCTAACATCACAGAGAACGTTTATAGCTATAGGGATGTCGAGCAGTCGCATTCAGTCTTAAGTATATAACTTCACTGTTTTTGGAGATGCCCAGCATGCTTTTGAAGCCTACAGAGTGGGCATATGAGCTAAAGGGTGCAGACTGGTGTTGTAGTCAAGACCAGACTAACCGAGACCAGAGTGGTCAGAGGCAGGGCGAGACCAAGACATTTAGGGATCGAGACCGAGTCAAGACCAAGTCCATAAATATCAATGAGAAATCATCATCTTGTGTGCAGCGGACGTGTCACTCACTTAGACCGTAACGCCCGGAAGGTTATGAATGTCACCGGGGGATAGAATAGAAATTAATCGTTTTAGAAAGAGGCATTTTCCTTCTAATCACAGTAATGACTTGGAATAATAGCCTATCAGTGGTGATCTTGACCGGTCATGATTTAAAATCCAGAGTCTGCCCAGTCTGAGTCCGAAACAACACTGAGTAAAAATGCTTTTGATCCCGAGACGAGACCTTCAAAAAGTCTGATTTTGAGTACTACAACACTAGTGCAGAATGTAGTTCTCTTTATTACACCAGATGTAAGTAATCAGGAATTCTCTGAACATTTCATACAGTACCTTCAAGCTCTAACTGTTTCTCTTTGTTGTTCGTTTTTCCCCCGGCATCTTCAGGAACAGTTTCTAGTTCCAGACCACACCATCAAAGACATCAGCGGCGCCTCTTTTGCTGGCTTCTATTATATTTGCTTTCAGAAGTCCACAGCCACTATCGAGGGCTACTATTACCATAGGAGCTCAGAATGGTAACACGACAAACCAAATTCTTTTAGTCTGTTTTGTTGCGTTATTACAATTTCTTTTATACTGATGGGACTCAATTCTTCTTCATCTCCATCTGCAGGTACCAGTCCCTAAACCTAAACCACGTCCGGGAGCACAGTATGCCTATTTATGAGTTCCGGTGACAAACATACACAAGAAATGAGTAGAAGAAGGTCCTTACTGCTCTGTGGTTAAATGGGATGGGAACAACAGAGAGCCCTTTTATTGCCAAGATTGGAGCTGATCCTGATTCCTCGCTGCAGGAAACTCAACCTGTGATCAGCCGCTCTTCTGAAGGACTGACAGAAAGAAGGCACAGAGAGAGGGAAGAGCTGATGGAAGATGCAGATCAATGACTGACAGTTTTACTGTGATTGTAAGACTGCTGTTTGCCTCGATATTTCAGTTTTATATTTCATTTTGACCTTTGCTTTTGATCTTTTCATTTCAATTGCGTGCAACCAGATTGCTTTGTTCCCTGCAGCTGGAAAAGCGTGTCCTTCAGCGGAGACACTAAATATGATCGGCTCTAAGATAAGAGTTGCAAAAGAAAGGGTTTCAAGTTGAGAGAAGAGTTTTGTTCTGTAAAGCTTCATTTTGTGTTGTTTTTTTTAAATGTATATGATCCTTGTAATCTCACTCTAATGTCCCGTCGTGATTCCTGCAGAGTGAGATGGTGGAGGTATTGCCAAAATGTTGCAGAGGAAGTGACGAGGATCTACTTTTTATGCAAGGTCTGACAGATTGTATGTTAGGGTGTGGTCGCTCAGGGATGGTAGGTCTGAAAACCAGCTGCTGATTGTGGGATTTAGAGTTAGGATAACGGCGATGAACATGTTATTGATAACCAAGAGCTGCTGCTTTTTCACATTGGATGTTTCTATGCAAGCCAAATGGAAATCAAATAGGTAGGAAATCTAACACCACTTTGCTTATTTTATTTCAGATTATTTGTCTTCCAATATTTTTTTTAATTCAAGAATGATCTTGAGAAGGAAATGAATGAGTACATGCAGATTCACAGGAAGACACAGGTAGATTGATTCAGTTTTTCTAGCCAGCATTTTGAAGCTCGGATATGTGACAGAACATACCAACTCTGTAAACATCAACGTTTCTCAGTCTGTCAAAACGTGTCGATCAACTGTAGACCTGAAGAACAGAACTTTTAATGGTTAACATGGCTTTGAACCTACAGTCTGCGGATGTAATCTCACTCCATTTTCATCTGTAGAAGCCGATATGTGTAGCTCAACGAGTCAATTTGACTGAATGTAGTTGGAAAAAAACATCAAAATCTTCACCTAAAATGCTTATTATCTGCTAAGTAAGCGCTACTCTTCTGTCCTTAGTGGAAAAAGTTGTGAAAAAGCACCTCGTGTGGCTAATGGAGACGAGTCTGAAGTAGGAAAGAGTGATGAAAAGAACGAAAACCTCCTTCGATGCTTTAGAAGAAAAAACCTTCTGCCTTACACTTTTAAATGTTTATAAAACTCTGTTTTAAAAAAAGTTATGTTAGTGATGTTTTATTTCAGAGAGAATAAGAAAGTACGTTTCTGTGTTTGAGGATTTGTGTGAAAACAGAAGGTAAACTTCTGTCTGTGGAAACGGTTGATATAAGAGTTGTTTTGTTTTCTGGAGAGTGCATGTACTCCGCCTGCCTGCCTGCCTCGTTGTTGCTCGTAGACTTTCAGCCGACTCGCTCGCCTGCAGCATGACTAAGTGGATTTGATGGGCTGTGGGGGATTACTGACGGCAGTAAGATTTTTTTATTTTAGTGTGAGTTCAGTGTGGTTGAAGTCCGAAGACTTCGAATAACTTCCTTTTTTTTATCACTCAATAACAGAAAAATGTGCAATGCAAGAAACTAAAGTTTATGTGGGAGTGTTGTTAAAGAAGATGATGGACGAGAAATCTACTTCGATTGCATTTTGAGAGAAAGAATAAAGAGTGCGATATTTTTACACAGTTTGTTTTATGTTTGATTTGAGTTTTGTCAGTTCATTGAGCAGAGACAGGAGAGAGAGGTATTACAATACAGCAGTTCTGTGCTTCCTTCAGGGCCCGTTCGTAAAAAAAGAAAAAAAGAATCAGTGTTTCCTGATTCGAAAAAGTCCCTATTTCTGTTAAAGGGGACATATTATGAAAAATCCACTTCTACAGTGTTTTTGAACATTTATTTGGGTAACCTGAGTGTCTGTCGACCCACAAAATGTGAAATAAACCCATCCAGTCCTTTGTTTGTGGTCTGCATAAGTCTTACAACACAGAAAAAAATGCTCCGTTTCAAATGTTCTCTCCTTGTGACGTCACAGTGGGATTCTGGTAAAAAAAAAAAACCTCCCCTCCCCTGGTATCTCCACCCCCAGCCTAGAGAAAAACTTTTGCGCAGGTCCGCCATTATTATTCTCACTACAGAGGAGTGATGTCTACTGGGAAAACTCAGGGGGTCTCATTGCATTTAAGAGACACACACACCAAAACGGAGCGTTCTGAGAGAGCTGGTTTATACAGGGTCACAAACCTCCTCTGGTGCTTGATTCATGTTATATTTTAAAGCACAGCACAGATGTTTCATTTAGACCACAGGGGACTGTTAGAAAAGGGGGATAATATGTCCTCTTTAAAATTCAGGTTGAAAACAGGACTGAAGATTAAGCTTTGTTTCTTTATGGTATTATATATCATTAAAATAACGAAGATTGTATCGTTTTGAAACAGGTGGTATCAAAACGTATCGAAGTACCCAAAGTTTGAACAACTTATTGGATTTAATGGCACAGATCCAGATACAAACTTTTCAAGATGACTTAATCCAGATGACCCCGTTCACTAATCTCACTATCAAACATAGGACCCACAACAAATACATATAAACAAATGAACAGCAGTAAAACTCTAAATCTCGGAAATCTAACGAGACCTGACTCTATCAACCATAATAAAACATGGACCTGCATGGGTCAGGTGTTTTGTAGGAGTAGATCCACGAACACCTCGACTGCTCAACAAGAGATGCACCTTTTATTAACTAGTTTGACTCTATCACTGTAATTCATAGAAAGTGAGAAAACAAAGTAGGAATGAAATATTCACTGATGGATACAAACACTTCGTTTAATAAGCCGAACACCTCCAAGTTTAGAAATTCAACTGCAAAGCAAAACTACTACAAAAACAAAAACTACAAATACTACAGGTTTAACATTTTATTTAGACATTGTTCCCCCTAAATCCAATCTGAGTGAATCTATTCATAATCAAGTTTCATTTTTGAAAAAAAATCCTGAAGGATTGAGCCAGAGCCAGAAAATAAATGGAGTGAATCTATTGGATACGATACGAATTAAGTGCTGCACACATTTAACTGCCTCCATGTAGCATCAATAAATACAATCTTTAAATAACTGATTTTGGCGGCCTTTCTGATCACGTAAAGCTCAATTTTGATTAGATTTTATACAATTTGAAAAATCTGACCTTCATAGTTTTTAATGACTGGTCCCAGACGGCTGGGTCAGTCAAAGTTAAGTGTTCTCTTTTCTTTCCATGCAGGAGTTCATACCACAGATGTAACAGCAGCCAGCACTAGATGTCAGCATCGCATCAAGAACAGTTTTAAGTTTTCACTCTTTCAGACTCACCACAGGGAGTCCAGACAAATCTCAGAGATGTTTGTAACTCACACCATTAGGCAGAGTAGTACTGCTTGTTTTGTTGACATTGTGTGGCTGCTCATAGATAAATACTTTTACTGCTGCAAATTAGGAAAGAACTTGCAAGCCCTCTAATCCACGACCACCTATAGATAACGCAAATGAAACTAAGGATATGGCCCAAATCTTTCCAGTCAAAGCATAGTTTATGTTCTGTAATGTAAAGGAAAAGGTCTCATTATAAAATGTTGAGGTGACTGGTTTAGCTCAGTCGGTAGAGCAGATGCCTCATACACAGAGACTCTCACCCTTGATGCATTTCCCTACCCTCTATCCCCAACATTTCCTGTCTATCTTCAGTCTGTCATTTCAATAAAAAGGCTCAAATACGCCTCAAAAATCTCAAATGTTGAGGTGACTCTTTGTTAGTGCTGGTCTGACACTTAATGGATAATTAACTCAATGAATCAAATATTTTGTTTTCAGGAGTTCCTTTGAAGCAGGTGAATGATTGACCCTATTCCTGAGAACGTCACATAAAACACACGTAAGAAGCCGTAGTGACTGTGGCTCATGTTTGGTGTACGTGCTGCAGCTAACAGAGGAGGAACCTTGACTCCTCAAAAAAACACTCAAGGAAAGAAATGTGATGAATAAGAGCAACTTCTTCCTCATCTAACTCTAACAATGCTAGCTTCTTTTCTAAGACAGGTTTGTTAACTTAGAATAAAACCTCATATTACAGCATATTCATCATCCGGACAGTTTATAGAAAGGGAGACAAAGGATGTGAGCATTTCAGCGTCCACAGAAAGACTCTTCAACTGTATGAGTGATTACATTTGTCAAGTTATTTAGCAGCAATGAGGGAGTCTTGTGAACTGAATTATTAGACATTAAAATGTATCTTAGATTATTACATTATTATTTATTTTAAAAAACACCACATACTGTATCTTCTAATTCTTCACTGCAGAATTATTTGAAACCCTCTTTAGCTGATTCTAATCTGGTGTTAATCCAAAATGAGTTTAGCAGCTGTTAGATAACTGTTATTTTATAACGAAACATTAATGAAAGAACTTGACTTCTTGAACTTGCAGCTGAGGAGGATGATGTTTGGGAAGAGTATGAACTCCATTGAAGAAGGAGTCCAAGACAAATTTCCCCATAGTTTCAAAACGTTTCATATCGTTTCATATCATATCCTTTGGCATTGTATCGTATCGTATTGCGTTGTCTCATATCATATTCTAATTACGCTTTTTCACTACCTACCAAAATTACTTTCAATTATATTTTCCAAAAAAAAAAAAAATCAAATTCGAAGCATTTGCACTAAAACTATAAATGAAAGCTGACGTGCTCACTGTGTGTTGGGTAATGTTGGGTAATACACGGTGCGCTGTAGTAGGAACCAATTACTGAAAAAACAACAGTGCACCAGCTTACCTCCGTTTGGTAGTGGAGTGGTCTCTGAAGCTGTTACAGGCACACTTGTGTGGGAGAGGTTAAGGTGGAAAGTTAAGAAAAAGAGTGGATATATTTACATTCACAGATGCATCTCATCCCAAAACTTTTGGGATATTTGTGTATGTGTGAAAACACCTTGGTGTTACACATGATCAGTACCTCTACAGGAACTTTCTCAATGCAGGGGACTTGGGAATCAAGGAGGAATAGAGTCTAGAGTTTTTACAGGGACTTTGGAGAGCTGAGTCCTCACAGCATTCAGAAAACTAGAGCAAAAGCAAGCAGACTAATTTGTCGACTCCTCCGGGGTCTGTAGACAGCAATGGGTTTGAGGAACTTTTAGTCTCTATAAAGAAAGTTCCAGGGACTTAAAGTTACTTTAGTCTGCAGTGTCTGTGTAGACTGTCTGTGGACTTCAGGGGCTCTTTATGATTCAGACCGGATCTGTGTGTTTTTTGGTATGTGTCGGAATAAAAGTGATTTTAGATAAATGCTTTCTGCTTAGGAAATGGGAACACAGTCATCACATATTTCGTTAAAACCTGTTGCTTCTCCCTCACATCCTAATTTAGAATAAATACCTGACCTGTCCATGGCACAAGGTCGCCTTAATTGTGTATGTCACAAAGAGTAGCTTCTTGAATTGCCCCCCGGGGATAAATAAAGTTTTTTGAATTGAATTGAATTGAATTGAATTGAATTGAGCAACTCTGTACTTTCCTGGAAGTGACGAGCATAGTTTCCACCTGGGCTTTTTCTTCGTGACTTACGCGGCCACACCCTGCGCTGCATGGATACAAAAGCACCTGTTGGGCTCCTCTGTTGCAGTCCCAAGTCAAACCGAGGTTGAGAGCTCATACTTGGACTATTAAGCACACTTTGAATCTGTCGCTTCATCATGGAAGAGCAGCGGTATCCCATCAGTGTCCGTCTGATTGGAGTGATGCACAAGGAGAAGAGAAAAGTGAGCACAGAGAGAATTTATTCACGTGCAAAAAAATGGAAATATGCGCATCTGCAATGTGTTTAATTTGCATTTTTCCTCTCCCAGATGTACATGACCTCTGTGCTGTGGTCGGACCAGAATGATATTGTTGTATACAGAACTTTTGCGGATTTCGTGGACATGCATGTAAGTATGAATTACTGCAGTTATCTCGTCTTCTCTTTTTATTTTATATAGCGCATGGGTTGTTGGTTGAGTGATTTAAAAATATATATATTAATCAAGACGCGTTTCTCTCTTTTTTTTTTATTGCAGAAACAACTGAAGAAAGCTTTCCCATCTGCTAATAAACTCAAAAAATCTGACAGAGTCATCCCCAAATTTCATGGTAAGAGTGCGTAATTTATAGTAAATGTAAAGCAGAGTGCGCAGCTGCATGTTGGCGAGATTGTGACCAAGTACTGTTTTCTTGCAGCCAAAAAGATGAAGCGCAGCGGCAATAAGAAGAGCGCCACCAAATCACTGATGCGTCTCAAGTCTTTGCAGAAATACTGTAATGAACTTCTGAGCTGCGACCCGAGAGTCTCTCAGTCTGCAAACCTCATCCAGTTCTTCCACCCCACAGAACAGGACCTGAAGCCGGAGTTCTCCAAGAACAGGTACACATATCTGTAGGAATGCAGCTATAAACATTAGCTACTAGGGCTCTTTCATAAATGAGTGTGTTCTTCTTCTAGAGTGCATTTCTCAGTGTTAACCTGCAGTTCTTCTCTTCCTCAGCATCATGATCATGCCTTCTGAGGATGAAGTCAGCGTCAATGCAGGCCAGGCCGGCGGTAACGTGACCCAGCCGTTTGTCACGGAGACCTACAGATGTGTAGCGATGTACGAGACCAAAGACACCAAGAACAAACCTTTCAAAGTGGCAGTGGATGAAAAAGTAGACGTGCTCATTAGAGACAAAGCAGGTGAGCAAACAGGGTTCTGATAGTGGTTTAAAAAAGGTCTCCTGTAGCCAAATACACTGTTAGATGTTAAATGAATGTTTGTGCTGCTTCAGGTTGGTGGCTGGTGGAGAATGAAGACAAGCGCATGGCCTGGTTCCCTGCACCTTACCTGGAGAAGCTGGAAGATGATGTTGATGAAGATGAAATAGATGGGACTGCTGACAGAGGTACATGAATACAAATTGGCTTATTTGGACCAATAGTTTTGTTTGATCAACACCTGTTACTTTTACTGCAGGAATGAAGGTCAATACATTATATCAAGCCTGAGGAAAATCTGCAATGTGCCATTATATTGTTCGCTATCACAATGACTATATGATGTGCAATAATGAAATGTTAAATAAGAATCGATGGGTGCCCTGTGCACAGCTGTGCTACTCATCCTGGGTGCAGCCAGAGCAGGAACAATACAATATTCAAGATCAGATTAATCCAGCGCACACCAGGAATGTTTAGATTGACTTGATTGACTTGATTTTAATGCACATAAAACATTGTTTGCTCCAATGTTGTCATCATGCTAGCTAACAAAGTCATGTTAAACTTGCACTAATTAATCTGAGGATAGCTTATGGCTAGTTTAGTTTTTATTCTGATTGAATAAATGGTGTAAATGCATGATCAATGTTTCCATCTCCATCAAACGTTTGCATTCTAAGTGACAATGTTGACATCTTTAGCGCACATCTTAATGGGGCGATAATGATAAAAAATACATTTATTGTGCAGCCTCACAGTAAATATATTAAAGTTGCTTCTTTCCCTGCAGGGATGCTGTACTGTGCAGCCAAGAGCTACAAGGCCACCAAAGACGATGAGATAAGCGTAGCCATCGGTGCTGTGGTGGAGGTCCTGCAGAAGTCTGACAACGGCTGGTGGCTCATCAGGTATTCAAAATCTCCAAGTCAGGACAAACAAAAGCCGTGTTTGTGTTCATGTTGACTTCCTGAAGCACTGAAATCCAGATTTTCAACCCCACATTCTTGTCTTTGTTTCCTTTAACAGATACAATGGTAAAGCAGGTTACATCCCCACCATGTACCTGCAACCGTACAACTACCCTCACATCCGCTTGTCACCACACCAAGATTTCCGCCGCCCCTCCTCCCCGCTCCAAGTCCCGAGCTTAGAGCAGCAGTCACATCAGTTCAGCAACTCACAAGGAAACCTGCTGCTGCTTTCACCTGTCAGTTCCTCCTCTCCGAACCAACATGACAAGCAGAGGTCGCACTCTCTCAACATCCTGTCCGACAACCTTCCTCCTCCGCCTGCCAGGATCACAACCCCAAACCCCCCATCTGCGGCAAGGGTAGCCATCACAACTACACCCACCAAGGCTCCCCCTCCTCCTGCGATCATGGTTGAGATGGACGACACAAAAAGCGCCAGAAGTTGGAGAGACGAAAGCGTGGGAAGCTTTTCCAGCGACAGCTCAGACTTCAGCTTCGACGATGACCTCAACTCCTCCTCTGCCAGCTCCATCATGGCCCTGAGCCCGACCTCCAACGACGACCAGCTGCGTCTGAGTCGCACACCTCCCCCTCCAACGAGAAACCGCCTGAGCCCGACAAGCGGACAGGAGGGGAGACTCATGCCCAGTGTCTCCGATCCAAACCTCTTCAAGGGCCCAACAACGCCCAAGGTGCCACCCAGACCACGGACCCAGGAGATCCTCACACGATGCACCACTGTCACCCGCAAGAACGCAGCTAGAGGTGACGCTTCACCCATACCACCTGAGATTCTGAGTCGATGAAGTTTCTCCTGAAGCCAACGTTGACTTTACTTTAAAAAAAAAATGAACAGCATCTACTCTGTGGCCAAAGGATGAAGTTTTAACCTGCTAGTGAGGTCAAGGCAGATGGCTTTCCACCAATGAGTCTGGTTCCACTCGTGGTTTCTGCCTGTTTAAGTGTTTGCTGGTTGCGAAGTGCTTGCTAATTGGTGGATTAATGTTGGAACTCTGTAAATACTACAACAGATATTTCAGTCTAGATCTGCTCCTGTTACGTGTCCTAAGATAAAAAAAAACAGCATATGACTTGACGCTGTGATGTGTAGAGACTGATTGATGATCAAGAGAGGGACAGTTTGAGGGACTGTGATGAAAGCTAGCTACAGGATATGTTTGTCAATCAGAAGGTGTAAAAGGAAAATGATGCTTTCAAATGATTTAACAGGTTGTTTTTAGTGTTGTATTGATAAAAAATGTTACGTTGGCATCATTTTTGAAGAGAGACAGCGAAGTTTTTGCTTACAAAGAAATCAGCAAAATCCCTAGAAAGTGATTCATCAGAAACACTAAAGCACCTCTTTACTACTATCGGTCTTGAAGGATTATTTATTTTCCATACTGGAAACCTTGTGTAGTGCCTGTATGCATTTTGTCTGCTGTGTGAAACAGAGAGAGAATATTTTTCTTTTTTGACCGCGACAAAAGTTAATGTTTGTCTGAGATAACAGTGCCTGTTTGTCTGTGTGCGTGCGTACATGTCTATTTCCTGCTTTTCAGTTTCACAGTATAATCAACTTGAAGAATGGGATGCTTGTAAAGAATTGAATACTGCCGGTAAAAAAACTGCGAATATACACTCCAGTATCTGTCTCTGTAATTCTGTCTGTATTTGTATGCAAGTCAAAAGCTTAAAACTATTAAAGCACATTTCAGGATCAGATAGAGACTCAGTGGTTGTTTTTAATTCCATTTCATTCCTCAGCTTCCATTAAACACATTTAGTTAAAAGGATGCTGTACAAATTGAGGACAGCATTGAGTTCTTCTGACTTCCAAACCCTGTTATGAGGCAAGCTCCGACAAGGCTGGCTCCTACGTCTCTTACTATGCAACAAATAGCCAATTTCAGACATCCTTTTGGTAAACGAGAAGGTCTTCTAAACTCCATGTCTCCAGTTTGTTTTGATGTTTATCAAAGGCCATATTGAGCCAGAGGACATTACTCAAGTGTCAGAAACTCTTCAACTTCAAAGACACACATACTGTACAGCAGAGCAACTCATTAAGCTCAATTAATTCTTGGCCCTGCAAATGGAATTGGGAACATACTTGTCACAACACTTCCTCTTGAAATTACTTGTTTTGTCCAGCCAGCAGCAGCAGCTGCAAAGTCTCTGAAGTGACAAAGCTAGCCTTGGAAATGTTTGCTGAACAAAACTAACTTGATTATATTTAACAAAGCTGCTGATTAAAGGAGCAACATGTAAGATATCTACTGAATTAAATTCTAAAATGACCTTACTACATCATCAGACATTAAGGAAACATGCTATGTTGAAGTGCTGGCTTCTCTGACAACAATGCAGCAGCCAGTATGTCCTCCTCCTGGAACTCCTCGGTTTGCCAGATATGAGACCAATTATCACAGCAAACCAACAGGTGTTGCAGCGATGAAAGCCAGCAAGCAAACCGGTTCAGATATGACCTAATAAGACTCGACATTTTTCTGAAGTGACTAACCCTCATCGCTTTTGTTACTTTTTATTCTGAAGCTATGATTTTAATTGGTCAGACAGATAAACTTAATCTACATGATGAGCCTGACCTAAGTTTCAGAGCTAAACTCAAACACACAGGGATTTCATCCGTCTCCACTGAGCACTTCGATCTTTGAAAGCATTCACTCAGCACATGAATGATGCATTCAACATTACAGACTGCAACGAGTACTGCCGAGGTGCCTTTGAGCAAAGCACTGAACCCCCAGGTGCTCGGGTAGACAGTCCCTGTGTGACCCCCACACTCTGACATCTCTATTCTAACGCATGTCTATAGGTCTTAATTGTGCTTTCAGTCCCGTGTGTGTGTGTGTGTGTGTGTGTGTGTGCACGTGTGTGTAGCATGCTTTAAATAACAGAGTGAAAAGTTGGAATTTCCCTTGGGATTAATTAAGATTAAAATGCGAAGTGAATAGAAACACAACTCTTTCTAAATAACTTAGACCAAGTTTTTTATTTCATAAACATTCTCAGTCATTACATTAAAAAACAATCAGGGTTATACAAGTAATACAAGTTGTGGTTGTGGTTGAGCCGGTCGATCAGGATTACACAGCACTGCAGGACAAGACAAAGCGTGCTAGTTTCTGTACATACGCCTTACTCAATGACTGAATGTAAATGTTTTCCATGTTTACTGCCACACGTCAACTGTCTGAGGAA
This sequence comes from Tautogolabrus adspersus, assembly GCA_020745685.1. Lineage (NCBI taxonomy): Eukaryota > Metazoa > Chordata > Actinopteri > Labriformes > Labridae > Tautogolabrus > Tautogolabrus adspersus. The sequence continues at coordinate 4,259,858 of CM036553.1, forward strand.
GTCACGCTGATAAAAGTTTGATTAAATTCTGCCCAGGTGCTGTACGAAAGAAGTGATGCACACTTTAGTTTTTGTCTCAGGGGGGTAAAGTCTGTTGTACTCCTCAGAGAGACCTATTATCTGTATCATTATCATTCCACACCTGTCGCGCCGTCTCTTCTTTCGACGCCACACTTTTAGCGCTGCTCCAGCTAATGGTCCCAGATAAGACGACCTCCAGGGTTTCATTTGTCATCTTGTCATGAGCTCGACGATCTCTGTCAGCTTAGGATGGTCTGGCATTGTGCTGCTGAAGAAACTGGGAGACATTTCGTCTCTTTCACAGTTGGATCTGTCTCCTCTTCTTCTTCATCTGAACTTTCCTCACTTTCAGAGTGATGGTTCCCGTTTGTTTTGGTGCTCTCTCCGTTTTCTACCCGCCTGTCATTGGAGGACGCTTTCTTGGTGACGCTGACCTCATCATCATCCTCTTCTTCTTCCTCCCCTGGGCAATCTCGTTCCCCACCGCTGTCATCTCCATCTTGTTTCTCCTCATCGCCGCTGCCTGTTCCTTTCTCCTTGTCGATCGTAAAGAAAGGCTGTGCAAGGGGAGTGGTGTCCATTTCTTCATCCTGGTCCATGCTGCACAAAATATACGAAAAAATATTACATTTATAAACTTCTTATTACACAACAAGAGTTTGAATACATCATTGTTTGTAACACTATCTTGGTATCAGTTTCATCTTCACTCAACTTGGCAGGCTAGCAGTCATATCTCGCCTGATCTGGTGTTATATAAAAGCTTCATACAGAAGAGAAGAGGAAAGTTGCAGCAATGCCAAGAATGATGCCAGTCAGCAAACCTAACCACCTTTTCTACACGATTCCTGTAAGACCACAGACAGCCACAGTCTTTGTTGGTTGGATCAGTGACAAGCTTTGTGCCTGGGTTACATCTCACCCGCATACAGAGAGGCAGGATGCAAGACAACTTTCCTGTTACTAAGCAACAGAAATAGTGTGAAACAGAGCACTACAATGAGTGCACTTCATGCTCTGATTGATGTTTTGTATGTTTAGGTCACTGGAGAAACAAGGAAGTCACTGAGCTCAAGCCTGGCCCCTGAGAGATCAAATCAAGTGTGTGAGACTCTGACCGGAGTCCTGCACGAATGAACTCAGCACTTTCATTCATTTGACATGGGGCAGTCTATCAGTACAGGACGATCGGGGTTATTCTGGCAAATAAAGCTGATCAGCTTAAGATCCAAAGGGATGTCATATGTCAAAGCCCTACACGGGTAAGTCAAATCAAAGTGCATGTGCGTATTCCTGGCTGATGATTTTAGCTGTCCCCAAATGGAGAGAGAGAGAGAGAGAGGGGAATGACATGCAGGGAAAGGAGGGCCACAGGTCTGACTTGAACCAGGGCCGCCAGGTTGGAGGACTATTGCTTATGTACATGGGGCGTGACCTGACAGCTAGGCCATCTGCGCCCTGGAATTTTTCAACTTGTGGTTTTGACATGATTAGATGTGTAGTCGGTATGCTTTGTGTCATGAGAACAGCGCTGCAAATTTAAGGCAAGATTTACTGCAAAAGGAAATGGCAAAGGCACGTCATCAGACGAGGAAGTCAAGGCCACATGGAGTTTCAAGATTTTCCTCAGAGATACGAAATTAAAATGGGAAAGGTTGACCCCCCCACCCCAAAAAATCCCATGTGTATTTACCTACAGATAAAAGGAAGCTCAAAACCCAACAATGCTGAAGTTATCCACCATGTGGACATACAGAGTTTTCTGTAAACACAGTTAGTACGCCCCCATTCGAAGTCACCTTTGTCATAAGATATTTTGACTGCTACACTCGACGTTCGGAGGGAAATGCATTTTACTGTCGTTAAATCTCAATGTTTGAATCTTTTTGCTCTTTCACCTTGACGGAGCTCCGGCCACTCTCATCTTCTGCCACATGAAGTTCAAGAACATGGACGCCTGCAGCAGTTTGCCGATCCTCTGCATGTGTCTCTCTGTGGGAGAAGGAGAAGAATTCATCATACAGTCATCATCTATAACCACATTTTGTATTTTATTGGGAGCTTTTAATGTCTTTATCGGAGACACAGGACGGTGGATAGAGTTGGAAATCGAGGAGAGAGAAAGAGAGAGAGAGAGAGAGAGAGAGAGGGGGGAACGACATGCAGCAGAGGAGCCACAGGTCGGATTTGAACCCGGGCCGCCTGCTTTGACGACTGTAGACTCGCAAACTAACCTCTAGGTCATCATCTGAATGCCTTGCAATCTTTGCTGGCAAAATTACTCAATTCCTTTGCACCTTGTTTTTATTATCATCTACTCATTCAGAGTCTAAGGTTGCCCTGCTTTAATAAGCAGTTCCATCAGTGGTGTATTGGAGAATCTTTTTTTTGCAACAAACCTGGATTAGAGTGAAATAAATACACTTCTTCTCCTCCTCCAAATGCACACACACACACACACACACATCATTCACTGACCTGTGTATGGAATGAGTCCCTCCAGGTGTGCTCGGGCGCCCTGGTACTGCAGCAGCTCCTCAGGCGGCAGGTGTGTGAGGAGCACCTGCAGGACGGCCTGGGCATCCTGACAGTTTCTGGCGTTTGTGTTCCACACCACGCAGTAACGCAGCAGTGACTCTGAGACGGGCAGAAATCGTGACAATGTCAGATAAAGATGGAAAGATATGAAAAGAGACAGACTTTATTACTCTTGGCACCGACAGGAATTCTTCTCATAGTCTGCTGATGGTTCAGTCTTCATGAAGTCAGTCATTCCCGCTCAGGAAGTTATTATTTATATCCTCGTATCATTTTAAAACCTAACAGACTTTTCTTTATGATGAAACCAGATCCTCCAGTGCATAGTCTACTTTTTGAGGTACCTCTGTGTTTAGCTGTAGTCCACAGAGCTTTTTTAAATCTCTTTTATTTTAGGGATGAATCTTTAAAATCACTGTTACAGTGTCTACTCCTGTATCTCTAGTTCTCTGTCAGGGAACATTTCAATGCTTTACCTTTCTGATCCACTCGAAGTTTTAGCAACGTCTTCTCCAACAGCTCATGGCTGCCCTCCACTTGACGGATCGCTAGGAGCAGGAGAAAAAATATGTGTCAGGTTGATCTGATTGAGTACCGTTATATACCTCAGTAAAACTGACAAAATCATGCCAAAGAATTGACACCTGAGGCATCACACCAGGATACAGAACACAGGTACAAACTCTGTGATCTGCAGACACTAAAACATCCGGATGGATAAATTAAGGAAGAAACCCACTAGTGTCAGTGGGAGCAAAAGTCAGAAGGGTTGAATCATTTGTAAAGACACTGGTTTGTAATCACACACCAACCATGGACATCATTATTTTTGGGTCGTGCTATAAATAGAAAAACGTGTTGAAACAGAGATATAAGCAGAGTCAGCATTATGAAACAATATGCTACATACAGTAACTAGGTGCGTAATCGATACCTCTTTGAATGATCTTTGTCAGTCTGAGAATGCACAGGCCTTTTGTTTTACACATGTACTGAATGGGATGCTGTATGAGTCATCCCCTGCTTTCATTCAAGTCTTAAGCCCTCAGATTATATAACGGATAATTCTGATTGTTAAAGCTGATCTGCGAAGACTCAAGCACAGTCACAAAGTCAACAAGTTCATAACCTTCACTTAGTTACACTAAAAACGATGTGAGGAAATGTTCCAGAAACCTCTTTACTCCTGTGCCAACTGGACTTACATTTCAAAGGTTCTAGGGACATGTTATGCATTGTGTCGACTTGGTTTTGCATTTCTTCCCTCTTTGTCACATGACACAACAAAAAGCAAGAGATGGGGAAATCTAGGAGTGTTTTTTGGAGCTATTTTTTGATGCATCAACCCTCGGGTGACACATCTCTTAACCCATTTAGACCTGATGAGACGCAGACGTGCTTCTACCTTTAAGACCTGATGAGACGCAGACGTGCTTCTACCTTTAAGACCTGATGAGACGTCTACGTCGCATAAGGCCATGAACATGAGTGCAAAGGAAATTTTAATTTACAGTTAAAGTCAATAGGTTTAAGCTTTCAAATGTTTTATTTTTAAGGTCTCTATCTGATACAGAGACAAAGATTTTAGTAAACTTTGAAATTCTGTGCCGTTTTTCTGAAAACCCTCAGGTTTTGGGAGGTTGTTTTCAAATGTTACTTAGGTTTTAGAGGGCGTTTTTTTAGGCGTCCTTAGGTCTAAATGGGTTTAAGTGAGCAGCCGTCCACAAAAGTTAATGACAGGTTGACCGAGCAGCAGGTTTTAATGTCGCAGGTAACAGGAGAAAGGACAGATGAATGACTGAAGAGTGGCAGGGTGTACAGAGGGGACATGACGGTTTCAAAAAGACACAAAGACAACAGAAAACATTGTGTTGTACATGCACCCAAAAGTAGATGTCCCCCTGTCTCCTCCACCTCGTTCCCTGTCAGTCTACAAGGAGAGCAGCAGCAGCACAAATTACCTTTGATCACAGTGAGCACTGTGTGAGGCTGGTCCAGCGAGATGGCCAGACCCAAAGCTTTCAGATATTTCTTCTCATGGAGCAGGTTGGACAACTCCTGCTGCCTTCACACACAACAAACACAAAGACACATGTTGAGACTCAAACAAAGAAAAGTATGTATCTGTACAAAGACCCTCATTTTTTAACTGCAAAATAAGACGAGAGATAAAGTGTGTATAACAATACACACTTTGAAACACTAACCACACATGACAAAACGATAAAACAGGCACCACACGGCATGCTGCAGAGTAATCGTTTAATCTCCATTATCTTGATTTCATGATCGTGCTGAGCCAAAATTCTACTTGAAATTGAAACTCGATTAGTTAACCAGCCCTATGAGGTTGGATGGATTCACACCACAGTCTGCTTCGACGAGGACTCCAGCCTCTGATAGAGGGCGAGGGCCCCAAACGTTACATGTGGTGATAAATCCCATTAAATGTTAATTGGAGCAGCTTCTGGTGTACGGACTTACTCTTTCTCTGTCTTTGGATGTTTTTTGTCCAGTACCCAGTACTCAACTTTTCAGATCTGCGTGCTGTTTGATATTTTTGTGTGGACTCTAGCCTCTGCACATGGGGCGTCGAAAGAACTTTTAGACTATCCAGCACCACTACATCGACATTTTTAAAGAACATTTGGTTGGATTTTGTAGGTTTTGCTGTGATCTGGCAGGTTTCAAGTTTTATTTTAATGAAAATGTCACGATTAAAACAGTCCTTACATAAAAGGAGGCTGGAAAGAAGAAGGAATATATGCCAGTTTTCCTTCAAGGTTTAACCTAATTTCCTTCACTGTATTGACACTGTGTTTGGGCGGTGTGCATCTTTTGCTCTAAAATATCTTTAGTGCTGGAAACTATTTCCATTTGTCTTTCTTTGTCCTCTGCAGCCTGACAAAGAGGGATTATCATATAGAAAGAACACACATGTCTGAGAGCATGTATACACACATTAAACACAACAAGTGTCTGAGTCCTTACATTCCTTCTTTCGAATGAGAACTGAAACAAACACACAGACGGCCCTGACCTCTGCAAGGCCTGACCTTTGACTGAGTCGGGTCCACCTTAGCCCAACACAGTCTCTGTTTATCTATCAGGCGACAGACAGGATGGCGCAACAAGGGCGAATGTGGATCATTGTCGGGGTCATGTGTGACCTCAGTCTATAATTACTACTATATTTGTCAACCACTTCTTTTGAGTGACAGACGGGCGGAGTAATTGCACCGGCCGTCTCTGGGATCGTTCTTTCATGTCAAAAGTAGATCAAGTTATGTGCAACTTACTTGAGTATCTGATCCTCCTGCTTGGCCTGCTCCTCTGCCAGCTCCACTTCAGTCACATCCTAACAGAGAACAAAAGCAGATGTGAACCGGTTGCATCCTTAATGCAAGGTTTTGAGAATCAATACTTTCAGCTCAACGTTTTCTGTAATGCAGCTTAACCCCCCCCCCAGCCCCCATCAGACGACACCTACCAGCCACACGGTGATGTTAGAGTCTGCAGAGGCGGTCACCATCTTGTCGTCTTTGCGGCTGCCGTGGAGACCCCACACTTTGTCCTGGTGGGCGTCCAGCGTCTTCACACATTCGTTGGTCTTTATGGTCCACAGCTTCACTAAACCATCGGAGCCGCTGAGGAGAGATCGGGTTCACAGACTTGAGTTCAAACTGTGAGTCAACTGTTAAGAGTTTCATTTAAACGGCTGACAGAGAGACGGACATATGTGAACACGTTATGTAAACAAGAACACTTCTTCGGGCAGATTTCCACGTTTTCTGCAAACTGATTGAACATACAATTAAGCATCTGAGTAAAAAAAAAAAGAAGATCTTATTCCATATTGCTGATATTGTAACAGACGTTGCAGCCCTGATTTCGGAGTGTGCAATACAATGCACAAAGGATATAAGAATGCTACACAAAGCTGCAGGAAAGGAGTCGCAGGTCGAACTTGAACCCGGGCCGCCTGCTTGGAGGACTAAGGTCAGTTTCACATTAGGGACCCGATCATGGATCAGAGTACACTTGACCTTAAAGAACAGTCTGTGTGAACACAAGCATTCTCGGGCACAGTGCCTGGACACACTTTATGTGGACTCGAGCACGGTCCATGAGAGATGTTAACTCAACCGTGCTCAAACAAGGAAGTGGCCTTCTGTATTCAAGTTACATTCTGCGAGCAGAGTGGTGAAGGCAACACTAAACGTCCCATTTCATCCTCTGAGCTGCACTGTAAATGTGGAAGTAGGAAAAGGGTCTTGTTGACGTCTCAGAAATAATAAAAACATCCACAGCAGCAGGATGGACTCCGCTGTACACACGAGACAGACAAATGTTGCCCAGTTGATAACGCAAGTGTTTGCTTCTTCTTCCTTCTTCCTCTTTGTGGATTTGCAAACAAACTACGCTGATGCTGCCACTTCTGTATCAGGCTGTGTACGCACGTGTGCTCCGACATGGAACGATGCTACCAATGTGAAAGCATTAGTAGCATCGGGGAAGAGGGGAGGGAGGAGCCATCGTCCCTAATGTGAAAACGACTTAAGTCCTCTGTACATGCGGCTTGACCTAACCACTATTCCATTAGATCCTCAATATTTTACAATGTTGCTTGGCACATATGATGGCATCAATCACTTTGGTTACTTGCAGTATATACTGACAACAAAAGCTCAGCATCATTTAAAGAGAATGATATTGGTATATATGGAGTATGTAGGGTGGATTGACACAGATACTGTTGATGTGTCAAAGTTTTCTGACCACATTCCTTTATCTTATAAGCAAGCGAGCATGACAGATGAATTGATTCATGACAATCAGACATCTGAGATGACATGATAATTACAGGTGAATGTTTTCAGTTTAGTTTTCCTTCTGCACAGAATACAATGAATGTTTCTTTATCTTCTTCAATCTGAACCAGTTATTAAAGTCAACAGTGAAAAAAATAACAAAGATGATAATATGTAGGAGTGGGTTTTTTTTAAAGGAGAAAAGTTTGTTTGACATGACGTCGGGGTTACCTGGTGAGGAGCTGAGTGCCTCGGCTCACAAAGATGACCTTTAAAACGGACGCGTCGTGACCCTCGAATGTCTGAAGAAAGAAAGAGGAAAAAATAAACACATTATTTACTTACAGAAAAGTGTAATGTTGACATTATCTCAGAATAAACTTGTGGAATAAAAAGTGAGAGCTAATGTGCCATCGGACTTCTACTACACCTGGAACTTTTACACATGTTGTCATAAAACTTCTGCAAATTCAAACAGGTTTCATTCGGGCTGCATGTGTTGAGAGCAAACTCAATGTCCTTTAACGTTTGATAATCTCGGTAGAGCAGCAGGGTTCGATTACGAACGCGTTTCAGCACAAAGCCTTCAACACGTTTGTTTTTGATCTGTACGCTACTGCTCCCCCCCCCCCCCCCCCCCCCCCCCCCCCCGGACTATAAAACGTTAAATGACATTGATTGTGCTGACTTTTCTGTCTTTTTGCGGTCGTGCACCTGCAGATCTTTTACTCTTTGAGTGTGCTCCTTTTTCTGCTGGCTGTATAACTTAAAACAACATAAAATAGTTTATCATTTGGAAGAGAGAGAGGGGATACTTCATGGTATTCAAAATCATTTAGAGGAGAAAAAATACTTTGGAAAACTCCCGCACACTGTCTAACATGCAAAATGACGTCTTGGCTGCAATGTTCCGGGACTAGAATCAAGATAAGGAGAGAAACTTTAGGCTCGAGTGACCGAGGTCTTCTACCGAAAAGTTGCAGCCTCATTTTTTTTTTGACTGTTTTCAGGAGTTTAGTTGCAATTCAATATAGTTTACAAAGAAAATACAGAAAGTTTTGAGTGCTTTGCTGTGAAAAATCACAACTAACTTCTTCAGGTAAACTTCTGCATTCAGCATATATCTAATCAAACTGTGCAAATAGCTCAAAGTAATTCTGTGAATCTGGGGTTGTGACACTTAAAGGCACTGAAACTGTGTCAGTGTAAAACAAATCTTTTCAAATATAGGGCACTGATAAAAGAAGAGAATATAATTCAGATACACAACACATATATTTAATCAGTTATCATATTCTCCACATGCATGCTTCATTTAGTTGCCCACCTTGAGGCAGCTGAAGTCCTGCAGGCCCCACAGTTTGGTGGTGCCATCAGCAGAGGAAGTGGCCAACACCTGGTCGACAGGAGAGAAGCAGACGGCCCAGACGCCTCGACGGTGGCCTCTGAACACCCCCAGCAGGCCCACTGTCCCCTCCCCCGTCAGCGACCACAGCTTTGCCGTGCGGTCCTGTGAGCCCGAGGCCAGCAGCTTGTCATTGGGCGACACTGCGACGCTGTTTACATCCTAAAGATGGGAGATACGCCATCGTAAGAATTTTAGGGAATGCAAATGTGAGGGCAGAAACTCGGTCCAAAGAAAGCGAGTGTACAGAAAAACGACATGGAAAGAAAAGAGCGTGAGAAAAGATATGAAGTGATACATTTTTTCCCCTGTAGAAACGTTCTTGAAATGTCTCTTATTCACAGCATCCAGTGTCATCATCACTAAGACGTCATGATCGACATCTCACATTGTCTTTGAATCTGATATGTAAGACAGATTGATTGTTTTACATGACAACAAAAGCAAAGTTAAGTAACAAGGCACTGCTGGAGGACAGGCTGTCAATTGTTATATCTTTCACCTGGACAACTCTGCATGTACGTGTAGCAGGAAATTATGCCGTGTTGGAATTTTGAATACAAGGCGATTGCATAAGATCACCAACTTCCTGGGTGAAAGAGCGAACAGCGTGTTTTCTGCACTTCCTTACGAGAAAAGGGACCTTTGCATAGGTGCGTGTGTGAGTTTGTGCGTGCGTGCGTGTGAGCTCTGACACAGCAGCAGCGTGTTAAGACAACATGTGCTCAAAAAGTTATTTTCAGTTTTACAGAATTGAATGAATATGTCTGGAGCTAACCAGACATTTTCTACATCCATGAATATTTTGAGGACAAGAAGTTCAGTGTCTGGGGGATGTGTGTGTGTGTGTGCGTGCGTGCGTGTCTGTGTGTGTGTGTGTGTGTGTGTGCGCGCGAGTGAGAGAAAGAGTGTGTCAGGGAAGAGAAATCCACACAAGATTTTTTTTTTTTTCAAACCACAGTTCCAGAAACAACTGTTTTCAAGTGAACTCAAACCTGTACGCTTGTTTCTGAACTTGTTTCTTGTGTAACCTTTCATGACGACATTCTTCCTTTAATTCCACTGAAAATGGAGATCAGCTGAGCTGTATGTGAGAAGGCAAAAAAGATTTAATCGGAGCGATGGCGCTTTGTCTTTTCCATCGGAGAGAATTCAGAGTGAGAAATGGAGCCAAGACAATGGAGTGAAATGTCACCGCACTCTTCAAATTACAGAGAGGGGAGCTGACATAATGAAGGAAACCAGGAACTCTGAATACCAATGTAATGTCAAAGTGATTAAACGTCTCGTATTTCCTCCTCTTTTGATGAGCATAATGAAATGATCCACACACTGTTTACTCAAAGGCCCAACTGAGGACAAGAGTTGGAAATGAGCAATAGCTATAGACTCTCTGTTAGGGAGTTAACGATTCACTCAACTCACGATACGATTCTCTCACGATTTACGTGCATTTAAGGAGTGCGTGAAAGGTTACCACGTCACATAACGCCACATGTTGCTCTAAAGCAGGGGTGCCCAACCAGTCGATCGCGATCGACAAGTAGACGAGTAGATTCTCAGTCGATCGCGAGATCTTTAGTCACTATAAAATACAATTTATTCATAAAATTGCTGCGTGCGCGAGAGAACGAGAGAGTGCGAGTGACAGAGAGAGAGAGCAGGGGAGAGAGAGAGCGCGCGTGAGAGAGTGCAGGCGCGCGGGGAACAGAGCCGTGAGGAGCAAAACTCCCGTTAAAAAACAAATTCCCTCTCGACTCCTGCGGAGAAATAAGACTAAATCAAGAGTGCAGAATCACATCAGCTTCAGAGAAAGAGAGAGATAAGGTCCACTGTCCGTACACCTCTCTTGTAAATGCACCTTACTCCAATAAAAACTGAAGCTTCTCATGCTTCGTTTTAATAATGTTAATGTACAGCTGCTTGCTGCTGATGCTGTTCTGAACTCCTTTAAATAACGGAATATCGAGTGGAACTTTTCAAAACGTGAGGCGTAGTCGTTGTGTATGTGTCTGTGTGCATGCATGGATAAATTGAGCAGATTAAAGTGGTTTGATGCAGAAACTAAATTAATTTAGAGGGAAAAACACATTTGATGGTAATGGCTACGGCTCCATATGTGGACTGGTAGATCTCGGCAGACTGCCAACTTTAAAAATAGATCTTGGTTCAAAAAAGGTTTGCCACCCCTGCTCTAAAGGTGTGTAGTTTGACAGCTTGACATTTGTGGCTCAACATTTTGAAAAGCTTACAAGTTATTCCTGTCCAAAAAACAAACAAACATGGATAGACACACCCTGTTTTTGAAGGTTTAAAAAAAAAAAGTTTAAACTGTCTTCCTGCGTGCCGATTTCTATTGTGTTCAGCGAATTCAACTACGTGCAGTTTTTGTGCAGCTCTGTCGCTCTTTTAGTTCCATTTGTTTTCACTTTCGGGGGTTTGCACTCCTACTAGCTACCGTACGCTGGTTGAGCTCTCAGCCTGCAGTGAAAGTTGTGAAGCACAGACCACTAGCTTGCGAGCTCTTTGCCCGACTCCGCTGGTCACTCTTTCACTTTAATATAGGACTCTTTCAATCAAAAGAGCACTTGACAAGGTTTATTAACGGAACAATATACCACTGTTTTCTGTAAATTCATGATTATGACCTCTTGAGGAAGAAAAGATGTCAAAAGGTCGCACAGACTGGTCTGTGTCGCTGTCTTCCCCAGCACAGCGTGCAATCAGCTTTCAATACACAATGAATGGGGATGAATTTTTTCTAATCGCGTCATGTCGTGCGCATTGATGGTGGCTTCTGCACCCGCGGTGATGAAGGCGCATGTGTCAGCTTTTTATACTGGTATATTGGTCGCACTGGTGTATAAGACCCAGCCAACTTTAAAGAAGATAAAGTAGGTATTAAAAGTAAATCTGCCTGATTTTAAAAAACATTCAACGTGTTGTTGTTAACGAGAATCGGACTACTCATCTCTAATAGTCCTGTCTTTTCCTGACAGTGAGAAAATAGCCGTTTCAGTGTCTTTGTAATGTGTCGTAGAGGCACCATGTAAATATAAATAAGCAGTTTATTTGTATACTCATTGACTTATGATACATTTTTGCAAATTCAGCGCCTTCATTGGACTTATAAACGCTCACTGCACATGTTGCTGCCACTGAAGTTTTGCAGCGTTTTCCTCAGTAGCCCTGCAGATCAGGTTGTCCCTCGTCTGTGCAATCAATGAATTTCTGTGTGCCCCGCCCCCCCATTACTTTGTTTAAAATTGTCAAAAATGAAAGCTCACTTTCTGCAGGACTCAACCTCTCAACCTAGCGCACATCTAGTAATGTAAAGCATGTGGGGTGAGGCTTAGACAAACTGGTGTGTGTTTCCCCATCAACATGCTTGGAGTGTTTTGAAGAGGAGAGTAGAAGAGACACTTTTTTTTAAGTCAAAGCTAGTCGTCACTTGTCAATCATTAAGAGGCTGTCAGATCTCATTTCAGTAATTGCCTGCTTGGCAAAGTGTTCCACTTTGTGTTAGTGACAACTCTTTTTTCATATTTGTACCTTATCGTGTGCCTTCTCTGTGGCACGGGTGGTCAGCTGATGTATGTCTGCACCTGTTGTAGACAAGTCCTCTGGCAGATCCCACACCTTCACGGTACAGTCCTGACTGCCCGACACTACGAAAGATGCTTTCAGCCTGCACACAAACACATGCAAAGATGTAGGATCTTTCAAAGTAAAAGGTGTCAAAAAACTATGATTCCTTATTCCACACAGTAGAAAGTCATTGTTATTTCATTTTAGAGTACTATTTCCCCTTTTACAGTTTTTATATTTCTCCAAAATGTTCTTATTCTCTTACAGTACAACTTGAAACTCTTAATATATAAAGCATGCAGTTGTTCGTTTATCTTCCCCCGGACGTTCCTCTTATTTGTGTTTTGGCATCAAGTTAGCTTTGTGCATGCAACATGCTTTATGAATGAACTCTCATTGCTTTACTCTGTGCTCGTGTTGTGATCAGCAACAGAAAGTTTACCTGGAGCAGGTGATGGAGCCCACAGCGTTAGTGTGGCTGGAGCCGTGAGCCACACAGGTCACCTGACCGCTGTCGCTGTCCATCCGCCACACACGCACTGACCGGTCCTACACACACAGACACGACATACAAATGTTATTGTTGGCTTACATCAGGTTTTTAAAAAGCGTCTTTTGCCGGGTGTGTTGACATTTGTGTGTATTTGTGGTGAAGGCATGCATGTGTGGACTTCTTCAACACAGCTCAGAGTGCAGATCTGTTGTGCTTTCAATTCTTTGTCTGCAGTGTTGACGGATTCTGAGAAGACCTGAGCTCACCTTGGCACAGCTCGCGAAGAGAAAACCCTTTTTGAACACGTCCAATGAGAGGACAGTATCTGTGGAAGATAAACAAAGGAAAATAGCTGAGTGACATAATAGCTTCGCATCCATTGAACCTGCTCAGCGAGTTGGACGGATCTGAATTCTTTAGATTTTGTTCCACTGATGAAAGGCTTCATTTCACTCAGCCTGTCATGTTTTATGGAGACTGTCATTTTAACTTCTTCCATGACAGGATCCACAATAAAGGTTTATAATACTCTGAAAGATTCAGAGATGATTCACAGATGTTAAAATTTCAAGTTCAAACATGAATGAGACATATAATTAAATCAAACTGTTGAGGTGAATCAATCAGTCACTGTAGTGCTGGTGAAACTTCCTGTCTCACATGTACATTAGACGAACACATGCTGCCCTCTGCTGGTGACTCACCTGTGTGTCCGTACAGGATCTGGCAGTTGTTGGTGAGCAGCTCAAACACCTTCAGCTGGCAGCTGTTGGTGGCCACCACGATGTGGCTGTCATCTTTACCCAGAAACTTCACGTCGAGCACCTCGTCGCTGTAACCTACAAACTGTGAGCACACGGACAGAGGAAGAGAGGGTCCGTTAATTCTGCATGCATGACTGTAAAACCTAAACCCAAAGATGCGGACTTATGTTTCATGTTACATAAGTTGTGTTTCATGATGTGCAAAGTATGATGGTCAAAATGTTCAAAACTAAAATACTTTTTGATACCAACTATTAGTTTTTTTATTTGAATTGGTTTTAATCAGCGTCATGGGAGAAACATCTCCTGTGCTATTTTGAGACCAGCTGTGTGTAGTTACTCTTTTTACTGCACATTAGGAAACATAATCATGCTATACTGTAGCTGCTGTTGTTTTTATTTTAGATTAATTTAACCGCGAACATTAAAAAACACTGCCCCCCTGTGGCAGCTCATGAGAGGTCTGTTTTCAAAGGTAACCTAGCAGTGTGAAAGCAGGCAAACCTGTCTGAGTAGAAAAAAATCCATAAACCAACATTTACTTTTGAATGAAACTTGTCAACATAAATTGTGTTCAGAGGTTTTGGTCAGTACTGGATCTAACTCCTCAGTACCCACCTGCTGCTGTGTGCTGAGAGCAGGCAGCTGGTAGAGCACGATGTTGTGCTCTGCAGTGACCGTGGCCAATCGAGAGGAATCGGGCAGGTGAAGGAGGTACGTTAAACTTCGAGGGTCATCGTCCTTCTCTTCCTTCTTCTCCTCCTCCTCAGATACAGCGGTGAGGTTGGAGGAGAGGGTCTGGGTGTAGACGCATCGTGCCGTGCTGGCCTCCCACACTCTCAAGACTCCTAAAAGTAAGAGAGGTGAGGTGAGTTACAGAAAACAGAAGAACACAGTTCAGATAAAGGACCATTCAAGAGCTGCACCTTTGCTGCCAGCTGTGATGAAATGTAAGTCGTTGTTTTTCACTCCAATCTCAGAGAAGTCCTCATTCTCCGGCAGAAGCACGACACCCTCCACAGCCTGGGGACAAAGACACCGAAATGATGCGATGCTATTTTTTTAAATTAATATCTTCCAGTTTCACCCAGTTCTTCAACGTCTTACCTCATAAACCGGAACAGTTCTCTTGGCTTTCTTGGTCTTCAGGTCCCACACTGTGCAAATCTTATCTCGGCCAGAACTACAAGTAAAGATCAGGAAACAATCAGATCAAGAAGAAGAAAGATTAAGAATCCAAAGCATCTTGAAGTTGTATATAACAGCCCCACTGGTGAGCATACAGTACCTGACCATGGTGTCTCCGGCGGGGCTGAAGCTGAGGGCGGTGACAGCGCTGTAGTGGCTCTGCAGCACGCACACACACTTACTGGAGCGCAGGTCCCACAGCCGAATGCCACAGTCCAGAGAGGAGGAGAAGAGCTGCAGCCGGCTGATGTCTGGGTGGAACTGCACCAGGCTGCAAAGATACAAAAAAAGGATGTTTACTTTATTGTTTTTATGATTTAAAAAGCAGATATCTGTCACTGCGGCACATTTAACTTTAAACTTCTCATTCCGTTATCTGAACTTACTGTACAACTCCAGACGAGCCTTTAAGGTTGTGGGTGCAGTACTGCTTCACCACATCCCAAATCTTTATAGTGCCATCACAGCCACCTGGAAGACAACGATATGTATGATGTAAAAGATATCAGGGGGGAAAAATGGAAAACAATCGATACAACTTAACGTTAGTAATCTCATAACTGCCGACCTGTGGCCAGGAGGGTGGAGGTGGAGTCAAAAGTCATACTGGCCACAGGGACTGTGTGAATGGCCCTCCATGAGCGAGTACACTGGGCTTGCTTCCAGTCCCACTGCTTCAGCAGCAGCGCTCTACTGGCTGTTACCAGCAGCTGAGGTCAAACACAGAGCAGAGACATGCAAACATAAATACTTTTTTATGGGCTGTTATGATGAATTGAAACAATGGAGTGTGACTTAAGAAGTAGAAAAGTGAGTTTAAGTGTTTGCTTTACCTCGTCATCACAGCTGAGGGCGAAAGATGTGATGTCCTCTTGGTCATCCTGCCAAAACAGCACAAGAGAAAGATGTGATGGAAGCAATATCAAAATAATCAAATGAACTATTAGAAGTCCGGGTCGTCACAAGAAAGTCCAAGACTTACTTTTAATTGTGCTGATTATGTAAAAGGGACAAAATGCTGCAGATAGCATTTGTTTTTATAATCATTCTTCTTAATGTGTAACCAATTAACCAACATAAAAAACATATATATCATATTTGAATCATTAGAAATCTAGAGTAAAAATTCATAATAATAAATACAACTACGAGTTGTACATTATGAAAAATGTCGACTCTTTTAGTCAAAAATGAAATGACAGCCCCCTGTATGAATATAAGCAGGTCAGATTTTGCTTAAGAAAACTTTATTTTGCAGGAAACTAATTTTAACAGCCTCATGTGAGTGATGTTAGTAAGAGCTCTCTTGTTTTAAACATTAGTTTCATGGCTTTGGTCTTGAGAGAAAATCAATTCATTCATTCTGGACTTACATGTTCAACGCAGTGGACAATCTTCCCCGAGCTGACCTCCAAAACATTGACGCGGGAACCACAAGTGCAAAAGATGTACTTTTCATCTTTGCTGATCTAGAAACAGAAAGGTGAAGTCAGTGCTGCTCAGCCTGGACAAACTGTGGAATACCAAAACAAGGCGGGACGAAGGCATGGATGAGTTTTTCAGTGTCATTAGTACTGAGAATTGAGTTCTGAGATGATGCAGAATAATTTCTAAGGTTTGACCATTTTAACGTTGTATTTTAAATTGTCATTCATAACCCACCTCTAAGGCTGTGCAATATTTCACTACGTAGTATTCCTTTAGATAATGTAATTTCGGAAACATTACAATAATACACTTAATGCTCACTCATTTTATTAAAACAGACACTTCTAATACAAAACACAGAGCTGAAAACTCACCTGCACTTTCCCTCCTTTGTAAAACGGTTCAATCTTGCTGGAAACGACATAACTGTGAGAGAATAAACCAAACATCACTGTTAGTTGTCGCACTTTCACGTTACACTTTAGCCAAGCTCGTGATAGCCGGATAGCAAAGTTTACAACAAGCACGTGCCATGCGTCAAAAAAACTTACTTTGTCTTGAACTGAAGATTGGTGCTTGCCATTTTGTTCCTGCGTTATACCAAAGCCTCGATATGTTGGACGCAATTTTGATGAAAATGCCTTATTTCTCACTACACACGTTGGTTAAAGTCAACACATCCATCCCGCATGTTGATAGGCGAGTCGCAGACATTCTACGTCATCAGAGCGCACAGAGCTGTGATTGGCCAGGCGGATTTTGCTCATAAAATTGTCACAGTTTGATTAAAACAACTGCTTTTTAACTTGTGACTTTGGGAAATTGGAGTCAAGAAGTACACTGGGTGAGATCTATTCGATTATTATAGTTTAAATGTAACTTTAACATTTAAATGATGTCCTCGAGGCTCACAACAATAGACTGAACTGGAGCTATGCAGGTTTAAAAACACCTGTGTGACGTGTGGAGGTCGAGCTCTGGTGCTAGAACAGCAGGGAAGGGACTCGCTCTCTAATGAACTCCATTATCTCTCTTCTTTTTTTATAATTTCACCGTTTTCATTTGTCCACACACTCATACACAACACACTCACACACACACTCATACACACCGCGCGCGTGGTCCCTCCTTCATGTTTTGTCAGGAATGTTCATGTGTGTTTTTGCATTGATAACACGGGTGTGTGTTTCGTTTGTGACATGCGAGTGTTCCGATATGGAGTAAACTGGCCCCGGGGATGGAAACACGGTGAGGACAGGAGATTATCATGGTGAGTAGACAACAGCTGTTGTGTTTATTAATAATGATTATTTAATCCAGGTGTTTCTCAGTTTTATTAATGGCTAAGCGCGGTTTATTGTGACGCTATCTTTAACATGGGAACAACTTGTCTACATTTCTTATCTTTAACAACTCGTTTTTTCCTCTAAGAAATGTCAAATGTCTAAGTATAAGTATTGTGTTATGTTTCTATCAAACACTTTATTCAAATTAGAATAAAATTAAGAAAATAATACGTAATTTTGTTTATAAGCATTTTGTAATTGTGATTATTTAAGTTTTGACAGAATAATTACACCTCTTTTTTTGTTATCATGTAACCAGTCACATGACTTACTAGAACAATACTGTTTTGTCCTCTTGTGCCTTTATGTTGACAACTCTGTTGACAGCCTGTAAACACCTGTAGTGCTGCTTTTTTAAACAGTTGTAGTGAAAATACAAAACTGTAAGTAAAACCAGGTTGTAGGGCTGGGCAATATATCTAAGTTTTTAAGATATATCTATAAGATATAGGGTAAAACAGTATCGTTTATGCAGCGTTAAAATAACGCTATATGTTTCTTCCGTAGAGCCGCCAGTTCACCTGTTTCTCCTTTCACTGTCTGGGTTAGGGTTACATTTGACCCATCTTGATTTGACTTAGAACTGACTCTGGTTTTGTTATTTATTTACAGAACGCCCCCTCACCCCCACCATGATCACCATTCAGCTAAAAACTACATATGAGATACAAGATATTATTTCTGGTCCATATCGCCCGGCCCTAGAAGGGTCACAGTCTATCGTAACCTTCAACCAAATTCTTCACAGTCTTCATGAAAAATAAAATAATAATATTAATCTGGAAAGTTATATTTTTAGAAAAGATTAACCACCAAACACTGAAAAGGACTTAACTGTCTGTAAAGTTGAATGTTCTGGCAACCAACAAGCACCTGCATGTGTATGTTGGCTGTTTATGGGTTAGTAATCGTTAGTTATATCTTTGTTTGCCACATCCAGGCGGACCCAGAGGTGTCGACACAGAGTGGGGGCTATGATGTGGAGCTGTTTGTGGACACTCCAGACTACGATCTGATTTGCACCATTTGCCAGGGGGTCCTCAGGTGCCCAGTGAGAGCTGCATGTCACCACATCTTCTGCAAGAAATGCATCTTACAGTGGCTAAAGAGGTTTCTAATCAATGCAGTGAACATGAACACAGAAATATTGAGCTGTATTGGATGCTATAAATGTTTGGTTCATACAGGACTAACTGATATTTATCTTCCGCAGGCAGGAGACCTGCCCCTGCTGCAGGAAGCCTGTCAACCCGAGCTTGATCTTTGTGATGTTCAAGCTGAGCAAATCTATTGGTCGCATGAAGATCAAGGTAAGAAATTGAAAATAAATGTTTTATCAACTGATCATAAATGTAAGTCTTTTTTAAGTTATTGTGATGGCTTAAATTGTGTCTTAAAAGCGGCCCCTAAAATCACACTTTGAACTCTGGAAGGGGGTCGGTAAAGATGTCCATTGTAGAATATTTGGTCTGGCCCCCTGTATGAGCTCACAGGGTGTCTCGTAATACACTCACAAAATATATAGCAGAGCTGAGAACCAGCTTCACTTCATCATTGAACCTGTGATTTCAGTGTTATTAATTGTTAACCCACACTTTTTATCAAAATAACACATTTAACACAAATAATTAGCATTTGAGCAATGTTACTAAACACTGGTACTCAGATACTTTATTGAATATTGTATTATTAACAGTTTTTAAAATCATTAAAATAAGCTCCATAATGTATCAGTAATCATATTTTAAAAAGCATTCACAGGCACCATGATCTGCAGGGCTTTGAGTTTTTTTATTTGACACTTTTCACTAAGTTTTCATGTAGTACTTGCATTTTCGTAGTGATATTTTTATAGCATGAATTTTCTATGCAGTGGGTAATTTACAGTTATTGCTTTCTTTAATCTCTGTATCTGGTCTGTTACAGTGTAAGAATGAGATCCGTGGTTGTGCAGAGACCTTCCCCCTCTCCGAGCAGTACTGCCACAGCATGAGCTGTATGTACGAGCTCATCCCCTGTCCATACCAGGGCTGCCGGGCGCAGCTCCTCCGCAGGGACCTGGACACTCATGCACGCCACTGCGAACACTGGCGTCAGCCGTGCCACATGGGCTGTGGAACTATACTTTCTCATCGCACCCAGGCTCAACACAACTGCTACAAACAACTGAGGCAGGAGTACGAAGCAAGACAGAGGAACCACAGGGCCATCGCCACCGCCCTGCAGAGGAAGATGAGGAGGATGCAGAGCACCATGGCCCACATGAAGAGGCAGATAGGCCTGATCTGTGAGAGTCTGGAGGTGATGGACGATCTGAACGAGGTAGAGGAGGAGGACCTAGGAGAGAGCAGCGGCAGCTCTGGGACTCCGAGTAGCAACAACAGCAACTGTTGAAGACAAATCACTGTTCACTGCTGCTGGCTGGCGACTGCTTTGTATAATTCTGCATGTGTTCATTTCCTTGCAAGTGTGTTTTTGAATATGTAGGCTGGTATATGATTACATGAGTGAATTTGTAACAATTTTGTGCTGTTGCTTAATTAATTTTGTAATAAAAATGATTCATCATTACTCCTTCACTCTGATTTTCATTCAAGAGACCAGCGGAAATTAATTCCTAAATACAAATAATCATATAGGCCTCAACATAACAGTTATTCTGCTAATTTTCAAATGCTCCTCATGAGTTTCTGGTTTTTATAAAGTTTGTGTTTAAGCTTAAAAAAAAGAAGATAAATGATAATTAAATACGTCAATTTAATTGTTAAAAGCCTCCAATAAAGCACAGGATTGATTTTGGTGTGGGGGGGGGGGGAAACAGCCACTAGGGGCAGTAGCATAAATTTTCCCTCTCAAAAAAGTATCGCGAGAATACAGCTCTATATATTCCCGCGGGACCTCTCACGGGTCTTCTTCCTGTAAAAACGATCACGTAAGTCGACTGCACCATATTTTATTCCGACTAAAAATCCACTTACATCTCAACCATCATCCTAGTAAACACGCTGATTTTACGTTTACGATGACTCCTAAATATGATATTTTAGATACTAATGTGTATTTACGAGGGAAACGTAGGCAAATCCGGTATATTTGTTAGTATTGACAGAGGTCCTCAATGTGCAATATGGCGACCCTGTTTCTGTAAGATGCCTGAACTGCGAGATAGATACGTTCAAATGGGAGATTAATAAAACCGTAAATTAAGACTTTTGTTCTGTTTTTCAGCAAATGGCGGACGACGCCGGTGGTAGAGGAGGTTTTCGCGGAGGTTTCGGCGACCGTGGCCGCGGACGGGGCCGTGGACGCGGCAGAGGCCGTGGAAGGGGCCGCGGTGCCCGGGGAGGCAAGTCCGAGGACAAGGAAGTAAGTGTCAGACTCGCACGTGCATAAATGCGCCACCTAATGTCAAACCTCCATTCATAATACAATGAGCCCTCTCTAACTGGTCTTTGTTTGATATTAGTGGGTGCCAGTCACCAAGCTGGGCCGTCTGGTTAAGGACATGAAGATCAAGACCCTGGAGGAGATCTACCTGTACTCTCTGCCCATCAAGGTAAGCAGCAGCTGAGGATGGAGACAGTAACAGGCTGCCACCTACTGTATATGGTATTAATTATTATTAATATTATTATTTGCTATCTTAGTCTAAAGGAAGGTCTGCAGACTCGAAAGATGCATAATTACACCCCCTTAGTGGGCCTGTTGACTAAAAGAAGCTCGTCACAATTTGTGAAGGTGGCCCTAATTTATGAGAATTATCACGCAAGTCAAAGAGCATAACTTAATTTTCTCTGCAAGTTTGACAATTTCTGAAAATCCAGGTTACTTGTAGTAACATGTTGTTAAATGCAATGCTGGAGGTTTCTGTCATAAGGTTAAATTAAAATGGATGTAATGGTTTTAGTGGCAGCATGCTCAGCATCAAAGGGATCGATGGTTTTATTTCAAAGCAGCCATAAACTTGAATTCTATTTTCTGCAGGAGTCTGAGATCATTGACTTCTTCCTGGGATCTGGTCTGAAGGATGAGGTGCTCAAGATCATGCCTGTCCAGAAACAGACCAGGGCCGGTCAGCGCACCAGGTTCAAGGTGAGTGTTCATGTACAAAAGGCCTTATTACACCACAGTGCTGGTGGTCCAGTTGTGACATCGTCTCCCTTTTGCTTTGTTTCCAGGCCTTTGTTGCCATTGGTGACTACAACGGCCATGTTGGTCTGGGGGTAAAGTGCTCCAAAGAGGTGGCCACAGCCATCCGTGGTGCCATCATCCTGGCCAAGCTGTCCATCGTCCCTGTCAGGAGAGGTTATTGGGGTAACAAGATCGGAAAGCCCCACACCGTGCCCTGCAAGGTGACTGGTCGTTGTGGCTCTGTCCTGGTGCGTCTCATCCCTGCCCCCCGTGGTACCGGTATCGTGTCAGCCCCTGTGCCCAAGAAGCTGCTCATGATGGCGGGTATCGATGATTGCTACACCTCTGCCAGGGGCTGCACAGCCACCCTCGGCAACTTCGGTAAGACCTTTGTGTTTGTAACGGCTTTAAGTCTGCTCAGTGCTTCAGTTTTTCTCCTTGCTCTGCCCAGCTTCACCTCTGCAGTGGTGTAGTTGTCGTTATCCGGAGAGAAAGAAACGAGTATTGTAATGCACGGCAGAGAGACTGTTTAAGTCGTCTCCTCTGTTCCCCCTTTCAGTACTCAACATCTTGTTCAGGAAATTCTGCAGCTACATTATACTGTATGTTCGGAGCTCAGTCTAAAACCTCAATATTTCCTCCACAGCCAAGGCCACCTTTGATGCCATCTCCAAGACTTACAGCTACCTGACCCCTGATCTGTGGAAGGAGACCGTCTTCACAAAGTCTCCCTACCAGGTACAGTACAGTGACTTGGTTGATCCTGATCTTTTTTTAAAGTGAGGTTCATATAATAATAATAAATGTGTTTTCTTTATTCTTATCCCAGGAGTTCACTGACCATCTGGCCAAGACTCACACCAGGGTGGCTGTGCAGAGAGAGAGGCAGGCCGCCGCAGCAGCTCCCCCCTCCTAAACTTTTTATAAAGAGAATTGTTGAATAAACGTTCTGAAACATCACAATGTTTCTGTGTCACATTTGTACTAAATGTAATAGAAATTTTGCTCAACATAAAGCAACTCGAAGGTCCACTTTTTATTTTTGAAAATATGAAAGTAGGCTAATATCATCAGGCTACGAAACAGCTAAATGAAGTGTATAGTTTCACATATTTGTTTTATACTGAGTTTCAGGTTAGGTATTCATGTTTGAAGGGCATACTTATGATTGTACCATGTGGTCAGTGCTGAATTGAGGCATGTATCTATTTACTGATGTTTGACTGTTGACAACATGCACTTAAGTCTTGGTTCAGGCTGCAAATTAACCATTTACTCAAAGCCAAAGCAATTCCACTGGCCAAGAAGAAAAACGAAAACCTTATTCTAAACGTTGCTGCCAAAGAATTAAAGTGAACTGGATGCATTTAATGCCACTGTTGGAGAATATGCTCCTTAATGTAGCATGCAATTCTATGGCTATAAATATTTTTTTCAATTTTTAGTTTCTTTTTAAAATCGCTAACATCTTAGGAATAAAGTTGTAGACAAATGTTTCGAAAGAACATTTGTCTACAACCCCCCCAACAGTGGTGTAGTAGTGCTTTAAGAAGTGTATACTCTGTGAGTGACCCGTCATGCAGAGGATAAACGGCCTCTCTTATAAACAGTTACATGTAAGGCTACTCTTGCATATTTCATTAGTGAATACTAGCCAATTAGAGACAGAGTAGGGAGGGTCATCACTTCACAAAAATTGTCAACCAATTCAGTGTTGTGAATCAGATTTAGAAGTGGGTATACCCTATGGACACTGAAAAATGAGTGGGTATACCTGCACTACACCACTGCCCCCTAAAAACAAACTTTAAAGAGACCCAACACAATGACTGAAAATTAAGATTTATCTGCATATCATTTTAATCCAACTTAGTCCTGCACATATTGCTTTTTTCACAATGGGCTCACGCAGCTTGAGAACGAAGGGGAAATACAGCTTTACAAATCGCAATATCCGACGGACAATTTAATCCACGTCCTCCACCTGCTACCTGAGGTGCTCGTCAAATCAGCTACCCTGGTTATTAGTTTATTTTACCATCGTTTCTTATTGTTGCCATTTTCTCCTCACATTTCTGTAGAGTTTCACTCCAAATGTTGTCGTACCTGTAAAATGACTAAAGCTATTGTATCCTTCTGAAGAGAAAATGTTCCCCCTACAAGATATGAGGTTGGCACATTTCTGCAATGACTTCCAGATTTAAGTAACTTCCACAGAGATAAGAGGTACAGTATGTAACTTGGATAAGTTAACAGCAACACACTTTAGGAGACCAGATTTGTGACATAAATTTTATTTTACAATCTTTACACAGGACAGATATCATGGCGACTTTTTTTAAGCACTCTGGGCCTGGGCAGCAATCATTCTTTCTTTCTGCTTCATTAGACACTTACGAGCACTGGCGTACGCTCCGAGGTCTCCATCTGAAAAAAAAGGGAAGTTTAAAAAATAGCACAACTAGTGATTGGACAAGAGTAACAATGAAAACATATACAGTTAGGTCCGGAAATATTTGGACACTGACACAATTTTCATAACTTTTGCTCTGTACGCCACCACAATGGATTTGCAATGAAACAACTGATATGCAATTGAAGCGCAGACTTTCAGCTTTAATTCCTGGGGTTGAACAAAAATATTGTACGAAACATTTAGGAATTGCAACCATTTTTATACACAGTGCCCTTATTTCAGGGGCTCAAATGTAATTGGACAAATTAACATAATCATAAATAAATTGTTCATTCTTAATACTTTGTCGAGAATCCTTTGCAAGCAATGACTTATTGATGTCTGGAACCCATGGACATCACTAAACACTGGGTTTCCTCCTTTGTGATGCTTTGCCAGGCCTTTACTGCAGCTGTCTTCAGTTGTTGTTTTTTCGTGGGTCTGCATTAAGTTTTGTTTTCAGCAACTGAAATGCATGCTCGATCGGGTTGAGATCAGATGATTGACTCGGCCATTGCAGAATGTTCCACTTCTTTGCCTTAAAAAACTACTTGGTTGCTTTGCAGTAAGTTTTGGGTCATTGTCCATCTGTAAAGTGAAGCGCTGTCCAATCAACTTCACTGAATTTGGCTCAATCTGAGCAGACAACATATCCCTATACACTTCAGAATTCATCCGGCTGCTTCTGTCTTCTGTCACATCATCAATAAACACTAGTGATCCAGTGCCATTGGAAGCCATGCATGCCCATGCCATCACACTGCCTCCACCGTGTTTTACAGATGATGTGGTATGCTTCGGATCATGAGCCGTTCCAAGCCTTCTCCATACTTTTGTCTTCCCATCATTCTGGTACAGGTTGATCTTAGTTTAATCTGTCCTAAGAATGCTGTTTCAGAACTGTGCTGGCTTTTTTAGATGGTTTTTGGCAAAGTCTAATCTGGCCTTTCTATTCTTGAGGCTTATGAATGGTTTGCACCTTGTGGTGAACCCTCTGTACTTGCTCTCGTAAAGTCCTCTCTTTATGGTCGACTTGGATAATGATATGCCTACCTCCTGGAGAGTGTTCTTCACTTGGCTGGATGTTGTGAAGAGGTTTTTCTTTACCATGGAAAGGATCCTACGATCACCCACCACTGTTGTCTTCTGTGGACATCCATGCCTTTTTGTGTTGCAGAGCTCACTAGTGCGTTATTTTTTTCTCAAAATGTACCAAACGGTTGATTTGGCCACTCCTAATGTTCCTGCTATCTCTCTGATGTTATTTTTTTTTTTTTTTTTTTGCAGCCTAAGGATGGCCTGTTTCACATTTAGAGCTTCTTTAACTGCATGATGTGGGTTCACAGCAACAGCTTCCAAATGCGAAAGCCATACCTGGAATCAACTCCAGACCTTTTACCCGCTTAACTGATGAAAAAATAACAAAGGAATAGCCCACACCTGTCCATTAAACAGCTTTAAAGTCAATTGTCCAATTACTTTTGGTCCCTCGAAAAAGAGGGGGCTACATAATAAAGAGCTGTTATTCCTAAACTATTTCTCCAATTTGGATGTGAATACCCTCAAATTAAAGCTGAGAGACTGCACTTTCAGCCCATATGCATTATTTAACTGTAACTTCAGTATATTTTGGTAAACAGTCAAAATAACAAAACTTGTGTCAGTGTCCAAATATTTCCGGACCTAACTGTATATTCCTCAGCGTTTATAATGTCATGCTTATTTTCCATGTATTTCATTTCTTATAAAGTTGTTAATAAGCTTCTGTCAGTCGTTTCAACATGGCCACTAACAGTATTTGATGTATGATTTACTGCATCGGTGAGATAATACACATCTGAAGACTGACACACGGTAAACCTTGAGTACATTTTCTCTGAGTGTATTAAAGCACCGAGGAAACGTAGGATTAGTGAAGACACTTTTTTGTTTCTACGCTTCACTTTAAAGCTCCAAACGTCACATAACTTACAGCGTAACTGGTAGTTCTTGGTTGTCTCACTGAACTGCTGCATTTCTTTTGCACAGTTCTGTTGGTAGCTGTTTCCCTCTCTCTGCTGGCAGGCCCGAAGACGCTCCTGCACCACCTTCACAATCTCCTGGTCCACTTTGCTAAGTGGGCGAGGACAACAACACCACGTTTATTACATCGTTAAATAACACAGAGTGATACTCGTCTAAATGTATGCAGGGAGGCAACAAGAACACAAGTATCTCAAGTGTCACCTTGAAAAGGATTAAATAATACAATACATACCAACAAGTATTACACATAAACTGCACATAACAAATTGACTGTTTAACTATTTCTTAAAGAGAAAAAAGCATTCATGAGCTCACAGGCATCAGGGGGCTAGGCCTGATTAGCCTAAGTGTTGAGGTTTATAACAAGCAGTTCAGGTGAGAGCTCTGTGCAGGACAGCAAGGTTTAAATATCCTATATAGTAGAAATAGTTCCTCTGTGGACTTTGCTAGCGCATGGCAGCATTTTAAGCTGTGAGCACATACAGAAGTCGTCTTATTTATTTAATGTATATTTGTAAAGGAACAAGTGCAGAGCAAGTAAACGAGTGCCTCTCACTACAGTATTAATAATATGAGCTAATGTGCAATGCTCATGACTAGGAAGGCCTTAAAAGAAATCAGAAAAAACAAACAAGTCGTATTGACACAGTCACCTAAACTCTTTAAATGTGGACTGAATCAACTTTCCTTTAAGCGCCATCAGGAAAACCTGATAATCTCTACCAAAAGGTTGCTGCATGTTTCAACGTCACACATTCACATTTTAATAAAAGGTTAACTTACAAGAGGTGCCGTGATCTTGTTACATAACATAGAGGAATTCATGCATCAAAAATCGCAAGTATACTCCTACATATTGTCTTAATTGCAGAAATACGTCGGCAACATTTCTGTATCAAAATTGAAAACTAGAAAAATCCTAATATTAGATGCCCATGACTTCTGCTTTTGTTACTGTGGTATCTAAACAGGTATCAATATGTGTTTTACTAATATCCTATCAAAGTGTAACATTCTGGTATCATGAAACACTGATAGTGTAGTGGTTGATGTTGCCTGCCTCCCAATCTTTAGATCATTCAAAGATCACCAAATCAAAGCTGGAGCTCTCTGAAGCTTCAGGGTCTGGAAGTTTAAGATCATGTAACACTATCAAATGTAGGTTTTTCTAAAGTGTCTATGCATTTCCCCTCACAAAGAACCATCAGCTGAACATCTTTCTCACACACATGTGCACAAATGAATAAATCTCGTCTTGAACCTTTACTTACAAATCTCTCCTCCACTGCATCTCAGCCTCATAGTAGCAGGTATACTCTCCCTCCTGGCACTCCGTCAGGTCAGGGACACGGCGGTACTTCTGGTGGTAGTACACGGGTTTATTGTTGTCCCTAAAGCTGTCGATAACACCTGGATGAGAGGAGGAAAACAGTTCAAGGCATGGCTTTTAAAATACGCAAGGCAAATGCGGCTTGTGCCGGGATCCTTCATGATGCCATGAAGGACGCTTGCTAGCAAAACATCTAGCTTTTAGCTTTGTGGGGATTTATCACACAAACCACGACACTGAATTTGATCTGATGGTATATTATACAAGAAATTAACAGTGTTAACTATATACAAATCCAACAATATGTTTAGGCAGCAGCTTATTGTGGCTGTGTCTGTGCTATCCGGTTAGCTAGCTAGCCCAGCTAGCCATGTTAGCTTGAGTTACCTCTAAATGTGGTGACAGGCACGTCCACGGAGTAATAAAAGAGTTGAGACAGAATCACGGCTGGGTTTGGCAGTGCGGTCTGTTTCTCCGCAACCGGGGTCTGCCGTGGAGGCTCCGGGTACGCATCTTTATCATGGTCTGCAGGCATAATTGTGCCTTTTACTCGCCTTGTTTTAATTCGACCTCGACAGTCCGACACTGGAGACTTCTTCTTCTTCTTTTATTTCCGGCAGACTAGGCACACTTGTGCATTGCTGCCACCCACCGGTGTGATGACGATGGTCAGTTCCACTATCAGGTCTATATCCTGGGATATATTCCACCATTGCGCACATTTTCAGTTTCCACACAAATGATCGATGTCCTTATAATTGTCCACTCTATTACCCAGACACAATAGTCTGGGTTTGTGTCAGTCCTTCCCTCAATGTAATGTCTAATTCCTCTCCAGTTATGTCCACAATATCCAAAAATCGCTTTGCAGCATCCAGTATCATCTTGATTTTTTCTGACTTGCTGTGTATTTCCGATGCACAGTTTATTACCATAGATATAAATGCAAGAAATCGTTTTTTGTCCATACAGACATTTTCATTCACTCGACTCTTTCTCTGCTCGTCCTTCTGCACAGTGACAACTTCTTCGCTTCTTTCCACACTTTTCACAGCTGCTGCATATGACAGCCCCTTCTCCATTCTGATTTTACACACTTTCACCTCATTCATTCTTCTAGGACACTTTGTAGATCCCGTAAAGTGATTTCCTTCACAGTGTACACACTTAACTGGTTCATTTTCCCAGTTACAGTCCTCATGACATTCGTGTTTCCCACATTTCCCACATCTTTTGTTTCCTCGACACACAGCAGCAACATGTCCATACTCTTGACAACAAAAGCATCTTAAGGGAGATTTCTCGAACGGTCGAACTCGGTAACACACATAATCTAGATATACTCTATCGGGCAATTCTCCCTCAAAAGACAAACATACTGATGTTGTTTCCTCTCTTTTTCCTTCTTGAAACCGTGTCAATCTTCTTGACTCACACACTCCGTCCACTTCAAAAAATGACTCTTGGTCCATGTACAGTGGCACTCCAGTAACAACTCCTTTCTTCCTCATCTCAGTTCCAAGTGGGAAACACCTCACACAACTGTATCCGTCTTGAGATATGCTTATTTTTAAAGCTCTATCTCGTTGCCGTTTGGACGTACATTCAATGACAACCATTCCTCCTCTAGTGATCCGAACAGACTTGAATTTTCCGATTTTTTCTTCCACAAACTTTCCTACAACATGTGGGTCTTTGAAAATCCCGTCTGTTTTGGTTTTAGCAATCATTCCAACAACAAACTTTGTTTCCTTCGTTATTTCTTGACTTCCATCACTCAAATTATCGTTCTTCTTCCTTTTCTTTTTGTTTGTATATCCTCTAGTGTCTCCATTTTCAACTTCGCGCTCCGATTCAAGCTCTGATTCCACATCCGCCATCACCACCGACTCACCGCTCTCTTCCACATGTAGCTCGTAGCGGTGGTCGCAGTTAGCTTAGCAGCCGCACTCCTTCCACGACTGTGTGGAGACTGTCAACCCTGACCCCCGCATGCGCACCAACCCACGACGCTCTTCTTCGCCACGCTTGAGTTTTGAACGCGCGGCCGACACTGGAGACGCGCATGCGCAGACGACTCTATACAATGGCGAAACAGAGGTCACGAATTTAAAACTTTACTTTAGTTTAAAAACGTTTAACTCTAGATATTTTAAAAACAATTATATGTTACTTAAGCTATGTCTAAATTGGAATTTAACCTAAATCCAATTCCATAGTTTTGAAAATGATTTAATTCGTAATGTAAAGGTCACAGGTAAAGGTGTTGTACCATTACAGAGCAGCAGAGGGTGGTGCAGAGCCGCCATCCTTTATCACTAGTGCATGGTCAAAGCAACACTTAAAATGTAAATAGTTTCAAATAGCATAAACTATCAAAAATCTATCTAAAATATATGTTTGGTTGGGAAAATGCAAAGTTGTAAACAACAACATATGCTTCTGTTTATTTTTGCTTGTGTACAGAGAATACTGTAGAGAAGCTAAACTGTGAAAAAAGCTATATCACACTTGTGGTAGAGATGTTGTACTGGATATCAGCACTGCTGTGATTATCTTCAGCGTGAGGCTGCAGTCACAGCAGTGCAGATATTCAGTACAACATCACTCCTTCTCGTGTCATATTGTGCCGAATGGCAATACAGTAGAGGGTTCATAGATTTAGGTTGTGATATACAACTTCGCTGTCAAGGAAGCGTAAAGAGAGGCCCTATCTCCTCACATTCCCAGACATATTGTTTCTCTTTACCTTGACTTGAGCTCTTCCTCCCATATGGTTTCATTATATTTATCAAATGTCATGTTAAGTAATAAAAATGTTTTTGTTTTGTCAACATAGGAAAGCCCAGCGGACATCTGGTCGTATTTTTGTGCCATAGAGAAAGAGAAAAGTCTGTTTCCCTAACAGAGCAGGTGGATGTTGGCCTCATGACAATATAAACTTTCTTTTTCCTCCCACTCTCCTTTCTTGGTTACATGTTCCTGTCTGCTGGGCCCCCTCACCCCCTCAGACCCCTCTCCCCTCTCCCCTCCTCCTATCTCCTTCTCGTCAGAGCTTGGCAGAGATATCCTTGTTTGAAAGTGAATACGGCTCCTTAACTGGGCCAAACACCAATTTAGAGTCCTTACACCGTGTATCATCTTATATGTGACCCTTACTTCAGCACTTGCCCCTCTCTCTTTCTATCCTGCGACCGGACAGTGAGCAGACATGGTCAGTGCTCCTCATATTTTGGGGTCTTCTCTCCTATGAAGGATATATTAATTCACTTTTTATTTAATATTTTAACTCCTTAATGTGTGTGTGTGTGTCACTTTGATCTGTAATGTTGGTTTCTCAGACAGGATGACGCATGTTAAAGAGTGCTCTTATAATGGCTGCCTTCGGGGAGACCACGTGTACTAGAGAAATGGCGACTTCTCTTTTAAACAGCATCCCATTGATTGAGTTTTGTTGTCTGTTTGTCAGTCTTTCTTTCTGTCTTTTTCATGCTATTCATATGTCTACATCCGTCTATCTCTCCTTCTATCAAACTTTACAGCCCAGCTTTTCACAGCACATGGCTGTTCACCAATGAGTATGGTTCTGCTGCAGATGTCTGCCTGTTGAACAGAACTTTTTTTCCCCTTGCACTGTTGCCAAATGCTTACTCATTGGTGGATTCATGTCTGGGCTCTGTAATAAATAACATCCTCTATATGTAGCGTATGAAGAGATTACATTTGTTGCTGTTTTTGAAAAGTGGCAGAAATCACAAACGCCTCACCTGGAGAGGCGGCCACATGCTTAAAATTGAACTGACTTGAATATTACAGAATGCTGATTTTGTGTTCAGGTAAATCAAATTAAAACTATTGAGGACTTTTAATGTCACAGGATTTGAAAAACTGGAGAATTTTTGGAAATTAAGCAAAAAAAGGACAGATAGCTAGAATTTATTGCACAAGGCAAATATTAACGGGTGTTTTTTAGTGATTAAGTAAGAAAGTAAAGTTTATTTTTACAGCAATTTTCACAGACAAAGGTCGCAAAGTGCTTTACATCAACAAATTACAACATATAGCAGTTCCTTATGAAATCCTACTATTCCTGCTATGCTGTTTTAATGACTTTAGTTGTTGTAGAATAAGAATACAGAGAAAGTAAACAACAGTAATCCATAGTGTCTAGAAAACCTAAATAAAATACATTATAGAAATTTAAAAGAATATATAAAATATGAACACAAGTTTCATGAAAGAGCTGTACATTTTTGCAGGAATGTGCAAGATGATTGAAGAGTGCAAAAAGCTTGCAGTATGACATGCAGAGACAATGTGGGATGTAAATAGTAAATAATTCAGTTTTAGTTTCATTTCAATAAATAGAAAATCAATGTGACTCATGCTCTTGTTCCAGTCTCATCGCAAATTCCACGCACCCCGCCACGGGCACATGGGGTTCCTGCCCCACAAGCGGAGCAAGAAGCACAGAGGCAAGGTGCGCAGCTGGCCCAAAGATGACCCCAGCCAACCCGTCCACCTCACTGCCTTCATGGGATACAAGGCGGGCATGACGCACACGCTGAGGGAGATGCATCGTGTTGGCCTCAGTATGTATGAACGGGTTTACTTCGACATGGATGCACAAAAGAGATTGAAGACATTACATTAATCAATCTGAGTGATTCTCACCATTTGTTTAAGTGGTTCATGTTTTCAGTTGTTAGTATCCAACAGTACTTTTAGAACAGGATTTAAAGAATGTTTGTTGTCCAATTTTTAATTTTGATGTCAGTCTCTATTTTCTTTCACATTTTTTAACCCTTTTCTGCTATAAATAGTTTCATAACCATTAAATATCCGACATATCTTCTTCTCGATTGAGCCTATAAACTGATCATAAACATTATAACATCATTACAGGATGTTAAAAATGTTTTTATGTCATTTGTACTCTGTTCAAATTCTGAGTTTAAATTTCAAATTCCAAAAATGTTTTATCACCATAAAGTACCTCCCATAGCAATTGCTTGATTGAGCTTATGCACACTTAAATTCATATTTTCCATTTTTCTATTTCAGAGCAGTCAAAGCGAGAGGAAGTAGAGGCGGTCACCATCATTGACACCCCTCCTATCATTGTGGTCGGGATCGTGGGATACGTTCAGACTATCCGTGGTTTGCGATCACTTAAAACCATCTTTGCCGAGCACCTCAGTGATGAGTGCAAACGAAGATTTTATAGAAACTGGTGTGTGAGGAGCCTTTCATTTTCTTCCATGTATTATTGTTGCTGAGCTAACACAGTATACACATAGATATCTAAATTGTGTTTGCCTGCTTTTCAGGTACAAGAGCAAGAAGAAGGCCTTCACCAAATACAGTAAGAAGTGGCAGGATGAGACAGGAAAGAAGCAGCTGGACAAGGATTTTGCCACGATGAAGAAATACTGCTCAGTAATCAGGGTTATTGTTCACTCTCAGGTAAGCCAGCAAGAGAGAGAGGGCAATGAAATGCGGGAAAGGAGACACAGGTCAGACTCGAACCTGGGTGGCCCGCTTTGAGGACTACAGCCG
This sequence comes from Tautogolabrus adspersus, assembly GCA_020745685.1. Lineage (NCBI taxonomy): Eukaryota > Metazoa > Chordata > Actinopteri > Labriformes > Labridae > Tautogolabrus > Tautogolabrus adspersus. Next base: position 4,292,940 of record CM036553.1, read on the forward strand.
CTGTACATGTGGCACGGCCTAACCGCTAAAACAGCATATGAGCTTCCCAATCTGAGTGTGATTCAGAGTAAAAATTGTGTCTCAGACTCCATAGGTCTAATATTTGGCAGAAAATCAATGCATATCTCCATATGTCTTGAGTCCACTCGTGCTTAAGAGCAGAGGCGTTAAACTTGCCCACCTGACTACATGTAATGGTAAAAAAAAAGCTGCCAAATTCCAGATCTCCCTGCAGCACAGAGCCAAACAACTCCAGGCCATGACGCTCTGGGGTGCACTGCAGGGTGACGTTTCAAATGGCAGTTTAAAAATAATTTGCAGGGCAGAACCTGGCTGCTCTCCCAGTGAAAACTTTTATGTTGGTGGTAGTAAACAATATGCATAACGCCCAAGTTCTCTTTCTCTGGGCTGGTTTTAGAAGTTGTAAAAATATCAAACTGTGCTTCTTAATTTCAGGGCTGTTGAGACCAACTGGTATTACTATGCATACTTCAAACATGATCTTTTGCTGAGTAGTACATCTAAATATAAAAAGACAGGTGCTAGTTAGCATAGTAAATTCAAAGCAAGATGCTTTCTAAGCTTTTGGACTTGTCTATCTGAGCTTTTCTATTTTTATTTTTATGATTGCCTCGAGTCAAAATGTTGTGATTAAATAAAAACTGTGAGTATGTGGGCATATCTTCTTCTCTCAGATGCGACTGCTGGCCTTAAAGCAGAAAAAGGCCCACATCATGGAGGTGCAGCTGAATGGGGGAAGCATCTCGGACAAGGTGGACTGGGCAAAGGAGCGTCTGGAGCAGGCTGTCCCCGTCTCCGCTGTCTTCTGCCAGGATGAGATGATTGACGTTGTTGGAGTCACCAAGGGACATGGCTTTAAAGGTTGGGAAATAAATCTGGTCCAATGACTTATAAACTAAATATACTGGGATATAAACGTATGTCTGGCCCTTTGTGTCGACAGGTGTGACAAGCCGCTGGCACACAAAGAAGCTTCCGAGGAAGACTCACAAAGGTCTGAGGAAGGTGGCTTGTATTGGCGCCTGGCATCCGGCCCGTGTGTCGTACACTATAGCTCGTGCTGGGCAGAAGGGCTACAACCACCGCACCGAGCTCAACAAGAAGGTTAGTTGATGGAGTCACATGTTTCATCTTTAACTGGAAGTATATGTTGGAAGTTTTACATCAATACACTGTCTCTATATCGTCCTCAGATTTATCGTATAGGTAAAGGTGTGCACATCCAGGATGGAAAGGTGATCCGGAACAATGCCTCCACCAGCTACGACACCAGCCAGAAGGCCATCACACCCATGGTACTCGTGTTTTTCTGGTAGAATTTTACAACATGCACTTAAAGCTTAAGGGCTCCTGTCTGACGGAGATTCGAGCCAGAAACCTCCTCGCTGTGAGGCAACAATGCTAACCACTGCACCACCTTGCAGCCCCTACTTACATACGTATGTACAGGACATAGAGATAAGATGCACTGCTTTGTCTACAGGGGGCGCCAAATCAACGCAAACCAAAAGGTTCTTACAGGAGCTTTAAGAGAGGCATAAATGTATTTTAAAACTACCAGTATTGTAAATTCTGGCAATGCTCTCTATGAGGCCCACAATTAAAATGTGATAAAGTCACCTGTAAGACACATGCTCCACTCTTACACTTGTGTAAACTGGTAAGTTAGACACAGAACTGAAGAATTGAGTTTGTCCTATGGCCCGTTTATTCTTCGGAAAAGTCCAGGGGGAGCTAGAAAACATCGCTGGCGAGAGGAATGTTAAGCATACCTTGTTCAACATAATGCCAATGGGACCAGGTGGTTAAAAGTTGTTAAAAGACCACATAGTACTTTACCACAGAGGATACTGTATCTTGTGATTGCATTGTTCATACTGCAAGGGCTTCATAGAAGATGTCCTTGTGAACACACTCTCCTTTATCTCTTCTCCTGTGTTGTCATGTCCCTGCAGGGAGGCTTCCCCCACTATGGCGAGGTGAATAATGACTTTGTGATGGTGAAAGGCTGCGTGGTCGGAGTTAAGAAACGTGTTCTCACCCTCAGAAAGGTACAGTGATACTTTTAAAGTCTAATTTCAGATCCAACAGGCAGCTCGCAGTACACATATTTTCTGACATAAAGTTGACCAGACAGAGCATGTTATTTATGGTGAAAGAAGAAGGGCTTTCAGAACATCATTAGAGTACAGAGTGCATCTTTGTGCGTCCTTCTCTTTAGTCTCTGCTCGTGCACACGTCTCGCAAGTCAAAGGAGGCCATCGAGCTTAAATTCATCGACACCACTTCCAAATTTGGCCACGGCCGCTTCCAGACTGCCCAGGAGAAGAGGGCATTCTTGGTGAGTGTGAGGAGGAAGCTTGGTGCAAACATAAATCTGATCTGAGTCTTTTTGCACTCCTTAACCACTGACCTCTGGTTTACCTGCAGGGGCCTCTGAAGAAGGACGTCAAAAAAAACACTGCCAGAGCCTCTGACTGAAGAGGTCTGAAATAAAAAGGGAATAGCTCAAATTTTTTGACTTTAAGATAATAAAACTGGGTGCAAATACATCATGTGTTGTGTTTTGTGTCTTACTTTATCAGTATTAGCTGTGCATCAAAGAATTATAAAGACAGTCAGTTTTATAGAGGTTTTTATTAACTGATAAATCCATGAGCATATCGACACTGTTAAGAAATAACATGCACAAGGGATAGCTTGACTGATTAGATAAAAACATGTTCATGTTTTGTTTTTTAAGTTTCCAGTTTGTTCAGGCTCACAGCCATTAACAGGGTTAGTAAAAAAATGTATGGATACATTCTTTTTAAAGGAAGAGGTCTTCGACTCTGTTGTGATTTGACGAGGGGAAAGAAATTCAGTTTTTCAGTTTGGCACCTTCAATCATGTCAGAATCAAAAGTTCCCCTTTAGAAAACCAGTGTGCAATCAGTTCTGACTTGATTTAGGTGCACTTTAACCATCTTCACACTAGGGGGCACTGTTGCACCACTCTCACAGTCCCGAGGTCTCTGCTTCAGGTGGCGTCCATCCTGCACTTGTTACCATGAGCACAGGCAACATAAACCACAGAGCAGGTACCCAGCTGCAGCAGCCTTCGAATCCATTCGAGATTAAGGCAATACACCTGCAGGACACCTGTTTCCATCACAACCGTTCCATCTGTGGCTACTCCGACAGGTACTCCTGGGACTCCATGGAGGACTGGTGGGATGAGGAGTGGATGGAGGACTGTTGGGATGCAGCTGGGTTGTCGAGGCCGGATGTCATCAGGGGCAGATACAGATCGTCCATGTTGGGCATGACAAACACTTTCTGTTGATTGGCAAAGGGAAATCAGAATTTGGATTTGTTCCTTTCTAGATTAGCTCATAGAAGGAATTTGTCTTGGTGTTATTTGGTCCATGACAAAAAATATGCAGAAATAGAATATATAAAAAGAGGACACAAAGTAAAAAGCAGCATATAAAGAATATTATGTACGTTTCACTGATGGACTCACCTGGAACTCGCACTGCAGTTTCTTCTCGATCCACTCAGTGACGTGCGTGAAGGTGACCTCCCTCTCCCCGAGCGTGGGACGCACATGGAGGTCCAACCTTGGAGGCGTACGAAAACTGTACCTGAAGAGACAGAAAGACTGCGTGAGTAGGAAAAAGCCTTCAAACGTGTGGTGTGAAATGAGAAAAAAAAGAAAGTTAGTACCATATCCTGTCAGTAGGAGGAGGCGGGATGTTGACAGCCAGAGTGCCAGAGAGCTCCAGGACCTCAACGCTGAGGATCAGCGGCATGTTGGACACCTCAGCTATCTTCTTCTTGATGTACTCGTTCTCTGTGGCTTTCTGGAAGTACTTGGACTTTGCTATTTTGTCCACAAATCTTAAGAACTTCCTACCTGTGCTGCCACCAGTGTGCCTATAGGAGAGGACAGGGACACAGGTGTAGTCAGGGACTGTGGACCATGTCTCTAAATGTCATATGGTGTCAAGTGGGAGAGTCTAAACTGAGAGCAAAATGATTGTGGGTGGTTGGTATACTTGACGTGATTTTTTAAAAACTTAGGACCAGTTTTAAGGTCACATATTATAATGTAAATAACATGAACATATTCAGGAAAACATGTGCAGTGAAGTTTTGTGAGCTGTAATCCAAATTTAATTCAGTATTCATGGAGGAAAACTAAGTTGTTTATTTACCCCTCAGCTGTTACCACTGGGCTCTTTTCTCCAAGAGACCCCTGCACCTCAGACAGAGGGACCTCCTCTTCATCAGAAGAGCCTGCGCTGGACGACTCTTCATCACTATCTGCCAGTGTACACAGCCTGGGCCTAGAGCTGAAGACAAATCAGGAGTTCCCGTAAATGAAAACTACTGAGTATAAAAGAAACTCTTTTTTCCATTTGTTAAAGAATATAAAACAGAAACAGCTCCTAACCCCACTTGCTGAGTATCTGGTACACCGTGTGCTTCGTCATCTCCATCTTTACCCAGCTTACACAGGTTCATCTTAGTCTTCAGGGTCATCTGAAGGCAGCCTGTGTACACCACCTCCAGCTCCAGCCACAGGCCTGGGGATAAGGGGAAGGAGAGAGGGGGTAAGACAGGTTGCTTTAGGTTTCTTAAAGGTACTTTGATCTTAAGCCAGAGTTTGGTTAGCAGGCTGAATCAACATCTCCTTTCGAGCAGGATTTGAACAGTGATGTTCCAGAAAACACACGAGACAAATGTAGGAAAGCTCAGGCATGTCATTGTCAGTTGAGCTAAGTCAAGTCAAGAGGATTGCTAATCCCCCAGGGAGCAGACAATGGAGAGCTTTTAAAGCGGACATGGCAAACTCTTTAATGAAACAAATGGGATCATGGGCTGAGCCGACTGCATGAATGTGGCTGAGAGAAGAGAACTCAGTAAAGACTGTTGCGTAAACCTTGTCTACAGTGATTTAAGAAAAGATAAAACAAGACTTAAACTGAAGTAGCAGCTGTGAAGGGGGAGTTCATGAAGCATCAGGGGGTCCCCAAATGATTGCGGGACTTCTTCCCAAAGACTGAGCTCAAACAATGAACGAAATGAATGAATGAATAAAACAATGTAACATTGAATATACAATTTCTTGACGTTCTTATCTGCGAGTCCTGCCAGAAGTTTACTTCAATAAAAAAAAGGAAAAAATAAAACAATCCTAAAGATGTATTAGGAACGAAACAGATTGGGAGGGAACTTGTCGTGACATTGATAAAGGGAACGAGCCAACACTGCCGACTGTCGATTACTTGGTGTGTTTCTACAGTTGTCCTGACCTGTCTTATGCTCGTTTATTGTAAGTTGCACAGAGCTTTTTGTTTTTTCTGCATTTTTGCCCAAGAAAAATTTCACCCTGGGAACAATAAAGTATATCTAATCTCATCTACTGCTCAGCATGTTCAGTATACTTTTATTTTCTTATAATTTAAGTTAAAATTATTTGTCAAATATGACATGAGGTTCAGGTTCAGGATGCACAAGCCCAAATATGTCGGTCTTAATAAAGTTGTTAGGGTTAGGGTTAGTGTTTCTGAAACTTTTTGATCTCCATGCATCGTGAAAGTTGTACCAGAAACTTTCCCTCCTCTGCTTGTTCAGTTAGCCACAGAAAAAGTCGCTCAGAGCCTGCATGTACTTTTTCAATTTACATTTAGTAAAGAAGTTGAATTAGTACCTCTACTTATCATAGCTAACTCTCAAAAGAGCAGGAATGTGTATAAATTAGAGTACTTCTCTAAAGACACATGTACAAGTGTAAATACACACAGGTGTACCTCTGCGGTCCAGGGTTGGTTTGGAGGTGCTGAGGACTTGAGGTAGACAGGTGCCCATGTCAAGGTCAGCCAGAGTCAGATCATTCATGAAATATGGCAACTACAAAGGGACAAACGACACCTTTAATGAGTAAACAAGCTTCATGAGTTCACGCGGGACATAATGTACATAGACAGGTGTGTCTGTGTGTGTGTGTGTGTGTGTGTGTGTGTGTGTGTGTGTGTGTGTGTGTGTGTGGAGAGGTTAAACCATGGTGTGTGTCGAAGAGAAGAGCAGGAAATGAGTAATGAGACGCTGTGTTGCCATCAGTGCTACTCTCCTCTCTCTCCTCCTGCCTTAGAAACTGGAGAGAGTGCATTATCAGCAGACTCACACACACACGCACACGCACACACACACACACACACACACGCGCGCGCGCACACACATGCACAGGAGACAGAGCTGCAGTGTTGTTATGCCTCACGTCCCATCCTTTGACCTTGTGCACAAACCAGTGCTGATGATCCCGTCCTGTCATCCACTGTCAGTTTGTAGAGATGTGACCTACAGTAAGCTCACTGCTGCAAAGCAATGTCATAACTCTGTACGACACTTATGATGATGCTGATGGTGGTGGTGGGAATACACAGATAAATGTGAATACATAAAGCACAAACAGTCCTAAAGATCATATCCTGACCGACTACATACGTTTCTGACATCGAGATAAATCACCGTCCTCATCCCGTCTTACCTTGATCTTGCTGAGCTTCTTCTGGATCTTGTGCGCCACCTGATCTGTCCAGTACTTCTCACGGAGAAAGTCCCAGAAGATCCGTCCCACCAGGGAGTTCACCCAGGTGGGTTGGCCATCTGCAGAGCGTCCCCCAGTCCCTGAACCTCCACTGGGCTCATCTCCCGCTTGACCTCCAGATCCAGGCTCTTCATTGTGAATCTAAAAGGTACAGTAAATACATGTGAAAGCATTGCACGAATATTTTTTATAGGTATTAAGGTTTGACAGAACTGAATCTTTTCCATTGCTGTGCTGACTTTCGTACTGATTCTGAATCAGCCACTTCCACACATCAGCACAGATGTTCTCTTCGAGGGTTGCCAATCGCAAACAGCCCGTGTTAGAGTTAGCAGCTTAATTAGGTATACTGCTGATGTATCACAATCTTTTTCTATTAATATCCTTCCAGGCAGGTGATACCATACATTTCTGCACATTGACATTTGGTAAAGTAAGCATGGAGGTGTTTCGCTGAGCCAGCATCCCGCACAAGGCTGGCCCGAGCACAAAGCACAACACTGAAACAGCAGCTGATATTGACCAGCTCTGATCAATGGGAGTCATGTAGCATATTAGCACAACATGCAGAGGGTAAATAGAGCAGAGGTAAAGCTTTCATATCTGGTCACATTGGAAAGAGCTGCTGCAGAAACTCCATACTGCATCTAAAAGCTAAATTAAAGTGTTGTTTTATTGACCTTCCTGTGCGTTGTGGGGCTTCCCTTGTCGCTGTTGCAGGGGCTGGGGATGGTGCTGCAGCTCTGTGTTACGATCAGTTGAGTCATATAGTTACTGTAGTCTAGCAGTGTTCTTGTTTTCAAAGCTCCCTGCAAGTCGTGCAGCTCTTCTGTGCTGTCTTTTACAACTTCCCCTCCTACTAGTGCTTCTGTGTGAGAGTATAAATAAAAACAGAATGGAAATAGATGATATGACATTTTCTATCCTTTACTGTTTTACAATATAGTTTGACAAAATGTCTCCAGACACTATTTCTTTCTGCTGAATTGCACCAAATCACCGTGCTACAGACATTCCCCTCACCTGCGTTCTCCTCCCCGCTCACACTGCTCACGGCTCCAGCCCAGGAGGCAGACAGAAAGTGCTGGAACCACTCCTCCTTCTGCCTCCCTGTGCGGCCGAACAGGTACAGGGTGACAGGAAGCTGGTGGTCAGGAATAGTGTGTTTTTCTGCCCTTTCTTCCTCCTCCTGTCCTTCGATGACACTCTCCTCCCCAACTTCCCCCTCTGCAAGAGTGATGCAGATGGGGTATTTTTTATTCCACACCCTCTTGCGAGCCAAACCATGCGGCAACAGAGACACCTGGAAAAGAAAGAAAATATAAAGATAATAATTCCCTTTTTTAATCTCTATTTTATTTCTACAAGGTTGGGAGTCCCCATTAATAAACGCTTCCTCCATTAATTAGCCTGTCTGTTGAGGTTATTCTGTTACCCCTTTGGAAGTGAATGCATCAGTATACACCTGGGACAGTAGCCGGGTCAAATTCATTCAACACATCATCACTTCTCTGCTCTTTCTTCTCCGTGTTAGATGACAATATGGGTGCAGAGAGATGAGAGTTCAGGTGAGAGTTCACCTCGCCTCTCTTTTACTCCCCCTCTGAGCGAAAAGTCAACTCCTCTGGGACCTGGAAGTGAGAATATTTTTGTCCACAAATGCACTGACCTTACAGTTAGCCAGCTGGTAGGTGCGTGTTCGCAAAAACGCAGCCTCATGGGACGTCTCGTCAAACGCCGCCCACCGGGGGATGTGGGCGCGTGGGTATGCAAGGCGTAGACGGCCTCCCTCCAGGGCGACATATACAGAATGGAGCATGGACGGGTGAAAAGTCTCAGGGTTGTAGCTGTGTGTTTCATTCATCCAGCCCTGGAGACAGAAACAAAGAGGGTATAAATTACCACAGATAAAATCACACATTTCTTTAGAGTGTACTCATATTTATATCTGCATTAGGCTGTTTTCAGGGCATTAATCTTGGTGTTTACATGTCAGAAAAGATATAATGGTGCAGAATCTCTACTCAGTCAGATAAAATATCACAGTGAGAGGTGCAAACTGCAGCTCAGCAGGAGGGGAAACACGAGACATTGCAGAATACATCTGTCTCATTTAACACTGTGGGAGAGCCTGCTGTTAGTAACTCCTCCATCCTCGTATACTTATTTCAACCTGCTGACTCTGCATTTATCGAGCCAGAGGGCCAGTTTGAATCTCTCAGCATAACTGTCAAGAGGTGCTCTGAGAGAACTTTTTTCATATTAACCTGCTTTCCCTATGGGTGTAGTATTTATATTCAAAATGAAACCATAACGCACTAATCATAACAGTATCTTTAGTACTCTCTAATGCATCACTCAAAAACACTTCAGTCACAGCCATTGGTCGTCGTTGGACCCAGAGCAAAGGCAAATTGTGGATTTGCTTTACCAATAAAAAAAACCTAATTTATTTAACCCTTTTTTCCTATAGTATTGAAGGGGACACGGGAAATATTGGCCAGTCTCAAATGTGTGCACTTATACTTGGGAGGGAAAAAAAGAAGGAAATTAACCATGATGCTTTTAAACCAGTGAATTTTAAAATCAGACCCAAGTCTATGGAGCTAATATTGTTGCAAAACTGTTTGCAAATGGTTAAATAGATCCACAAATGCATTTATAGATCCACAAATTTAGCCCCGTTTCCACCAAGCAGTCCGGTTCAGTTCGTTTCGGTACACATTATTTGGCGTTTCCACTGTCAAAAGTTGGGAATGGTACCAAAATAACTGATCTGTACCATCCTACTTTTTTGGTACCCTTCTGTTAGGGTGCCAAGCGTACTGATCCCACCCTAAAGGTTGCAGCTAGACACACTGCAGTCCGTTGACTTGTCAAAAGAATGGTTACTTCCTGTGCAACAGTGGTGATAAAGGACAAACACAAAACGCACCATGTTTAAATATCTTGTGGATGAGTGATTTCAAGGCTTTTTTGTTGTTGTTTGCAACTAATGTCAGCGTGTAGCACCTCAGAGATGCAGACCTTCGTAAGAATCATTTATCCTTGTTTTTTGTGTCACGTTCTTCTTCTTTGTTGAATTTATTGGCAGTCTACACTATGTAGCGCCGCTGTGATTTAGTGATGTGTAAGGGTACGGTTGGCTGTGGAAACGCAAGCAAGATCAGGGTTTACTGTGCTGAACTGTACTGAACCAAACCGGGCCGCTTGGTAGAAACGGGGCTCACAGTGTGAGAGTAAGGCAAAAATACTTTTCAGCCGTTTATAATTATGTACGTGTTTACGAATTGCACTACAAATGTATGGATCTATTCATGCAATCGTAAATCGGTGTATGTATGTGTGGATCTATTTACACAGTTGTGGATCTGTGTCATTTATGACTTTCTGGATCTAACAGTGAAATAAAAGTTTTGATAAACGTTGAGGTCCAAGGATGAAATGTCTTTACAGTGCGTCAGTGTACTGTTTCATTTTCACATACTGTATTTACCTCTAAGAACTCTTGATCTGTGAGCTCCTCATTCAGTGGATCCATGTTCAAATGTTTGCTCAGTCGAGAGCCCTTGTCTCTTCTGGCAGATGAGCGTCGAGGGGCAAACATGTAAACCACCATCAGGCCCAACATGAAGCCACATACAATCCCAATAGACAGACCTGTCACATAGGAGGGCAGGGGCAACACGAAAAAACCATATGCTAAAAGACCCACGGGGAGGAGCCAGTGGAAAGGGAGTGGTGGGACCGGAAATGAAACCCTAGACCGGGGGTAAGCTTTATGATGAGTCCCTTTGGATCCGTTCTTCAGCTCCACCACCTGAATCACGTCCCCATAAGTGTGAGTTTCCAACGCGCTGTCTTTGCTGTGTGTGTGGTGTTCTGGGGATCCAGAGGATTTTATTAACGAGCCCTGTTGGAGTCTTCTCAGGGGTGAGTCACACACACTTTCAGTTCTTCTCCGACACTTTAGCTCTACATTGTCACTTCCGCCGTCTCTCCCACAGCTGCCTTGGTAGGCCTGTGAGTCTCCTGCCCTTCCATGCTTTGGACTGCCGGAGCTTTCGTCCCCCATGATCTTACTCAGCATGCTCAGAGGCTCCTGCATGGCCTCGGAAAACTTCCTCCGAGTGTCCTCCAGCTCTGCGATCAACGAGTTTCCCCGAGGTTCGGCAGGAGGCACGCTGCCAGGTGAAGGAGGTGATTCCCAGTTGTTGTCCTCATTCTGTCCTCTCACTTCAGGCTTGACCTCGGGGATTCTAGGATGAGTAAACTGCTTCCGGGGATGCAAATGCAGCTTAGAGTCTGACTTGGAGAGGTTGACCTCTGGCTCGACCCGGCGAGAAATCTCCGTGCTCAGGGACTTTACCAAGCTGAGCAGAGGTTTGCTACGTACAGACCCGCTCTCGCTAGGCTCCAGATCAGTGGAGGAGGACTTGACGAGGGTGCTGGAGACGGGACGTTCTCCACAGAGATCAGCAAGAGAGCCCGGGGATGAGGGGGAGTGAGGCAGGAACGGTGGGTGGGCGCGTTGGCCTTGGCTTAGATCTAACTCCATATCCAGAGTGAGGTTGGGTTGGCTCTCCGTGCCCCGTGGTTTATCTTTGGAAAAGGCCACAATGGGACCTTCATCATGGCGGTCCAGGCTGAAGATGAGCTTGCTCTCCTCCATGCTGGCTGGAAGAAACTGTGAAAATGTGGTCAACCCAACAGAGCAGCCATCCCTGAAGACTTGGAGTGTGACACTTGCACTTGAAGATTCGTAATATCCTCCTCCGTTAGCTTACAGTCCATCATGTTGGAACCTTGAAAGTGGGAGAGAAAAAAGGAAGATATATTAAAACATGAGTATTTTATTAACAGCATCTTGTGACTGTACTGTTAGTGGATTAATTCAGCAGTAGGCCTACCTGAACTAAAAACGTATAGAAATCAATCCTTACTGTACGCTGATGGGATTGTTTTGCATTTATGAGTCCTAAAGAGGCGTTAGTATTACCTTCACGTCTGTTTCTGAACCTGCTAAAAATTCCTCACGGGAGCTTTAAAGTGGAAGATAATTAATCAGTTGTCTCTGTGACTATGAGACTGTGAAATGACTCAAAGACGTATATTCTGTGTTTTCTCTCTGCTTTCTGTGTTTAATTTCTGTTTTATTTTCCTTATTTTTTGTTGATCTAATTCTGTTTATAGCTACTGGATCTATGTACTGGAGTCTGCCGCCTTGATACATTACACTTTAAACGTCTGCCATGTGTCCCCGTATCCTGGAAACAAAAATGAGATGCCATGTGCCGAGCCTTTCAAAACAAATACAAATTGAAACGACAAATTAAATCAGTGAATTGAACAGCTACAACAAAACCCTCAGCAACATTTTCACCTTGAATGACGGCTTAACATTTAACATTTCGCTTCCCTGCTGCTTCTCTGACCTTCATACTCCCGTCCTCGCTGCTCCCTTCTCTCCCCTTTTCTAATTTTCTCTCCCCTTTCACCTCCTCACCTTTCTTTCTAATCTCCCCCCTGTACTTCGTTTTTTCTTATTCCTCTGCAAAGAAGGATACAGGGATTGAAATAGTGTGTTTCACTATGTGTGTGTGCTGTCATTTCACATAAAGTGTTTTTTGGAATCATCATAAGGTGTTGTTAAAACAGAGACTTGAATCCCAGAGTCACAGCTAATCCCACTTTAAAGGCTAGGATCAAATTCATGAGCCTTGGTCCTTTGGGTTGTTTGTGTCTTGACACATTTTTCTTACTCACTTTTCCGGTTTGTTTTTATTTCTGTGTCTGTGTATTTTATCTTGCCTGTAGAGGTGGGAGACTTTTACTCATGTAGATCTTAAACCGGATTTCCCCCGACGTTTCAGGGATTCAAAACTCTTCAATCGCAAACTCACTTCTCAAAAACTCAAGTCTCTGTGACTCCTTTAACTAAAAACCAGAGACAACAACTTCATTTGTTAAAGCACCTGCTTATGTGGAGGATGACTGTGAACATGTGCCATTATTTAACTTTAGAAATCAGTGTTTGTGGAAGCTCATGGGTCCATAACAAACTCTTTACAGCTTTTTTTTTTACACGCAACAATCACTGACAAGCAGTGGTGAAGTGGTGCCTGAAGAAGTGGGTATATTCTGCTCTTTACCCCAAATGTTTTTTTTATGTGTCCCGTCCTGCAGAGGATAAACAGCCTCTGTGACATGTAAGTGTTTACCAGCCAATTAGACAGAGAAAGGAGGGTCATCGCTTTACCGTCCTAGGAAAAGCAAACTACTTAATATTGTCATTTAATGGTGTGGATCACAGGGGATTTAGAAGTGTGTATACCCTATGGAGACTGACAAATAAGTGGGTATACCTGCGTATACCCTGCACTACACCAATGCTGACAAGTATCATCCAGCCGAAATCACAGTCAACCGCTCGATCCGACCCAGACAGATAGTGGATTAACTGTGATCCTCTGTATTTAAGAGGCTTTTACGACAGGAAATTAAGACACTTGGCAGAAGAATTCAATCTGATGAATGGGCAATCAGTGTGTCTCTCTGTTCCAGATACGTTTCAGTAATGTCAGTATTTACTTTGGCAAACCGTCAGCTGCACACATTCAGAAGTTTTAGTCACAGGTCGCTTTTAGGAGCCAAACATTTCTCCATGTTGAAAACGGACAAATATTCACTAGAACATTTTCAACCAACACTCTTGGCTGATACAAACACACTTCTTCTGTTTGCTATTAGAGTCAATGGAGACACTCATCATTCTCAGAGAGGCTGATTATTGACCCATGAGTTCAGATAATTTGGACAGTGGCTGTGTTTTTGAATCTTGTCTGCTCTTAACTTGTTTGTAAACTGTTTCTTAAGCATGTCATGTTTACTAGGACATGTGCTACTGCTGCCCTCTTGGCCAGGTCAGCCTTGTGAAAGAGATCTTGATCTCAACGGGTTAATTACCTGGTTAAATGAAGGTTAAATAAAAAATCTACCTGTCTATATTCGTGTCCTTGTTTTAGTAAGCTAGCTCTTACTTGTGGTTGTTAAGCCTCGGAGAACGGACCTCTCTTTGTTTTCCTGTTCGAATAATCCATTTGAAGTTGAATTCAAATTAAAAACACATAAAGTTAGAGCATTATCTGCACAAATGACATATTCTAGTTGTGTAGATTGGTGGGATATAAAGTTTTTAAATGTTCTTTAAGAAATGACAGGAAGATTTGCAGAGATAAAAATGTAGGTGCATGATTTCTTCAGATAAAACTATCAAAATGCAGAAACTCTGCGGGTTAGAAGTTATATATCTCAGAATTAAAATAAATGAAAAGAGTTTAAATCTCTTCTGGAGTTTTAAGGAATATTGTGTACATGTTTCTGCATGTAAACATGTTTTAGATCAACACATTTTGAGTGTTTATTTTGCTGACTTATAGGAAAAGTTGTAGATTTGGGGAAGGTAAGGGAACTTTATTTGTACCCGTAGGTAGATTCAGTTTGCATTGAGTGAGTCGGCCTCCTTTTACACACAAACAACAGCACAGGAGAAAACATGATCAAGTGACAACAGTGCTCAACACTAAAGAGAAAAGCCCTTAGTAAAAACAAGATATAGTAACACTCCAAAGAACAAGACAAATCAACACAAAAGATAAAAATAAGGGGACGCTGGTAGCCTAGCGGTTAGTGCAGGCGCCCCATGTATGGAGGCTTTGGTCTTCAAAGCGGGCGGCCTGGATTCAAATCTGACCTGTGGCTCCTTTCTGCATGTCATCCCCCACTCTCTCTCTCTCTCCCTGATGTATGACTCCATCCACTGTCCTACCTCTAAGATAAAGGCCCAAAAATGAGCCTTTAAAAAAACGAACGTAAAAATAAGACTGCCATCGCTCAAGTAAAGTAAAGAAGAAGAATTTAGCACCGATCAATAAAAAATGGTGAGTAAAAGCAAGATGAAGAAAAGACAAGATAAAAAGTGCAGAGATCAATAAATATACTAAAAATACTCCTAAAAATTGCTTCTGCGTTTAATCTTCATCTCACTGATGGCTGCTAGGACAAAGCTGTTTAGGGCGGTACGTCATACCTTAGTCCTAGATTTGCTCACAATGACAATACATTCATAAATTGTTTGACTTATTCAACCTTTTTTGGTTTGGGTTGGAATTATTGTAAGGGAATTAAGTATTGAAAATGTGGCACATGGCATGTAATCACGATGAGTTAAAATACAAATGAAGGCTGTGGCGGACTCATTTCTTTGTCAGTTCAACAGTTTAATCTTCATGTTCACGCTGCAGACACTTTCATGTTTCAATCTAAATTCAACAGAAAGCAACAGCATTGCCACGTTTTAATATGTGTATCCTTTAGGGGACTCAATTTTAACATTTTTAAGCTGCAGCAGGAACTCTTACATAAGTGAGACCCATGAGATGTGTTCAACAATTGTCTTTTATATGACAAATCTCTGTCCTCGTCCAGATGAAACCAGTTCTCAAGGCTGCACATTTGTTACCATATTGCTCGAAGAATGTCACCTTCCCGTTGGCTCCTCCATTATCTGTTCACTCCTCTGCACACGGTTCATTTGGAAAGATACACATTTCAGCACCAACTTGCTGGCCTGTTTGTCAGATTTATTTAATTAAGTAAAAGTGCTGCTCCTGCTCTGCCAGTGCCTGCCCCCCCCCCCCCCCCCCCCCCTCAGACAGCCCTGCATTACCCCAATCACTTTCTGCTCCTGAGTCGATCTGAATCGATTCTTGCTGACATAGAGAGGGAAACCTTTGCAGCCCTGCGGACTACAGAGTCAGCAGGGATTTTGCAGCTACGAATGAAATTCTGTAGGAGCAGGAAGAAAGAAAAACTATCGGAGGAACTCTGCCTCAAACCCTCAATTTTGGTTCATCCAATGGGGGGTGAAAGTGAAACTAGATTCAGCGATTTAATTATCAGTGGAGGAGCAATTTCTAAATATAGTTCATGTTAATGAGGGAGAAACATGTAAGAAGTCTTTGATGCCACATAGCTGTCTCTGTAATAAAGATGTTTCTGCCACCAGTGTGGGCAAGTAGGGGAGAAACAGTCTTATAGATTAACTTTATTTGACTTTTCAAAGGGAGAACGGTCGATTTAGAGCTGCAGCTACAGCTACATTTCATTATCCGTTAGTTTGTTGATTGTTTTCCTCAATAAATCAACAGAGAACTTGTTTCAGTCTCTCAGAGAGGACGTCTTTAGATGACTTGTTTTGTTCAAATCTAGGGTAACAACTCAAAAAATATTTTGTTTCTTTGATATTAATGAGTAAAAAAAACCTGGAGTCAAAAGATGCTTAACATTTAGCTTTCAAAGGACTGAAACAAGTCTGTTTAAAGGGAAACAACTCTTAAAATGTGGATATATCTTTTATGATGTCAGTAGTTTCTGAAAGTTTAGCTTAATTCACACTGGCTCAGTTTGACCTGGGGACCTCTGATAGTTTGTAATAATGGCGAGGGACATCTGTGTTTTTAATTCTGTGCATGCGAATGGATCATTTACTGGGAAGGTTTTGCTGAGGCCTGATTTCACAAACAAACAACAAAGCCACATTTATCTGTCTGTCTAAGGCTGGGAAATATATTGAATGTTTATCAATTTAATTTCAAACAAGGTAAAGGGTAAGACAATGTAGTTTATGTAGTGTTCAAATAATGTGTGATTGTTCCGTAGAGCCATCAGTTCACCTGTTTCTCCTCTCACTGTTGATCCCTCTTCACCCCGCTCTGCCTCTCTCTGCTCTGTCTCTTAGCAAAACTCCCTAAACCACCTGAATAACAAAACTCACAGCTGATTGTATTTAATCCTGCAGGCAAGGAACATTTTTCATGCACATGTTGACATAGTGCAGCTGGCTGTTAATGAAAGTGTCAGTGTGACATTTAGTCAGTAAGGATTTGACTTGGATCTGTTTTTGTGTTATTTCTTCACAACAAAATATCGAGACATGTATCGTGTATCGCCTTTAAACTGAAAAACACGGAGATGTGATTTTGGGTCATTATCGCCCAGCCTTACTGTCTACATGCAGAAAATGTGTTTGTTTGACACAACCATACTTGTGGGAAGCAATACCAAACTTGTGCACTTGCTTATGATGGAACAGGTACATTCAAGGGTTTATCAACGAGGATTAAAAAAGACAAAGAAATTACATGACCAGCAGAAAATCCCATTTTTATCCATGATGTCTCCACGAGATTGAATCCCTGCCTCTCTGCCCTCCATTTGGCCTCTTTATCCCTTTTTAACAACCACATGGGGATAGACAGTCAGCAGAATATTTATTTTATTCCTGAAATCATAATTTTTTTTAAATCCCAGTTCTGTGAAATTATGTGACTGTCCATGTAGCCGTGCATCACTCTTAAAGAGAGGCTGAATATTCATTTCAAGACATTTCTGTGCTTCTGTCCTGTCCTCAAACTACCATCTGACCCTGACACATTTGGCACAGGACTGTGTGAGTGATCAGTATTTCTAGAGCTTTACTTCGTGTCATTAAGGGTGCACTGAGACTTTATCTGCTGTACCAAAAGAGGCTGACTATCACTCAGGCACCAAACATCCTTGTCCCTTCTAACTTTTTTTTTTCTTAACAGTGGAAAGTGGAATTAAAGAGATGCCAGATCCATCACCACATGATGCGTTTTAAGCATTCTCTGTCCTAAAACAATGAAGGTGCAAAATAGCAGGCGTTTGCTCACCTAATTCTCGCATGTTTGTCCAGCTGCTCCGGTGAAATCAGCGACGGAGCTTTGAGCAGAAATGTTATTCAGGCTCTCAGTCTGCAGTGCTCCTTCTGGAGGATGCTGCTGCAGAGTGCGCTGTGCTGCACCAGCCGCAGGCAGCCAACAATCATTCATCCAACTTTGCTCAGATTGAAGCAGAAAAAGAGAAATTCATCCAAAACTCCTTTAAACGATTTGATCCAGACAGACAGGTTACCTTTAAATCAAACGCGTCAGGGACTTGGCAACGCGCGTCTTCGCTGCATTGCTTCCGCTTCACGAGGCGTCAACTCAAAGCAGAATAATGTGATTATTGGCGTCCTGGTCACCGCCGCAGACTGGACCGGTCCCTAATCCAGATTAGGCTGGAGAGGCCAACAGTTGACGGAGCGGCTCCTCCTCTGTGCTCTCTGCAGCGTCAAAACACACACTGAGCTCAACTCTGACACCGCAGTCATGGACGCAGACTTATGTAATTGCACGACCTGGAAAAAATAATTCGTGCCAGAGTTATCGCTCAAAAGACATAATCCTTTTTTTTAAAAATACATCGATTTAAAGAGCACTGGGAGCAAATGTTAGAGTAGTATTGGGTTCTGTTAATGCGCAAGGATATACCATAGATATTTATGTCTAATTTGTATCTACTTTTTGGGAGAACATTTCTTGTTGTTCCTGTTTTTTGCTTTTATTGGATAGGACAGTGGATAGAGTAGGAAACCAGGGAGAGAGAGAGTGGGGAATGACATGCGGGAAAGGAGCCACAGGTTGGACTTGAACCTGGTCTTCCCGCTTAGAGGACTATACACTATAGGCCATCTGCACCAACCTCATATTTAAAATAGTGGCTTTTGGTTGAGCTCACAGCCCTATTTATAAAAAGTTGGCACACTGAGTGAAATGAAAATAAACACAGGGAGGGTTGATTTGTAACACATTGAAAACCCATGTTTAAAAAAAGTAGCACAAAGACAGTATCAAATGTTGAAACTAAGAAATGTCATTGCCTTTGGAAAATGATGTGCCCATTTTGAATTTGATGCCAGGAAAACGTTTATCAAAAAGTTGGGACATGGTCAGGTTTACCTCCCTGCTGCTTCACCTTTAAAAACAACGCTCTGCGAGTGATGTGAATTCTCTCCATGGAAGTGTCAATGGCGACCTCTGGTGGACAGAGTCGGCACATCCACTCAATGTCCTGCAGGAACAGGCTCTTTGAGAACTGTGGAGACTTGTTGCTGTAACTCTAAAAAGGATGTACAGGGTTTTATAATGTGCATGCATTATTGTTTCCTCCAAATTATTCTTAAACAAAAGCATCACAAACGTTTGCAGCGGAGCAGCAGAATTATTCAGTCATGGAGGTTATTACCTGACCCTGCATGATCTGACATTTCACTGCAAGCTGAACAACATTTTATGGACTGATTTAAACATCTGGATTTACAGAAGCTTAAATATGTTCCTGTTATGTTTTGCTACAGATAATTACTATGTCATGTTGATGCATGTTTAAACCACTTATCTCCTTATTGATGGACTGTTTAACAGGCCCTCCTGAGAATAAGTCCAGGGGCCCAAAGGATCAGGGGCCGCCTATAGAGCCACTCCTTAAAGTTACTGTGTTTAGGAGAGACACAAAACAACAGCAAAGATAAATAATAATAATAATAAATTGGACTTATATAACACTTTTCTAGATACTCCAAGATGCTTTGACAAGTGTAAACAGACTACTAAAAGAGACGGAAAACAAAAACAAAAAGGAACAAAATATCTACAAGTACTTACAACACATCTACAAAGAGACACAAAATACGGAGACAGAAACCAAAGACATGACACAAGTACAATTAGTTAAATAATAATAACAAAAAATGGCTAAAAATAACGACACAATAACACGAAACAAACACAAAGACAATCAAGACTACTACGATATGAAATTGACCACAGGCAAACACAAATGCCAGCCTCGTCTTGCACCTTGGGGGCTAGCCCATTGTTCAATAATCAGCCAGCAAATATCGGTCAACTAGGGGCTCAGTTACATCCATACAGATGCATGTTGACAAGAAGAAGAAGTAACAGTAGACAGAACAGAGGAAGTAGAGGTTTTGGCACAGACACCTGTGTACGGTGGCCCTGAAGTGCAAAGCACAACAAATAAGAGTCTTGTACATACTGTTCCATCTACACCTAAAAGAAGAACTACTCTTAGATGGTAGACAGATTAAAATGGTATATCCACAAAGTTACCAAATTTGTACTAACAACCATGTTGTTCTTAAAACGAGGCTGATATACAAACTTGTGTCTCCTACAGGAGACCCGGCAGTCAATGTAATCAACAAACTGTTTCTTGATTGTATCTGGAAAGATAAAACTCACAAAATTAAAAAGCTGTTCTATCTAACAGCAGGGCAGAAGGAAGTCGTGAATTTCTACATTTAATAAACGTTGAAAATACTTTAAACCTTTTGGTTAATTTAAAGGTCACATATTATCCTCCTTTTTAAGAAGTTTAAATAAGTCTTTGAGCTACTGCCCTTTGTGATGTCATGAAGGGAAAGTCTCCAGGAATGCAGACAGAAAAAAAGTCCGCATGGTGTGTAGTTCTCAGGGAATCCCCCGAGTGGATAGTTCCTCTTCTTAAAGTCACCAGAACGGTTTGGTCGGAAAACACCTAATATGCAAATGAAAAAGAAGTGGACCAAACATGGATTCCTGTGGAACACCTTTTGTTGCCAATGAAACATGATAGCTCGACAGTTTTAAAACATTTTTGTCTTTATTGGATGAACCTGTTTGTAGTCATCTTAAAGTCACAAGCTTCATTTTGGCTCCCGATCAAGTCCCGCATTGAATACAAACTCCTCCTACTCACCTACAAATCTCTTCATGAACTAGCCCCACCGTACCTCACCGACCTCCTCCATCCCTACACCCCGTCACGACAGCTGCGATCCTCAGCCTCAGGCCTGCTCTCCACCCCCCACAACAAACTGCGCTCCTTTGGTGACAGAGCTTTCAGTGCCTCCGTCCCGACCCTCTGGAACTCTCTCCCTGCTAAAATCAGCACTGCTGCTTCTCTGGACATTTTCAAAAATCTGCTCAAACACCACCTGTTCACCAAAGCATTCGGCCTCAGTTAACACCTTATTCTGTTTGTTTTGTGTTACCTTCTCCTCCCTTTCTACTGTGAAGCGTCCTTGGGTTTCGTGAAAGGCGCTATATAAATCTAAGTTATTATTATTATTATTATTCATTTAAAAATATTAAGGTTTAACACTTCCGGTCAGCTGTATTCTCTTAACTGGTGTTTGATGGAAATCATAAGAAACGTAAAGGTTTCACAACTTCATACAGGTTACTCTATGTCGCGTTAACTGTACCCTCTGGCAAAAACGTTTACCACAGATATCGCAGCAGCAGAGCTTTCTTCCCCTGAAACGTTCTTCATGTGATTTGAGATGACCACGTGTGTAAAACTGCTGTCCGCAGACGTCACAATCATACCGTCTCTCCCCTGAGTGTGTCCTCATGTGCACATTCAGTTGCTCTTTTTGGAGATAGCTTTTACCACAGTCTTGGCATTTAAAGTCTTTCATCCCTGCGTGTGACTTTAAATGTATTAACAGACCAGCAGTTGCGGTAAACGTCTTATCACAAACATCACAAACTAGTTTTTTTGTGTGCGCATTTTGCAAACCACTTAGAAGCTCCATTTGAGAGTCACTCGTCTTCGTGTGTGTTTTGATGTGCTTTCTGAAGTGATGGATGAACCTGAAACCCTTTCCACAAGAAGGACAAACACGACAGTCCATCTTACTTTTGGCAAAATCATTTCCAGCAGGATTTTGTCTCTTTGTCTTTTTTTGTGTTCCTTTCCTGTTAACCCATTTCTCATCACTGCTATTGCTCTCAGTCTCAGAGCCGTCTGAAGAAACCGGTTGCATTTTATCACAAACTTTTGTCTCTTGCTGATTTCGTTCCCGTTTCACAGCTTCAACAAGATGTAAAACAACCTCCTTTGTTCCGCTTTCATCTGCATGTTCTTCCATCCTAAATCTGTCAATCTGGAGGCAGCATCTTCCTTCAAAAGCTTTAGAGGGGCCTTGGACCTCATCCTTACTCGTATTAGACTCTTCTTCTACTGAAGGTAGTGTCTCTGGCAGATCATGTTCCTTTTTCACAGCTGCAGGAGAAGGAAAAATAACCTCCTGTGTCTCACTGTCGACTTCACGTTCCTCCTGCTCCTCTTTTATCCTGAAGCCCATCTGAACAAAACAGTTTTGTGCATAGCTTTGACAGAAACCTGGGACATCAGCAACACTCAAATAAGACTGCTCCTGAGTTGAGGTCTGCAGCGTCTGCTCACCAGTCTCCACACTGTTGGTTGAAGGCACTTCTGTAAACACAGACAATAAGGCAAATATTACAAAAAAGACCACCTTCAAATTTAACTGAAAAAGTCAAATCAGGAAGTGAAACTGCCCCCTGACCTCCCTTCTGACGTTTCCTTTAAAGAGTACATCTAACACAAATATGGACAATTTGAAAAAAACATGTATTGCACAGCTCTTTTTTTTAACTATTAGAGGGTGCTAACAGCTTTAGGCTTCTCTTGTTTGTCTTTAGGAGCAGAAGAAGAGCGTGCAGACATGGAGGGAGCATATGATTTTTTTTTTTTAGAATATGTAGGAGACGGAAACAGTGTGCAAATATTGCAGCAGACTGATACACTGACTACATAAATAGCACAACAGACACGATGTAGCTTATACAACTGCCCCACGCTGCAAAGCTCGAGACACCAAAACATACTAAAAACAAACAGAGTTGTAGAGCCAGCGATGACATCGTGCAGACTCAGAGGGGTCTTTAGGATTTAGGCTGATGATAGACACTTAAGAGGCGTTTGTTAAGACCCAACTTTTTAAAAACATACCGGTAAATGACCACTTAAAAAGGTACAGTATGTAGAATTGCATGCTAATGTTTACATTAAAATATCTAACTTCAATTAAAAAATGACTAAACCCATGTTATATATATTTTTTAGTTGAGTTCTTACATCACCTCAAATATTTCCAAAAGTTATCAAAGCCAGAGAAATCCGTAATTTTATAGTTGTAACGTGACGTGTCTTGTAGGCGGCCGCCATGATGAGCCGCCACGATAGACACGAAATGTTGATCGTTGTCAAGGAAACACCGGATGTTACGTCAAAGACCACTGCATAAGCTAGCGCTAGCTGCTACAGAAAGCTGCCGTTCTGTCGCTGTATGTGCTGCTGTGATATAAAACGTCATGTAAATTATACTTGGATACATCGTCAGTACACATATTGTCTTTCTCAGGTCGATTTCGCCCGTTCGTATTGATTACTCATAATACTTCGCGACACACAACGTCATCTTTTGTTATGTTGTGATTGAGAGCCCCCTAGCGGCGGATTTTACATACTGTATGTGGATTTTACATACATGTACTTCAATCTAATCCTCTTTTCTGCAGGTTAAGGCTCTCATATGACTGTGTGTGTTTCTTCTGCTTTGAACCACAATGGTTACGTTTAATGTGTTGCATTTTCATATGTGGTTTGTTTGGGTTTTTGCAAAGCCTCATAAAACAAGCCAGTATGAGTAAACACGAGTTACATGACTCATAATGTGTACTCTCATGTGGTTGCAAACAAGTTTTATAATGTTCCTGTAGCCATAATGACATTTTCAAGCCTTTCTTTCATAGTGTACCATTTCCTCTCAATTTAGCTTTTTAGAGTTTTTACTTATAAATCATGCATGTATCTGACTGAATCTGGATTATGATAGTTGCCTATTGGTTTAAAGAGGACATATTATCCCCCTTTACCACCTTTTCAAACAGTCCCCTGTGGTCTAAATGGTACTTCTTTGCTATGCTTTGGTCAAAATATAACGTGAATTAAGCACCAGAGGAGGTTTGTGACCCTGTATAAACCAGCTCTTACAGAATGCTCCGTTTTGGTGTGTGTGTCTCTTTAAATCCAATCCAATCCAATCCAACTTTATTTGTTAAGCACTTTAAAACAACCACAGTTGACCAAAGTGCTGTACAATAAAATACATAACAACTCACATGAAATAAAAAACTATATAAAATACAGAAAATAAGTTAAAAGACATAAAACATGGGTCAAATTAAAAGGCACGCAGTAAACTAAATAAAATAAATAAAATCGACGTCTCACTATGTGTCGAAGGCCAAGGAAAAAAGATGCGTCTTAAGACCAGATTTAAAAACAGACAGAGAAGAGGCCTGTTTAAGGTGCTGAGGCAGATCGTTCCAAAGTTTTGGAGCCGCAACAGCAAACGCACGGTCCCCTCTGAGCTTCAGCCTGGTTTTAGGCACCCTCAGGAGCAGCTGATCAGCTGACCTGAGAGTGCGGGCGGGCGTGTAAGGGTGTAGAAGCTCAGAGAGGTAGGGCGGGGCAAGACCATTGAGAGATTTAAAAGCAAATAAAAGAATTTTAAAATGGATCCTAAAATGAATGGGCAACCAGTGGAGTGAGGCTAAAATGGGGGAAATGTGGTCATATTTACGAGTGCCAGTTAAAAGACGTGCAGCCGCATTCTGTACCATCTGGAGACGGGCGATGGAGGACCCACTAACCCCAACATATAACGAATTGCAGTAATCCAGCCGAGTGGTTACAAAGGCGTGAATCACCGTCTCAAAGTGCTGCCTCGAAAGAATTGGCTTTATTTTGGCCAGCTGCCTCAAATGAAAAACGCTTGATTTAACAACAGCCTTAATCTGGCTGTCGAGCTTAAGCTCAGGGTCCACTTTAACCCCTAGGTTCGTGATGGACTGCTTTGAATACTGGGCCAAGGAACCCAGATCTACAGGGGGGGTCCCAGTGGTACCACCGAAAACCATCACCTCTGTCTTTTTATCGTTAAAATTTAAAAAGTTCAGGGCCATCCAGGCTTTTATGTCCTCAAGACACTCAAATAACAGTTGAACAGAGTAATCACTGTTCTTTTTAAGAGGCACATAAATCTGACTGTCATCTGCATAAATTAAATGCAACAAGCCCCCCCTGAGTTTTCCTGGTAGACATCACTCCTCTGCTAGCCAGAATAAAAATGGCGGACCTGCGCAAAAGTTTTTCTCTAGGCTTGGGGTGGAATCAATGGGTGGAGATACCAGGGGAGGGGAGGGTATTTCCTTACCAGAATCCCACTGTGACATCACAAGGAGAGCACATTTGAAACGGAGCATTTTTCTCTGCACAATTTATTCTTTGCATTGCTCTTTTTTGAATACACAGAACAATGTGTATCAGTTGTTTGTGTGTTGAACACTTAAAATAGCTTAGGGTCCATTGTGTACTTTGCTTTGTTCAAAACAACAATACATTTGGATATTTTGACTTTCTCCTGTTAAAACATATTCAGAAAACACACTTTTTGATTCCATCACACAATTATATTCTCAGTAACAACAACAGTCTCTACAAAAATCCAACTATACAGAAATAATGGTTATTACAAGAATTTATTACATTTTGTATTTTTATTTTAAAATTGTGCCAAATCTTTAATTAAGTCCAAATTGATGTGTGGGATACCGGAGCGCCCGGAGAAAAACCCACACAGACACAGTGGAAACATGGAAAGTCCTGACAGTCAGAAACAAGAGCACTTCTATCAATCAGGACTTTACAGTTTCCACTGTGACTGTTTGGCCTGCTACAGCCAGTGTTGGGGGATTGTGTTTGTTGGGGGGGCGGGGATGGGTAGGGGGTTGAGTTGAGGGCTGGGGTTGTCACATCTGGTCCAGCATATGCTTCTTCTGCTGCTTGAACTGGCGGCAGGATGTTGGAGTGAGGGCCTTCTTGAAGTTCCTCCACAGAGAGATCTCTTCTTGCCTCATTTCATTTTTAAGCACCTCCATTTTCTCCTCCAGCACCTGATTGGCTTCCTCCTCTGCTGTCAATTTGGAGGAAAGCTCAAGCCACCTGCAGCCTGACATCCTCTAGTTCTTTATCAAGGCCATCAGCCCTTATCCTTTGGTGCTCCTCTTGCATTTTGAGGTCCTCCACCTTCTTCTGCAGTGCCTGGTTTGTTTCCTCCTGTACTGTAAGGTTGGAGGACAGCTCAAGACACCTGCTGGTCTCTTGTTGCAGCTGGTTCTGTAAGCCCTCTAACTGCTTTCCTTTATGCAGGGCCTCTTTCTCCAAGGCCTCAATGTTCTGCTTCAGTTCTACTTTATCCTCTTCGAGAAGCTCAATTACCAACATCCTGTTCTGTATCGCGTCCACATGACGAAGCCTGGCATGCTCTTGTTCTCTTTCAAGGACATCAGCCCTCAACGTTTGGTGCTCATTTTGCATGTTGAGGTAGTCCACCCTCTTCTGCAGTCTCAGGTTTGTTTCCTTCTCTTCTTTAAGGTTGGTGAACAGCTCAAAACACCTGATGGTATTTTGTTGCAGCTTGTTCTGTAAGCCCTGTAACTGCGTTCCTTTAAGCAGGGCCTCTGTCTGCAGTGACTTAATGTCCTGCTCCAGGGATGATTTCTCCTCTGTGAGACCCTCAACTACCAACAGATTCTTGTTGGCTGTCTCCACATGCTGAAGCCTGACATCCTCTAGTTCTTTATCAAGGCCATCAGCCCTCATCTTTTGGTGCTCCTCTTGCATTTTGAGGTCCTCCACCTTCTTCTGCAGTGCCTGGTTTGTTTCCTCCTGTACTGTAAGGTTGGAGGACAGCTCAAGACACCTGCTGGTCTCTTGTTGCAGCTGGTTCTGTAAGCCCTCTAACTGCTTTCCTTTATGCAGGGCCTCTTTCTCCAAGGCCTCAATGTTCTGCTTCAGTTCTACTTTATCCTCTTCGAGTAGCTCAATTACCAACATCCTGTTCTGTATTGCGTCCACATGACGAAGCCTGGCATGCTCTTGTTCTCTTTCAAGGACATCAGCCCTCAACGTTTGGTGCTCATTTTGCATGTTGAGGTAGTCCACCCTCTTCTGCTGTCTCCGGTTTGTTTCCTTCTCTTCTTTAAGGTTGGAGAACAGCTCAAAACACCTGATGGTATTTTGTTGCAGCTTGTTCTGTAAGCCCTGTAACTGCGTTCCTTTAAGCAGGGCCTCTGTCTGCAGTGACTTAATGTCCTGCTCCAGGGATGATTTCTCCTCTGTGAGACCCTCAACTACCAACAGATTCTTGTTTTCTGTATCCACGAGCTGAAGCCTGACATCCTCTAGTTCTTTATCAAGGCCATCAGCCCTCATCCTTTGGTGCTCCTCTTGCATTTTGAGGTCCTCCACCTTCTTCTGCAGTGCCTGGTTTGTTTCCTCCTGTACTGTAAGGTTGGAGGACAGCTCAAGACACCTGCTGGTCTCTTGTTGCAGCTGGTTCTGTAAGCCCTCTAACTGCTTTCCTTTAAGCAGGGCCTCTTTCTCCAAGGCCTCAATGTTCTGCTTCAGTTCTACTTTATCCTCTTCGAGTAGCTCAATTACCAACATCCTGTTCTGTATTGCGTCCACATGACGAAGCCTGGCATGCTCTTGTTCTCTTTCAAGGACATCAGCCCTCAACGTTTGGTGCTCATTTTGCATGTTGAGGTAGTCCACCCTCTTCTGCCGTCTCAGGTTTGTTTCCTTCTCTTCTTTAAGGTTGGTGAACAGCTCAAAACACCTGATGGTATTTTGTTGCAGCTTGTTCTGTAAGCCCTGTAACTGCGTTCCTTTAAGCAGGGCCTCTGTCTGCAGTGACTTAATGTCCTGCTCCAGGGATGATTTCTCCTCTGTGAGACCCTCAACTACCAACAGATTCTTGTTGGCTGTCTCCACATGCTGAAACCTGACCATCTCCAGTTCTTTATCAAGGCCATCAGCCCTCATCCTTTGGTGCTCCTCTTGCATTTTGAGGTCCTCCACCTTGTTCTGCAGTGCCTGGTTTGTTTCCTCCTGTACTGTAAGGTTGGAGGACAGCTCAAGACACCTGCTGGTCTCTTGTTGCAGCTGGTTCTGTAAGCCCTCTAACTGCTTTCCTTTAAGCAGGGCCTCTTTTTCTAAGGCCTCCATGTCCTGCTTCAGTTCTGCTTTATCCTCTTCGAGAAGCTCAATTATCAACATCCTGTTCTGTATTGCGTCCACATGATGAAGCCTGGCATGCTCTTGTTCTCTTTCAAGGACATCAGCCCTCAACCTTTGGTCGTTCTCTTGCATTTGGAGGTCCTCCACCTTGTTCTGCAGTGCCTGACTGGTCTCCTCATGCTTTTTGTTGAGTGCTGCAATAGCACCTATGAGCTCCTCCTTGGTTTTGGTGGAGTAACTTGACATGTCCTCTTGTATTGAAAAGGATGGATTCAGGTGCTGTAGTTCTTCTTTGAGCATCCTGTTCACCTTTTCGCCCTCTAGTTTCCCATCATGCTCGTTCTTCAATCTTTCCTCCAACTCCTCGATGATGTTCTTGCTGAGGGTATCTCTTTCACACCCTGCTTTGTTCTGCTCCTTCTCCTGTTTTAGAAGAATTTTCAGTCCCTGTACTTCATTCTTGAGGTCTGCGACCACCTGCCAATGGGGTGGGCGTCCTTGATGCGATGGACGATGGTTTCCATCCTGGTTGGGCCACTGGTGCTGCCAAGAAGCTCCCTCCCTCCTTTGGTGGAAAGTTTGAGCTTCTGGCTGAGCAGGATACTGCCTGTAGTGGCTCTGTCGGCGGCCCCTGCTGTTGGCTCCTGGCATTGAGTTTCTAAACTCGTGAGCCCCCGTCTCCATCGTATCTGTCCTTCTCTGGGATCTGTTGTGCTGCATTACTGTTCTTAGCTGAAACAGTGACTTAGCTGTTGAACTGTTTGTGTTGTTGCTGAATTGCTTCTAACAATGTCGAATCTCAGATTGGATCTATGAACTGGTTGTCTCTGACTTGACTAGTGAACTACTGAGTGTGTGAGTCCCTGTGGTCACTTATAGAAGAATGAAGATTCTAAGTGGCTTTGATGATGCAGAGTTTTTGAATGCCTTTGATCAGATTTTTCTCCCAAAATTGATGACATCATCATCATCCCCCATGACATCATCATCATCCCCCATGACATCATGACATCATCATCATCCCCCATGACATCATGGCATCATTCAAATATTTTTTTCTTTTTTAAACATAAACAAAATGGCCACCCCAGCATTTACATTCAGTATGGCTGTGTCCGAAATCCCTCCCTATTCACTATAGCTGTGTCCCACAGCTAGTCGTGTTGAAGTCAATTTATGACGATTAGATAATCCTAAAAAACCCCATTGTGATTAAATTTGTGAACCCAGCATCATGATACTTATCGTATTGTGAGTTAAACGTACAGTTTGTAAAATCTGCTGCAAGGGGGCTCTCAATCAAAACAATAACAAAAGAGATGACGTCGCTCCTCGCAGGGTCTCATGGGATTATAATACTGTACTGGTATTTTATGTGTAACATGAGCGCCCTCTGCTGGAGACACTGCGGACCTGAGGGGTGAGTCCCCGAAGCTGTTTCGCTAAAAAAAACCTTAAAAATAAGTGTGTTGTTCTTGGTTAAAGTGCTTTTTATTCAAATAGTGTGTTCAAGAGAACCTGTACATTTAATATCAAACACTTTAATGATGATATCGATTTGCATTCTGTGTGAGGAAGCCCACCAACACACAGTTAGCTAAATGACTTCTCTGTTTGAGACATTTTGGAGCTTACTTCTGCTACACACGTGGCTGGATGTGTCCTGATATACTCGGTTTCTTACCGATCAGAATAAATGTTTATGTCTGGTTCATCACATAATGCAAGTAACCTACACTACAGCTACACGATCGTTTGCGTGCTTTCAACTATCTTCAAAACAACTAAACAACTACTTAACAGTCTAAACCTTAATAAGAAGAGTAAACAAATCACAAACCTGAAATCTGTTGCAGGCATTCCAGTTTTAGACGCTCATTGTCGGGCTTTTGTTTTGCTCGCTGCACGTCGTCTTCGCACAAAGCTAACATCTTCTCCACCTCTCCGAAGATCTCCTCTGCTGCTGTGTGAAGCCGCTGATGAATGAACGACCTCAGCTGAAACATTGTTGTTTCCAAAGTGCACAAATGTGGACGAAACATTTATGAAAACGTATACAGAGGAACAGGAGACGGTTCAGAGGAGCCTCTTCAGCCGAGGTGCAACATGTGGCTGTGACGGCGGATGTGGTTCTCAACAGACGCTGCTTACAAAGATCATATATTACAGAAGATGATCTCCTATTGAGATCTTTTGTAGTTGTTTCTGAAAACACATCTCCTTTTTTTCTGGAACACTTTTTTTTTCCTGAAATGTTTTATTCTTCCCGTCCATCTGAAATGATGTTTTACAGTAGATTACAGTCAAACATCATATCACAGAACACAGTCAGGACTATGGTTGTGGTTGATGATGAGTGAAATACATAAATGATAGCCTACTGTAAAAATATGTCTGCCCATTGACTGGCCAATAAAGTTATGTGTTTACAGAATATTAAACATGATTGTCCACATGTTCAAACTTGACGTCTAAGAAGAGTTGACTCAGAATTACAAAATAACATTCATGATATTTGACTAAGAACTGGCAAAATCAAATTCAAGACGTCATTTGACCTTGTACGAATGTGTGTTTACTGTGTGTCGATAATAACGTCGAACCTACTCTCTCTCTCGTGGCAAAATGTTTAACCACGGCTCTCACAGGGGACAGGCTAATTTTTCTTTTTTGTGTGTGTGTGAAATTGTTTCCCAACGGATCCACGACGATTCGGTCTCTCTCCCGTGTGTCTCTTCCTGTGAGCTGTGAGGTTATGTTTCAGGGTGAAAGCAATTCCACAAATATCACACTGGTACGGCCTCTCCCCTGAATGGCTCCTTAAGTGCAACATCAGATTCCCTCTTTGGCAAAAGGCTTTCCCACAGTCTTGGCATTTAAAGTCTTTAATCCCTGCATGTATTTTTGAATGAAGTTTCAGACCCCAGGTATTGACAAACTTCTTGCCACAAACATCACAAACCTTTCTGCAGTGAGATCTTTGCAAATCATTTAGAAGCTTCTTTGTTGGAGCATTGATCTTCTTGTGTTCTTTCATGTGCTTTACGAAGGGAGGAATGTACCGGAAACCCTTTCCACACATGGGACAGACACGAAGGTCAGTTTGACTTATAGCAGAAGATTTTCCATCAGGCTTTTGTCTCATCTTTTTCTGCACCCTCTCCCCATCACTGCCTTTGATTTGGCTCTCAGCTTCAGAGTCGTCTGAAGAAACTGGTGGCATTGCACCAGAAACTTCGTTCACTGGCTGATCTTGTTCCCTTTTCACTCCTTCAATGAAGTGATAAATAACCTCCCGTGTTTGGCTGTCATGTCCATGTTCTTCCTGCTCATCTTTAATACTGAGGTCAGTCTGGACCTCAGCCTCACTCAAGTTAGACTC
This sequence comes from Tautogolabrus adspersus, assembly GCA_020745685.1. Lineage (NCBI taxonomy): Eukaryota > Metazoa > Chordata > Actinopteri > Labriformes > Labridae > Tautogolabrus > Tautogolabrus adspersus. Next base: position 4,323,802 of record CM036553.1, read on the forward strand.
TTCTTGTGTCGATGTTTGTGACGAGGTTCCCTGCAGCTCTTCGTCTCTATTCAGAGCTCTGGTTGTCAGAGGGAGCTCTATGGATATTAATGAGATGAAGGCAAAAGTTAACTACTGTAAAACTTCAATTAATAACTGGAGCTATTAACACAGAGGTACCCCAGGGATCCATCCTGGGACTACTTTTATTCTCACTGTGCAATACTGATAAAATAGGGAATTTAAGCTGCAGTTTTATACATTTCTGCTCTCTCACAGTTGCAGACTGCTTTTAACTTATTCCAACAATCTCTGGTTAGTCTCAAGCTAAAGCTTTCCCTTTGACACCGGTGTAACGGTTTAAAGGGTGATCATGTAGAAACATGTTGAAGACGTGAAGCGTCCCAATTAATGTCTCTATGTTTAGTTTACATAATGGTGTCATAAATACTCATCATATAGCCCATGTCTTTAAAGGTGCACTATGTAGACTTTGTAGTGAAATTTAAAAGTTGGAGAAGTGAAACAATTCTCTGCTATATTTTCTGAACTAAATACACAAACTTTATTCAAAGGAAAAAAAGAGTCCCTGGTACACTGTTTGGAGGTAAAAAAAAGCTACCAGGAGAGTTACTGTTTTACTGTTGCGGCCCCCCACCATCACTTCTTGCATAGCATTTTATCTTCAAACATTGTTACAGGGACCACATTTTCCTCTGAGGACAGTTTGTGTAAGAGTTATGAACAGAAACCACAGAATCTGTACACTTCTCCAACTTTCACGTTTCTCTACCAAAACTCAGAGTGCACCTTTAAAAAAAAAAAATTGCCTCCATTAGGACACTTTTCTGTCTTTCACTGTTGTAACTATGACAACCACAGACTCACTTGGCTGAAAGTCGACAGTAAACATGGTAACACTTTTAACCGTAACACCGGCGACCCCATTAATACTTAAAGAAATAGGCAACTATTCTCAATTTAAGGCGATTTCACAACAGTAAAGGGGAAATCAGCGATTGTATTTTCGTAACTTTTCACGACATTTTTACCCGAACCTGAAATCTGCAGCAGACAGGTCGGACTGTCGGGCTCCTGTTTCAGCCGTTTAACGTTAGCTTCGTACAAAGCTAAGTTTATGACTTTCTCCACCTCTTCAAGGATCTCCTCTGCTGCTGCGTACAGCCGCTGATGAACTAAAGACCTCAGCTGTATCATTGGTGCTTCTAAACAACACAAAAGTAGACAAAACAAAGCTGCTCACAGGTTAACGGACTCAAGCAGTCGAGCTGCTCAGTGCGGGGTTTACACCCGGAAGTAAAATGTCAAGGGACGCCCATTAAAAGATCGTGTATAAAAGATGATGACTCACTCTTCTTCCCATATACTAGACTAATTTGACATTGTATTTTCTGGTTGTTGAAATTAAAATGCTAATTCCTCGGAGAGATTCAAGTAAAACATCAGTTAAGTTATTAATATCTAGACGCCCCTGCCTCTTTTAATTGGATGTATAAAATAACTAAAAGACTACAAATGTGGATACTGGCAGTACAATGTGAGCAGTCTGTAGGAGGAATGTATTTTTTCTCTATTGTGCACTAAAAAAATAATCCTCTGATATGGCACACATTTTGTATTTTAATAGGTAAACCCGCAGACACATTTTAGCAGGCTATTCTAACACTAAGAAAAAAACAAAATAAAAAACAAGTGGTGAAATCAATCTGTACTATTTATTTAAGCTAGCCAGTGAGGTCATATTTTGTGTCCCCTATGCCGAAACAAGCATCCAATTACTCCGCTAAGAGGGAAGTTAAAGTTTAACCTACAGGGTTAGAGAGAGCGAGAGGAATGACATGCAGCAAAGGAGCTACAGGATTGTAATCAAAACCGGACCACCCGCTTTGAGGACTGCAGCCTCTGGACATTGGTTGTGCGACCCAACCACTAGGCCATTGTTGGGAGACTCTGAAGTTGTTCAGAGTTTGGACTGCAACCTGACATCTGTTTTTTGGTGTTGGTGTTATTGTTGAAAATGGCACAATCAAATGCAAGCAATCAGTGTTATATTTTACTCTGTAACAACATGAATTTATCCAAACATAGAAAGGTTACTCAGTGCTACCTACTGTCTGCATAATTATGTCGAACCAACTTTCTCTAACGCCGGACATAAATAAATGCTTTCAACTTTACGTTCACATGATGGCTGCCTCCTGGCCCTGAGTCTGTTTGAAGCATCTGCTTTGCACGTCCTCAAAAATGTACGCTACGTGGCTGCAAGACATGTGCAGTGTTTACACATGTACAGTAGGCGCAGTGTAGAGGCAGAGAGGATGCAAAAGAGTCAACACAGCAGCAGCAAAACAATGGCAGAAAGTTTTGAAGATAAACCCGTAGACCAAGTCCGCACTATCCACATCTGTTCAATATGCGACAAGCATGCATGTCAAATAGCTGCCAACAAATAAGTTTCATTTCAGAAGTTGAAACAGAAAAACTGCAAAACTAAATGGAAACAAGTCAGGGACTGTTACTGCGAGTCCGTGCATTGAGGAACATTTCAGATCTGGAAGTTGCATATGGCCTGCCCCCTACAGGCATCCTCTAGTAACACGCGAAGAGCATAGCCAAATATGTGGACAATTACATTCATGATGCAGCCGGTTATGTATGTGAACTCAAGGTAAAAAAAGTAATTGTATATGCCACAGATCTCACAGTAGAAGAGTTTTCTCCTTAAGAATCTTCTTGTGTCTTTTTAGGGAAACACCACACTGAAATTGTTTACCCCCGATCCACAAAGATCCTGTGTTTCCCCTGTGTGTCTCCTCTTCTTGTGTACTGTCAGATTCTGTTTCTGGCCAAAAGCTTTCCCACATAGATCACACTGAAACGGTCGCTCCCCTGAATGGGTCCTTAGGTGTGAAATAAGATTCCCCTTTTGGACGAAGGTAATCCCACAATATTGGCATTTAAAGTCTTTTATCCCTGCATGTATTTTTGAATGCACTTTAAGGCCACCTGCAGTGGCAAACGTCTTGCCACAAACATGACAAACAAAAGTTTTGTTATTAGAACTTTGCAAATTACGTAGAAGCGCCCTAACAGACTCACTTTTCTTGTGTGTCTCTATGTGCTTCACAAAGGGAGAAATGTACCAGAAACCCTTTCCACATGTGGGACAGACAAGACGCTCCTTTTCCCTCTGAGCAGAAATGTTCATCGATGCTTCTTTTCTCGTAACTCTCTCCTCATCACTTCCTCTATTGTCACTGAAAGCGTCAGAGCCGTCTGATGTGACTAGCTGCATTTCATCAAACACTTCAGTCTCTGGTCCATCTTCTTCTCTTTTTACTCCTTCAGCAAAGGGATACATGACGTCTTGTGTTTGGCTGTTGTGTCCATGTTCTTCCTGCTCCTCTTTTATCCCAAAGTGAACCTGGACAACACATCTTTCCTCAGTGGTTTCAGAGGGGCCCGGGACCTCGGCTTTACTCAAGTAAGACTCTTCCTGTGACGATGGTTGTGTTGAGCTCTTTTGCAGTGACTCCTCTTTGGCACTGTTGATCAGTGGAGGTTCTGTAGATACAAAAGACATGGAAGCAAATGTTATATAATAAAATAAGAGCTGTATCAAAAGTAGATTTCAATATATTTAGAGGAAATTAATAATTGACATTAAAGACAACTGTTGGGAGTCATATTTTTTAAATGTTTTTTCTAAATCTTAAACAGAATATTGGATTTGGACCAACTTAAGTTTTCACAGGTTTGAAAGATTAGCTGCACAACAACATTGAGTACTGTCAGAAGGGGCCCCCTTTGGGAGGTTTCCTACTGTCATTGTCAAATGTTCACATTCTGAGCCCCTGCTATGGTTTCATTAGGTGGTTTTATGGTTAAGTGTGTCAGCCCTCCAATAAAGCTGATTCTGATTCTGACTTATCAACTCGGAAACTTGGACCACCCGAGCAGCACCTGAATGCAGCAATAGTACCCGGATGGGTTGCTCTTTGTCCACTGTTTTTTTTTTTAAATTAAAGCCATGTCTGATGTGTAAGCCTATATTTAACACTGCAATAAAAAACTAAACAAGGAGGCATTAGTTAGGACACTTTTCGTCAATAACATCTGTTGTAACGACAACTAGGCTACATAACGCATCCGTTAAAATGGTCACTCTTTAAACCATAACACCGGGATAAGGGAAACATGAATGTGTGAACATGATCGAAATCAAAGTTCAAATCCACGAAGTCTTCATGAAGTCTATTTTTTAACCACAACACTTCAACAGGTCACAGCTGAATGTTTATTATTATGTATAGGTCAGGCCTACATGTTCATAATTAATAGCCTATTATTACAGTAAGATTTGGGACTCAAACCTGATATCTGCCACAGACTGTTCAGCTGTGGACTCTCGGGCTCCTGTATCGGCCGATGAACGTCGGCTTCATACAAAGCACTCGTTAAGACTTTCTCCACCTCTCCGAGGATCTCCTCTGCTGCTGCGTACAGCCGCTGATGAACAAACGACCTCAGCTGAAGCATTGTCGCTTTACTGCACTAAAGTAGACGAAACAAAAGCTCTCCGCAGGTAACCGAGCGCCGAGGATGTAGCGGTCGACGCGGAAGAAAACACATGTGACGTGCGACCATTAAAAGATCGTATATTTACGAGGATGACTCACGATGTTTCTTATTAACGCGTTCCTAGGAGAGCAAAGGCTTACTCCCTACGATTTATTAAAGAAAAAAAACATTTAATTTATCAAAAATCTGTATGCATTTGTATCCGTGAAATGGTATAATGTGTAACACGATTATAATTTTCAAAACAAGAATAAATAGACCATTTTCTTCTCGCTATTCAACAACAATAAGACCTACAACAATGATGATACAGACAGGGAAATGTGAGATATTTTCAGGAAGACTGGAAAAGTTCATGCAATCGTTACAAGCATATTCGACTTTTGCAATAGTCTCTTTTCTGGACTACCCCAAAAATCCATAAAACAATTGCAGCTTAAACAGAAAGCTGCTGCATGTAATATTTTAACCAGGGCCCAGAAATCCCAACACATCACCCCTGTTCTTAAATCCCTGCACTGGATTTTAAAATCCCTTTATCCGTCTAGTATAAACAGTGAATGGCCCTGCCCCTAATTATATAGAATAATTGCTTGTACCATAGGGTTAGGGTACAAGCCCACATTAAGCCTTAAGATCTTCAACCGGTGGTCTCCTTGTTGTCCAAGGAAGGTGAAACAGACTTTGACCTCCAAGCTCCAAATAGTTGTAATGACCCAACACTGTCAGGGACAGTGTTGTCACTAACGCGTTACAAATTAACGCGTTATTGTAATCTGATTACTTTCTTTCAGTAACGAGTAATCTAACGCGTTCATTTTTCCAAACCAGTAATCTGATTAAAGTTAGTTTCCTTAAGTGGCTGTGCGTTACTATTTTGTTATTGCCTCATAATGTATGTAGAATTCAGAATTTTGTTGTCATTTTCGAAGAGAATGAGCGGAGCTGATACGTTTCACTTTATTCAATGTGTGTGTTCCTCTGGGTCCGCTGCGCTGCGTCTCAGCTCCGTCTCAGCTCCAGCAGTCCGGAGCCCTCCGGAGCTGATACGTTTCACTTTATTCATTGTGTGTGCTTCCACTGGGTCCGCTGCGCTGCGTCTCAGCTCCGGCAGTCCGGAGCCCTCCGGAGCTGATACGCAAGGCTTCTATTTTTGCCGGATGTCGGAGCACGACGCATCAAGTCAGCACAGAAAATAACAAGCGGGACGGGAAGTCAGACACCGATACAACATTAAAACATCCGGTTTATTTTCAGAATAAAAGACTCCTTTTTAACGGTTCAGAAAAAGGACTGTATGTGTGTTTGTTTATGTGTTTATAAGGTTAATATAGAGTTTAATACCATGTACATCGTATTATCTCGCGCAGTCACGAGTTAATCTTTAAAATATCGCGGGAATTCCTTTGTCTCTGCACCCCAGCTGACCGGCTGTGCTCTGCGTGCTGCGGACGGAGCACGCAGCCGGTGGGTATTGAAGGACGGGGGTGCACGGAGCCGTCACGCACCGGAGCGGACACGCAATGCACACGGATCTGGTGGAAATTCGGCGTTATGTTGAGGCAGCGAAGGGAGGAAATCGGTAAAAAGTAACTAATAAGTTACTTTTAAAGTAACTTAGTTACTTTGATGAAAAAGTAATCAGTAAAGTAACTGGATTACTTTTTTGAGGAGTAATCAGTAATCAGTAATCAGATTACTTTTTCAAGTAATCTGTGACAACACTGGTCAGGGACACTTCAACACTGAACTCTTTAAAAAGGAAACTCGGCCTAAAACATTTCTTGTTACTGCTGTATTTTATTAGGTTGATCAGTCTGTGTTTTTAATAGTTATACATGTTTTCAGTACAGGTTAGGTGACTGTGTGTTTAACAGAACCACTGTGTACTTTAAATACTTGTGCACACACCTATCTGCTTGTCTATGTTTGTTTTCATGCTCATATTTGATGTTGTATTACATGTATTTGCTCCTGTGAAGCACATTGTGAAACATACTTTATAAATAAATCTTCTTTTTTTCCTCTAGTGCGCTCAAATAACTCCCTGACATGGCAATAACCTTTTAAAGATTATACTTCATCACATTTTTTTAGCCTCTCTGAATGTTTTCCCCCTCTGGTCGGTGTTGCAAGCTGTCTCTCTGCAGTGGTGTTGGGACTGACTGAAGGATTGAGTCAAACGCATTAACCTGGTAGCAAAGATAAGCAAACTACAGTTTTGTGTTGAAAGAAAATGTTATTTTATTGACCCCATGTTGAAGCTTGAACCCTAAGAAGACACAAGTACAAACATGATATCTGACAAAGAACTGGCCTTAGCCTTAGATTGATCATTTTTGTGAGTACATTTTAAGTGTTGACAACAGGCACATTTAAGTTCCAGAAAAATCTTCTAACCAGAGGTCGAGGCATCCACAGAGACTGAAAACACGTGGTTGAAAAGTGCCTTAAAGGTGGACAGAGCAGACAGACATTAGAACAAACGTCGTTGATTATATCAGGTCATGGCAAAGTCCTTGTAGACACCTACTCAAAAGTAAAAAATATCCTGGCATGGTTAAGGTGCATCATCTTGTGCTAGCTTTTAAGTAGTGCTATAGCTGCAGATACTGAAGTGTGTCTTTAGTATTTTGTTCTTTCCTTAGGAGCAACAAACCAACAGCCAGAGCAGAGAAGCTGAAACTGAGACAGCTCTCTTCGATGTTTTGAATTTGGACTGCAGTACCCATTTTAAACGCTAGGTGTCAGAGTTTCATATTGCTTTCCTTTAAGCCTTAAGGTTATTCATAAATGTGTATAATTAGGTGCGTGGCTGATCTAGCTGTTTGCCCAGAGGTTCACCTTAACTGCACCTCTTTGCCAGTTGCTATGTTGACTGAAAGTAGTTTCAAGACACCATTTCTCTCAAAAGTCTGTTTCAGAAACCAATGGGTAACATCCTTGAGACTTTGTCCATGTTTTATACAGTTATTTTTTTTAATCAGCAACTGCCTACTTATGAGTTTTCAGGTGCATCTTAAGATTAGGTGCAAACCTGTACCTCATTCCACAGACATGGCAGGCGTACGGCCTCTCTCCCGTGTGTGTCGTCCGATGTCTCGTCATCTGTCCACTTTGGCGAAAATGCTTACCACAGATATCACAGGGGTACGGTTTTTCTCCCGAGTGGTATCTCATGTGTATTTTGAGTAGACTGCTTGTGTTAAAAAGTTTTCCGCAGTGGACACAATGATACGGCCTCTCGCCTGAATGACTTCTCTTATGAATTGTGAGGTTCTGGCTCTGACTGAAGGCTTTCCCACAAACATCACAGTGATACGGTTTCTCTCCAGAGTGGGTCCTCACATGCACAATCAGGTGATCGCTTCTGTGAAATGTTTTGCCACATTCTTGACACGTAAAATCTTCAACGCCTGTGTGCATTTTTTTATGTCTATGGAGATTACGGTCATTGTCAAAAGTCTTGCCACAAATGTCGCAAAAACATGTCCTGTTGTGACAAACTTTCAAGTGACCTTTCAGCTCTTCAATTGACTTGCATGTCATCCCACAAATGCTGCAATCACGTTTATTCTCATGTGCTTTTATGTGCTTCATCAAAGAGCCGATGTACTGAAAGCCCTTTCCACAGAAATGACAAAAACTGCGTCCCTTTTCATTTTTAGCATGACTCTCAGAAGGTAATCCATGGTGGCTCTTCTCAATAGGGCTGACACTTTCTACTTGCACACTCCCTTCCATTGTTTGGGTCTGTTCTCCTTTGCCTTTCACAAACTCCTCACAACTGTCATTGTTCTCCATCTGAGCATCAGAGCAGTCTAAAGAAACTGGATGCACTGCAAAGGCTGTGTCTGTCTCTGGCTGATCTTGCTCGGTTTTCACAGTTTCAGGGGAAGGAAATACAATCTCCTGTGTTGAGCTGTCATCACAAAGTTCCTCCACCTCCTCTTCTTTTATCTCAGAAATCTTAAAGTCTGCCTCATCCATGCTGTGGTTCCAGTTAATATGGTCCCCGTCTCCACTGGTTTGAGACGTTCCCGGGACCTCAACAGTCAGACTGAAGTTACACTCTTCTGGGTTTGGGGGTCCTGTCTTCTCATGTAGATTAGGCTGATCACAATCCTCTCTGCTGGTCAGTGAGGGTCTCTCAGCTATAAAAGCAATGGGAGATAAAGTTATCCAAAAGTTTCTAGTGTTTGTATTTCACGTGACTCATTTTCCATTTTATTGACACAACATTACAACTGTAAAATGCACGATTCAAATGACTATTGGGGATCCATTAAAGAAAAATAAACGGAAATCTTCAGAATAAAAGTCCCAATGTTATTTTAATAAAGTTGTTAATTAACTAGAATAAAATTGTATGAGAATAAAGTTGTAAAGACTAAAGTACCGGGCTAAATTACTGGCGTAATAAAACACAATATTAATAAAACACAAAATTAAATAATTTCCAAAACTTCTGCAGCACGGGCAGTATTTCGTGGGGGACCTCCGCGTGCACGCATGCGCGGAAAGCGTGGAGCATGATTCATAGATTCATACTTAAAGTTTAGGGATTATTCTGGAAATGAGGGATACAATTTAAACATCATAACCAAAGTCCCACACCTTGTTTATGTCGCAGTAAGCTCAGCTGGTGCCGCAGACTTTCGAGCTCCTCTTTAGATCGACTAACTTCGGCTTCGTACAAAGCTAACGTGACGGTTTTCTCCACCTCTCCGAGGATCTCCTCTGCGGCAGCATGAAGCCGATTGTGAACAAACGACCTCAGCTGTAATATCGCGCTCTCCATGTCTCTGGGGAGAGTTTAGACACACATACACCAGCGACAGTGACTGGCTGTCAGGAAGGTAAACTCAGCTAACGCGTATCAAATCTGTCCATCCCCACAGACCGAGAGCCGTCAGCAGCAGTCATACTTCCTCTTGTACTCTTTCAGAATAAAAGCATAAATTCCAAAAAGACACTTCTCAAAAAATCCCCAATGAAACAGATATGACTCAAATGTTTTTATGACCAAAACTGTACAAAAAGATATAGTGTATGGTTGTATTTGTTCATCATTAATTATTATTGACTTCAGGTTAGCTGGGTTTCCCTCAGTGCAACAACATATATTTATCAGCATAAAGTCAAACCCAAAGACAAGATTGTATGTGAGACACACATACACATAACTTGAAATCACCATTCCTCCCATACTGTGTTTGAGCCAGTTGTTTAAAATGTGATTTCAGACTCCAAAGGAAACGTAAAGTAAAAGATTCAAAGAATCCACTGGTGAATAGGGACATGAATTGTATTCCTTGTCATACTTCTTTTTCTTCTTTTTCTCCAGTCCCAACAGATGGCTGTTCAACAGAGTCTGGTTCTGCTCCAGGTTTCGGCCTGCTTTCCATGTCACTGTTACTTTGTTAAATGTTGCCAAGTGCTTTGCTCATGGTGCATTAATGTTGGGTCTTTGTAAAACATTATAATAAAGAGTAAAGTATGGGCTTGCTTTTTTGTAAAGAGTCTAACATTTGTCATGAATTGGCACTAAAAAAACAACAATTGATTGATTATGCTATTCCCTCATTTGCTTGTTTCTTTAGCTAATGCACCTGAATTTGCTGCACTGTAAAATTGTCAAAACAGGCATGATGAAAATGTTTTTGAAATTGATTTCTGTAAAGATTCTGGATGCCTATGAACAAATTAATAAAAAATAAATAGCTGGGGATTAGTAACATGAATTCACACATGTATTGATATAAATACATTATTATCAAAAACTAAAGAACAAATGATAGCAGTCTGTATAGTGGATATTAAAATGTCACATTTTTTTAAGGTGATGTATCAAATAGTCATGGTCACACTACAGTTTAGTACTACTCTTTTATTTTGAAGGCTGACGCACAAACCGGATGTATCGTTTTAGTGAGCAACACATTTCCACTTTATCAGAAAAACTTTACCTGACCCGCACAGAAAAGCCGGAGATAAACCACCACACTGACCTAAAAACAGAGGGATGTCGTTTTGTAGTTTCTTCGGTGGAGAGGTCTTCAAAGACCATTTCAAACCAGGTAACTTTAAAGCGTTTTCTTCTTTCACTTCACCCAAATGTTCAAATATTAAGTGCTTTTATCGACTGTTTCGTGAAAGTAGAGTTCACGTAAACAAACTAGCTAGCCACTGGTGGCTAACGAAAGATTCATTGTGACGTCTTTACCAGCAGCTTCATTTACATGTTTATGTACAAACTTCGATTATTGTTTTTTGTTGTTGAGAATGGATGTTGAAAGTCGTGAAAGAGTCGTTACTAGTTCACTTTTGTAACCTGTTGCCAAGGTTACTCAATAATTCTGTTACCAAACGGGATGTTGTATAACACACGAGGAGTTGAAGACTTCACACTGAAACATACATGAAGAGTTGTTTAAAATGTGTTAGTATAAAAAAGTGTAAATCAAATCCGGTATTTTGAAGTGAATTATATAGGTAACTTACAACAACATTTAATTGTGATTATTTGCCCCCAGCAGTAAGTAATTTAAAATGTCTTTATTTGAGACTTTATATGTAATGTTAAGCTAAATTCTGTTTCTATCTTGCTAATTTTTAGCTTTAATTTTGAAATACTTTAGTAATTCCTGAGGGAAATTCTGGTTTACACTCTGTTATTGAGAGACATGCTTCTCATACACATAGGCCCAAATCACACACATGTACAAACAGGACCTGTGGACATGCATTAGTGGAGAGATGTCAGATATCAGTGCGGCTGCTGCGCAGGGAGCGCACCAGGGCGGTTGGAGGTTCAGTGCCTTGCTCAGGGGCACCTCGGCAGTGCTTGGGGAGTGGCACCGCTCCAGCTACCGGAACAACTTCCATATTATGGTCCGCACTGGGACTTGATCCAGCGACCCTTCGGTTCCCAACTCAAGTCCCTACAGACTGAGCTACTGCTGCCTCTGTCTGTCTGTCTGTCTGTCTGTCTGTCTGTCTGTCTGTCTGTCTGTCTGTCTGTCTGTCTGTCTGTAAAACCAATAATCACATCTGTAAATGATGAAAGGATAACAAACATTAGTTGTTGAACATCTAAAGCACATCTATGCTATGGTCATTTTTAATGAGGTTGTAGGCAGGGGCACATTTCATGAATATGAAAATCTTACACACCAACCATCACCCCCTCCATCCTCTCCTGCTCAGGGGTTTATGTCTGCTCCAAATGCGACCACCAGCTGTTCTCCAGCAGATCCAAGTTTGAGCACTCGTCCCCCTGGCCGGCGTTCACAGAGACCGTCAAAGAGGACAGTGTGTCTAAACACGAGGAGAGACCAGGGGCATACAAGGTACAGCCAGCTGTGTGGTAAACTTCCTTTAACCTTTTAAAGACTAGAAAAGAATAAACACACAATCCTGACTGAGATGTGTGATGTGTCGTTTCAGGTACGCTGTGGGAAATGTGGAAATGGATTGGGTCATGAGTTTGTGAATGACGGTCCGTCCAAAGGAGTCTCTCGCTTCTGAATATTCAGCAGCTCACTGAAGTTCGTCCCTAAAGGTATGCTAGTAGCCAGGCTCTATCACAACACCATCCTGTTACATTGGCTTTGTGTAATTTGGTAGTAGTACGTTTTACTGTATTCATTTTGCAGTATTGACATATTCCTTTGTTGATAAGTAACACAGCTATTTATGTAGAAGTGTTTTAGTCTCTGCTGGTTCAGGACAGTCTGTACCCTCTCTCCACAGATAAGGTCGATGGACAGTAATGTGAGCTATTAGAGGGAAGCGCTGCTGGACCTTTAGACATTTCTTTGTGAAGCTGAAGGTGCGGACAGTGGATGAAGTGTTCTGGGATAAAGCCCGATCAGGGAGCACCAGGGCTCTGATGAAAGATGGCCACACCGGACAGCAACAACAGAGGACCTGTCGAAACACATTTATTATGCAATCATCAGCATCATCTGCAGGACAGACTCATCGTCAGTTTAACATATATCAAGATCTATTTATTACAGCTTTAATTATCTCTTGGAAAGAAGTCTTTTAAATGATTCCTTCCACACGTTTTTGATCATTTTCTCCTTCAAACTCTGAAAGGAATGAAACGAGCGCACAAGTCCGTCAGAAAGATTTTCTTAACAGATGTGTTTGAACCTTTTCCAATGACTACTCATGATATTTGAATACCTAGTTCATCAATAATGACCTTTAACTGTGGTGTTTGGTTTGTTACATTTTATTCTATTTTCACTCTGAAGGAGCTTTATGTGAATGGATCAATCAGACTGAAATGCAAATTCTGAAATAAATGTTGATTTTTTAATTCAAATAACACGACTTTCACAGTTTGTTGGGGGGTGGGAGTCACCCGAAGCCAAAGGATACGATATTATCACGATACTCGAGTCACGACTCGATATTATTGAGATTTTAAACATTTTGCGATATGCTGAGAATTGCGATAATATATATCCATTTAACTTTTTTAACTGCATTTTATGTCCACAAGAACTGTTTTGTCAAATGAAAAAACATTCTCAGTCTATTCATCTCACTTCAGTGTTTTTATTTCTGCACAGTGGGAGTGAAGCCCACAGACTCACCAACACTGTGATCAAAGTGAAACCCTGTAAAGGCTGCATGCACCTCACAGTCTGAACTGTTGGTATTTCAGTCTAATCCAACTCAACTCAAACATGTACCGACGACTGAACAGCTGCAGGAATCTTTAACAATGCAACTTATTCAAAATGAATTGTGTAACCCCTTTAATAATAAACAAATTAAAAATCATATTTGCTATTATTAAAACAAAAGTATGGATACTTGGCGGCCATGAATCGATAATATCGCAGTGCAAAATATTGTGATACTAGCTGTATTGGTTTTTCCCCACCTCTAGGTTGTTTATGACATTTTAGCATTCAAATACAATTGATATATTTCTTCTGATTAAAATCTTTCACTTCTTTATTTATTTAAACAAATTCTAATACAGGGTCGTGTTTTGTAAATTTAATCAGATTTCATTGGTTGGCAACATGATGATGCTCTGCACCTGAACTTAATGAAACACTTGTTTTATTTTGATACTGATTTTTTAATATTTGATAATGATTGTTATTTTAACAGAATATTAATTGATGACATTTTGTAAGTTTATAACTCCGTATTTTGGGCTGGTTATGCAGTCTACATCAAAGTTTATGTTTGTGCTGCCATCTAGTGGAAGTAAGGAGTATAGCATCAGGCCTTACACAAGGAGAGAGCTGCTGACACTTGATCTGGACATGCAGGTTTGTTCCAGCTTTAGCCGGGTGACTTGTTGAAAACACACAAACTGACTTTAGGTTGGAGACACCGAGCGTTTGAAATGGATGAAATGTCGTATTGCTCGTTCTCTGGAGGAGAGGAATACAAACACCATTTTCAACCTGGTGAGTGGCAAAGAGATGTTAACTTGAATGCAATTTAAATCAAAGTTCATGCTACTTTATTTATCCATCCATTCATTCATGTCTTTCTCCTTCACAGGCATATATGTATGTTCTGAATGTGGACACGAGTTGTTCTCCAGCACATCAAAGTTTGAGCACTCTTCTCCTTGGCCGGCCTTCTCACAGACGATTCATGAGGACAGTGTCTCCAAACACCCTGAAGCATGGGGACCCATGAAGGTAGAATACTGCATGTATACGCTTAAACATACTCAGCTGGATTGTTTTTGTTTTTTTGGTTAGATTGACAATAAAGGTCACATGTTATCCTTCTTTATAACAAGTTTAAATACATCTCAGAGCTCCTAAAAACATGTCTGACTGTTGAATTCCTTAAGCGCTGTGCCTGTGGATAGTCATGTAATATAAATATGTTTTGAATGTTTCAGGTTTGTTGTGGGAAATGTGGCAGCGGGCTGGGTCACGAGTTCTTGTATGACGGACCGAGAGAAGGGCTATCTCGGTTCTGAATCTTCAGCAGCTCACTGACGTTCATCCCAAAAAGTGAGTATTTAGATGATTTGTATTTCTTTAATACACATTACTTAGCTTTATGGACAGACATACTTTATAAGATCATTTATTTTTGAAAGTCAATCACACAACCAAAAAGACTCAAAGTGGCAAAAAAGAAGCAAAAAAAGAACCACAAAGACACAAAACTGCTGCAAGAGAAAAGAGATGACAACAAACAGGTATACGTGATATAAGAGAGAGGTGCAAAACATCTATAAAGAGACGCATAATGAACACAACATGAAGTAAAACTATTAAAAAGAGATGACCATAAAGATACATGAACAACAGTAGGAAGTGTGATAACTTACTAGAGACGTGACACTGCAACATAGTGAAAGAAAATGACTGAAAGAAGACAAAAAAACCCCCTCCAAAAATAGACCAAAAAAACACAAATGACCACAAATACAAAGAGCAACATAAGAAAAGGTGCTAATGAACATCAAAGAGACACAAGACGACCAAAGGCAAGTTTATATAGCACCTTTCAGACACCAGGCAATTCACAGCGCTTCACACAGGCACGAAAAGCATTTCAAACATGTCATAAAATAATATTGTGTATTGTTTTTGTGTATTGTGCATTTAAGAAATACACTTCGTTCTGCAGAATGCATTTGACTTGGACTCAAAGTGCACATTCAGCGGCTTCCACTACACTTAATTAAAAAAAGGATAGAAAAACACATCCGCATTCATACGTGTGTAAGATCAAATGTTCGACTACATACATGTGCTTATGAACACAATATTAAAAAGTTCTACCAAATAGAAACAGTCCTTTCTTTCTGTGTCTTCATAGAAAACGTTGATGGACAGAAAGTTGAGCTGTGAAAGAGAAGACTTTTTTTTGCTGCTAAAGGTGAGGGCCGTTGATGAAGAGCTTTGAGATAAAGCCTAAAGGAGATCCAGGGCTCTGAAGGAAGACGGCCTTAGCGGGTAGCAATCAAAGACTGGACTCAAACCCCAACCAAAAATACAAACACAGAAAATCAGCAACAAGATGATGACTCATTTTTAAGCTTTTCTTTACAGTGAAGGATGTCATATTTAAAACACAGTTTGAGAAGTTTTAAAGCTACGAGTCTCATGAGGACAGTGAGGACATTTTGCACATTGACATCACAAGTCATTGCAAATAAACTTCACACTCTGGATACATGAGACTATTTTTGTGCAGACTACAGATCCCTCTCTAAATGTGTAGTTGCATGCTTTCATCAGTTGATGGTGCTGTGTGACCTAAAAATCCTCCCTTAATTATGTGTTTCTTTTTGGCATGAACGTAAAGAGAGCATTCTGTCAAAGAGTTTAGTCATAATTAGATTAAAAGTAAAACAAAAGCAAACGAAAGGTGTGATTAATCATTGTGTGTGTGTGTGTGTGTGTGTGTGTGTGTGTGTGTGTGTGTGTGTGTGTGTGTGTGTGTGTGTGTGTGTGTGTGTGTGTGTGTGTGTGTGTGTGTGTGTGTGTGTGTGTGTGTGTGTGTGTGTGTGTGTGTGTGTGTGTGTGTGTGTGTGTGTGTGTGTGTGTGTGTGTGTGTGTGTGTGTGTGTGTGTGTGTGTGTGTGTGTGTGTGTGTGTGTGTGTGTGTGTGTGTGTGTGTGTGTGTGTGTGTGTGTGTGTGTGTGTGTGTGTGTGTGTGTGTGTGTGTGTGTGTGTGTGTGCGTGTGTGTTTAGGAGACACTTTTATGTCCGTGTGTCTTTGTTAAAACTTTTCAAGGTCTTTCTGTGTTTGTGTGAAACATTTGTTTTGTTGTGTATGTGTGCACATCTGTGAGCATGCCTTTTCGGTTATTGCTGTTGTTTCATGTTTGCAGCGAGTTACCTTGGCAACACACCCAAGATGACACTTCAAACTTGAGAGGGTTCCATATTTCTTTCTACCTGGCGAACACTGTAAACCCACTGCTCTGCTCCTGAAGTGATGGAATTATAAACAAAAGTGAGGATGTGGGGGTATACGTTCAACAGCTCCATGTGCTGTGTGTAGATGTCCGGGACGAGCAGGTGTGGAGCTGCTTGTTTCAAAGGCTGAGAGATCAGAGGGGGAGATGAAAGCTGAGGTGTCAGACGGAGGATTAAGGAAGGAAGTGCAAACATTCACAGATTGTAATGATGTGCAGTAAAGAAGCATTTAAAGCAAAGACTGTTTTATGCAGTTGATGTGATTGTTATTTTGTCTGTGAGGTATCATCAACTCTTGAATCTAGCTCAGAGGGAGCAGCTGTTTGTGAATGTGCTTTTGTTCCTGAGTGCTGTTTTTAGATTTCAGTATTTTGCCTAAAGTGAACTTTAGTTTTTTCACAGGAAGTAGATCATAAAGCCATCTGACTTAAGTTGAAGTCCGCTTCGCCTAAACCCTAAATGTTGCCTCTGAGTAAAACTTCCTTGTGACTGATTAGAAGTCTTTGTCGTGGATTCTCTGCAGCCACACACAGCTGGCACACATACTAAAGTGTCCTCGGGGGATGATGTCTGGAAGAAGAAGGGCGAGTTTGAGAGAGGAAGAGCAGCAAACCCAACAGCAGGCATACATACAGACAGACAGACGGAGACCAGAGTACAAAGATAAACCACATGTGAGGGATGGAGAGGAAAAGGAAATTGCCCAAAACACAAGACTGTAATTAGTGTTCGCTATCTGCGAGGGAGCACTCTTTCTGGCTGGCATCTGAGCACAGCTGTATGGCTGAGAGGAAGCAAACAGGAAGGAGGAAGTGGTAATCCTCTGATCAAATCCACTGACCTTTGCTTCTCATCCTACTCGTGAGCAAACGGCATCCTTAATTACATTAAATCACTGCGTCTCTATCCTTCCCCCTGTCCCGCGAACCAGGCCCAGAGGTACAACTTAAACATGTGTGTGTGTGTGTGTGTGTGTGTGTGTGTGTGTGTGTGTGTGTGCAACTGAACATCTTGTTTTAATTGAAACTTATACCCAGCTAGAAATACGACATTCCCAGAACGAGCTGAAAATGTCCCTGCTGGTGTAAAGTTTCCAGAACGTTTCCAGTCACAGTGCAGAATATTTAACGGGTAGGAGCACTTTATTTGGGAACTTTAAAGCCTCTGGAGATTTGGCCTGAAGTCTCATTAAGCGTCCACAAAAATTGTAGAGAAACTATCAATATTAACTATTAGAAAAAGTGCAAAACCTGCCTATTTGCAGTGCTTTCACACTTGCAAAAAACTCCTGAAAACTCTGGAAGTTTCCACAGAAAGTCAGCGTGAACTGATGTGAGAACACAGCAGGATATTATCAGGAGAATACACCTTGAGCAAGTGGAAGGAGATGATAACTTTACTTCCTGTGACTGGTGCAGACCATAGACTGTGTGCATGTGAAGTGTGATCTACGTGCACATAATGAAACTGCTGCATCATGTTTTATGTTCAGTGTCTTCTTCTCCTTTGTTGATATTGAGATTCTGTTTGATTAAAATACTCTCAAAGCATTGATATAATGTCAAATATTCTCTTTATAGCCTCGTATAACGGACCCTGTGCCACTTCTGCATCATTAATTCCCCCCATTTACGGGGAAAACCTTTCTTCTTTGAAAAAGTACACTATCATCAGAACTAAAGGGGACAATACGGGACCGTTTGACTTTGTCCCTTGTGTCCTCTTTTCATAATTTCTATAAGTCATATATAAATATTTAAAGCAGAACTTTTATAGCAAAAGGAGCACAATCTGGCGTCCACGCATTTCTCTCAATATTCAGGATGTTTAAACTTTAAGGGGGAGTCATCGAGGCCCAACGAACGCCCCCCTCCTATCAATGTCTGAGCCTGTTTCTCAGATGTGGATGTTTACAACCGCTGCACCTGCTTCTGTTTTAAGCTACAAAGACCAATAGTGTCTCATTCTGCGTCCAAATGCCATGACATCACTTCCATTTCATTAAGGTAGCGTTCCCTGAAACCATGTGTCCTCCAGGGGCTCCGGTTCACACACTGCAGAAGCTGTGATCACTTTGCGGGAGGAATAAAGCTCCTGAATGCGTGACTGTAGAAGAAATAAAGAAAAGCCTTCATCAGGGACTAATATCTGCAGTATGTGAGTTACCCCGCAGTATATGATGTCTCCATCCATCCGTACTTGGTGGGGCTGCCTTCCACATGTTCTCAACCACATATGCTGCCCTCTTGGAGTAATGACTGAGAGGATAAACAAAGCTTTTATACATGACACTGGAATGATCGGATCAGAGGAAAGTTTGAAGTGGCTCCAGGTCGGGCATTGTTTTACTTCTGTCAGCAGCGTGTGTGTGGAAGAGAGGATTTGTTGCTCGTCCTCTCTGAAGAGCCCACAATATGAAATGATGTGTAGTTTACTGAGTGCATAAACAGATTTTTTTATGTGGTGTGGGTATGTGAAATGCATATCTCGACAGGCTGTTTTGGTTATAAACACTGTAAATGCGGAATGAAGAGTAATAAAAATACAATTACGTTACGGAAGAAACAATGAGAAACCTCAATTTTCTGTCCGTTCCAACAAAACGTCAACAGTTTAGACATGCAATGGATGGTTTGGCAGAAAGCAAACTTGCACCGCAGAGCCAAAAAGCGCCCGTAAAATCCAAAATATGAGGGCTCCCTGTAAGAAAATAAACAATATGAGAGATTTCAAAGGTAACCTTCAATGGCTGCTGCCATCTCATTGTCACCTCTATCACCCCATCACATACCTGCTCCTGAGCTGCAGCAGCTTCAATAACAGAGGAGGTTTGGACATTTATGTATTTGCAAACATGGCGCACCTATCTGCACTCTGATCAGGGAGATAGGACCTCCCAACAGCAGTAGGGGTCTTGTCTGAAAGCTTCAAAGGAATATTTGAGGTGTGTGGCACAGGTATTGTGCACACTGATGAGAGAGAGAGAGGGGTTCTTGTTTTGGGGGCTGCGGGATCGACGGTTGGATAAGAAGAAAGGCTGACTGAGTGTCTTGATGTCACAACTTTTTATCCTATACTTGATCAAAGACAGTACAGTTTTAAAGTACGTAGAAAAGGAAGCAGAGTAACTGTGGACAAACGGTGTGCTTCATGTTTAAAAAGGCCTCTCTTCTACTTTGTGTGTACTGATTTTCAACAACAAAACGACGGTGTTCTCTAGACAAACACGCTCACTGACCACAGTTTAGAGAGCTGCAGGATCAGGAGTATTCAGTGACATAGTTATAACACAAAGAGTCATGGTCTGCCTTTCTTCCTTTTATATTTATTTCCAACCATCAATTCAACTTTTTGTATTCACTTTCAGATTGAATAGATTTGTGCACTTTGGGTTTAAACCTCTCCAGGCTACATGAAGTGTGATTGCTGCTGTTTTGATTGTGCAGATGATGGCTAACAACTTGAACATATTTGTCATTTTGTACAAATCATTTTGGTCGTTCAGGCGGCCTGTCCACCAACGATTAGGAGGAACCTAAGAGAGCTCAGGAGCGCCCAGGAGAAGATGTGGTAACTAAGATTTACAGATAGCGACATGCAGTAAGATATCCAGCAGCTGGTGCACGCCCAGTGTGATTTTCGTGCATTTAATTAAACTGCTTTTTTTTGTTGTAACTATCATGTTCTCCTCCGCTGTGTTGTTGATACTGTGAATACGTCCAATAACACGTAGGCAACCTTCCTGTGCATATCCTGCGTTTCAATTATATCAGGGCCTGATGCACAATTAAGGGCTTGTGTTTGTATGATTTGTGACTTTTGGGGATTTTTTAAATACAAATATCCTGCAAACAATCAGGCTTGCTGTCTTTAGGTACTATAAAAGTCTGCCCAAGAACTCTGTCCTCCAAATTATTTGTTATCTATTTTGCAGGAATATGTCTGCACATTTTAGCTGGTTTAGTGTTTGTCGTTCACTGATTTATTCGTGGAAGAAAGTACAGATAGCCAGGGAGTCTGTGTAGTCAAACTGTGCTTCACCTCAAACAAGCACCCTCTCTTACTTTGTGTGTGACGTGTGAGTTACAGACTGTGTCTGGTAAAAATGATCAAGTAGAGTCTCAGATTAAAGCGCGCCAGAGGGAAGGAAACATTTATCAAATGTGCCGTCTTGAGAAAATGGAAATATCAGGATGGTTTTGGATTTCAGATGAGTGATTTAAAAGAGGCTCGTCTCACAGATAGTCAGAGCCGTGATGGACTGTGGAAAACTCAGTATTTGAGTCAGCGGGTGTCCAGAAATTTCAAAAGGCCTGTGACGTCTTGAGAGGTTTATGGCACTAAAACATCTTCATTCAGACACACACTGAACAGAACTGAGGAGGAGAAAGTAAATACATCAGTCTTTCCCTGGTTACCGTGCCACTGTGTATCTTCCTCCCTCTCCCACCCACCCACCCACACTGCTAACCCCAGCTCCCTGCAATTTGTGGCTGCTCATCCTCTGTCATCGTGGTTAGTAATCCCAGTGTGTAAATTCTGCTTCATACTTTGTGTGTTAAAGAGAAGATGACTGCATGCATGTCTGTGCATACTCTTTTTTTCTGTGCGTAAGTTTCTCTGACGCATACATACAGCCTGTGTGACACTTAGGGAGCCCTGCGACCCCCCACACGCCCCAGATGGGTGGTCCTAATAGTCAAAATTGCTCCTTTGGTCTTGCTGATTGTTAACTTGTGTGCAGAAAATGCTCAGAGGTGCATGCTCTTTGTTCCTCTCAGTGATTATAAGCCAATCTGTAACCTATAATCACCTTTATTACTAGTATTATTGGACTTTTACAGAAGTGTTCTGGCAGTAGTCTTAGACAGAACATTAGTTTTTGTTCTTTTACTGAAAGTCAACAAGTAGGCTGATGAGGAAACGGTTATAAAGCTCGGGCTCGAGCTCGAGCTGTGTGTGTGTGTGTGTGTGTGTGTGTGTGTGTGTGTGTGTGTGTGTGTGTGTGTGTGTGTGTGTGTGTGTGTGTGTGTGTGTGTGTGTGTGTGTGTGTGTGTGTGTGTGCGTGTGCGTGTGCGTGTGCGTGTGCGTGTGCGTGTGCGTGTGCGTGTGCGTGTGCGTGTGCGTGTGCGTGTGCGTCTGTGTGTGTTTGCATGGTGCGTTGTATCTATAGAATGTCCTCAAAACGATATTTCAAAACGTCTCCAGCATTATTCCCCTCAGCACGTTTTGAGAAACACACACACACAAAGACATACACAAACTTTATGTTGACACAGCATCTCCTAAAGTATTCCACACAAGAGCCAACTCTTTTTTGGAAGTAATCATCCATCCACTTCTCTTATACAATAAAAATGATCCTTGAAGATATGATTTTGATATCTTCACATCAACATTTTGTGCAGACAAACCACTGTTACAATTTTTGTGCCAGATATACCGCTGTCTGTTTCTCTTATTCCTTTAGCCTCTACGCTCGGCTTGTGAGTGTCCTTGATTGGTGCGAAGAATACCATGTTGCATCAACACGAAACAGAGTTAAGACAGTACGTCTACTCTGGGCTTTCCTCTGGGTGCATCAGTCACCAATTATCTGAGAAAGTGAAAGATTACTTGGTCAAAAAGAAATTCATTTAAAATATATTTTGGCCAAGTCTGTCAAAATGCCTTCCTGCTGTTATTTGGACAGCAGCTCTGTTTTGTCCCCAGAAACACAGACCTCAAAACCCAAAGTGAGACCAGATGAGAGCTGCAGGAAGGAGAAGAAGATTTGTGTTCGTGTGTGTATGGGTTTGTGCCTGCGTGTGTGTGTGTGTGTGTTGGTAAAGGGGGTTAAAAAAGAAGAGGTCAAAGACTTAGAATACATTCCCACAGGAATGAAGCTCAGACAACCCGATGTGATTATCAGCTTTACGACAAAGTGAGGGTGTGGTGCTGTTTTGAAGAAGGAGGGCAAATATCCAGCTTTGACGTTTGACCGCAACTTCAAAATATGAACCTGTGAAGATTTGTAAAAGGAAGACTTAATTTAATAACTACTTTGCACCATAAGTTAAAAAATGCTTTAAAATGTTTGGACATTTAGGTTCTCAATCAATGGACTAAAACCAGTATACAGTATCCTATTCATTTAACAGTATACAGAAAATACTCAACTTATTAGTTTTTGTTTCCAACCACTGGAGCCTAGTTTCTCAAACTCTGGTAAGAGCTAACGAAATGTTTTTTTTTACATGCTCCTAGAAATAAAAGAACTCTTCTATGTAGTTTTTCTTTTTTAACATTCAACCTTAAAGATCATTAAAACACAAATAGTCTTAAAACATCTTTTATTATCTACAAATGTGACCATCTCAGGAAAACGTAGTAGCCGGCAGAAAAAAACAAGTCCCTCCTGACTCCTCGACTCCCATCTCCACTCCTCTCAACTGCAAGGTATATGCACACACACACACACACACACACACACACACACACACACACACACACACACACACACACACACACACACACACACACACACACACACACACACACACACACACACACACACACACAAACACACACACACTCGCACACACACATACGCACGTGTGCCCAAGCACACTTACGCGCAGTTAATAATCTACATTTCGACCTCAGACATTTTTAGGATTGATTGACTCCAAAGATTTTGGGACACTTTAAACGAATGAAATGTTTTCTTATTTGGTGGGAAATGTGCAATGATGAAGCGTGGTTATTTTTTGACAGTTAAAACTGTTACTTTGTCCTGCATTCATGTTAAATAATAAAAGATAAATGAATTTTCTTTACATAAATTAGTACCAGGGTTTTGTCCCCACCTTAGGCCTTCAATGTATTAATTATTATCCTGAGTGATTAAGAGGCAGACACAACATTGAGCCCAGCACACAGCAACTTAAATGCAGCATTAGCATAGCTTAGCATTTAGCAAACATGCAATCGATATTGAACCTTTCATCTAACACTTGGCAAGAATTGTTTAGTTATCACTTTATAATATTGTTTTCCTCCAATACAGTTAAGTGTAATTGATGTTTTTGGTAGTCAAAGAGGTTTGGAGAACACTATAAGGCATTAAACACAACATTTGTTCAAGAAGTGCAAATATTTTAACTAAAATAAATCAAACAAAACAACAATCAATCTCCAGACTGAAATGTTCAATTTTAAACTTCATTTATCTCCCGACAGGCTTGTTTTTTCCCCAGAAGGTCACATATTTGGTACACTCCTGTCCCCTTTGGCCAAAACAACCGTCAGCACCTTGGCTTTGCTCGTTTGAGTCGCACGATTCCTGTGAAATGCAGACTGGCCCCACAGGGAAGAAGCTCATCTCCTGTTTCTGCAGCATGACACACACACACACACACACACACACACACACACACACACACACACACACACACACACACACACACACACACACACACACACACACACACACACACACACACACACACACACACACACACACTGTGGCCTGCAGGAGTTCACAGGACAGGTGATACCATTTTAACAAACCTGACTCAACAGTGTCGGAGAGGAGTTTTGACGTTTTTTCTTTTTGGCGGGGATGACAGCTCTCTTTTCTCACAGTCGATGTGACAGGTTGGAATTTAGAAAACATGGGAAACTCCAGCATGCGAAGAGACAAACTGCTGCGGTCTTACACCAGCAATTACACTCAGTTAACACCCATCTGATTACTGTGTTTTATTTACAGTGATTGTCACAGCTTTCACTTGTTTCCGAAAAAATACCCACATTAAAGAAGACCACTTTCAACCAGCTCCTCATTCACATGCTTCTTTAGCCCGTCCAATATCTTCGGGTCGGAGAATGAGTGAAAATACTAAGCACATCTATTTGGGTGGCGGATCTGGCCCAGTCACAGTAGCACAGTGTTCGATCCAACCGTCCGTGTCAGTGAATTGCAAAGATGGAAAGAAAGTTGTTTTTCACACAGTGGGAGGAAATAGATGGTGACAGTGACACATAAAAGGCAGGGCTGTGGTGTGGAGCTGACGTCATGGCAATCAACATTTAAGACGACGAGGCCTTTCAATGAAGGAAAGCCACACAGAGCAGCCCACAAGCATTTCTGTAAGTAACCATCTGGGATTGGGTACCACAAGCGGTTCGTGTGCATGCAGAGTGGAACAATGGGCGTCCACAAGCACTTGGATGCATGCATGAGACCCTAAAGACATAAAAGTCTCTGCACGAAAAAATATCCAGAAACTTCACATAAACATCCAGGAAAAATGCAGCAGTCCCAAACAGTCCACTTTGTATGTGTGTGCTTGTGTGTGTGTTTGTATGTATTTCTTTTTGTGTATGTGAATATAGTATATTTTCCATATGCAACAGAGCGTAACAGTGACCGCCCACTTTTTTCCAGAAGTGAATTTCCTCATTCAAATCTTCCATTGACATTTAAGAAAACAATTTTGTCAGTATTTTTAATCCTGCTACCACTTTGCCTAAACTCACATCCACCATCCTCACAGACGCTTTCCATACACAATATACAGGAGTGAATTGTCCTTTGCAACAGGTCACTTTAAGTGGGTCCATGCCCTCAGACTTACGGTATGTGCAAAGGAAAACAGCCAATGTGAAAAACAAAAGCGGGGTACCTTCGACAGTCATCTCATGAAGGTTTGAACTTAATTAATGACTATAACCAAGCGGCAACCTCCGGTCTTGAAAAAAGAAGCCGGCTCCGTTTTGATTTTGAGAAGGGTATGTGTTATCCATAGTTAGGCGCGTAGCTGACATGATTGACAGGTGGGCGCGATATAACGGTTCGTCAAGAGGCTTAAAACCCGCCTCAGCTCCAGCTCTCAGCCTGTCGTTAGGCTGAGACAGGATTTCCAGCATGGCGGCTGCTGCCGGTGAGCCTCCGGGGCCCCCTGCCGTATGATGGCCAACAGATGGCTGACGTCACTCAGGCTTCGTTCATTAATATTTACAGTCTATGCTATAAACCAATATCTACATTGAAGTGCAGCTTACAAAATGCTCTATAAGATGTAGTATCTTGACACCAATTCTGTTCTTGCTTCCCAAGTTACTCGTCGGACTGCAAATAGTAGAAACGCAAGGAAAGGAAAGTCATGGCTGCTGTACTATTTCGCTAAACACCGGCGTGATGCAAGCTCTAAGAAGTTGTGTTGGGGTTCCAAGACTGGTACATTCATTACGGTAATTGTTTGCATATATTTTTTTATGTTATGGTCTTTTTCTCTCTCTTAGGCCATCTTTTGTCACATTACCTACCAATTAAAAAAAAGGGTTTACCTCAACAGCTCTGTCAGTGTTGCAGCCACACGTCTCAGTGAATCCCCCAAAGTGAGCTGCAAGGCATGAAACTGCACACCAATCTAAGAACAGTTGTCTCTTTTTTAACCTCTCTCTCTCTCTGCTTCCCTTTCACTCACACTCATCTTCTTCATGAACACAAAACACATATATGCACATACAATTTCCCCACACACCCACTCTTCCTGATCCTCCACCCTTCCCAACACGCCCAATATCACTTAAGAGCCGACCGCCAGATCCCACTTTTCACCGCAGAGCCGTGGATTAGAAAAGAAGGCATTTCCCAAATGGTCTGCGGCTTTTGTGATGACATGATTGTCATTCAGTTTAATTCCTCTCTGTACTCTTTAGATTTGCACTCGTCTGATTCTGCCTCTACAGTGAAGCACCCAGAAAAGGTAAATAACAGTTTAAAAAACACACAAGGCTCCTGTACAGACTTGCTCCCTGGAAAGGCATCTTTTTTTTTATTGCCAAGATGAAAGACACATTGAAAATAGTTGCGTGCAGCTGGTTTCTAGCTGGCGTGGAAGGCTTGCAAGCATTACTGTATATTTGAGAAATATCTCGGGGGTGATATTGATATACATGTACATGCATTTTTACTGAACCTCCTGGCTTTCTTGCTTCTCAAATCAAACCCTCATGAAATCAGAATAAATCGCAGAAACCTCTGATACAAATGACTCACATGTTGAACTCGAGGTTTGAGCTCTGTCTATAATACTTCAAGGCCATCAAGCCTGGATGTTGGGTAAGCGCTAAACATCTCCCCTCTCTGATCTTTTGCACATTCATCCATTCAGTGATGTCTCTATTAAGCTGCAGGGAAAGTCTGAAGTTCTGCTGGAGGCGAAAAAGATCGATGCACCTGTGAGAGGGTGTTGCGACATGAGGGATGGAGGGTGGGAGGAGAAGAGGAAGATGTCGAGAGAGATCAGAGTGTTTTTGTTCAGCCTCTCGTCTCCTCGTCTATCCATCATTCTCTCTTTGCTTTGCTTACGTCTGCAGATGAAAGTTTTTGAGGAGGCTCCAGGAGAAGGGTGGGGCTCCACAGTTGCTTTGTTGTTGGCTTTTGTCCTCAGTGATCCTCGCTACCTGAGGGCTCAAACACTGAACATCTAATGTAGCAGGGTGTGTGTGCCATCTTTGATTTCTTCAAAGGAGCTGCCCTTCAGATGCAACAATATGAGGATTAAACTTTTTTTTATAACCGCCTTGAGCCTAATCTCTACGAACAGATTCTGCACATGAGTACAGAATCGGTAGGGAGACCCTTTTTTGGGTGTGTGATTGCTAGTTGGCACCAGAATAAGTAGGTTACACTAATTATTAGTATTTTTATCAATTCAGGCCCGCAATGCCAGTCAAATGTTGTGTCTAAGCTGTAACACAGCCGTCCACCACTAGCTAGGGCTGTAGCATAATGCTCTACTATCAGAATGTAAATCAGCACAGTAGACAGATGGCAGCTCATCGAAACAGCACAGGAAAACTGCCATATAACCACTCAACTGGAGCAATGCGTAGCTAGTACAGGCATGAGGATGTTAACCTGCAAGGACTGAAGGCAAGCACTTACAGCACTGCTAAGGTCAGCCACATTAAACAACCAATTTGGCATTTTTAACCTGCAGACACTGTGATACCATATCATTAAATAAAATGTGCTCCATTTTTATATTTGCATGTAATCGACCTGGAAATAAGTCGCCATGGAACATCCCTGGATTGAAGTGCTCTTGTTTTCTTTTGCAACCCAATTAGTTTCATCCAGCAGTGTTTCTACAAGCATTAGTTGTATTTATAAAAACAGTGCATGTGGAAGGAAAAGAAGGCAGAACTCGTGCTGCAATGCAATCACATAAACCATCAGCAGTCAATGATTTCCCTTCTATACATTTCAAAAAGCAGACATCTGCATGAAAAAGAATTTCAAGGCTCGGGAATATTTTATCGCTTATCTGAATAAGCACTTCACTGTTGACATTCGATGAAACGTGTGCAGCGACGTCAAACCATCTCCCTGTATGTCAAAAGCGAAAAGATTCCCAAACTCTGACAGTGTCTTTACACTACAAGTTAAATTTATCATCCATCTTGTGTGTGGCTTCAATAGTTGTGAACTGTAAACAGCATTACCAGAGGAGCCCCAAAAACGCTTCCAGAGGCGATATCTCCGTCAGATGATAACTGAAGGGTTCCAAGATTGCCTTTAGCTTAGTCTACCCAAACGTGTGGCAATTAAAGCCCTCAGGGTCTCGTTTCTCTTTGGCTTTCCATCAGCTCCGTTTGCACATCAATAAACAAGCCATGTCGTTTGGAGGAACCTTCGATTGAAGGAGTTCAGACCAACCTCAACAAAGAACCTGAGGCAATGTCATTACTATATCAATCACAACAAGATTCAACTGATGAGCATAGCAATGCATGAAGTAGGCCTTGTCGCTGCTCTGTTTTTATGATAGCTTGAACACCTCTATAGATTCCAGACGTCATATCCTTCCACCTGATACCTCTGACATCAAGGCCATTCTTGTCCAATGTCTCCATGAGAGTCTTTTGCATGCACTAAATCAATTAGGCACTCCTCAATCTGACCTTCTTTGCCAACAAATCGAAGGAGACCAACTGGCCCTTGTTCAGAGAAGTCTGGAGTTGTATCAAGGTGAAAAGAGAAGAATTAAGCCTCTAACTTAGTTTCCAATGCATTAAATCATCTCATTAGGACTCTGTCTGGAAAGATAACTGGGGACACTCCTCATCATCATAACTAAATCAGGGATTTCCATAAAAACACCTGTTTTTCAAAGTCTTTAAATCATTACGGCCTTGAAAGAAAAGATAGAAAGTGGTGCTGCTTACAAATCTAAAAGTTACAATTAAACTAAAATGGCCGTAAAAGATAATGTGATGCTCATCTTTAATTTGGTCTTCAATGATATCCTTACCAGACAAGATAATAAGGTTGCATTTATAGGAAACTGCAGCCATGCCTCTGCATAGCTACATGAGTATCTCCTGGGCGGGGGTGGTTACAAAGATCAGTCATGAAGCCTTAAAAGATTCAGCCGGGTATCTTGCGGCTATTGCAAATGGCCGACAGCTTCCTTCTCATCCTGGCAGCTACAAAACGAGAACGGAACAATCTGCTTTTTCTGAGGAGGATTGGTAATTTGCTGTAATGGCTGACACATGTACAGGCCTCTAGCTATGGAAATCTCTATCAGTGCACACAGGGATGCAGCAGCAGCACACCTGCAGGCTCCAGCGGTTGGAAACGAAGTCTGGGCTGCACACATGCATGCGTAAATGCCAACACGTGAATATAAATGTAGACATAGATAAAGATGTATGCTTACAAAACATTGACAGAGATACATCCAACCTTAATCCTTCACACACAGACGCAGTTCAGAACTTGCATGTAGCATTTGTTTCCTCAACACTGCTGCGGCCTGCTTGTTTCTTTAATCTTTCTGTTTATATTTCTGCGTCCAGACCTGTCAGTATAACTCCAGCTAGAGCAATTAGCATGAGGGAAAAGCAAATAAAAAGTCTGATGAAAGCAAAACGGGGATCCTGACCTCATTCTGACTGAATCTGCCGCTTTACCCAGCACACAGCCATTTCCAAAGCTGTGAATTCCTCAGTGCCAGACTGGCCTCTCTTTGGATAGATTTACAATGGCTGTTTGTCCCTCAAGACATATCATTATTCTATATTTGCCTGGGTCATGTCAGTATCCACAGACCTTTGTTTTAGGAGCCTTTATTTTCAAACTGGTTTTACATCTCAGAAGAAGGAAAGTGCAATCACAGGCTTTAAAAAGTTTATATTTCTCTCACACAATTGTTTGGACTGTCTGGGACGTACGATCATTTGTTCTCTTGTCAGATAAAAACAAAATAATGGTTCTCTTATGTATGCAACAAAAAACAAGCGACAACAAAATCACACCTTTACACACTTAATTGTCAAACAAAGCTCAACGAAGGCCACGTTTACAAGACAATGGATTTAGCCGGAAACAATAACCTTTAGTTGCGTTTTGGCTGTTCGTTTACACGACAACAGCATGCTGGATGCCTGAAAACTGAAAGTGTAGAAAACGGGTTCCAGAGTGCAAACGTTTGAAAACTACGATTCCATCATCTTGTAAACTGGTTCCAGTCAAAGCCATGAGTATGGACTACAACAACAATGGCGGACTCCCTAGGTACAGTATGTTTGTGCTGCTCACTCCCAGTTGACATTTTCTTGCAATTAACTCTCTTTGTAGTTTAGGGTCACTTTGAGTAGAAACCTCGCCTCATCGTCCGTCCACACAAACGTTTGTGCGCCATTTTTGTATGTTCAAACCTCACGGCTCTGCAGAAGGAAGAGTATGTGTGCAGTCACAAAATGTGCTTGAAAGGGACACTTTTATTTTTATTCTGTTAGCATACTTTATACCCCCTACTTTGTCACTTTTACCTCAGTTAAGAAGTTTAATTCCACTGTTACAAGAGTCTTTTTCATTCAAGTATCTGCACTTCTACTTGAGTAAAGAACCTCTGATTAGCTCTGTCTGAACTGCACTGTGCCCCAGGTGTGCGAGTATTTGTGCACCTTTTTCTCGGACGGATTATCTCAGCCTGCCCTCACCTCTCTCTTTCCATCCCCTCATCTTTTCAAACAGCTGCTCGGTGTGTTTGTCAGGTTCAAAGTCTGAACTCTCTCTCTCTCTTTGCCAGAAGAAACTCTACACCTGCTGCAGCTTTCCAAAGTCAGGGGAAAATATCTCAGAGCAGATCCTTCCTGCACAGCCCTAAAGATGACACACTCAGCCTCAGATACTGTATGTATGCCCCCCCCCCCCCCACACACACACACACACTTCAGGCCTATTGCTGTGCAGGTTTGTGTATAGGAGACTTGTCACTATGTCGGCTTTTCGTGTTGGCCCAATGTTGGCTCTCAGGGTGCAGAGAGAGTACAAGAGGTTTTGGATGGACGTCCTCGGGGCGTCTCTTATTCACAGAGCTGACTGAGACATTTATCACACGGGTTCAAAGGGGCAAGCAGGCTTGTACTCAGCGGGGTCTGTTCACATTTGTACAGCGCCGGTAGGAATAAGTTCTGTTTGGCTACTTCTGTTGCAAAAAGTGGAAAAAAAATATTTAGAGGGCCTTTAAACCCGTATATAAACTGGACTTTGACTTTCAATCACAGTTGGAACAACAAGAATAAGCAGTGTATCCAAATATTTGTGTTTTCATCAAATGGTTTTACTGTCAAAAGGCTACAGGCTATTTAAATGTGTAATTTCTTATAAACAGGAATACTAAATTCAAATGTTTGCCATAAACACCAACAAGCAGCGCCTCTATATGTATAGGTTTGTTTATGTGTAGTAGGAGGGAGGGGTGGAGTAAGAAATGGGCGTAGGAAAACAGAGGAGAAACCTTGAATGAGAGATTAGTAGACCTCACAGCGAACAGATGCAGCAGACTAGAAGTCTCATCTGACTCCAAATAACTTTTCGTTTTTAATGACAAAAAATCCTCCATCAATAAGGGATTATTTCAGTTGTTTCCAGACAAAAAGAGACAAAGATTATGAAGGTCGGTTCCAGTGTGCCGGACGCTCTCACTGTGGTGCCTGACTTTTGCGCAACAGGTTCTGGGAGATAAAATCAACAGTTAAACTCCGATCAATGTAGGAAGAAGAAGTATGCTGTCTCCGTTTCGGCTCTTTGGCACTGAGCAGGATATCAACTCATGGGATGTAGTGGCTGCAGAGTCAGGTTCAACTTTGGAAAGGTGCTGTCCAAAGTCTCCGTGTTTTTTACCATGGTCCTGATCTTCACCTATTTCTTCTACTGCCTCACCGGATTCTGCGATTCCGCTCCGAGGACTTTATACAGACAGCAAGCTTTGGAGTATGACGTTTTGGACGATCATCGCCGCGTCCTGGACGACATGCGACCTCCGGCGCGCCTCCTCCCCGACGCGCCATCGCTTCGGAACCGCACAGTGGCATCCTTCGCGGACGCAGAACAGGTGGACGCGCCTGGACAACTGCCTCCTCTCAGCGACTCGAGCGCCCCGAACAACGGTATGCCCGTTTCCAACACTTTCGGGACCAAAAGGTTCCCGCAGGCGATTATAATCGGCGTGAAGAAAGGAGGAACCCGCGCCCTGCTGGAGTTTCTACGCATCCACCCGGACGTCAGGGCGGTTGGCGCGGAGCCTCACTTCTTCGACAGGTTTTATGACAGAGGACTGGAGTGGTACAGGTAGGGAACACAAACACACATGTAGACACAAGCGCACGCGAGTTTGGTTTTAATTTGCCTCAGTAATGGCAGCAAAACAAAGACCTTTGAAATCTCACAGGACATTGTAACTTAAGTAGCCTATTTCAAATACAGACACACAACACAAGTAGAGTTCAATTGTTTGCTCTCACCTTTTATAACCACTGCTAGATTGACAGTCATCATTTTTATTACTGCCTTGCTTCACCTTAAGCGTGATGTCTCCTTACAACTTTGTCTGCACCCTGTTCCACTGTGCATGTAGCCTGTATCTGTGCGTCAGTCCTGTTGCGCGTATTTGTGTCCTGCTTTTCCTCTCGTTCTTTTTAATGTAATGTTAAATGTCACTGGCTTCTTTGGTAAGCGGTTTTAACATTTAATCAAACAGTACACTGTAAAAAATAAAGTGTTGATTTGAACTCAAAACAAGGGGTCTTTGCTGCCTTAAATTTGATGTCTACTGAAACTGAGATAAATTGAGATTACATTTATATTAATTAAAAACAAAATATCTTCAAGTCCAACAAACTTGTACTTGCCATCTTTAAGTTAAATTAGCTGTATTTACAATTTAGTTGTTTTGTTTTCACATTAATTTCAACTGAATCATTTTTGTTAGTAGAAAAACTTGACATGACAAAGACAAAGAAACACTGATTTATCTCGACACTAACTTCTAGTTAAACTGACAATGAATTCAAGTTTCCATGACACTGAAAACTGTATTCCCACTAGGAAGAATTGTAATCGGAGATATTCACAACAACATTCAGAATGACGTTATTTTAGCCTAAATCAAAATGTCCTTTTTCAACAACTAGATTGTATGGAAGCCCAAAAGGGACATAAATCAATATTTTTTAATTTAACTCTGTTTTGCTGTAAAATTTGTACATTTGGTTTTTTGCTTGAGATCAACTTAAAAAATAATTGTCTTGGGATAATGCTGGTTTCCTTGTGATAACAGGTTAATTTGAACCTCAAGATATTAAGAAATGAACTCGTTATTATGGGAAACCAATGTTATTATCCTGAAATAAAGAGATATGTTAACTGAGATCTTGAGTGAAATGTACTTATCACCTGAAAATGGAGTTAAATCAAAATGTATTGATGAATGTCCGCTTAGGGCTTCCGTAGAATTACAGAAATCTGGGATTATCTATCTATCTTTACATGCTATCTCAGACAGATAGGGCAGGATGATGTATGGCAGCCCGTAGGGTCAGATCACCTGCAGAAGTGCTGATGTCACCTGCCAATAAGCTGCAGACATCCATAAACCAACAGACTGAAATTCAGATCACTAAAATGCCGATATTCTCCCTGCATGCTGCACTGTAGATGAAGAGTCGAGAGCAGGTCTCTGTGGACCCTTCATCATCCTGACAGTCATCTATACACCCTCTATACACTACAGCATGACATCCTTTGTTAACATCCCACCTTGTATGAGTGAGATAACATCACAGGGAATATATCTTTGACATGCTAAAGGGATAAAAAAACGGCCTGATTCACGTAATTAATGTTCGGTAATCGCAGCACAAAGAATAACGTTTTATGGTTTTAGCCACATAAAAAGTTCACAGGCTACTTTAGATCTGACAGCAGCTGATTTGCGCTGATCAGAGCTGTAATTAAGGTCGAGTTAAGATCCCGAAGAAGAGGGATTAAGGTCTGGTCCTAATCATCTCCAGATGTTCCTTCCTTGAGCTCCTGGAGAAGGTCCCAGCTTACGTTTAAACGCCTCATCATGAGTCAGAAAACTATTTCAGACCTGTGAGCATTTAAAGTGCTTCACTGTACAGAAAGGACTTCTTTTTTTTTTACAGAAAGACCAAACAATTGATGTGCATGATATATTTAATGCAATTTAAAAATAAATCCAACTTAATTAAAAAAACAACCCTTGGCCGTGTTTGTAACGAGACGATAGGACACATGGAAACACTTCTAACACTGATCATTTTAGCTTGCTGCTAAGCTTCCTCTCTAATTTCTCATAAACACACACATGCACCACATGCACACACGTTTGCACCCTTCTTCTTCAGCACTTTCTCTCCTCTGCTGTCTTTCTTTACTGCTTTCTTCCTTCTTTCCAGATTCTTCTGTCTCCTTTTATCCAACCTTCACATCTCCCACTTACCCACTTCTCATCTAGCTTCACTTCTTCTTATACTTTTATTTTAAAGCATGTATTTAAGTCCTAATACATGTGGCTGAGCTGGTGTTTTCAGGGCATTTTTTACGTGTGTTTTACTTGCTGCTGTAAAGCTGTGACGCTTTAATGCTGCAGTTTTGTTGGTGCTGTAACGCAGCAGCCACACTAACATGGTGTGTGAAAATTTACTTTTTTTTCCTTTTTTTTTCAATTAACCTGCTGATTATTTCTCAGTGAATTAATATTCCAAGGTAACATACTCTAAAAGCCAGAAACTAGAACGAAAAAAGTTGTTAGTTGTTTTTAAAGCTCCTGTGAGGAGTCTGAGCTGGTTTAAACAAAAAGAAAAAGAAGAAAAGCAAATATAACAAAAGCAAAGGAGACAATGAGGGACGAGACTGGTGAATTCTCTACTGTGTTTTTAATAGCTGTAAACGCTGCAGTGGGTTAGGCGTCAGGTGAGGTGAGGAACAGCTCGCTGTAGAAAAAGTCTTTTTCCCTTCATTTTCCACTGTGAATATCACAACGAGCCATGCTTTTGACTGTGTAAAGAAAGCTGGATGAGATTTTTTTATACAAAACACCACCTAAACATGAACAGGACAACATCAGCAAAGAAATAAGATATACCCTCTGTCCACAGGGGGCGTCCCTCACAGCAGCTTTAAGTTGAACAATATGGTTTATTTTCTCTAAGAGGACTTGCTTTTAATTAAGTGAACAACCAAGAAAACAGAGGAATACAAAAGTCAGTGTACAATGTAGATTTCTCTTGTGTTGCCAAATTGTTTCTGTCGCTAGAATTGGCTTAAAAATAATTATGAGTGAACCTCTCAGCATAAGTGTTGATTTACTGTATATGTTTACTGTATATATGCTCAGGTGATAATAAAGGGGGGAGAGAATGAAGTTTGAATACAACAATAACAGAGGCAGCAGTAATTTGATCTGAGTGAAATCACTGTAAGATGATTCCTCCTGTTGTCGCTGAAGCTTAGAAACTGGGAGAAATCTGTGTGCTGTCATCTGCACTGACCCACACACATGTAGTGGAAGTGTGTGTGTGTGTGTGTGTGTGTGTGTGTGTGTGTGTGTGTGTGTGTGTGTGTGTGTGTGTGTGTGTGTGTGTGTGTGTGTGTGTGTGTGTCTGTCAGTGACAGCCAAAAGTTATCCATGTGGAACCAGCAAGTCCTCCTTCACCTGCCTGTCAGTGAGCAGAGGGTCAACCAACTGTCACATCTGGAAACACACACACACACACACACACACACACACACACACACACACACACACACACACACACACACGCGCGTACGGAAGACTGCTGTATACGAAAGGCTCTGAAAAGCAGCCTTGAGTTTCGACATGTTATCTCGTTGAAGTTCCCGTCGCTTCAGCCGCAGCGTTCAGATCGACAGGATCATTTTTCTATAAACTCACAGATGTAAATTTTCCACTGGATCATTAATTTAATCTCAGTATAGCACCGATCAACCTACATTTTATTATGAATTTATCGACCCTCCCTTTCTGCTTGACCTTTGCATCCTTGTATATCAGCCAGAATCAATATGAGAATCTCAAAATTGTTAATCATTATGCCATAATTGTATGACATTGATTGATTGATTAGCTTTTTTTATAGTTTCATGTCATGCTAAAGACGCTCCCAACCATTGTAAGTTTCAAGACGCTGTATAGTCACAGTTTGAAACATTTCATTAAAGTACATTTAATCACTAACGAATAACAAACAATAAAATGTGTTACACCTGTTCATTAAGCCAGCATTGATGCAGACTCGCTGTTGCAGGGTT
The DNA here is from genome assembly GCA_020745685.1 of Tautogolabrus adspersus. Lineage (NCBI taxonomy): Eukaryota > Metazoa > Chordata > Actinopteri > Labriformes > Labridae > Tautogolabrus > Tautogolabrus adspersus. Next base: position 4,359,957 of record CM036553.1, read on the forward strand.
TAACAACCCACTCAAACTCCACCCTGAGTTTTGGGCAGCACTCGGTGTGGACTTGATGCAGGCGTGCAAACAGAGTGGAAGTGTGTAGGGAAAGGGAGGAGGGAGTGATTCGAGAAAGGCCTAATATGTGTGGAGGAATGTAGAAAATCTGCTTGCCGTTGTCACATATACACTCCTAAAAATATCTAGATAATTTCTGGAGGACTGCTCCAGATATACTCCTGACCTGGCTGTTCACATAATGCACCTCACAGCAGGAGACTATCCCTGTCAGATGGGAGGGGGGGTGGGGTGTACCTAAGGTAAGATGTGACGTAAAAAGATGAGGAAGTAGCGGACAGAGCAACTGAGTCCTCTTTACGATGTTATAATGAGAATATTTGCCTTCATGTCAATGCTACATGTGATTCAGCGGGATCACAATGTCAACAAAAGCGGAGAACAACTTACTGATGAACAAAAAACGTAATGCAGCCATTTATTTATGTGCGCAGAGATCGTAGCGGTCGTGGGCAGACATTCAATGCACTGACTTTAGTCACAGTATATAAACCCATTGGCTCTAGCTGAATTCTCCTGCTGCATTCTCACATCAGCCCACTTGGACTTGCTGCAGAAAAATACTAGGGGTCTGGCAGGAGAAATTCGGCTGTTTGCGTTCACACATGTAGCTCCTCCTGGAAATATCAGGAGTTTTTCAGGAGTTTTCTGCAAGTGTGAAAGCCCAAATAGAAAGTTAAGTCTTTAGTGTTCTCTACAAGACTGATGAAACCACCACATCTTGAATATTCATGTTACATTTGACGGCAGCGTGTGCTATTTATATTACATATACATCTGTTATGTTGACATAAACAGGACAAAAAGCAAAAGAAATGAAAACAAAGGCTTTGCAGAGGACACTCCAGCATTTCCAACAACAATCTCTCCATTGCAGTACAGCTTTGCCTGCTGTCACGTGTCTTAAATTTAGAGATAAGCAATATCTGTGGATTATTTTACAAATAAAGCTCTTATATTAAGTATCTGCTGTCACATATTGACAACCTGCACACTGCAGACACTTCACAGACACAGCATTCCCCTCTCATGCATGTTGTTCCAGCATTATCGTCTGAGACAAACTTAGACCACATTCAAGAGTGTTTTCCATCTCTTTTATCTGATGCAGTCACTCCGTCCTCTCCACCCGGTCTGTCTCTCCATCCAAACCCTCTTTCCTCTTTTGCATGTGAACATCGGAGACCATTACGGGAATGGAAAAGCCACGAACAGCCGATCAAAATGAGGCAAAGCTTTAATGAATTTCTGTGTTCTTGTTGTTTTTAATGGCTTTAAGGGGACTTCATGTAGTGATGAGTTTCATATGAGACTTGAGAGCCACCGCAGGAAAGAGAAAAACCTCCGCTTTCCACGGTACAATGGTTCTGATTGTCACGGCTTTGTCACCATGACGCGGTTGGATGAGTAATCCACGCATGAAGTCTTGTTTTTTTATTGGAAACTTGATGACGTTAACATGAGAGTAGTTGTTGTCTTGAAAAACAAGACGTTGTTGCTATAAAATAGATGTGCATGGAGCTCGTACTTGTCATTACACAGCTTTAGATCCTATCAACTGATGAGGCTCTCTATGAATGCTTGATTTATAAATAAGATCATTTCTGCATTTCTATTTGAGAAAACAGTCCACACAAGCGCCATCAATATTGTGAAAGCTTGTCAATTGGCTGACCTACAGTCTTGACACCAAAGGCCACGTCTGATTGGATTGCTATTAAATCTTAGTGTAAATCCTAAAAGGGCAGCAACTCAAGGGCAAGGAGGGATCATGTTGGTCCTTAGAAAACAGACTTTAGAATTAGAAATGATGTTATGATTTCAGCTCTCAATCGAAGTGAATGAAACTTGTTTAAGTTTATTATGAATGATCAGTTATCAGAAGTCAGTTGTTTCATTTTTGTTAGATTAAAAATATGACCATCAAAGACGATAAATGCCATAAAATGTGCTTTTCTTCTGGAACATCTCACAAAATATCAAGAACAGACATTTAATTTAACTTTATTTTCCTTTATAATGTTCATTTTTTTGACATCCTCATTAAAAGCAAACATTTTTTTAGACCTCTCGTGTATTTCTTAGTACCTTAAACATCGAAATACAAACCCGACAACTTGTTCCGCGTCGCGCCTCGAGGCCATTAGTAAAAAAGCTGAAAACGACTGATTGGTGTAACAGACCAGGAAGTGGTCTCTGTAGTTTTGAGCTGTATTGTGTTTTAATGCTGGTGGGTTTTGGCTGGAGTCCTGGTCTAGGTGGTGTTATGAGGATTGAAAAGGCCCACAGTCACATGGCTGAGATTATAATCATTTGTGGTGCATTAAGAGACGCCTGTGAATATCTTTGGGAGGTTTCAGTCGTGTCGTTTGAGCTCCGGACCAGCAGTGAGCTGGTGAGGAAAATACTGTGTGAAGAAATAATGGTTTTTTTCAGTTGGCCAAGATGAAATGTTTCAGATAGTTGGTAGTCATGCTCAGTTTCGCTGCCATTTCCAGAGAAGAATGACACATAGTAAAAACAGAAGGAAGGGGCCAATGGAATTTAAATAATGGAAATGTTGGTGAAGTTAATAAAAAAATGTCTCAATGAATCCAGTTAACACTAAAAGAGTTTGACTAATAGTTTAAGTTAAGGACCAACAGAAGGAGGACGTACTGGCTGCTGCGTTGTTGTCAGAGAAGCCAGCACTTCAACACAGCATGTTTCCTTAATGTCTGATCATAGAGTAAGGTCATTTTATGATTTAATTCAGTAGTAGATATCTTTCATGTTGGTCCTTTAATCCCTGACCAACAAAAACTGTCTTCATGTCTTTATACACAGGCCGCCCATAACACACACCAGTCTGCAAGATTTTACCCTTTACCCATCCCAACCACTGCTTTACACACATAAACAAGCACACGCTCAAAATAGTTGCAGTTGTTTCCTGCTGTAAACCACCAAAGATGATAATGTAAAACATCGTGTGGAAGTGAAGCACTTTAGCAGCCTCCTGTTGAGAAAAGCCTCCTCTGCCTCCATTACTGCATCATTATTCATATGAAAAAATAATTTGATGGCAATATATTTAGAGCCTGTGGGTGGGAGAAGTCTTTTTTTTTTTTTCCATTCATGTGGTTTCCTAGAGGGATCGAATCATTTACTTCATCGCTCTGCGTGTCCCTAAAGCGTCGGATATTCACCTCCAGGCTGTCACTTGCAAGTGTTTTGCGTGTTTAGTGTGCGGGTGTGTATCACTAACTTTTGTGAGATATTGTTTATAACTTTGATCCGTCTCAAGCACATCCTCAGGCAACTTTTTTTTCTTCATACATGATAGTTGTGTTTTTCCAACATCAGCATCCATGACACTTTGAGGCCTCGTCTCTTCACTCAGGTTTCTGATCAGACAAAGAACCTGTAGACAGTACGGCGGCGTGCAGCCTTCGTATCCTGCAGACAATGATGTCTCCTTTAGTGTGTGCAGGGTCCACAGTAGTATCACAACAACAGAGTCAGTGGCGTGTTAACGTTCTGTCACTGTGAACATTTATGATGTGTTAACTGTAGTCCAACCAGATTATATTTACCCAATAGTTTGACATCCTGGGAAACACAGCTATTTCCTTTTAAATGGAGTTAGATGATTAATGTCTGTTTAATCCAAAACTCATGTCTGCAGCCTAAAGGTCAAACTAGGTATAAATCCTATACAAATCCACTAAAGAACACACATGAGCAATTTGCCTTAAATGTCATACCCTTTATGGAAACTGCTCTTTATTTCCTGCTCTTGAACTTTGGGAAGGTCATTGTTGTTGTAGTGACTTGATTTTGCTAATCAAAACAAACCTATAAGCCACTGAGGGGCTGCTAGCTAACCGTACTCATCCTCTTCCGTGTGGCGTGGCAATGACTCAGTCCACAAACATCCGTGCAATAGTACTCAAACGGGTTTATTTTCACATCGTCCATTAAAGCCTCAGGTCATCTACATAGACGTATCTGGTATAGCTTGAATGCAAACAAACAGGCTCAATGTTTAGGCCATGCTAAACTTAACAACGGTGGTCAAAAAACTGTGCGTCTGCCACGGTAGGCTGCTCACCTGCCATTGATTACCTCTTCCTCTACTTGTATCTTCACCATACACCATAGTGAGTATGCCACCTACTGTGACAACAGAAAATTACATCTGCAAACACATATATTGAACACACACAAATTCACAAATTGAATACAAAAATGGCTTGTTACTTTTCATTGGAAAATATCAGCGTTTTTCACACATGCAAAAAACGTATGTGTGAACGTAAACAGCTGGATGTTTCACACAGCCTTTTTCATGCCAGCCTCTTAGTAAAATTTCTGCGTGAAGTTGGGATGAGGAAATATTCAGAAATAAACACCACAAGCAAGCAGTCCGGGGTGATAGTGTTGGAAGCTGTTGCTGTGTCTGCCATTTCCACATTGTCATTTTTACATCATGTCATGCCCCCCCCACACACTCAACAGGACAAGTCTCCCGCTGTGCGTTGCATGTGTGAACAGGCAAGTCAGGTAGACTTCAAGCAGCCTGTCCTAAAAATGTCTTGAAATTTCGGGTTTGCATGTGTGAAAACAGCTCATGTTTCAACCAGGCATGAAGGCGTAAATTGAAGTTCCCACACTCATCCTGTCAGCCTGATGTTGCCCCTCAGGCTCCTCCAGTAATCCTCTGCAAGAAAATGTTTTCACTCAGTTTGTTGTTTTCTCTCTCTCTCTCATTTTTATGGCCTTGCTTTTTCCACTGCCTCGTTAATTTGGTCTCAGCTATGAAAGCATCTGGAGATGCAAAAGACGGTCTTTGGCTCCGATGGTCCAGAAAATGTATATATTATAGCCAATGGAATTCAGGATCTGTTTTTGATTATTTAAATGACATGATCATTGGATTTTTTAGAATCATTTTAGTTTACAATCCTTTCTGAGCAGAGTGCCTTTTGTTCGCTCTCTACAGGGGATGTAGCTGCAGGTCTTCAGCGGGAGAGCTCATAATCTCAGGGGCAGGAAGTTTTTTGCCCACATCCTTGTTGCCTCAGTTAGTATTTAATCTTCTGATCCAGACTGCCATATCAGTAGTGTAATCAGCGCTGAAGCACTTCAGGGAAGAAATATGCTACATCCTCTAAGCAGCAGGGAGTTCCAGGCTGATGTGGCTAGTCAGCAGCCTTTTCCAAAGCCTGCCTGAATAGAAAACATCTTACTGCCCTGAGTAACTTCTGCACATTTGGGTGCAAAAACTATAAACTTAAAGGCATTTTCCTTAAGTTCAAAGAGAGCTTTGTATTTGTGAAACATGCATAATATAACAGATTTACATATATGACAAAATTGACGTGAAATTAATCATCCGTGACCTGTTTACAGTTTCTCCTGACACCACACAGGATCAGATTTATGACAGAAAATGGTGAATATTGATTGTCTGATAATTGTGATGAGGGAGATAGGGACCAGGGGAGAGAGGGGAGGAAAAACCACAACTCATTAACTATTCATGAATATGGAAAGACAAACTAATGGTCAATTACTGAAGTGACAGTTGTGTGAAGAAGTGAAGGACAAATCCAAGAGTATGGATAAGAGAGAGGAGAGGGCAAAGACGCTCAGATTCTCATCGGTAAACACTGACACCTCTGTGCTTGTATGTGTGTTTGTGTGATGTGCACTAACACACACACACACACGGAGAACAATCCGTCATATAGAGACAGACGTATTGATCAGACACAGATAAACAGGGGACAGACAGGCAGCGATGGGCCATTTGCAGCTCTTGTAGTTGGATAATAATCAATTAATGGTCTTTTATTATGGGGATCATTTAATGGGAGTGGATTGAAATGTCTCAACGTTTAAGTGAAAGAGGAAACTTAAAACGTATTCAGGGTCACTCCTCACAGTCATGAGCATGGACCCTGAATGCACAGTGATTGAATAGTTTCTTACATTTGCCACACACTTTGTACATCTTTTTTTAAATCCCTTTAATGTACATATTTAAGTTTCAGCTGGGTTTTTTTGGGGGGGGAACCAGCAGGATTATGCTGGTAAACCATGGTGCAAATTGGCAGGGACGGCTGGTATGAATGGACTTGCAGGTCAAAGCCTCCCCTTTCTTATACTATAAATATGAGAAAATTATTCTTCATATGACGTACAAAAGATTGTTTTAAAAACTGGAGGAACCAGATCTGATAGTTACAAGAAAAACTTTTTTGTTTACAGCCTAAGCACTGTAGCATCCTCTTACATCACTTCTGTAATGTACATGAGTGACAGGTGTCATGGCACACCCGCTTCATTTGCTGATCATTTAGGCTAAAATCATTCAGCCCACAGACCGCTAACTTCTCACCAATGACATTACAGTCACGTCACAGACTGTCGAAAAGCTATGAAATTAACTTAGCATCTCTTAACTTGAGAAACGATCTACTTTTACCTCTTACAATTTCTGCCATCTGAATGCTAATTCTGTTAGCTGTTCATGGCAATTTCCATTATGTGTTAGCATCAAGCTAATGGATTAAGATGTACATCCCCAGTCCATCTGTGGAGAATAATGCACCAACCATCACTGCTAATGAGCCATTACTTTTAAAATGAAATGTTTTGCCTTTGAATGACCATGGCCAGCCGTTTAAGACCACAGAAAAGCTTACTAGAATAACTTCAAATGTTTGATGTCCATCAGTGATCTTTGGTTTTGGATGACTTTGTGTCATTGACATTTTCAATCTGAAACAAATAAAGCACATTGGCTCATTACTTGCTGGCTTCGTTCAAAAAGCCACATGAAAGCTCTTTGTTTCCAGTAATACAGCGACATGAACTACAGACAATGACTTGTTTCATACATGGCTCATTGTCTGATTCTCATGCAAAACAATTTGTTTCTGAAACCCCAATCCACCACAATTCTGCCTCATGCAGTCCGTCAGTGTCTGATGTAAACGAACAAATGCCGGATCTGTTGAATACCACGTTACCCACAATGCCTGTGTGCCAGACGGAGCTGAAATGAAAACAGTGTGTGACTGCAGGCTTACAAAGAGTTTATAGGACAACAGGTGCACACAGTCAGTACAGTATTAAAGAAAACAACTGGCAAACAAAATAAGTTTAAGACAAAAAATAAAGACGTTTTTTACGTAGATCAGCAATTACAGCCTTAGATTTTTGATTACAAATGATTGATATGAAAAATGTATCTCTACAATATAGTAGCATAATTCAGCATCCCTCCACATTGCAGCCACATGTTGGACGCAGCAGCTGAGCGCAGCAGTTTGACGGCCTGGTTGCACTTCCTGCAGATTTTGGTCTGTTTTGGTCTGTTTTGGGTTGTTGTAGTAATCCGCAGGGAAGGTGAGGGTGGCGAGGGGGGTACACTTTGCTCCTGCAGGAAGAAGGAGGAGGGGGGAGGCGGGGGGTCTGTAGGAAATAGCTGTTAAGTGGTTCTTGAGGCTTTGTGGTTTTGACTCATCAGGCGAGCGGTGAGTGTACGGTCCTGGTGCACAGGCCTTACAGTGAGACTCAGATGGGCCGTCTGGGGCCCTCGTACATAAACACACTTTGGTGTAAGAGGCTTTAATCACAGATTCTGGGGTTGCTTTAATGTTTTGTGTTTATAATGTGTTTACTTTATCTCTTGATGTCCTTTTTTTACTAATGCCAGTGAAGTGGGACTATGGACACTTTCATGCTTTAAAAGACAAAGTTGCATTGGTTGAAGCAAAACTTCATGGTACAGTTTTATAAAATATGAAGGAAAAAAAGCTTTGGCAGTTTTTCTTAAGGGGCATTACTCACTCTTCATGTGTAAATATTTGGTCCAAGACTATGTACAATTTAAAAAAGGCTGCTTAAAGTGATGAAACTGTCACCTTCAACTCTATGAAACTCAGAAGCATCTTTTTGGTTGTTTGGTCCAGAAATGAGTGTTTCTGTTCACTCTCCTGCTTCTCATTCACATCATTTACAGAAGAAGCATGCAGCTCTTTTTTCTAAATCTGATGAGACAACTTTATTACTGAACAGCAGAAAGTAGACAGCTGGGGGACAAAAGCATCAGATCAGCTAAAGATTCAGATGTTGCTCCAAAGAGTTGGTCGGGATCAAAACGTGGCTATTACTTTGTTTTCACGCATGCACAAAACTCCTGAAACTTTTCCAAATTTTTCAGGGTGATCTGCATGTGTTATCGCAAACAGGCACATTTCTCAACCCGACTTTTTCCTACCAGACCCCTCGAAACATTTCTGCATGCTATGACCACTTCAGAAGATGCAAAAAGCACAGCCCACTCAGAGTGTCCAAAGAGCACCTGAATGTGGTTACTTTAGAGACCCATCAGTGCGTCTACTCCTTTTTCTTTTCAGTCTTTACTTAGCTCTGTGTCTGTTAGATTCCTACAGGTCATCTAAGCCTTGAATCTGGTCATGGTTATTAGTCAGCAGTGTACTTACAGTACAGCTTTTGAAATCTAAACTCCTTTTTCTTCTTGTCGTTTAGGACCCTGATGCCTCGGACGCTCGATGGCCAGATCACCATGGAGAAGACCCCCAGCTACTTTGTCACGAAGGAGGCTCCGGGTCGTCTCTGCACCATGAACTGCCAAACCAAGCTCATCGTGGTGGTCAGAGATCCTGTGACGCGGGCTGTTTCTGACTACACTCAGACTCTGTCCAAAAACCCAGGTCTTCCCTCCTTCCAGAGCCTGGCTTTAAAAAACTCCTCCACTGGTCTGATCGACACCACGTGGAGCGCCGTACGCATCGGCCTCTACGCCAAGCACCTGGAGAACTGGCTCCAGCATTTCCCCTTGTCTCATTTTCTGTTTGTTAGCGGTGAGCGGCTGGTGTCTGATCCGGCCGGGGAGATGGGTCGGGTTCAGGATTTCTTGGGCCTGAAAAGGGTCGTATCAGACAAACACTTTTATTTCAACCAGACCAAAGGCTTCCCCTGCTTGAAGAAGCCCGAGGGGAGCAGCAGACCTCGCTGCCTTGGAAAGTCAAAGGGCAGACCCCATCCAAATATCTCCTCCGAGGTCCTGCAGAGACTCAGAGACTTCTACAGGCCCTTTAACCAACGTTTTTACCAGATGAGTGGACAAGACTTCGGCTGGGAATAACAGAGAAGATTCCTGTCATGTCCAAAAAGCAGAATAATACTCTCTGGAGAAAATGACTGTGATCCTCTGCAGGGTTTACTTTCTCAGGGATGGGAGATGAATACTAAATCCTTACATTTCATTCTTCTGCCTCAGTAGACACAACATGACATGCAGCATCTCAACTCTCTTTTTTTTGTTATGGAGAAGAAGCCAACATGGACGAGATGCTGCCAAAGTTGGCTTAGTTAATACACCATTCATTAATTGTCTGACATGTCACTAATGTAAGTGTCAACCTGACTTTCAAAACAAAGATCCAAAGGGAAAGCAAAAAAAGATTGCCTCTGAATATAATTGTAACGTTTCTTTCTGTTTTTCTAGAATAAGCTGATATTTAAAGTCTCTGTTGATATGAAATACAACAGATGTGTACTTCTTTTATGAAAGAAATGTATTTATTACATGACATTATAAACTAAAATATAAAATGGAAAACATTTTTCATCGACAGGACATTAAAAGAAATGTCGTACTTCATGATAAACCACTATCTCTCTTTAATTATTAGCAGTGTTACTGCGTTCATATTTACATTTCATGAATATTTAATGTTTCTAAATGCTGCATGTCTTTGTTTGATGTGGATATTTGTTAATACATTGCCGTTGCTGTACCAAAGATACCTCAGATGTAAATATAAAACGATAAGAAACCAAACATACACACATTCCTGTAGATATCTTCCTTCAAAGCTACATCACTATTTCCGTTGCCTTGGAGACGAGCTAACTGTGTTCACTTTAAACTCCCTGTATAGAGTAAACAAAGCACAGTGGTGTGTATTAAACCTGAATTCTCTGACTTTATTTTTTGTGATGTGAAGTAAAGTTTTATCTGAAATGAAAGAGCGGCGTCCAATAATTCATCCTCTTCTTTTCATCTGTCCAAAACCAACAACGTTTAAGTCAAGACTCCTGGATTTACTTGTTCCGCAGAAGTAACACCTGTGATGGGTTTGGAACAAAAAGGGCCTTTGTCCCCTAACAGCGTTTATTGTTTTTTATACAGACAACGGCCATTTTCAGTACAAAACCAATGCAGTTCAGCGTTTTCAGTGCTCAGCGTCCTGAGCTCAAAAAAACGCCCTCTGCATCAACTTTTTTTGTTGCTTTGCTCCCAGCGCTCCATGTTCAAAATAGTTTACCTTTTGGAACACTGCGCCAATGTCCATGTCACTTCTTCCTCACCGACAAAGGGGGTGCAGATGGTCACGCCCCATGTACAGAGGCTATAGTCCTACTAACGGGCAGCCCAGGTACAAGTCAGACCTGTGGATCCTTTCCTGCATGTCATTCCCCACTTTCTCTCCCTGGTTTCGCACTCTATCACTGTCCTCTGGAATAAAGACAAAAAGTCCAAAAATTGAAAAAAAATCAGGAAGAGGAGGGACTTATGATATCAGCTTTCGCAACAACAATGGCGGAGAAGAAACCAGGAAAGGATTCATTTATATGAGTTTGATGTTTTCTTGGTGACATTTCCTTTAATAAAAGGAAAATATTAGAGAGAAGCGCTCTGAACGGATGTGGGGGGCCAGTGTAAAAAGCGGTTAATGTACACAGGCCCAGATTAAAGCTGTCATGTCTCTCTTACTATCCTACCATATAATACATATATATGTTAATCCACTGTAAGACTTTGTAGACAGGGTCCTTTAAAAGAATGAATTAGCTGAAACATTAAAGATGTAGCTGGGAACAATGGTCACCAAAACTAATGTCAATTAGCTTCATAATTTCATAGCTAAAGCAAGTGAAACGAAAGTTGTCAATTCAGCCAATCAGAACTGACGGTTAAAAAGTCATCAGAAGATGACTTGCCCAATTTTTAGGAACATTTCTACACACTTTTACCTCTCAGGTAGACACAGGGCTCTAAAAGTAACCTTTGACGTGCTGAAATGGAGGGATTTAACTAGCAACAGACAATTTGTAAACATGTCAGACCCCGGCTGAGTATTGGGGCGCAAATTTTTCCCCCCTTTTGGCGGTTATTGGTTGAAGTATGACGTGTTTTACTCTATGACAACCCGGTTGTTTCTGCCACAAACTTGTCTAGCGTTTGCTCCTTTATTTATGCTCTCGAACTTTAGCTCCCACCGTAGCTCTACATCACTGGAGAAAAATCTCCCTCGGTCTCTCCCATCTCTTCCTCTGTCTCTGTGACACGACTTTTTCCTCTCGCCACTTCCATGCAGAGCGACCACATGTAGAGTCTGAGGCCTTTAATTATGAGAGAGATGTCAGCTCACTCAGAAAGCCCCCCCGCCTTCCTCTCTGGGCTCAGAATTAGCAGCAGAGCTCTTCTCTTTCATGCTCACTGTCCTTCATGAAGGAAAGAAAAAAAACATCTGCTCTAAAGGAACCAAAAAAGGAGCCCACCTAAGATCTGAGAAAGACACTGGGCTGCAGATGTTTGGTTTTGTTTTTTTGGAAATATGCCTGACCAATTTATGCATTCATCTTCAACCAAAAATGTTCATAAAATGGATTTAAACCCAACTTTGTTTGTAGAAGTATCCGTATGTGATTGAAGAACTGAGTGGCATTTGTTAACACGCTAGTTTTGTCAATTTAGGGAAATGTGCACGCAAACCAAGCAGCAACCTCTGGTGCTGTAAAATGAAGCCAATGTGGAAGTGCAAAATCCTGCAAGTTCATCGAGTGTCCGCTTGAGGCTGGCTCCAAGAGCCCCGTATGTCAAATGCACACCCCATTTAAAAAAGCCAGTTTATACAGCAGAGATGAGCCTCCAGAGCCCAGATGGGGGACGTCAGTCCATTAATATTTACAGTATCTGATGCAAACACACCCATCACAAACCCTCTCGCCCTACAGCTTTGCTTCTCTAACGCCTGTCAGTATTTCCCTCACATTCTTCCTCTGTTTCTTACATGTCTGGCACAAGTTTTTAGTGGGCCTCATTCAAATTTAAACGTGCTTGGCTCCCTCCATCATTACCAACTTTTATGACTCTGTATTAGCAGTCAAAGTCATTGTCGCCTTTTCGCTGTACCAGCCCAGCAGCAGGCTTTAAAGAAAACTGATTTACCATTCTGCCATCTGGAGAAGACGTTAGTTTCGGTGTTGGCAGTTCTGCCCAGTCGTTAGGTTCCATTAAATCAGCAGGACGTTCAACATAATGTACAGTTGCCACCAAAGACATGTAATGACGTGAGAAATTCGGTTGAGGTGAGCAAGAAATTCGGAGGAATGGCTGAGAATACAGTCACTTAAAAAGACACATGAAGCAAATCTTAGTGTACATAAAAATGATCTACTGCAGCTACATTTAAGGAAGCGTAATATCATCAAATCTAAGCAAACAAGCCTTACAACACTGCCTCTGGTCTGGAGACGTTGGAGAGACTGACTACATGTGTACATTTAAAAGAAGGGAAATAAATGTAAACATTTCGAACAACTTTGCAACCTCATAAAATATTTTGTTGCAAACATTTTGTGACAAGAAGCTTCATGTCTCATTTTTTGATTCAGGAGCACAAAAACAACATATTAAAGTGCTTTGCTTTTCACCTAAAGACGTGTCGTGTGTGTGGGATGGACTTGGATTAATCTGAAACGTCATGATCATTAATAAAGGAACACATCAATGGGGGACATATCTATGTTGGTAGACAAAATTCGCAGCAACTTTAGGACCATTTGCAAAAGGCAAAAACAAATGCAATGATGTAAACGACCTGCAAATGAAAAACATGCTCTGGAAGAGGCTGAAACAACTTCATTAACATTGACAGTAAGGCTGCAAATGCTTAAACAATGCAACATTAAAAACAAACCCAGAAAACAGCTGCAAAAGAAAGACGCCGCAAATCCAGCCGCCACAACAGAAGAGCTCCAGGCCCGTAGGGGGCGCTCAATGGCACAGCTTATTATTCAGGCTTTGACATCTCAGTTGATACCTGTAGAGGCTCTTCAGTGTTGTGTCTTTTTCTGTCTTTCATCAAACTAAGAAGTTAAACGTAAAGACAACTTATCTTTCTCTACATTTGTTGTAAATACAGAATCTTAGGGATGATAAATGCTCCAAAAAAAATAGAAGCAACAACAATAAACAACAGGTCCATCAAACTTCAAACCTCCTTTTCATGGGGACAGTAATTTGTTTAGCTTCATCTAGCATGCGGCTTCCAAGGATTTCAGCCCACAACTTAGTGCCTGCCATCTTTTCCGACCATCGTGGATTTGTTTGCATGAGTGGAAATCGCTGAGTGTGGATTGAGTTACCGGCCACTGTGGCTATTTGAGATTAGGCGTGATGAGGGGTGTATATTTTTTTGCGGTGAGTCTTATTTTGAGAATAATGGGCACATGGCAGACTAATCAGAAACACTCCTACAGAGGGACGGATGAACCTCTCTGATGGCTGCTGCGCTGAAAGAAAAGGGGGGGTTGACTTCTCAACAGCAGATAAAACGAAGGATTAGTGTGTAAGAGTGGTTTCCCAACAAGCAGCCACAAATAAAGATGGTTCATTCTGAGGACTCCACACATTTTCCAACTGTACCTCAGTCTCCTTCGATTCAGTGAAGAAATGCTTTTCTTTCTTCTTTGTGGTTTAGGCCTCACAGCATCTTGTTAAACTGTGACTCCAGCTTTAATTGATGAGCGAGTCATTTGGGTTTTGGGGGTTTTTAAACAGTCATGTTAGCTCAACTTAAATTGGGGGACTTTTTTTTTTAAGGATATGGGAGTGAGAACTTTAACAATAGGATTTTATAACGTTGTTTTTCTGGACACGTTTCAGTGCTTCTATTCATTCATTGTAGCCGACTAAATACCAGCTCCAGTCGGCTTATCGTGCCTCGATTGGAAAACTCAACGTTTATAGAGAAGCTGGCACTTTGTTGATGAAGTATGAAATGAGGCACTGTCGCCAAATGGATGGAAATATAACCACATACTCAAAATGTAATTCTGGAAACATCCGTCACTTTTGATTTGCACACATGGGTGTAGTAGTAAGGGGGGAGTAGGGGACCGACTACCCAGACCCCCAGTGGTGGGAGGGGCCCTTATTGGGCCTCAAATAGTTATATACTGTATACATTTTTTAATCTGTTTCTTTTTAAGAAATTGGTTGAATAATTGACCATGATTTATTCTTAACTATTATTAAAATTCAAAACGATTGTAAAACCCTTTTAGATGCTTATCAAGAATTCAAACGCACAAAGGATGCACGTTTTATGGATTTTAATTAATTGTATTATTTACTTTAAACTGCAAAAACGTTTTCAGGGTGTCACACAAAGTTTTAATTATTCTAGGTAAGCCCGGCAGCAGATTTTGAAACTTCAATACTAATTTTAAATCCAACAATATTGATACCTGATTCGATACCATGGCAACAAAAATTAGTTCCAGACATCCGATATGGTGTAATTTCTTGTTTTGACTATCTGTACGGAAACGTTGCTTATACTGTATATTTGTGCAATGCAGACAGTGTGCAGGTGTTTGCATGCAACTTTTGATGGATTCATTCCTCTCCTACACACCTGTCCGATAAAATAGTTTTATTTTAAAGCTTTGGTACTTTTCCATACAATTGGTCATTAAAACAAAAGAGAGTTATGACAACAAGTTTTTACAGGGTCATTTGTGTAATGGAGGTGTGGTTATAGTGGTATCACAGGTTTGGCTGAGTCTGACCCAATAGGAGATCTATTCATGGGGCTCAGAAGTCCTGGAAACGCCCCTGTTTACACACATCTGTACGGGCGACCCATGCTCAAACCAAATGCTGTTGTTAAACCTAAAGTGTAACATGTTCCATGTTGCATTTCACACTTTGCCTAACATCTGCATCTTCAAACTAAATGTTAACACACTGTGTACAGTCAACCGTTCTGAGTGAAAGAGGCTCGCACCTGGCCTGCATGCATGATTTATTTTTATTCGCCAGAGCCCCCATTCATTATTCTTAGCGAATGAATTACAGCCCTCAAGTTCGAGCTATTAAAATCACAGAAAGTTTTTGATTTGCTCCGTGGTGTTCCTAATCCTCAACCACCCATTTAATAAGTGACTGATTATTGGAAATGAGATGGAAACAAGATGAACTTTACGTCAAAATGTTTGAATTTACACACACCTAGAAAACAGACACAGTAACCCAAAAACAACATGAAATACATTTCCAGGCCATGTGCGTTTGTTGTAGACACGATTTTTCATATGCATCCCGTCTGACTCAGTCCCTCCTATGTGTTGGTGGTTTCTATCTAAGAATGGCCACACCGCAGCACTGTCCGCAGCACGCAGGCTTCACAAATGGCCTTTTTCTGAGCACACACGCACACACACTTTGCCAAATTGTAAATCATTTTCACATGTTGGACCTTACAATAAACTGTACATCAAGGGCTGGAGCTTTAATCCGCCAAAAATGTGTCTATTGACATTTCAAATACGTTTAAGTCTTGTTTGTACTGCATATTGGAGCCGTTGTGCAATTTCAATCAAAACAAGACTTTTTTAAAGTGATTTAAACTGAAATAAAGTGTCATCAAATGTTGACTTTCACAACTGGACTTTGTTTTTTAAAATTTACTTCCCACTTGAGTTTTCCTTCAGCATACAAACAAACATGCAAACATGTTCGAGCTCGTGTTCAGGATATTTTCCGTGTGAATTTGACCTGCTAACCTTCAGAGAGCTAGATTGCTCTGCCCTTAACTTACCGATGAACTGATGGCTACCGACAGATGTTCTGTAGTAATATGTCACGAGTGTTAGCGTTCGACAAGCTCCGTAAACAAGCTCCTCGTGTACGTAGAGGCCCTATTGGTGTAAAGTTGTAACCTTGCTTTCACACAGCAAATATAAATGTATCAACTGCTTTGCATTGTGCTAATCTTTAGAGAAGCAATTCCCATGTTTAAGAATGACGGGCAAAAAATAAACTCCTAACTCACCTGCAGTACCTCCAACGGCCACCAGGGGGAGTCACTGCTTTTCGTGCTTACAATCGACTCCAATAAAGCGATGACAAAATGATTTTTAGAAATTTACATTTTTGCTACATTTTGAGCAGTATTTTGAGTTTTAGAAATCAACTTTGTTTGCAAGAAAATTCTCTCAAATTTCTGTTGTTTGACCCATTCGCTACCTGGCTTGATTTCACAGGTGACGTCAATGATAAGTGTGTATCAGAAGACCATGGTATCCACGTTATCCCCTCGCTCTGGAAAGCTTCAACTTTCCCTTCCCAGACTCCTTCTCATGACACCATTCGGCTTCTTGTTCTGAACGCTAAACCAGAGCTGAGCGTGATTCTTTGAAGCCATTGTTCCAAACCTGTGAGGGTGTAATACCTTCAGTCACACAGGGACAATGAACAGTATGATTCAGATCTCATAAAAGGACAACACCTGTGAGCACATGCCATACTGTCTGCACCGCTCTAAAACTGTTGGTGGAGAAAAAAACATGCAGTGACTACATCCCACAAATCCCAAATCTAATTGAATCTGTCATAACTGCTGTAATGATGGACACATATAACCCCAGAGTCCCCTGAGGGGCCCGGGTGTTGGGTCCTGTGTGTCTGGGAGATAGCATGCCCTACAGGTGTAGGAAGATGATGTGCACAGACTCAAGTTACAGCAGAGTCGCCTGGGACAGGTTGATGGAGGCTCTGATTGATCCTGAAAACAGAGAAGCCTGTGGGAGAAATGTAATTGAACCTGGAACAGATGTTAAACAGAGCCGGAAGAATGTGGTTATGATGAAGGTAGACAGCCCTGAAAGCCAAATTACACTGGATGAACAGAAATACCAGTTTTATTAAACAGTATCAGGAAGGGAAGTCTTTTTGGGTGCGTTAGACTGTAAGGGCATGAGGGTTTACTGTGCAGTTACAAAGACGTCGAGCTGAAGAAAACACATCTCTGCTGTCCAACAAGCAGCAAAATGTGCTCCAAATTCACGAGTAACCACAAGTAGCCAGTGCCAAACCCTCCACCCGGTCCTAATAACCTGAATATTTTCTCAGCTCATCGAGTATTAATTCTATTTCCCGTTTAGGTTTCTGATGGATTCAGACTGTAAGTTACAATATCAATCAATCTTTATTTGTAAAGCGCCAATTCATAACAAGTGTTATCTCCAGACACTTTACAGAAAGCAGGTAAAAGACCTTACTCTTTGTTATATTATTCAGTTATTCAGTAGAACATAATGTAAGTCCCCTTTTATCATACACACAAAGCTATTGTGCTATAAGCTATGATTAGAAAACAGTAAATTGTACAAGTTCAAAATATTATAGACTTCGCTCCTTACACCGTTAGGCCTGTAGTTTTTTGGCCTGTGACCCCACTTTGACCTCACAAAACTCTGGGGACCCCAGACAACAAAAACACAGCTTTTTGCTAAAACCATTTTGTGTATTTATCATGTGTTAGTTTTTCTTTTGTATTGTAGATAAGCATTCATTTTAGACCACTTTAAGGCTTTTGAGATGTTATTTTTCTCAGTGTAAGATATGAACAGCCAGGTGAGCGTGTATTAACAAGGTTGGGAATAAATGCTGGACGCATGATGCATCGATGAGATACAGACAGAGATACTGTAAGTCTGATAGTTTTTAGCATGGAAACACTAAACTGGTTAACACCTTGTAGCTTAATACAGGTTGAATGTTATAATATATGTTTTATTGATCATTAATTAGTAATGTCAGGGGTCCATATTTAAATTCCATGCGACTCAATAAGGGGTCTGGACCCCAAGGTAAGCCTTGTTTAGACGATTATATAACCAAACATTTTTATTCTACTTTTTTAAAGATAATGATCCAGACATCCTCTGTGACTGATGGTGTTATTATGTACAACTGTAAATTAAACACTAACAAAATAAAGTTGAGTTCACACGTCATTAATGCAATCAGTTAGAAGATGTACATTTACTCAACTAAAGTCCTAACTAAAGACCTTCAGGATCTTTTTTGGGGCGTAAAATCCGAGCTGCAGCAGTGGATCTGCATTTTAAGTAGATTACTCTAGATTATAATTACAATGTAATGAGCTTTGACAGTGTTCTTTGTTTTGCAGATGCAGATGTGTGTCCCTGTATGAGTTGATTCATGATCAGGCTGCACCTTCACTTACACTATGTTAAACTTCTGCACTGTTGCAGAGATACTTTGACTTTAGTAGAGGATCTTTGTAAGAAATTAGAATTACTCCCACCTTGACTGAGAAAAAATTAAAAAGCTACTCAAGACTTCAATTGACTTCTAATAATCTGTTAGTCATTGGTGTATGTTTATTTATTTGAGTAACAGTTCTGGATCCTTTTGATTTTAAACAAAGACAGTAGCATTGGGTGATCCATGTTAGGATCACACAGTACAACAGACTTGAAGTACATTCATGATGCTAAGATCAATCAATGAAACCAAAATGTGCTTTTTAATATTTTCAAGTACAGAGAAGATGTTCGTATGAGAAACATGGTCTCTGTGGCACAGCACTGCCACCTGCTGGTCCACATAGATACTGAAAAATGTATTTGATTGAACTAAATCCGACTTCACAATAAAACTTCTGAGTCTGTGTATTTATTTCCCATCATTACTGTCTTTGGTGTTTACTATTTGTCTTGTCTGTCAACTCTGAAGCTCATGGTGATAACGTCCTCGATCCCAGCCTGCAGCTCATCGTGCTCCTGCACGGCCGAAACTCCTTTAGGGGTCCCGGTCAAGATGAGGTCCCCCTCCTCCAGGCTGATGAAGTCGCTGATGTAGCTGATGAGATAAGGGATGGAGAAGATCATCTGGGAGGTGCAGCCGCTCTGCTTCAGCTGGTCGTTCACCTTCAGCCACAGCTTTACGCTCCCCGGATCAGGGATGCGCTCTTTGGGGATGAACTCACTGATCGGACAGGAGGTGTTGAACGCTTTGGCGAGGGTCCAGGGCAGACCTTTAGACTTGCACTCATCCTGGACGTCCCGGGCTGTCATGTCCAAGCACAGCGCGTAGCCTGCAACATGCTCCATAGCTGCGGACTGTGGAATGGCCGTGCCCCCTTTCCCAATGACGACTCCCAGCTCCACTTCATGGTGCAGGTTGCTGGTGTACAGAGGCACCAGGATAGGGGATCCTTCTGTGACATATGCTGAAGGTGGCTTCAGGAACAGGATGGGCACCGTAGGAATTGCGTTTTTCAGCTCTTTGGCGTGATCGGCGTAGTTTCTTCCAACACAAATTATCTTTCTCCCCCATTCCCAAAATCGAGATATATTTCGCGTTGTCATTTAGGAGAAAGATGAGATAACCAGCCGCTTTGAGGCAGTCTGCAGCAGTTGTAGTAAACTTTGACCGATACTGAATGAAGCTTATTTTGTAACCTACGGCAAGCAGGAAAGGACATACGGAAGACTCACAACTCAATTCGAAAGTCTTTTAAAACGACGCATTTAAGGAGTTTTTTGGGGTGTAAAATTAAAATGAAACACATTATATAAACACTATTGTGTCTCTATGTGTTCAACAAATTAAGATCGCACAATAAATCGATGTACTCACATTTATACCTGATCATCCTCGATCTACTCCCTCATACTCGATTGGTCGTGACTTGGATGTCAAAGTTGAAGAGGGGGCGGAGGCGGAAGTGAAACAGAACCAAACTTTTCTGGTTTATACCACGTCTGTGATGATAAGGTAGAAGCTGCTGTTGTAATGTTATTCAAGTCACTATTGGGGAGTGCCTGCACTCTTCTTGGAGCTGCTACAGCCTTCAAATTTGGTACGTGCACAAGATTATTATGAGCATACAAACATCCAGTCGACGTGTTAGCATATGTAGCTACACGAACATTAAGCAGTAGACACTTTTATCTCGTGTTGTGGTGTCTTAAGCGGAGAGCTGTCACATAAACAGAGCTGGCTAGTGCTAAAAACGTCTGCAATGTCTTACATAATCTCTTCCGTGACGACGGTCTAGATGGATCAACTGTGTGGCAGCTAAATGATCAAATATAAGACATATTTAAAGTTAGCATTGAAGCTAACCTTGTTTACTTTGTGTCGTGTCAGTGTGCTGGTGTTTCGTTTCTAATGGTGACCATGTTAACTGGAGACTTTCACACAACCTGTGGTTATCGTAGTTGCTACCACCCCTGTGGTGTGTGCTACACCACAGGGGTGGTTTTAGGATTAGACCTTTAGGGGTGCTCAGCTCCTAAAGAAAGGTTGCAAGTACTCACATCATGAACATGTGAGCTTTCTATGAACAACAGTAGTAACACGAAGTGTGACATGAAAAGTTAAATATGCTTTTTTTGCAACAGTATATTCAATTTGTACAGGTATTATTATTATTTGTACGTTATTTGTGTAAGCAATTCAGCATAATAGATAGTTATACTTATTGTTGAGCCATATTTCAATATCATACCTTTATATCAAAGTTTTGAATGCAGGGCTTTTTCATGTAACAATGCATCTCGACACTGTGTATAATTACTGCTTTTAATTTAAAAAAAATCTGCTGCAACTCAATCATTTATCACCAAAAATTACCTTTATTTTGCACCATTCACCTCTGGGTTAAGGTTGCTTTGTGGCATTAGTAAAGGATTATGTTTCACTTAAAATATTATTTATTATAACTTCACAACTTCACATCCTCAACCGGAAGGTCTGGGGTTTCGATCCCCAGCTGCTGCAGCAACATGTCCGATGTGTCCTTGGGCAAGACACTTAAACCCAAATTGCTCCCGCTGCTTCATCGGCGGTGTATGAATGTGTATGAATGGGATTAATTACTTCTGATGGTCTCACTACATAGAAACCTGCCATCAGTGTGTGAATGTGTAGGTGGTGCTACATAAGCTCAAATCCATTTACATTATTCGAAATGATATCTCAAATTAAAAAAAAGTCCTTCTGTCAAATTTCAAAAATCTAGTGAGGCTCATGCCCTTGGACACTTTCTATCTTCAGCTGTTGTAACTATGACAATCACAAAGTCACCAATTAACATGGTCACTCTTTAAACCGAAACACCGGCACAACACTTGTCCTGTCTACAGCCACTAGTTATATATTATGATTTTCTCGATTATGTATTCAACAGGATACAGTTTATTACATCACAATACTTTATACAGACTAGATTTCTAATGCTATATTATTATCACACCACCGTCACTTTTCTCATACCTGTATGTGTAATTGCTCTTTTATATCGTCTAGTTAAACTTGTATTTCTTTTTTTCCTTTTCCTGTTTCCCCCTCTGATCATTAACTAATGTTTATCTTTTCTTATCTTACTGTAAAATGCCTTCAGGTTCCTGGTGTTAGTGGTTGCTTTAAATGAACATTTAATGGATTTGGTAGCTGCCATACAATCAGAGTTTTATACAAGAACAAAGTGATTTTTTTCAGAGATAATCCGAGGGTGTCCTCACATCACTCTGACATTTCTCTCTATTAAACATCAACTTGCATTATCTCATGAAGCATCGGTCGAAGTCAAGGCCCAAGCAGCTGCTCTCCTTCACAGCGCAGTGAGGAAGTCTTCTCTGGTGGAACAAGCAAACATGAAGGTTGAACTCCTCCCGGCGCTTTCTGATAACTACATGTACCTCCTGATCGATGTGGACACTAAGGAAGCAGCTATTGTGGATCCTGTGGAACCCAAAAAGGTCTGAATGGCATTATATAGTATTCTTTTACATTCAAGTACTGTCCTGGGTAACACATGCAAATGTATTACAGGCCTTTATATTGTCTCACAGTTTATATTTATACCATTTAGTAAGCTGTTAAATATTAAATTATCAATGTTATATCAGGGAGTTATTAAACCGGACTATGACCAGGAGCTACATGTACATTCTGCATGCTGTTATTGCAACAATAACAATCAACTATAACATTACAGCACTCTCAAAGATGGCTTCATAAATATAAATGCTTACTGTTTTTTTTCCTGCATTTCTATATTTGAACTTGAGATTTTGAATGTAGGATTGCAAACCCCACATGCTGTATAGCGGCATTGGCTCAGTCCATAGGGAGTTGGGTTGGGAACTGAAGAGAAGCCAGTTTAAGTCCAGGTGTGGACCAAGTCTGGAAATTGGTCTGGTAGCTGGAGAGGTGCTTGTTTGTGCATGTGTGTGTATTTCAGCCTGTGTGTGTGTAAGGCAAGGCAAGTTTATTTGTATAGCGCTTTTCATACACAAGGCAGACTCAAAGTGCTTCACATCATAACATGTGTAGCATGTCTCTCTATAACAGAGTGTAAAAGCAATTTCCTCTAGTGGGATTAATAAAGGATATCTCAGTAATTATTCTATTTTATTAGTCTTTAAAATTAAAAAATAAAGTGTTACTCAAATGTGTTGTGCTTTTACTAAAAGAAATCAACAATTTAATTTGTGAAATAAACAGAAAAAAAACATC
Source organism: Tautogolabrus adspersus (assembly GCA_020745685.1). Lineage (NCBI taxonomy): Eukaryota > Metazoa > Chordata > Actinopteri > Labriformes > Labridae > Tautogolabrus > Tautogolabrus adspersus. Next base: position 4,382,668 of record CM036553.1, read on the forward strand.
AAATCGTTTGTGAAGAGAAGCTGGAAACAACAAACACTCTGCACTTCTGCTTCACACATGATTTGAACAATCATCAAAATAGCTGATGATTCATTGACTGATCATTTAAGCACTAAGTGTGACCCTTCTTTTCTCTCAAACAGGTCGTGGATGCTGTCAGAAAGCATGGCGTGAAACTTACCACAGTTTTGACCACTCATCACCACTGGTGAGCTACATGCTAACTACTACCATGTGCCTCACATACTGTGTACAGGAGAGACTTCTCCAAACCCTAAAGCTAACCAGATGAAAGTCTGATGTGCTAAGTAACAATCATACCTGCATGAAACACGTCTGCTGAGTCTGCTGAGCAACAATACACTCATCCTTTTCTCCCCATAGGGATCATGCTGGTGGGAATGAGAAGATGTTGAAGCTAATGCCTGGACTGCGAGTCTATGGAGGAGATGACAGAGTCCCTGGTATTACAAAGAAAGTTACTCATTCCCACAAGTTTAAAGTAAGACCATCAAACAGTTTTTTCCATGTGAATTTAAGCCCTAAATGACTGATATCCATCCACTCACTGGTGTTACTGTTTCCCAGGTTGGATCACTCAATGTCAAATGCCTGTTCACACCATGTCACACGACTGGTCACATCTGCTATTATGTGACCAAAGAAAACAGCACCGAGCCACCAGCTGTTTTCACAGGTTTGTCTATCAGATAAGGCAGAACAGCACACATATATACTGGAAGCAATGACGTCTCCTAAATCTGTCCATCTTGACCCAGAAGTATTGATTCAGCCTCTGTAAAAAAAAGAAGTCAGCACTCTATCATGTCTGATATTAACGTCCTTTCTTATTGACGCAGGGGACACGCTGTTTATGGCTGGTTGTGGTAAATTCTTCGAGGGTACAGCTGAGCAGATGTACAGAGCCTTGATAGAAACTCTGGGACGTCTTCCTCCTGAAACGGTAAGTCTTCTGATGGTCTCCATCACGATGTCATTGAAAGTCTAAATGTGACCTTGAAGACTTAAATCATTCTACAACATATTTATAGAAGGTTCAGGACAGGTCAACAAAAAAGGCGACACTATTAAGACCTTTCACCACCTGCTGAATCTCTCTGTATTTTTATATTGCATGTCTGTGGCAACATTACCGTGTGGTGATGGTGTTGTATGTCAACCAGCAATGAAAAGTGAACCAGAGCTGAAAGCTAAAGGGTGGAGCAACCATTGCAGAGTAGGCTCCACGATTAAAAAAAAAAAAACATTTAAGAAAGGTTTCTGATGCAGCAGATTAAAAAGAAACGTAGCAGAAAGGAATAATTACAGTTAAAAAAGAATTGGTGGGGCGCTGGTGGCTGAGTGGTTAGTTTCAGCACCACATGTACGGAATCTGTGGGCCTAGAAGCGGGCAGCAGCGGGCAGATTACGCATGCATTCACAAACTATGAATGGAAGAGAGAAGGAGTAGAAGACGTGGAAATACAAGTTTAAAAATATTCGGCATCAAGATGAAACATACAGTGAATTATTGGCAAAAATAAAACTGTTATGAAGTGACTGGCCAGATATGCAAAAAAGCTTATGAACGTGAGACAACATGAATCAAAGCCGTTGAGACCCACACGGAAATAAAGCACAGACGCTCCACGCTGCAACAAAGTTTTCATTTTCTTTGTTTGGATCCTAAAGTGTTAAATTTGTTGTAAGAAGTGTGCAGTAACCCTGATTGTGAGCTCATGCATCTTTGTTTTTGTAACTTCTTTCACCTCAAAAGGGGAGATAATAGTTTGGAAAGACTGATTATTAACCCTGGTATGTTTGTATTTTAGCGTGTTTACTGCGGTCACGAGTACACGGTCAGCAACCTGAAGTTTGCTCGTCATGTGGAACCAGACAATGAAGTCATTCAGGAGAAGCTAGCATGGGCAAAGGTATCTGACCGACCTGTCATATGGAAACAATAATGTCCTCAATCAGTCGATCAAATCCTTAACCTTTATCAGTAAAAACACTTTTTGTGTGTTTGTATTCCTCCAGGAGAAATGCAGCAACGGAGAGCCCACCATCCCGTCCACTGTGGCAGACGAATTCACCTTTAACCCCTTCATGAGAGTAAAGTAGGTCGAGCATTATTTAACACCACTTGTTGTTTTAGACAATTGCATCCAGGGATGCTTCGTTAATTCTTCTCTTTTGTGTGTGTGTGTTTAATTTAGAGAAAAATCTGTGCAAGAACATGTGAAGCAGACAGACGCGACTGAAACCATGAGAAGTCTCCGGAAAGAGAAAGATAGCTTCCGCGTGCCCAAAGACTGAAGCTCGGATGTCCACTGCACTCATGACGACTCTTTCTGAACAACTGCGAGCTGTCATCACTACACCACACACATATCTTTAACCATCTTCAAATCCACTTGCAATAGATCCACTACATTCAATCTCAGTTAATTCAATGACACATATTCTGCTATCACCACAATCCGCCCTAACATGGCAATAAACCTATTCATTATAATTTCATATGTTTTATGTTGGTTTGAAAGATCGCGAGGTGATAGTTTTAAGGAATATTTGGCCTGTTTTTTTTAATGCTTCAACTGAGAAGTATGTTTGTTTATCTGTAAATGGAAGTTTTAGAGTCTTATTTAGTATCATGTTGTAATATATTGAAGTGCAAACTACTATTTGAAGGAGTAGAAACATCAACAAGTCAGGGAGCCTCTTGCTTAAAGAATGTTCGAATGTTTGTACAATGTCTGTAAATTGATAAAGTCATTTCTGTAGAGATTTGAATCTTTTTTTCTGACCCTGAATGCTTCTTTAAACCTGTTCTATTCATATTTCCATGGCAACCTTTATTTTAGTTGTCAGCATGTTAGATACCCGACACGCTCTTTTTGCATGTCAATTACCTCTCGTAGAGAATATTGCATGTTGTTCTTTGCATTCAATATGGACTCAAAGCATCAGAAGTAAAGGTACTCACAATGCACAATTGTCCCATTGTGTTGTGTTATTTAATACATCCTAAATTAATTCATTAGCATTAACAGGGAGGTTTATATTTGGACTTTTATGCCTTTATTTAGAGATAGGACAGTGGATGGAGTCAGAAATCAGGAGAGAGAGAGAGCGTGAGGAATGACATGAGGGAAAGGAGCCGCAGGTTGGATTCGAACCTTCGCTGCCTGTTTGGAGGACTATAGCCTCCATACATGGGGCCGTTAACCACTAGGCTACCTTTTTTTATGTAGCTGGAAGGCTCCTGCTCAAGACATACTTTTGTCCACAGTAACAAATTAAACAAAGTTTAACATGGTCTACACCACTATTCTTGAGAGGCTTATGAGTACAGATATTGTAGGTAACACCAGATTTTATTGGGATTTAGTGCCTTCAATTATTTTATTAAATGTTAGGAAGTGAATTATATATAAATACTAGATGACTACGTTTTGTGTACAATCATTTATCTGCTAACTAAATGGAAATATACAAGTTAAAGAATGAGGAAAAAGTGCTAACTGTAGTGCTTGAGTAAATAGTGGTACCAAGTATGAGAGCATTTCATCCTCAGTCATCAGATCAGTGAGTTTATTATCACAGTCTACAGATTTAAAGAAAAATCGTATTTACGTTTTTGAAATGAGCACAATCCAATGAACACCTTGTTAAAAAAACATTATAATAAAAGTCACATACACCACGAAAAAAATCTCAAGTAATAGAAGAAATAGCAGGTGGAGACTGAATGTTGAATCCGTCTGGGCTCGATTAAAATGCCTTGGCTGTGACACGTTAGCCCGATGATGTCGCGATAACTTCCCAGTATTGATGCAGGAATGTAGAATAAAAAGAATCAGATCGTCACATCCGCATCATGACAAAACAGCCTGATCGAAATCAATTAATCTGAGTTAACAGCGGCTTTCATGACGTGTGCTGATCGATTCATTTTCCTTTAATATGTTGAAGCTGCAGAAAGTGTGAGAGCCGGAGGTAGTTAATTATGGACTTTAACAAGTGAACACGCTGTTTATGGACTAATTGAATGTTTTACATGATCAGACTAAAGTAAACAGCTGGTGCATCTATGTCGATATGAATAATGTTGACGAACAGTGTGATGCGCATGCGTGAGGGGCTGCCATGAAGGTAAAGGTGATCTCCATCCTGGAGGACAACTACATGTACCTGGTGATCGAGGAGCAGAGTAAACAGGCTGTGGCTGTGGACCCCGCTGTACCGCACCGGGTGAGACCCAGATCCTCAGGCATGGTTCATATGATGCACTAAAAAAATATTTATTTTAAGAGGGTTTTTTTTCACAAGTAGGCCTACCAAGCAATTTTGCAAAACTTTTTATAATCCAGACTGATCTGATTTGTTTAATTGATTATCTTCCAAGTAATGCTTATTTTACTGCCTCCAATGTTTGCCATTATTCCTCATGAAATAGTTTGAATCATGAATTGCTCATAACAATAACTTTTCATTCATTTTCCTCACAGCTGCTAGAAATCGTGAAGAGAGAGGGCTTGTCTCTGACGGCTGTTCTCACCACACATCATCACTGGTAAGACTCCTTTAATGGGTTGGCCAGGAGCCAGAATTATCCAGAATATCTCATAACTCTTTTTTTTTTTCAATGATCAGGGACCACGCTCGGGGGAACGAGGCTCTGCTGAAGGAGCTTCCTGGGCTGAAGGTGTACGGGGGAGATGATCGGATCGGGGGTCTGACTGATAAAGTCACCAACGACCAGGAACTCAAGGTGCTCACAAAGTATCAGGACTGCACAGTTGATACCTGAAGAGAAGTGCTCCGGTTATATTTCGACTTGTTGATTGGACACAAATATGCATATTCTTGTCTCTGCCATGTTGTCTTGTGACAATGCGTTTTCTCTTTGTGAAGTTTAACTCCATCAACGTGAGGTGCCTCTTCACTCCCTGCCATACCTCTGGACACATGTGCTACTTTGTGTGGGAGGACGAGTGCACTGACGCTCCGGCTGTGTTTACAGGTGTTTGTCTTTGTAAACAAGAAAGAGCCATTTACTGGGTGGAAACCTGAGAAGTACATTATCGCTTACAGATCATACATATTGTAATGTGGCTTCCATTGTGTCTAGAGATATGAATCCTTGTTGACAAAAACATCGCTCCATTGTTCTTGTTGTGCGCAACAGCAGAGACTGACCACCGTGTGCACTTGATCTCTCTTTCGATTGTCAGGGGATACGCTGTTTATTGGCGGATGCGGGCGGTTTCTCGAGGGTACGGCTGAACAGATGTACCACAATCTCACCCAGGTTCTCGGCACCCTACCTCAAGACACGGTCAGTGAAATCACGGATGTCCTAGTTCTTTGCAGCCCGCAAAGGGTTAATGACAGCTAACATGACCTCAGATAAGAGCTGGAGTGAGACTGAGTCACACTGATGAATAAATACACACACACACACACACACACACACACACACACACACACACACACACACACACACACACACAATGAAGGGATTGAGAGCAGCCTGGCTCCCTCTCTACTCCCTTCATTGTAAAAAAAAACCCATCTCAAACGGGGCATAAATCACAGAGCGTTCAAATCTTTTAACATCCCAGCTTTGTGTCTGTTTGAGTTTTTAATGTCATGTATTGCTCATTTGCAGAAGGTGTTCTGTGGACACGAGTACACCATAAAGAACCTGAAGTTTGCGATGCTGGTGGAGCCAGAAAATGAGAAGGTTAAAGAGATGCTGAGCTGGGCCAGGGTGAGCTAAACAAAGAACATGCTCTTAAACTAAAGATTGGATTGCATCAAGAGGAAACTACTCTGCCTATTTGGCAGTTAAAGAAAAGTGTCTAAATGACTTTTACAACACGTGTGAATCAATTCTCCTCACATAATCCTGGTTACATGCAGTGAATACCCCAATCATCATCAACACACAGCCTATTCGTTGGCTGGTAGATTAGTAAATTATGCACAGAGCTGCCACGACACAGGAGAAGAGGAAGTGTTTTTCAAGCAGCTGTAAGAACTCCAGATGAGATGAATATTTGAGATTCTTTAAAAAGCATATAGAAGATACTGTCCTAGTCTTTAAATCCTCATTAGAAATATATTTGCATAGCGGTCTAACTTGACATTCTTTGTGTCTCCAGGCAAGAGACGATGATGACAAACCCACAGTGCCATCCACCCTGATGGAGGAGTTTGAATACAACCCTTTTCTTCGCCTCTCGTGAGTTTGGATATTTTTTATCCACGATGTTTGAATCATATAAGATTCACACATGATAAACACGTCTTCGGACACTTTTTAAACAGCCTTTGATTCAATACAGTTTGAATTTCCCTCGGGATCAATAAAGTATCTATCTATCTATGTTTTCTATTGAAATTATTGGTAAACCAGGATCATGTGGTCAACTTTTCTTTCAAGTTTTTTTTTTTTTTTTTTAAATCAGGACGTTTCCTGCCATCATTTTGTGTTAAACTTTACTTCAGTCTACAGAGGTCACGATGCCAGAGTTTTAGACTTCAATGCTAGTAAAAAATGAACGATAACGATACCTGTTTCGATGCCACGGCAACGTAACGTATGAGTCATTTCTTGATTTTAATTTATAAAATTGCAGGTAATCTCCACCTCCTCTGCTCTGTCTATTTAAAAGAGACATAAACATAACTTTAACACCTAAAGGACCACAGCTGCTCTCTCTCTTGCTCGCAGCAGCTTCGGGTAAAAATCTGACTGAAGATCTGTGGGGTTTTTATTTTAAAGCTTTGGTAGCTTTCGATGCTATTGGTCATTGAAAACTGGAGATTGTATCGTTTAAAACATGAAAAAGTATCAGAAATCTTAACAATCTAACTTCAGCCACTAAATCCAACTTTCTCACTTATTTCCTGTAGAGAGGAAGGAGTACAGAAGTTCACAGGGAAGTCAGACCCCATCGAGGTGCTCAGACTCCTGCGGAAGGAGAAAGACAAATTCAAGAAGCCCAAGGAGAGGCTTCCTCCTCACGCCATGCTGGCTTTGGAGTGGGGGCTGCTCAGACCCTGAGATCCAGTTTCATGACTCTGCACACGTGACTAACTCAGTTGGACAACTGGATGCAGCAAGACACAGGACTGTAAAGTGTGGTGTTTGTTGCTTTAACCTTCAATTTAACAATGTTTGAGTTTTGAATATTATAAAAGGATGTCTGCACACAGAGGCTAGTGTAAAGCTGCTTTCATGGAATATTCCTACATTTAGATTAATTTAAAGGCTGGTGGTCTTTCAGTCTGTTATGCAAACATCTAAAACCAGGAAAGCTCGTGAAGATTTTAACGTGTGTTGGGCATTTTTTGCTTTAAATACCGGGTCTGGGGAGAAAAATGAGCTGAATTTCTTGTTTGTATCACAATGTTACGTTTCTTTTTTTGTTGTCTTTATAGATTTGAATCTTCTGTCTGGTAACTTTAGGACTTTAGTGCATTGTACTTGAGTTGTTAAGTCATGTTATCTCTTATTTTAGTTTGTGCATTTTAGCACAATTTCTCTCTTGAATTAATCACTACATAACTGCTCTACCATTCGGAACATTTAAGGAACTGTGACCTTAATTCAGACTGCACTTTACATGCAATGCTTGCGAGGAGATGGTACCCTTCAAGTGTAAAACAAACATGCAGTGTTCATCACTATGAATGTAAACTGCTGCTTTTTCCTCACATGGTGAGAGCTTATAACTGTTAACCAGGATCAAGATGATTCAATAAAACATATCAGTAAATGGTAAATGGACTTGAGCTTGTATACCGTGCTTTTTTAGTCTTCTAACTACTCAAAGCTCTCTTACACCGCAGGTCACACCTACACATTCACACACTGATGGCAGAGGCTGCTGTGTAAAGTGACCGTCAGAAGTAACTAATCAGTTCACACACATTATTACGTCACCAACCAAGCAGCGGGAGCAGCACATATCGGACATGTGGCTGCAGGAGCTGGGGATCGAACCCCCAACCTTCATGTTGAGAGGCGACCAACTGAGCCACAGCCGCCACAGATCAGTCTGAATCAATATTCTGTAAGATGCATTTTTTTTAAAGGAACTCAGAAAACAAAAGCTACGTTAAATAATGTCTTTATATATACATACAGACATACAGGGAAATCAAGAAGGAATGATTATAATTTGCTTTGTGTTATTTCCACTCACATGTTGAAGTGTAACAGAAGCTAAATGGTATAGTTATTTATCAATGATTGAAAGGACAATCACTGCAAATGTTTATATCAGATACATGATTTGCCTCAGTCTCAGCATTGTGTCTGTTTTCTACACCTTAGCCTTCTAGATTTTCAGACACAGGGAGCTTCTGGACAAGAAAGAAAACCTGCTCATATTTGTCTTTCTCCTCTTTGTTTTGAAAAGAGACAGAAATACTTCTGGACGGTTCTGTCAGTGTGTGTTGAAAAACACTTTCTCACAGTTAAATTCTGCAAAGACAAAGGCTTTCTTCACCACTTCATAGCGAGCCCGTTCGTCATCTTCTCCACAGTGTGGTACTGTGTGTGCAGCAGCTCTCTGGCTCTCTCCTCCCCCACGCTGCCGAGCCAGGTCTGGTACAGCTCGGCCACCTTAGCGTCATCTTCTGGAGTCAGGGGGCGCTCTGACTTGTAGAGCTTCTCTACCTTCTGGAGAAGCTCCTTTGGGTTCTGACCAGGTAGTGCCTTCACTTGTCCACCACCATTTAGACAACCTGAATATTAACAAAAGACAAGAGGGGGGTGTTTGTCAGCTCATCGCTTTAAACTGCAAATATTGACTCAACCCAGCAGGGATACTGTGAAGTTTGTGCAAGTTTTACTTCTATGTGTTAAAGGATTAATATGCGACATTCTGAATATGAAATGTCTTTATATTGTTGAGTAATGACTTCCTAAAAAAGGGAAGTGAAGTCAAACTCCCTCTGGGTTTGTTGTTCTTAGCTCTGTGTTTACAGCCCTTGGACTAAGGGTTTACAGAACATGTGTCATTCAGAGGCTCACACATGGTTCCTACATGTTTTTTATACATCAACCCCTCCCTCTTCAACACTCTTGACACTCGCTGGAGAAACAGGACGAGAGAGGCGGGGAAAGGCAGGAGGGGAGAGGGGAGCTGAGGGGTGAAGGAGGCGTGTCCAAAGAGAGCATCTGTTTTGGTCTGTAAATCTGCTCTGAAAGTCGCCTTTAAGAAAGTTATTCGCGATGACTTTCTTTACGCTTTCATGAGCTAGTTTATGTGAAAACCGATTAAAATGTCTTACGGTATTAACTTCCTCACTCTCTAGTGTGGCAATCATGTGCAGTACCAACAGAGCAATGTCACACACTTATTATTCCACTTTACCTGACGGACATGCCATCACTTCCACAAAGTCATACGGCGACTTCCCCCTCTTCAGTTTCTGCACCAGGTTCTGAATGTTGCGGAAGCCGTATGTGGAAGCAAAGCACAACAGGACTTTCCCATCTTTCTCCAGAGTCACTTCCTGAAAGTCTTTATTCCTGTGGCAGAGGGGTTGAGGTGGGGGAACAAGGTAAGGGAGATTATTTTAATCACATCAGGTAAAAGACAAGCAAACTGGTGTTGATTATCTTGTTTATTCATAAGTCCAGCCCTGCCTTTGTCCAGCTTTTGACACAGCAGTCATTAGCAAGGATCCAGGTGACATTATAATTAAGCATGATACAAGAACATCTATTCTGAGCTCATTAAACTCGTTTGAATGCACTGGAACTGTGCTTCAAAAAGGCCTAATGAGCCTGAACCACAAAGCTTCTTAAAGCTGATGATACACACTCACCTGAGGGTCTTATAGGTGAGCTCCTTCACCTCCTCCCCAAACAACTGCTTGGCTGCATAGGTGAAGGCATGATGGAGGTAACCGCCTGACCCGCTCCCAGCATGGTTTAGGAAATCATCCCCGCTCACACTGCTGAACCTGGGTCGAGAATAAGTGCTATTAGGTGAAGTAAATTCCTTCCAAGTCTTACTTTAAAGTCCCTTGGGCTTACATTGTATCGAGGGGTGCAGGCTCCACATCATTAAGAGACACATTTTGCTCCTCCAGCATCTTCTTAACCTCACCTGCATGAGACAATGAGCAATGTAAGCAAGAGAAGATAGTCCACATTCGTTAACACACAGATCTTCAGATGAGTAGTGACTGTACCAGAGGTGATGACACAGTCCACTTCTCTGGTCTCAGCTGTGTCCAGGTAGAAGTCTGACCTCGAGGCCTCAAGCTTCTTGTCAAAGCACGGCATCACGGCCACATGGTAGATCTGCTTCGGACTTATCCCCTGAGAAAACACACAACGCACAGCTCAGCATGACTCATCATTCTTTCTACTTTGGTGACGTATATTCATTTATTAAATGTAGATCACAGTGACTCTAAAATGTAATCGATGGCAGGTGTTCCAGTACCTGTTGTTCAGCAAAATAGCCTTTAACCAGAGAACCCATCATCTGCTGTGGGGACCGGGTGGTACTAATATAAGGCAGAATAAAGTCTCCATGGGTTTTTTCAGCATAGCAAATCCACCCTGAACAAAGCACACATACAGATCCAAACACAGACGTACACAGTCAGGGGTAATCATGATTTAAGTTTGATCACACTGAAGAGAACAAAGCTGTCTTTTATGGAACATATCTTTAAATCAGGTGGTCCAGCTGGAATAAGAAAAGTAAAGCTACATACGAATTCAGTTGATTATATTTTATTGTACTTATACTTCATGTTATTTATGTAAAACCCTGCAATGTCTTCAAACTAACTGATAGGAAAAGTGGTAAATAGAATGAACATTTTTCTCATACTTTTGTTGTTTTATAGGACATGTTTCAGAGGGGTTCTCACTGCTACTTCTGTTAGACAGTATGGAGCTGACAGTAAATGAGTTCCATCATTTTACAGGGTGTTTAGTGTACCAACCTGGACAGGCGGATGTCATCATGGGCAGACACTTGCTGTCCTGCTCCTTCCTCTGGAAACGCTCCACAAACTCCCTCTGGCTCTCCAGCAGGCTGAAGGTCCGACTGTAGCTAGTATCGAAAACATGATGAACCCCTGCAAAGAATTAAAAGAGGTCAATCTGTATATCTAAATCAACATTTCATCTAAATTACACATTTATCTGTGAGTTACATAGAACAGGAAAGATCGCTTTTGCACTCACCAAGGCCTTTGAAGAAAGATGTCAGCCTCCTGCCTGCCTCACTGCTGCTGAGGTCATAGCTCGCCGCCAGAGAGGCTCTGGACTGCGGTGACACCGAAACCACCACCACCTTCTGCTCGGTCGCATTGTCCTGAGGAGGGAGTCAGAGTGAAGTATAGGTGAATAAAGAGACAATTACTGATCTCATTTAAAGGCTGCAAAACCAGAAACATTCTACACGCACGTCAAAATACATATGTTAAAGGGGTGCAGATAGCCTAGCGGTAAGGTCCCGCCCCATGTACAGAGTCCTTCGAACAGGTGGCCTGGGTTAAAGCCCCGCCTGTGGCCCCTTTCCAGCATGTCATTCCTCCCTCTCTCTGGTTTTCTACATTAACCATCCATCCATTATCTATACATTATCTATACCGCTTTTCCCATTAGGGGTCACGGGTGGCTGGAGCCGATCTTAGCTGTCATTGGGCGAGAGGCAGGGTACACCCTGGACTGTTCGTTAGTCACTCCCAGGGCTGACGTATAGAAGAGTCACAAATTGACCTAACAAGCATGTCTTTGGACTGTGGGGGGAGGGAACCCACACATGAACGGGGAGAACATGCTAACTCCACACAGAGAGGCTCCTGTCCGACAGGGATTCAAACCAGGAACCTCCTCGCTGTGAGGCAACAGTGCCAACCACAGCACCATCGTGCAGCCTTCCTACATTATCAACTGTCCAAAATTAAATCTTAAAAAAAAAATACACGTCCATCTCTACCTTGTTGTTGCGCAGCACTTTAAAGATCTCCTCGTGGCTCTGTTGGGTGATGAGAACACTTTCAGCAGAGGTTATACAGCCACTGCACGCCAAACAGTCATTCAGTGTGATCTTTGCTTTCTCAAGCTTCTGCTTCCCACCATCCTACAAACACACAGGGGGAAATCATTAATAAATTGTAGTGCAATACTACATTTTAAATGTTTTTGAATCAAGCCTTGATACCCACCTGGTTGACTTGGACGTAGCTGCCATCATCTTCTATTTGAATTTTGGCCAGAGATTTACCTTGTTTCTTCTCTACTTTGACTGGTTTGACACATTCCTGCAAAACAGTATATTTGTAGGTTAAAGTACTAAATACCTTTAGATTAACCTACCCTGCAATTTAAAGTCTGGCAACAGACAGAGCTGAATACATACAACAAAGGGAAGAGATCTTTTATATTTCATTTTTTATTTGTATAGAGAAAAGTATGTCGCAAGTAAACCGTTGCCACACACACTACAGCATTTATAGCCCAAACTAATTTGCAATGTCCGTCCCTCGATGGGCCTGAAAAATACATTAAGCTCAACAACAGGTTACACAAAAAACGGTACCAAAGAAGCACAACAAGAAAAGACAGAACAGTACAGGAAACAAACTATCATAAAATAAAACAAAGTAAACCCAGAAGAACAAGATCATCCATGACCACATGACTGAGTCCTCTTTAAGGACTCTTTCAGGTTGAGCTCTGCAGGTAAATCAATACACATGTTAATTAGGGCCCGACCGATATTGATTTTTGAGTGCCGATACCGATGCCGATTATTTTCAGAGAAAAATTACGATAACGATTTAATCGGCCGATTATTAAAAAAAAAAAAAAAAGCATATAAAACGTATTTTTTGATACCTTAAATATACTTTAAACACTTTTGACGAATATGTGAATTGAATGCAGAACCTTTGAGTGTTTTAGAATACATTTACAGTCAAAAATGAGTGCAAATACAGCCTTATCTTATTGTCAATAAAATTAAATAAAAAGATCTTAAAAAAATGAGTGTAGGAACTTATTTTTATTGGTAACATAGTTCTAACAAAGTAGTACAGGACAGTGCAGGAAGAAGAACTATTTTGTACATTGGTGAGGTCAGCGCGCAGCTGCCTGAGCGAGCGTGCTTTCATGTTGTACGGTAAAATTCAATCTCCTCTTTTTTACTCCGGCTAAAGTTGTTAGTTAGCAAGGCTAGGTTAGCTTTACTGTATTTGAAGGGTAGTGGGGGGGTTAGGTGTACTTTTCCTTTTTTTAAGCATGACCTACACGTTTAAAAGGACCAATTGTTCATTACACAAACTAGTTATAAACTTACCGTGTGGGGAAACTCTGCTCGGTTTATCCAATGAGCTCAGCACATTCAAGCTACATGCGCTCCGGTGTTGTGTCCAAAAATGAGTGCGGTGGGTGAGACTGAGAGCCTTTCCTAAGTAGAATGGAGTAGGAGCGCACTCTGCTGGATACTAAGCGCAATAACATTTAAAAAAAAAAAAAAAAAAAAAAAAAATTAGTTGTAATCGGCGTCTTTTTGGCAGATGTTGATTATTTTCAAAAAGGCTATAATCGGCCGATTAAATCGGCAGGCCGATGAATCGGTCGGGCCCTAATTAATCCCCTGAGTGGAACCACGAGGTCACTTGAGGAGCCAGATGATTTAAAGATTTATCGATGAGTTTAAGAGTAATTTTAATAAAATGATCAAAAGTTAACATACTTAACGCTGTGACCTTATCGGCTTCCTTTCTAAGATTTTAATTGCTTTGTCTTATATCATCATCAGAGGCGTGATGGTTGTAGGTGCTGCGTGTGACCAGGAGGTTACACAACAACTGATATGTGAAAATATTACAGAGTGCATGGAATCATTTGCAGAATAAAATGGTAAACAGTCTCTAATAAGCCTGAATGTAGGTAAGTTTGCTTTTGCAATGCTGCTCACTATTTTCACATGTGAATAAATCAATTAAAGTACAAAAATACACTTTGATAAAGGTCATATTTCATGTTTGAGAATTCACAACGTTTCTGGTAATTCAAAGACTACTGGAAATTAAATTCTTCAAAGGACTGGAACAGAAACAAGTTCATGACCTTAAAGAACATCAGTGCTACACCATTCATCAGTAGGATTGCAAAATTCCGGGAATTTTCAAAGTTGGAAACTTTCCATGGGAATTAACGGGAATTTACGGGAAATAACGGGAATTTATGGGAATAAACAGGAATAAACTGGAATAAACCGGGAATTTACAAAATTGAAGGTTGGCCCTTAACTGGGAACTTAAATATAGTTGGGCTTAAACAACAAGATTCCGTGCAAGTACACCTGAATATCTATGCTATTCCTCAATCACATGCACATAGCACACTGCTTAATGCGGGGCTATTGAGGCCACGCCCCCTACATGCACTGTGCATTCCTCCATCACATGCACAGATGATTTCTAGAACCACACAAACACAAGACTATTGAAGCCACACATTTTAGCCTGTGGACTACATAAAGGGAAGTAAGTCTTGATGATATTATGGGGTAATATATTTTAAAATTGTGATGTAAATCTGTTGAAATGTTTTTTTAATTGTATTATTTTGCACGGATGTCTGCTTAGGACAAAACAAAATGTTTATATTTATGCTTGGATATGATACAGTTCGATTAAATTACCCTCAATTTCCAGTTAATTCCCATTAATTCCCATAATTCCCATAATTCCCATGGAAAGTTTCCGATTTGGAATATTTCCAAAATTCCCAAGCTTAACTTCCCATGGAAAGTTTCCGGAAATTTACCGGAAACTTTCCACCCCTTTGCAACCCTATTCATCAGAATCAGCTTTATTGGCCATGTATGGTTAAACGCACAAGGAATGTGTCTTCAGTAACTGTGCTCAAAAAGTACAACATTACATATAAACATAATATAAGAAAAAAGACTAATATGTACAAGGCTAAATAAGATGATAGTGCAGTGGTGAGTAGTGCAAACATGCTGAGATGAACATGATAATAAATATGTAATTATGTGACAGATGATTCATTTACATGAGGTAGAGTTTTTACAGTATTTACATAATAGGTGACAGATCTTCATAAAATGTAACTGTTAACAACACATTTAATTAGTCGGTTTCTCCAAACACACATTTGCAGAACAGTGGTTTCTATTTAGACCAAATTTGACCAAACTCTGCTATTTCATCCAGTTACATCATGCTAACATTAGCAGCATGCTAACTACAGCACGCGTCTGACTTTTTCCAGCGTTGGCAGGTTTAGTCAAAAATGTAAAACACTGCATTATGATCAACTTTTTATAAACGATTGGTTTGTGTTTTAGTTATTTAGGCTGTTCCTTCACACAGCAGCACTGACAGGATCCGATAAGAGACAGAAAGCATGCTAGTTATATCTGTACGCTTCCGTTAGCGGCTGCTTTAGATGTGAAGTGGATCGTACAGGTTGACCATGTCTCCTTTTTACAAATACATTAAGTTTAATGTTATAACAAGTGATAATAGTTACTCTACCTGAGAGGGAGTGATAAAATCATCGAGGTCTGTCAACTGTAGCACACCGCTGAAGACAGAGGCCATAGTTACTTTCTGCCGTAAAGTGTTTCTTGTTTATCTTTTGTGTCGTAAATAATTGTCCCCTGATTCAACTCTGGCAGAAACCTTTTTTTTTTTTGACAAAGGTTTAGATTGAATTGTCCTGTCCGTCAGTATCTTGCATATTTCGCATAATAAAACTAAAATAATTAAGAGGAATCAAAACGTGTATAATCCTAAAATGCTTATAAGTCATGTTCAATTGAAATAAAGAGAAGGGACTCATTCTGGCACTGGAAAAAAATGATGAAATTATAGGTTTAACTTCATATAGGATTACTTTTTATGTATAAGCTTTTTAAATTGCATCCCTATTTATGTGATTCATTCAGGCAGTTTTTTTAACACTGTTTAAAAGCTCTGCAAACAATGTGTTGCAGAGTAAGAGTTTATTTTCTACAGTAAGACAGGACAGCTCCTTTTTCTTGAAGTGAGATCCCCTGGAAGTCCCATAACTTTATCCACATAAAATAACCTGAAACTTAAATAACTTGCAAACTTCCTGCTGGACTGGCCAACTGCTGCATCTCTGTGTTTGTCCATCACTTGTCCTCATCTTTATACATTTTGGGGGCATTTCAGTAAAACAAAATAATCACAATGGGACCCCATTTACTGATTTGTTCATCTTTACTGATGCTTGGGCTACTGTAAATGCATATGTGCTATTATTAAATGACACAACACAACACAGTAAACACATGTTGGGCTTTTTCCATGGTGTAGCAGGTATAGGAAGTAAGAACAAAATTAGGTTATAATCCCTCCTCTCATATGTGTTATAGGGAATGTCACATCCTTTATACCAATCATAAGCTTGAATGATCTCCATATTGATATCAACTTCTACCGCATAGTACTTGAGCTTTTTTAAATCTGAATATTCAGATTTTATTAAGAAACAGTGTATTAATACTTCTTCACATTAACAGTTCTTTTCAGGGCCTTTTGATGAGCTTGGATCTAAAATCTGTCTCTGTACCTTCATGAATAATCAAGGATTGCACAGAAAGAATAATAAGGAGCTAAAATTCAAACTTATGAGCTTTTGGGTATTTTTTTTTTCCAATGTTCAAAAAAGTATTCCCATACCAGATTTAAAATCAGAATTAGGTTGTTGTTTTTTGCCAACAAATACGAGGAATTAGTCTTGGGTGTTTTTGATGTGAAAAAAGGGCACATACAAGTAGACCATAAACGTAGAATATAAAAGTGAAGATAGAAAATAAAAGGAGCAAGCTAGTGAACAGCAGCACTGTATTTAGGGGGCTTAAATAAGATACAACAAACACTAATATACATATAAAGAATTGGGTTATAATACAAAATATGTGATAATTTAGATGTACATTATGACAAATTGAATTGTATAATCAGCCTATAAATATGTTGTGTTACTGGATTTACTACAATGGAAGTCATTGGTATAATGTAGGCCTATAAGATAGTTGTAAAGCTGACCGACCCTTGGTAATTTTAAATAAATAAATAGGCAATTTAATAAATGGGTAAAAAAAATATGCTTCCCCCACCCTGTTTATGAGCAGACACGCGTCGACGCGACCTTTTGTTGTTATGACTACGAGGTCGTAAATCCGCCATGTTTTCCCTCCTTGTAGCAGCGTTGCGACAGAGACGGAGAACTCGAACGACATGAATGTAGAAAATAATCATACGGCAGAAACAGAGACGGAGCAAACGAAGGACGGCAACGAGACCATCACCATTCAAACAACACTGGGAGATGAAGGTTTGTTATCCTCCTAGCAGAAAAAATACTTAAAAACACATGAAATATTGTGTTAGGGCCTAGCTAACTTCCTCCATCAAGAAAGTTGCTAGTAGCTAGCTGTTATTAGCAACAACATTAGCTTTGTTTTGCTTCCTTGCTGCTGATAAGAAGTACCATTCAGTCAGCAGTATTTTTATCAGCTTTGTGGTAGCTGCTTACACAAATACTTTTAAATCCATATTGTCAATTCGTATTGAATTGTGTTGTTTTTTGTGCTGTCAGATGAAGATGTGCACAAGTGCGGACGCTGTCAGTCAGAGTTTTCCACGCTGGAGGCTTTCATCCAGCACAAGCTGCAACAGAACTGCCAGCGTGTTGAGACACGGGAGGAGAGCAGTCAGGAGGCCGGTGAAGAGGTACAAACTAGGATTATATCCAGATATATCCATTAAGCACTACAATAAGAAGAATAGGTTCAATTCAAGTCGTTATATTCATTTTTCCATAGGTGACAACAGCCAATGGGAGTCCTTCAGAGGTGAAAACAGCTGAGGGTGCACCCACAGATGAACTAGTGAAGACAACTGATGGTGAATGGAGTGAGAAATAATTTCTTCTTTAGATATAACCTTTTTATTGCTATAAATTCAGACTTTGGCCATGTGATTATTGCGACTATTCATATTGCAAGAATGATGCAATTGCAATTTATTGTGAAGTCCTACTAATTTTGCCAATATTTTTAATCTTTATTTGGTCAACAAAAGTAGAAAAAATAATTTAATTACATGCTCATGATGCAGGCAAGACTAATTCTTGCTGACATTGCTTTTGTGCTATAAGACGATGTCAAGATTATGGCAACACGATCAAGAATGTATCTAAGATTAGAAATGTAAAGAAGCAGACATCAGCAATTGTTCAGTATTTCTGCTTAAAAGACGATTTGAATGTTTTGTTTCAAGAATTGTTACAACAAGTTAAATGTTCTGGAATCTACAATAGGATTGAATTGTTATTTTCTTGTTTTTTCTTACAGATGAAAGCATTGATGTCTTGGGTCGAGGTCGCAGGAAGAAAACAGTTTCACATAAAGTAACTGAGCAGTCAGATGGGACTGAAGGATCCATATCTGACAATGCTGATGGTGACAAACCTGTTTACAAACTGAACAGTGACGGACGATACATTTGCCAACTTTGTGAAAAGACTTTTAAAACAGTAAGTGTGTGTGAGCATGTTTTACCAGAAAATGTTTGTTATATGTTCTTCCATAAGTCCTGGAAATAAGAAACATTACAGTTTCTAACTGTTGCACTGTTGTATTTATTTTAAACACACTTTTTTTCTGGGCTTCTAATACTATTTTTGTCTCATAGACCAACATCTTGAGAACTCACATGAAAACTCACAGTGATCAGAAGAACTTCTCATGTAGTCTTTGTGGGACCTCCTTCCGCACTAAAGGCTCCCTGATTCGTCACAATCGACGTCACACAGGTGAATATAGCTAAAGGAACTGTGTTTGTCTTGATGTACTCTGGTCAGCTCTTCCAAATGATAACACAACTTTCTTCCGGTTTTCTTGCAGACGAGCGGCCGTATCGCTGTAACTTATGTGGCCAGTCCTTCAGAGAGTCGGGTGCCCTCACCAGACACCTTAAATCCCTCACACCCTGCACGGAAAAGATCCGCTTTGTTCAGTACAAGGAAATCTTGGTCAGCAAAGATGGAGTACAAAAAGGTCAGATTTATATCTTGTGCCAAATGTGTTTTTGCTGAAAGTGTTAGCTTGGTGACATTTCCCATTGTATTTAAAAAAGGCAAATGAGATTTAACTGTTGGTGAAGTACTTGTGGTTTTCCAAAAGTTGGCTGTTTTGGCTGAATTGTCCAGGGGTAGACGGTAATCCTGCTGCAGTGGCTGGCCAGCAAGAGGTGGTGGTATTGGAGCAACAGCCAGAGGAGCAGGAGATGGTGGAGGCTCGAACTGCTGTCGTCAGTGTTGTAGAAGCTGGTTCTCAAGAGGTCCTTCATCGGGTCCACTTCACCATGGAGGTGGACGGAACAACACAGGAGCAGCAGGTGAGCAGAGAAAGGATTCAAATTGAGCTTAAAGTCCTGCATGTGACACACAAAACACACATTCTCTCCTTAACGTTAAATTTTTTGCATAAATCATTTAAAAAAGTGGAGCCTAACCTCTTCTGCATTGTCTCTGGCCAGGTTGTGGTAGAGCAGTCTCAAGCGGAGGCCCTGGCAGCTGCAGCAGCAGCAGGAGACAACCTCATCTGCCAGGCCATCATCAACTCTGGCATTGCACTGGGGACAGAGGAAGCTGTGGTCGAAGAACACTCACAGGCTACTGAGGAGATGCATGAAGAGGATTCTGACTGTCCTGATGCTGATGAAAACATCGATGAGATCCAAGTGAAGGAGGAGTTTGTGGAGATGGAGGCAGAGGTGAGGATGACAGTAATTGAGACTGAGCAGTTCTTTAAAAACACGAGCAACATTGGTTCCACAACAGCTTTCAGATTCAGTAATGTTTTTCCTGTTTTAATTTATAGACATATATCCCTCTTCTGATTGCAGATTTATGCTTTGTGTCACATAGCAGATAGCCTGGGCCTGTGTCTGGTGTTGCACTGGCTATTTTCACATGTTTTAATGTCTGTTTTTACATTTGCAGGAAGAAGAAGAAGATGACAGTATTCAGACATCCTCAAAACTGTACCAGTGTCCACACTGTAATCGCTCCTTCAAGGGACTGAATTACTTTCGCTTTCATGTCAAGGGCCATTTAGGTAATCAAAAACCTTTTGTAATAAATCACACTCCTGTCTTAAAATCCTTTTGATCAGCCTTTGTTAAAACATGTAACTAAAAGAAAGCAGCTGCTGGGTCTGACCCATTACGGCTACAGATATATATTTGTGACCTCTCTTTTCGTGCAGGTTACAAGCCTTTTAAGTGCACATTATGCCACAAGGAGTTCCTGACTGGTTACCTGCTGAAGAAACACATGGAGGTGCATGTCAGTGAGAGGAGGTACAAGTGTGGCGAGTGTGGCAAGCTGTACAAAACCATCGGGCATGTACGTGAGCACATGAGGGCCCACTCGGATGAAAGACCCTACCAGTGCTCCAGATGCAGCAAGGGATACAAGACCAAGGTAAATCTGGCAATGTTAGACTTTGTTTCATTGTACTCTCAAGTTTTATTTCATGTAGTATTTTGTTATTCATCATTCAAGAACATAAAAGGCACTCTTTAACATATCTTTTTGTCCTGCTCAGAATGCCTTGCAGGTGCATCAGCGGACCCACGGGGATGAGAAACCTTATGTGTGTCAGTTCTGCATGAGAGGCTTCAGGGAGAAAGGATCTCTGGTGCGACACATCCGCCATCACACCGGGGAGAAGCCTTTCAAGTGTCCAAAATGCAAAAGAGGCTTTGCTGAGCATGGGACTCTTAATCGGCATATGCGTGCTAAAGGTGAGTGGGATTGACAGTCAAAAGAAAGAAACGTTAAAGGAAACAGGTGTTTGAAGACGGAGCTAATAATGGCACACCTGTATGTTTTTCCACCAGGAGGCTGCCACAAGGAAGATCCGGGCGAGCAGCAGGATGCAGTAACGGAAGAGCAGGCGTCAGTGGACAGCCTCGCTACAGCAGCCATCATCTCGGAGGATCCTCATGCAGTCCTGGTGGAGTTCTCCTCAGTGGTGGCAGACACACAGGAGTACATCATCAAGGTGAGCGTCAAGGAAGCAGGGATACTACCTTACATAACAACTTTGTGTTGCTTTCAGGGTAATTCATGAGTAGATAGTTTTGAGATCATTCTTCTAACATTTGTGAGAAGTTTATTGATTGCCTGATTATTATCAATGGCTCAGCACTATCCTACATTTCAGGACTGTTATATCACTCCCATGATTCCCCGCCAGCCTAAACGTCATCTGTTGTTGTTTTTTTGATTGAGAGCCCCCTGGCAGCGGATTTTACATACTGTACGTTTAAAAGAATATTTCTCATGTTCAAGTAAAGGCTAAAAAGTAAATATTTTGCATTGTTCAAAATAATACCGCAGAGCTTAGTGAAGCTAGTACACTACTCGGAAAAACTGGTCCAAATTATCGTTATCCTCTCAATAATATCAAGCAACACACAATTTAATGTTTTGCACATTTGTAATAACTGTTTTTATTTGTGAAGCAGTTTCCCAGTATCCGAGTATTTTTTCCCAAGGGAGACGAATAAAGAAACCTTGACTTAAAGCCCCAGACAAAATACTGAGACTTTTCTTGTTTTTGTAAGGATATATTTAAGCATCTGTGGACAGGTCTACAAAAAGACTACAATATGATGAATGCACATAGATACATTTCAGTCTTTTTTTTTTTGCACAATGACAAAAACACTTCACAAGAGTAGTTGTTATGAAGGTATACCATTAAACACTCTTTTTCTTAACAAATTAAACAGCTCTGCCTGTGAAGATAAATGATCCAAATCCATCTCATTGTGTGTTTGTTTCATATCCATGGTGCAGGGAACACTGGGGATGAGTTTATTGATTGTTCCAAAGTTTACTGAATGAAGGATGGTCATTTATTTTCAGTTTAAACTGACCGACGTATATTGGAGTCTTTTCATAAAAAAAATCTTAAACAAAGAAACTTTTCCTCCAACAGCTTGAATTAATAATGTCTTCATAAAGGAGAAAGGTTGTTGCATGACTGTTATGGGGCCATATTGACTTATTTTGTCCTTTTTGAAGGGTATTTTCATTCAAGTTTGTTGTAAAGAATATATTAATATATACCTTGTACATACCAATGTCTTCCTTTTCCATCCTTTGTGCTCTAGACTCAAACTGAAGAGGAAGTGCAGGAGGAAGAGGTGACACTCATTCAAGACGGACAGAATGAGGTCAGTATTCACAAATCCACAAAGATGAGAAAATCTGAATTCCCCCCGGCAGAGTCTGAGAATCTTTATGAATCTAAACTTGAATGAAACTCTTCATTTCATTACCATTTATCCAACAAATGTTTCATGATTAATCCACTGATGATGTCGTCAAAAATGTCAAAGAAAGAGAATAATTCTCCCAGAGCCCAAAGTGATCTCTTCTTATTTCTGTCTTGTTAAGCTAATAGTGTTAAATCCCAAAATGATGTATGTGCATTTTTGAATGACAGAAAAGAAAACTTACATTAGGAATATGGAACCAGCACATTATTTTGACATATTTTCTTGATGAAAGTCTAAAAAAATTGAAAATTAACTTTCTTCCAATTGGTTTAAATTTGACTAATCAATTACACATTTGTACCTCTCAAACACAAGGCGTGACCATAGCTCTTAAGCGTATTTACAGTAGCTAATAACCTTTTAACATCAACCCTCTCTCTGCCAGATGGGAAATCACATCATGAAAGTGGTGCAGCGAATCGTCAGCCAGTCACAAGGCACAGGCAGCCACCAGATCATCGTGCGCAACGTGGGGACGGACGAGGAGGGCCCCACCATCTCTGACTGCGGTGACACCATCACCATCGCTACACCCGAGAGCCTGACGGAGCAGGTGGCCATGACGCTGGCCTCAGCCATCAGCGACGGCTCACTGCTGGCCACGACGGGCAGCATGGAGACGGCGGACAGAACGGTTACCGTGGTTACCACAGAGGACGCAGTAGATCAGGGAATACAAGTGGTGCAGCAGCAAGAGGAATATGTGATCACGTCTCCAGAGGAGGTGGAGATTCAGACTGTCATTGTATGATGGAAGGGGACACTCACTGGACAGTTGTGACTTTGTACTGGTTTAGCTGATTACTGAAGATTGTGAGCTTCATGTGTGAGATAAGACTGCAAATCAAAGGCCAAAGTGTTCATAGAGTTTATTAAACACATTAAGAATGAATGCATGAGGACTACGCAGTTCTATTATGTTTTTATTTTTTGTGGGTGGATGTACTAAAACGGACACGGCCTACATTACGTTAGCTAATGATTTGACTTTCACTTTTTGCAACAGCCTAAAAAAACTAACCAGATTTATTTTGTACAGATTTCATTGAAATGCCTGAACGTATTCATCTTCTTTTAGGTGAGACAAACTGGACATGTGTTCGCCTTTTATCTGCATCAAAAAGTGAAATTCCTTCTTTAACCACCTAAAATGTTACTTCAGCTCTCTTCAGCTGCCGTCAAGTTTAAAGTTCTTCACCTGCGGTATGACATGTGATGCCCTTAAAAGATCGGCGAATCGCGCGTGTGCCTGCAGATTTTTTTTTAACCATTCAGGGAGAGCGTCTCGGTACCCAGCTGCTCCTCTGAGCTGGTCACACATAGTGCATCTTTACACCAAACATCACTTTGTGTTCAGTTCCTTTAAGTAGCCTTTGCAACAAATAAATGCTATTTTCTTATACACTCGACTTCATCTATCTTTCTATCTTGCAAATGATTTTTTCAAAGTCTGTTTTTAGGATGTTTTCAGAGGATTAAAGAACTGATTCTTTTTCACGTTCACAGAAAATCATGATGTGAGCTGTTTAGTCTTTTTTATTGTACTCGTTCATGGTTTTTAGTTTCGCAGACCTTCACTTAAAGCAACTAAATATAAGCCTATTTTTTTTACCTATGTCTGTAGGTCTTACATGGTGTTATTTTCATCATTCTGTGAAGCAGCTTATTTTGCTTTTTTTTTTTATATGTGTGTGTGTCAGTAGAGTGAATGTCACCTACCATCTCCTCATGGGCGACCACCTGCTTTGAACCCACTCACACCTGTCAGGTAAAACACACATCACTGTTTCACCTCCCTCTGGGGCACATGTACGCACCATGAGGATTGTGCTGACAGTGATGTTGAGCCATTCTGTTTATGTTGTGTTAGAACTTTCATTGCCATGCTTATAGTGCTGTATTTGGTGTGTGTAACCTTGAGCGTATCTGCAGGCTACATCGCTGTAACTGCTGCTCCAGTACTCGGGTTAACACAGCCGCTATAATCAGAGAAATGTCCCTGGCTGGTACGCTGCACAGTTTCTGGGTCAGTCCTCAGCCCTCTGAGGGGGCCCCATCCACATGAGCAACAGAGAGCGAGGGTGGGAGAGAGAGAGCGGGTAAGGTATTTATAGAAAAATGGGGCTTCGCTGTACCTTTTCTTGCAAAGAACCATTTCAGAAGAGCGTGTCCCAGTTTTCTGACTGTCGCTCAGCTTTAGGCTTTGGACTGAGGCTGAGGCTGGTCTGCCTCACCCAGGATGGAGAGCCTGACTTCAAGACTCTCTCCGCTCTTCTCCAGCCTCCCTCACCTGAGCTGCAGACTGCTGGTTCTCTGATTGAGAACAAAGGGAGACATTGACCCTGATAACCTACAGATGTGACCTTATAGGAACACTTGATTTGGCCAGCTGGGTGGAGGCTTTTGGAGGCAGTGAG
The DNA here is from genome assembly GCA_020745685.1 of Tautogolabrus adspersus. Taxonomy (NCBI): domain Eukaryota; kingdom Metazoa; phylum Chordata; class Actinopteri; order Labriformes; family Labridae; genus Tautogolabrus; species Tautogolabrus adspersus. Next base: position 4,407,510 of record CM036553.1, read on the forward strand.
CTCAGGTGAGGAGCGGCTCGAGGGTGTCCGAGGGCACCCTTTAGCTGCGTCGACCTCCAGGCCGGGGGCGAAGGGAGGCTGGCTGGAACGTGCCCTGCCGCAAGCCGGGCAAGGATGAGGCGTTTCCTGAGCAGAAAGGGCCGCTTCTCCCTGCGCCAGAGTAAGTCTGGGACCCGGAGTGCCTCCAAAGATTTCTGTAAGTATTTCTCTGAATCCTAATTTTGTTAAATGATTTCCAGGAAATTATTTATCTGCAGGAGGTGGAATGAAGACGAGATAAAGCTGAGGTCGTAGATCTGGGTCGCAGGCTGCAAAAAACAGGACAAAGAAGTTTTGACATTATTTTGAGTTGCTTGCGTTCTGGTTAGGAGAAAAGATCGTGATCCGCAGCCTCATGTCAGTGATTTCCCAATCTATTTGAGATCAATAATCAGCTGCAGTTTGATGCTTCCTCTCTGCAAGCTGACAACAACTTCTGTGGCTCTTTGAATTTGAAGAAATGTTTTATTCACTCAGCCACATTTCACTTTGAACACATCACCCTGTGCTCCAGTAAGATGTGATTTGTCTTTTTTCCCCCCATCAAAGCAGATCTGACATTTCTACGCTGCTCTGCAAAGTCTTTCACAGCCTTATTTTCTCACTTCTTTTGCATTTCTTTGTTACTCTACATGCTTCCTGTCTCTAATTAAGTCTCTGTCTTACGCTCCCTCTGTCTCCATCTTTCTACGCCTCTGATCACGTATAAAAAAAAGGAACAGAGCAGTTTTCTGCAGCAGATTTGATGGATGACTGTGTGCAATTGTTTTTGTACTTTGCAAGCTTCATGATTTATATTATGCAAGTGTGCTCGGTTGTATTTCCCAATCTCAACTTCTTGAGTTCCTTTCTTATTTTCCTCTTTGGACTTATTTAGTCATGCAAGACACGGAGGGTGGCAGTGCAACCTTGTAATGATGCAAACATCCTATTTGCAGATTCAGTGAAGGTTCTTCTTCTGTCCTATTGTTGTATGCATCATTGCAACAGTAAGGTGAAAGTGCAGAGTGAGAATTTGTATAACAAATGAACCAGAAAGCACACGTTTTGAGGTTCTTCAGTTTTTATAGTCTAATAAAATTTGTTTTGGGGATGTTTTGTGAGAGACATTTATCTGAAAACATCCTAATGGCAGCTGACAGATCCCCATAATGTCCCACATATATCCCTGGCTGCAGATGAGAGGATATGAAGTGAGCCTGCCGGGACTCTTCCTGCAGGAGAATGAGGCCAGTGACCAGGGGAAGGCCATCAGTTCAACATGTGGGCTAGATACTGACAGTCAGAAATAACCTTCTTCACTTCCTTTTACTCTTGTTCAATTTACAGATTACCAAACTAATGTAACCGTTCGGCAGGTTACAAGCTAACTAATCTAAAAATGCTTTGTTGCATGACGTCAGTGTCTTTGTATCTGTCGCTTCGTTAAATAGACCAGTGTACCTGCTGCTTACAGCTCCACCGCTGAGATGCCCTATTTAAACCAGTTGGACCATTTGACCTCCATTTTACAGCTCACAACCTGCTGGCCTGTCTGAACAGCTTGCACCATATTACCAACATTGCGTTACGCTCACATGACATAAATATCCTAAAAGCAGTGCAACATTTCAGCACTATTAAAACCTGTTAAAAGTCTGTCAGAAAAAGCATTCTGGCTGAGACCGAGCATCTACCCTGAAAGAATATTCAGTGTGAGGGATTCACACCTTTATCTCCACCTGTTTGTACAACTGTAATGCACTTTATTATGGCGTTAACCAGGCTTCACTTACAGTCCAATATGCCACTTGTCTTTTAACAGGCACTCATCAAACATTAGTACAATCCTGCCCTCCCTACACTTTCTCCATTTTTAGGATTCATTTTAAACGTTATTGCTTGTTTTTAAATCTTTAAAAGGGTTTGCAACTCAGTGCATATCTCACTTTCTGCACGTCTACTCCCCCTTGAGGTGATTGTCTGCTGATCAGTTTCTTGTCATCCCTAAAGCAAGGCTGAAAAACTAGAAGTGACTGAGCCTTTTCAACAGTGACCCTTACATTGTTAAACGATCTACCTCCCAACATACAAACCCCCCCCCCCCCCACCCTTACCAACTTTTAAATCACATCTTAAAGCCTAACTCTACATTTGTTGGCTTTTAAATCAAGGTGAGAGGGGTGTGGTCTCTATCTTTCTGTGTCTTTCTGTGTTGTCTTTATAACTGAATCTTTGAGGTTTTTTATGTTTATATTTATTTTAAATGTTTTTTATTTCTGCTTCACTGAAAACTCTTTTTCTTAAAATGTGCTGTATAAATTAAGTGGATTGGAGTGGATTATACTCTAGTAACAATGTAATGATGATCTTTGAACATGTGTTAAAGAGACTAGTTGTCTTACCTTTCTCCAGACCTCGGCCTTCCAGCCACCAATCAGAACTGGCCCGAGGCGTTTGGCTTCCGACTGGGTGGCACTGGGCCCAGCTACATCCTGTCCGTGGTGGAGGGCAGTAGTGCCTACCTGGCTGGCCTGCAGCCTGGAGACCAGGTGGTGGACATTGAGGGCCAGGATGTGACCAACCTCAGCACGCCTGCGCTCATCGCTCTGGCTCAGACCCTCAAGACGGTGCCACCCAGCATCGGGGTGGTGTCACGGATCGAACAGGTCAGCCAACACACACACAATATGTGTGTAAAAATACCAGATCCTCAAAAAGATATCACAACTTTTTTTTTTCAGAAAAATTACCCAAATTTTAGACTAATAACAGAGAAAACAATGTATTTTACTGTATAAAACACATTTTTCAGTATCAAAGTTAGTAGGCACTTTGCATTCATAAAAGGCATCAAGGCAATGAACAACATGAATAAATAATGATGTAAAGTAAAATAAAAGAAAAAAGCAAAAACAAAGAAATTAGAATTAGAACTTAAATGAAGACACACTCAGCTCTGTGGTGGTGAAAACAACACCAATGAGGCGACCGTGATTTCTTTCCTCAGATTGACATCACTCCTGGCCCTGACGGCCGGTTTGGCTTCACCATCATTGGAGACAGCCCTCTGATGGTAGAGGACTGCATGCCCAACGGTCCAGCTGGTCGCAGCGGCCTCAAAGTCCGGGACTACGTCATGGAGGTCAACGGCATCCCAGTGAAGCACCATGAAACAGCAGCAGCCATGATCAAAGCGGCTCAGGGGCGGCCTCTGCGTCTGGGCGTGCTCAGTATGGCGCGGCGGCCCAAGCGACTGAGCAGCAGCATGAGGGTGTTGTCACAGAGCGGGGACAGTGTCAGGGAGAGTCGTGCTCACAAGGCCATGGAGTTCAATAAGAAAGTAGGTGTGATGCATGTTGTAGGTGTGATGCATGTTTCTCAAAGAAATTGAATGTGCTTGCTCTTTCATCTCCAGTTTTGTGTATGAACCCATGCCTTTATTTATCCGTCAGGTGGAGGAAGTGCTCGGAGAGGAGCCAGATGTGAAGGAACAGCTGTTTGAGGTGCTGAAGCAATACGCCGCTGAGAGGGATGTAGACAGTCTGGCTGAGGCCCTGCCCGACATCTTGATCACAGAGGAGCATCAGCAGCTGATTGACAGCGTCAGGTAGCCTATCAGATTGTACCTGTCATACGTGTCTGTGTACATTTGTGCTTCTTGTTTAGACTTTGTGTGATTTACAGTTCTCATCATGAAGTGATAAAGAAGTGGAAACATTCTTCTGCACTCAAGCAGATTTCTGCAAATTAAATCAGGGGAGATTTCACCCTGAAACAGAGTTCTGCAGCAGCGGGGGCCTTACATCTGGTGTTAGTATCTATTACTGCCTGGAAAGCATCCAGTGCAGTACAATGATGTTTCAGCCAGCAGTACCGTCTGCAGTCTAAACTCTCGAAAAAATGTGTTTGTGAATATTAAGATGCATTTAAGTCCCTCAAGCTTTTATGGAAAGAAACTTATTTATTTTAAATATAGGAACAACACTGTCTAATGGCCAAACACTGTGGAGACTTCTTGGGTTAGTGAAAGACTAGCTTTACTCAGACTGCTGTTTCAAGCTGCGATATTTACGCCCCCTCTGTACCGTCTTCAGAGGTAGTAACAGAAGGCGTTACAGAGGTGAGACGATATCCGAGGAGCCAGCTGGGAAGAACAGTGCCGTGTGTTTATGCATGTTTGACTGTGTGTATGTGGAGCTCCTGCAACGCTGAAACACAGACTGGTACACTAATATTACAACGTTGTGGAATCATTATGAATGTACAAAGACGTGATGACGGCTGAGCTTAGTGACGGCAACAAAAAGCCATCTGAAGAGGGCTACTGAGTTTCTTAGTTTACACTTTAAGTGGTAGTGCTACAACATCAGTACATTTCTGAATTTGATTAATTTAGCAGCATAAACAAAACATGGAAGGAAAACTCAATAACAGCAGAGCACAGAGCTCTTCCAAATAGAAATACCAAAACAACATAGAAAAACTGATAAATCTCAATACAATGGCGTATCATTATGTTTCCAGAATTTATTTTAATAAGCTTATCTGGGATAAAAGTTTAAGCAAGACTAACGGCAGTTCCCACGTATGGTATTAACTGCCACAGTCCAGTTTTCCACAACTAAACTTAAGGGCGGTAGGAGCTCAGTCTGTAGGGACTTGGATTGGGAACCAGAAGGTCGCCGGTTCAAGTCCTGGTGTGGACCATATGGAAGTTGGGTTGGTAGCTGAATGTCTTGACAGCTCTGGCTCTGACATGTAGCAGTGTGTAGCAGCCCCACTCGGACATCTCTGCATGTGTGAGAAGCTTGCCTCTCAATAACCAGAATTCCCCTCAAGGATTAACAAAGTATGTAAGATTAAAGATTACAAATTAAATAGGTGCACAATTAGGAGCAAAAAACTTGTTCATTGCTCCATGAAGTCAATAATTCACAATCTTCCCCCTCAGGAGGAACTGTTAAAAGTTGAGCGTAATTAATGCTTAAAATCATCTTTGACCTGAATCACAACAATGACTGCGGCCCTGGGGTGCCAGAGAGTCACTTTGCTCTGTTTCTCCCCTCTCAGGTAGAGTACACCACTCAGGGGTATTATTGGAAGTTCTCAGCTGAATATTGCATTTCTCCCTCCTCAGCACTGATCAGAAAACCAAAACCCCAAACCCAATCTCTCTGCACACACACTTGCGATATGTTCTGTCAGTCCCTCTCCTTTTATCTCTCCTCTCACTTGCTCTCTCTCTTTGACTTTCTCTCTGCCGTGATTTTCTTTTCTCTTTCTCCCCGTCAGCTGAGATTCACTCTTTGATACACGCTCCATATTTTCACTGGATGCTGTTTATTCCCTCCTCTGCACACAGCGCTAAGCCGCTACAGCCCAGTTAGCTGTTGGTGGTTGAGCTATGCACACACACGAAAACAGAACAACATGCAGATGCTTCCACTGCGTGCACATAGTCCTAGCTTTGAAATTCAATGCTGGAGCTAATTATGAACTGCTGCCTCAGGTGAGTACTGAAAAACTATTTTAACATGTGTTGATTTTGTAGCATGGAGTGAGGAACTGACCATGAAGGTGTGTCATACATGGCCATTTATGATGGTACAGTTAAAGTATTTATTATTTCACCCTCTTAACAATCAATTTGAATCTTTCCAGGGACTCATATTTTGGTAGCAGTCCTTCCATTTAGGAAACAAAGCTGTTGTTTAGCATTTTCTGTTTTTTCAGGCATGGCTGTCTGTTTCAAAGGTGTATTGGCACAATTTGTCCCTTACAAAGCCGCCTGCAAAACTGCTTTGTTGTGTATTTTTTTGCACACAGTTTCATTAATTATGCATCATCTTTATCATTAGAGGACTGAGAACTGTTAAAGCTGTTTCCCTCAGCTTTAGGCGGAGAAAAAAAGTCCTGCAACTCTAAGAGCATCTTTTTAAATAAATCCAGTCCCCCATTATTCATAGAAACTGTGACCCTAAGTGGCTTCAAAATGCAAAGACTTGTCTCTCCTTTGTCTTTGTGCGTCTGCGTTTGTGTCGTCGTCATTATCAGCGCTGTTTGTGCTGTTATAATGGTTACCTTTATGCCCGTTAGGCTGTGCAGGTCTTACGGGGTATCGTTGGGTGTGCCTCTCTGAAAAGGGCCAGCTTTGGAAGCGCTCTGGATGTTTGGCGCAATATGTGGTGATCATGTTTCTGTCGTAGGAGCCTCTGGGAGTTTTGCCTCCGGGTTGTCCACCAGCCATGCCTCAGGCTGCTGTTTGTGTCAACCGCTGCTGCTAAACGATATGTCTCTGGCATCTGGGCAAAAGTGTTATGTGGAGGTTCTCTTTTCTTGGTTAAGTGCAATGATGAGGTTATCTGTATAAACATAATTAACATATACTGTTTATAGGTTGCTTTTTTGTCCCTGCCAGCAGTTGGTCACAAACTAATATAAATAAAAGTTGTACAGACATTCATGATAAATTCTTTTAAAGATTTATTTTGTGTCTTTATTGGTGAGACAGGACAGTGGATAGAGTTGGAAATCAGGGGGAGAGAGTGAGAGAGAGAGAGAGAGAGAGAGAGAGAGTGAGTAATGACATGCAGGACAGGAGCCACAGGTCAGATTTGAACCCAGGCCTCAGGCTTGGAGGGCTATAGCCTCCGTACATGGGGCGCGCGCACTTCCCACTACGCTACCGGCGCCCCAGACGTTCATGATTATTCCTGTTGCAGTATCAACAAGATCAAAGATAACTTATTATCCTGAAAAAGATCTCGATAGCAGCCTGATTGAATGTTTACTCCCCTGAAGATGAATTTAGTTTGTGTTTATCCCTCATCTTTCCCTTAGCGCCTCAGCTGCTCCTGTTTCCTGGGACAGTCCAGAGGACTGGCAAGGGGTGACATGCTGCCCCCCTTTGAATTCTGATCGCCCCAATATCCTAAACTACGATTGGCTATTTATCTTGTCAGAGGCGGGACTTACCTTAAGTTATTCTGCCCATTTCAATGTGGCACATTTCCTTTCGTTTGTACTCAAAGGCAATGAGAAGGCACTGTCTCACTTTATGCTGACATGTTTACTAGATCGTACAACGTTTCAGTCTAACTGACCTTCCCTTCATCACGTATCATGTTCATCATTACGTTGTACAATCTAATAAACATGTCAGCATAAAGCGAGACGGTGTTTGTGAGCCTTTCTCATTGCATTTAAGATTTAACTCTCCTCCAACGCCCCTGTAATACATTCAGATGTGCAGAGAGGTGTTCTACTTTTGTTTGACCAAACATTCGACCAACATTTTTTGAGTCCTTAAGGAGTTGAGTGCAGAGTATTGAAATGTTGCCACTCTGGGTTTAAAATGCAGATTGAGGGAGTTCACATGTAGCTTCTGGTTTCCCTACAGCTCCTCTTCACAGTGATCTCAAAGGCTGTGTATCTACCTTCCCTGCAGAAACACCAGACATCGACTTCACAGATGATCTGTGAGCTAAGTCACGCCTGGGCTGTCCAAAACGAATTAGAGTAAAAAATATAAAGGGCTCGAGCTGCATGTCATGGGGCACAGAAACAGTGTGATGAAGGCAGCTTTATGACCACTGAATCGTGTTTTCTGATTGACACCCTTATTGCATTTTGTCCACTGAAAGGACTCTCAGGAGCTCTTCATCATGTGGAGGCGCTACAGTTCAACATCTTACTGTCACAGATTCTAAGAACAAAGTTAACAAAAGGAAACCAGAGATTCTAAGAACAAACTCGTGATAATACAAAATCAAAGTCCTAAGAGGATACATTTGTCATTTTAGGCTACGGTTAGCCTGAATGCTATTTTGAAATGGAATACCTAAAGAGCAGCTAAGGCATGCTCTAAAACGAGGTTGTATTCTGTTATTAGTGAAACCTATACAGAGTAATCTCATAAAGATGGTTTCTTGCTGCTCCTCACACATTCCCTTTTAAATTAACATCAAGTTAAACCACTGCTTAATGTTGCAATTTAAAGCTTGTAGCATCAGCCTTTAGGAAACACATTATCATGTTTACTTGACTGAAAGTGCACAACAGACCGCACGTAATCACATTCTCTCCACTTCATAATGACTTCTCCACTCAAAGTGCACTATAGAAGATTTCATCATGTTCTATTTGTCATAGGGGCATCTATACGGACGGCATTGTTGTGTTTTTCTAACATTTGTGAATTTGGAAGGGGTTGGGTAGGCGAGGGGGCGTGCCAACTTGATATTTGAGAATACAAGTTATGAGCTGGATGCCCGTGTTGTCTTGTAAAGTGTGGAGAATAAATGCGTCTGACACTGACGCCGAATCAATCTCTTTTATCCACTTGCTGTCTCTCCCTCTATCTCAATCACTGTCACTCTCTGTGCCGGTCTCTCAGTCACACACTTGTGAAAACTCTTACACCAGACCACCCTCAGTCCGATAATTAAAGGTTCTCAGTCAAAGGATGAGAGGTTTGCTTAACATCTTGTGAATTTATATCTTCTGTGTGTAAAAACTTGACCAGCTGTGCCACACTCCGCTCAGTCTGCCTCTGTCCCTTCTCCGGTTTGCCTCGCCCTCCCACAGGATGTGTTCTATTTTTAAGCAGCCTATTTCTTTTAATAAATTCTCTTTTAGGTTTCTCAAGCGCTTGCCAGCGTCGATTCTTGAATGGCCCTAAAATGTAGAGATCAGAGAGCACTTGAACACTTGAAAGTTATGCAAAAGATTTTGTATCTGCAGTGTCAGTAGAGACAAACTTGGAACACCTATTAGCTCTTTTGTTCATGCAGCTCTGTGGTGTTATGCAAATTGAATGTAATTATGGTGAACTGCAGTCCTTTGTTTTTTGACTGCATCTGTTTATATACTTCAAAGATGTGAATTCAATTAGACTGATGCGTTCACAAACGAGGATTAAGACGGCAGTGCTGCTTTCTGTTGAATGTCAGAGTGTTTGTGTCTTTTGCAAATGTTTTATGAATCATTCTTGCTGATTTGGGCTGGAAATGTTTGAACAAATCGATTTCAGTGTTGTCATACTTGTAACACAGACATGATTGTCCAAGTTTTGCATGTTCATGTATTCACTGTACTGGTTCTTGTGCGCACACTCACACCCCTATTGTGCTGACCTGCCTATAGAAATCCACCGGGGCTCTCCTCTGTTCTCCACTCTTTCTTGTCTCCCTCCTCTCCTACTCCTCTGTTCATTTCATTCCTTCCTTCCTCCCTCCACTGAGGAAAGAGAAGATTTGTCACTCACTGCCTCTTACCTCCGGTTGACGGATGGCTCTGTGACGAGGGTTATCCCTCAACTTTGACTGAGAAGACTTCTCCGTGGGTGACCCTGACCCTGGCTTCAGTGGAGGAAGACAGGGACGAAATATGGGCACAAAGGACGGGTGCTGCCCCAAACATAAAGTTGGAGAACAGCTGATGATGCTGCCTGAGGTTTTTCTGGAGGTGTGGAGGGATATGATACACATCCACTCTTACAGTGTGTTCCCTCCCTCTCTCACCTTCTCTCTCTTTCTTCACCTGGCTGCTTTCCGAGGCTCCAGCGAGCTTTTTTGAGATCAAGGACATCTTCCTTTTCCTCTCCTTTCCTTCTTTGTGCGGGAGAGTTTGTTTGTTCAAACTCGATGGGGACTCACCGAGTTAGAGGAGAGGCATTTGCATTTCTTAACTGAGCTCAGACACCTCGTCAAAGTCCCAAAGAGCCATGGGAAGGGATAGGAGCCTTTCCAGACACTTTCGGTAGGGAACTTTTCCTTTCATCATGTCAGCAGTGTTCGCTGTGTGTTTTGTAGTTTACTGACTTGTTTGTGAAGTCGCTGATTTATTGTGCAGCTGCTTTCTGTGTTTGGTATCAAAGTTTTTTTTAACACTTTTTGTTAACATGCCAAATAAAAAAAACTCTACTGTCCCTAAAGTTTATTCTAGCTTTGGAAACTTTAATTATTTTACTGCTACTGATGTTCTTTTTTGTCATATTGTGGCTACTGAAGCTTTTACTTCCACTCTGATTTGCACCCGTACGCTCTGCTTCCTGTTTGCATATTCATAACTGTCCCAGCTGTCAGACTGACTGATCAGAAGTGGGTCTGTTAATAATTGTTCTTGCGATGAGTTTCCCAGCTGATTGCAATTGTCATTCATCCCTCTGTGAGCTGCGTCCTTGATCCACCCCTCCTTTAGACCTAATAATAGACTCCTTTCGCCCTCATTATAATTGAGGGCGTCCTGAGGCCTAAATCCAACTTCAGTGTGGGAAAGCTTTGAAGTTTCTTCACACCAGGTGACAAGATTTGACAAGAGATTTACTTTTGGGCTTTTTGCCTCATTTATATCAGACAGTGGATAGAGTAGGAAATCAGGAGAGAGAGTTGGGAATGACATGCAGGAAAGGAGACACAGGTCCGACTTAGACCTGGGCTGCCTGCTTGGAGGACTCCAGCCTACGTACATGGGGTGTGACCATCAAGGCCCAAAGAGAAGAATTCTTTGATTAAGATCTCAACATATTAGGGAGATTTCAGATAATAATGGAGAGCTGTAGTAATTAGAATGAAATAAATAACCAGTAGAGATGCACTGATTCCTGTACCCATGTTTTCTTCATTACATCTTCGTAACAGCAGCAGAGACTTAACTGCATCTCAGTTACAAATTACTTTAATCCGTAATTCTTCATATCTGTTTTTCAAATGACTATTGACATTTGTATTGAGTCTGTTGTAAGTAGTCCCTCCTCTTGAAATATCATTGGAACATGTCGTACGAGCATGTCGCTGATGTTTCTCAGAGACTGTTTAAGACTTTTCTTTCATTTTTGACCATAGAAACAAATTAGAGCTTGTCCAACAGGTGACTTTTTCCGCCTCATAAATAAAAGGTAAACTAGTTTGCCAACATTAAATTGATGGGACACAAAAGATATTGCCATGACATCGGTGCATGCCACATTATTTGCAGATGGGGCAATGTTTGTCGACAGGTCAGATATGTGCCGATAACGATGCACCTTGCATCCCTGAAGGCCATTTTTTTGGGACTGTCATAAATACACAATAAATGCCCCCATTCTGTATAGTTTTCCCACTTTACCGTTTGTTTGAGCAACCACAGTGATGTATGAGAGTTGTGAGGGAAAGTTCTGTGGCCTACATAGCCTGTGAGTGCAGACTAAACTGCTTCATTCCCAATAGTTACATGACCCTGGCCTAGAAAGAGCTCCAGTTCTCCACTTTCTCTCCAGTTTTAGAGTAGTCATATTTTACTTCTTTTGTCAGCGTATCTGACTTACTTCTTTTTAGGCTTTTCTTCACGTCAATTCTTCACTTCTGACAGCTTGTCAGTTTAACCGACTTGTTTCTCTTTCTTCCTCTGTCACTCGCTCTACCTCCCTTTCAGCAAAGTTGACTGAGCTCAGATGGATTTCTTTCTTCTTCATGCTGTTGTCATGTTAAGTCTCCAACTATCGTCGTCATAGCTCCACTTTCTGTACAAAACAACATCTCAAGATAGCTGTTCAGAGCAGCCTGGCTTCAAAGATGAGCACATTGCAGCCCTCTGGGTAGTGTTGACTTTTTGGCTGCATAAAGTGGTCCTGCACTTAATCACTGTCACCTACATACACTCTTTCCCTTCACCTTCATTAATAAGGATGCTTTCATATTAGGCAGGTTACAATTTTTATCCAAAGAAGTCCTTGTCCTGCAGATGATGACAGATCTTGGTGACCAGGGATGTTCTTTCACTTGTTGCACACATTTGCCCTTTTTCAACAAACACATTCATATTTTTATACATGATTGATTGGACTGAATCTCTGCATCTTAAGGAAAGGGAAAACGCCTAATTTCTTATAATCAAATAAGACACAACCACCTGCCTGAGATCCTCCAAGTTCAGAGAAATCTACTGTTTTGCTGTAAATCATTATCTTCATCATGGTGGTAATAAGGTCCATCAGTCAAACAGCGGTTAAACATCTTGTTTAAACATTTTAGGAGAAGCTGCCGGTGCAGCATGCAAACTTTACTTGTTAAGTTTCTTGAAGTAACACATTACATGTCTTTTTGGATATTACAACTCATCTCAAGTAATTAGACATCTTTGACTAGGAATTAGACAAATACACCTGCTAGGATTTGAGTTTTTGCAGTGTAAATAAAAGGGGACCAACTATTGATCCCTGTGGAACACCTTGTGATGAACTAACTATTTGTGATCCATTAAGCAGCCCTGTCCTCTTGAAATTAAGCCCAAATACATACTAAGTACAATAATAAATATGCTGTCAGCATAATTAATAAACATATTGTGGAAAGCTAGTTTAACGCCTGCCTAACTGGCAAGTTGCAGAAATATTAGTAAACATATCTGAAAACATATTTTTATATTTGCGAGAATCCTGAAATCTGTTGAGACGATCCTGAACTATGTATGTTTGCAATTTACCCCAAAACATCTCCTTGTCACTCCAGGGAGGTACATGAATATAGTATTTTAAATAAATGTTTTCAGCAACACAATCCAGTCAGCATCTTTACAGTCACCGCAGGTGAGAAGGCACTGTAGTTTATACAAAGACCAGGCTGCATAGATATTTGTTGAAACTATTTACTGCCAGACAATCCTCAGTTTTTTCAGCTCTTTGAATAAAATACTCTTGACTGACAATTTTTGAATGCTGGTTGTAGATCAAGAAACACAATGATTCACACATCTTTTCAGAGTCTAATTAGTGCTGCTCTTCCTCTGTTGAGAAACCAAAAGTAGGTATTTGAGTTAGGCTGCAGTTATACATGTTTGGGCGGCAGTAGCTCAGTCCGTAGGGACCGGAGAGTCGCCGGTTCAAGTCCCGGTTCAAGTCCCGATGCGGACCAAAATATGGAAGTTGGTCTGGTAGCTGGAGATGTGCAGCACTGCCGAGGTGCCCTTGAGCAAGGCACCAAACCCCAAACCAGCTCAAGGGGGGCCTCCTGTGGGCTGCCATCGCACTCTGACATCTCTCCATTAATGCATGTCCACAGGTCGTGTTTGTGGTGTTTGTGCATGTGTGTGATTCAGGCCTGTGTGTGTGAGAAGCATATCTCTCAATAACAGAGTGCGAACCAGAATTTCCCCTCGGGGATTAATAAAGTATATAAAATAAAAAAATGTTTAAATCCTTCCATACTGTGGAAGTTTTCACAGTAATTATAACTTTAATTTCACATGTAACATCTTAAATGCTGTAATTGACTGCAGTATCACAGTGGCAATAATCAAGTGTCAAACACAAACATGCTGTGTGTGATGTGAATTCGCTGCTCAGGATTCCCATAATGTGTCAGTGATGGGAGTGGATGTCTCCACTGGGTGGCAAGCAGGAGCAAACTGCTAATGCTGCAGACTTTATACTGTTTGGTCCAGTACAATAACACATGCAATATACTGCCATAATGAGATACAAGTGTGTTGTGCTACAACTGGACACAACCTGCTGACTCCTGGAAAGCAAAGCATGAGTGACAGGCCATTGTTCCAGCCTCATATTTAGATAACAAACCAGTTCAATAACTGAACCACCTTCAAAAGATTTCAATTGTTGCTGTTTGCTGTGGACACTACGCACAGATAAGCTTTGCAAATAGTCTCAGGCTTTGTTGGCTCAATGTGTGTCTTGGACATATGTGGTTCCAGTCCTACTTTTTTGTGTATTTGGTTTTACTTGAAAAAGTTTAACAACTTCTTTGGGTCAGATTTCCATCTAGGTCATAAATCCCCAGACGAAATATTACAGTACTGTGAACAAGTCTTAGGCTACCATTGACTTATTGTTTTAGCAATGTTATTGTAATTCAACATAACACTCCTTCTGGAAAGCACCTACTGTGAACTGATTTATTTTTTTTAGCATTTAAACAATCCCAAGTACACAGTTAGAGCAGTGAAATCATATTTGGAGAGAAAAAAACCCAGCTGATACAACACTGATACATGGACCGGCCTCCACAGAGTCCAGATCGAATATCATAGAGGCGGCATGGGGTCAGTAGGACAGAGGAAGAAATAAAAGACAGCCTGAATCTAAAGAAGAACTCTGGTATTGCTGAAGGAAGCTTGGAATAACATACTAAGATTTTGTTTAATCCACAAACCTAGTTCAAGCCTAAGCTTTTTGCATGTATCTGTTAGCATCCCTTAACTTGATAGTAAAACATTGGTATGGAGGCAGCTCAGCTCTTAATTCAAACCCAATGCTCACTCTAAGTTTTTCATGAAACTACCAGACATAGAATCATCCAAGCGTTGCTTCCTAACAATGTTCCCAAATGTACCTGCAAAGGGACTGTGACACCTTTGAAAACAAAACCACACATCTAAGCCTTATCCTCAACCGCAGTGTTTGAGTAAGCAGTTGTGCTGTGTATCAGCATTGTAGGATGCACACTGAAGCTGGTGCGCTTGGAAACACAAAAGCACTGTTTTCTGCTCTGCGCAGTGGAAACACCCAGGAGAATTATGTTGCAGACAGAGATTGAGAGAGGCTTGTGTTGAGGATGGAGGCAGCTACGTGTTGTAGGCAGGATGGAACGGAAGATATGCAAAAGAGAAAAAGGAAGAAGTGGTGTTTAGAATGGTGTGAGCTGGAGGTTTGCTTTTGGATGTGTGTGTGCAGAAACACAGATAAAAGAGAAAGAAAAGGATGAAAGATGTCCTATATATTTAATGGAACAGGGCACCATTAATCACCTAAAACATAATTATTGGCCATGTTTTCTTCTATTACTGGGACATTTCTGTTCCTATGTTATGTAACTCTCAACTTCTTACAGATAATTGGATACAATACAAACCATATGCAGCAGTCTGCACGTCTACCAGAGAGTTTAATTAGAGTAGACATCTTAAGGAATCTAAAATCTCAAAAGTAGATGTCAGCTTTGAGTGCAAACTAAAAAAAATGCTGCTTTCTTTATAACTGCGTGCTGAAGTTGATGTTGCAGGGAGAAAAATGTTGCATCAAAAAGGCAGTGATGTCAATTCTGCAATAAGCTTCAGACTACATCTGAAATACAAGACTTTCTTTATATATTTGATGCAGAATTTGATCAAGCTTTTGCCGATTACACTAAATGTTCTCCCTTCAATCTTCTTTTTTATGACAGGACATTTTCAAAACGGATCGGGAGAGTGGTGCACATTGTTCACTAAACAACCCCTGGAACTCGTGCAATACCACAAACTGATATCTAAGAGGAAGGGTTTTTCCTCTTAGGAGAAAAAGGCATTGGTAGTTGATTATGGGAGGGGGGAAATAAAGCTAGAAGGGGGAGTGGAGCATTTTCTCCCAGAGGTGGCTCTTTCTCCTTTTTTTCGCATATTAGCTGTGAGCTGTCACTGGTGCTGAACACTCGTACCTGCATCTGTGAATGTGACAGGACCGCACATACAAAGCTCGGCTCTTTTTCTGTCATTCCCTCAATCACACTCAATTACATACACACACACACACACACACACACACACACACACACACACAACCTTACGCTGGATCTCTTCTACCTGCCTCGGCCCTCCCATGAGACGACATGGACAGAACTATTTTTGAACCAATTAAGTGGAATTGAACCAGGAGCTGGAACAAAACACAGAACAAGAATCCCTCTGTTTTTTTAGGGATACTTTGGACTATGCAAGCTTTGAGAGATTAGAAAGAGGAATTTTGGATTTGAGCTCATGTGATTTTGTTGTTGGTTTTCAGTAAAGCTTTTGTGTGTAGCTCTGATGTCGAGAAATACCCTCGGTCCTTTCAGTAACTGGATTGGAACTGGGAGCCTAATTTCTCTCTCCTCCTCTGCTTTCCTCCTGAGTGTTCTCTTGTCGGTTTCAAATCTGTCTCTGATTCCACAATGTTTGCCAGGATCTTCATTCCCAAGAAGCACCGGGAGCGTTTTGACGAGGTGGTTTCCCAGAGCTTGATGAGCAGGATCAAAGGGCGGAGCTTCAGCGACCCTAGCCGTAGCCACCTCCGCCGCAGCAGGAGCGAGGACCACCCCGAACGCCTCCTCGTCTCCACCCGTGCCAGTTCAGTGCCACGCACCCACGCAGAGGAAGGCGGGGCCCCACCAGCACGCGGCATGCGAAAGACCACCTCACTCATAGCTGGGCACTCCAGCGGCAACACCACCAACTGCAGGTGTGTATTAAGTGTTAAACTGCATAATGTAAAAGGAGAATTGTCCCTTTATAATAAAAAACACCATTCTCCTGATACAAAGGTGTAAGTTTAAATCACAATCAATAACTTATTCTCTTATTTATGTCTTGTCTCCATGACATTTTGTATGTTCTCACTGATTGTTAAAACTATCTATCACTGTCTCTGTCTTGTGACTTTTTTTAAGTTGTCTTTTTGGGCTTTTTGCCTTTATTTGATAGGACAGTGGTTAGAGTAGAAAATCCGGAAAGAGAGTGGGAAGTGACATGATTTGAACCCGGGCCGCCCGCTTGTTGGACTTTTGCCTCCTTACATGGGGCGCAACCTAATCCCTTGGCCATCTCGACCCCATGACTTTCTTTTGACTTCACTTTTGTACTTTTATCAATTTTTTTGGTACTTTTTTTTGCTACATCTGTTGTTGTTTTTTGTTGTTGTGAGGATATATTGTAATCCCATTTTACTGTTAGTCCTGTAACATGTAATTTATGCCTGTTTTACATTTAAAAAATAGTGTTAAACTGCAGGCAGTAAAAGCCTTCATCAGGATTTTCTGCTCTCATCCTGTCATTTTATCTCCCGACATTTTCGTCCTTAACTTTTATTTCCCATCAGGTACACTCTGCATGTCAGATTTAGTTTTCAAAGAATACCCTTTCCCTAAAATAACATCCTCTCCCTCGTTTCATCTGGAGACATTTTTGAGAAGTGCTGTGACAGATCTTCCTGTGTAGGCAGGGGAATTTATGTGAGCTAAGATGAGTAGGAGCTAAGTGGATAAATAGGCCCTTCAGCGGAAAAGCCAATGGGAAGAACATAAAGTTATTTAGACCGTCATGCCTGCTCTCCTTTCATGTGTTGTCATGTTGTCATCCGTCATGTCTGTAGGAAATGATAACAGCTTTTCTTCTATGCTCAGATACAAAAAAACAATCCTGATCATATTGAACCGAATTAAAAGACACCCAAGAAACATATCATCATTATTATTACAAACATCCCGTCACCATCTCCTCATATTGTTGTAATAATTTGCCCCAAGAGACTGCTTGTCTCCTCTATGGCTCTGCCTTATGAGGACTTGATGTGTGGCTCTCTTGGGATGCACTGTCCATATTTAAGCAGGGCTGTTAATGCAGGATGTGAATTTAAAGCAGAGTGCTGAATACAGAAATGTGCAGGAAGTCTGCAGATGGATTCCTTCCAGGACGAGAAGGAGAATTTATCAGTCTCATTGCATTACCGTCCTCCTTACAGATAACCTTTTGAGCAGATCGCAGCCACTAAACTTTGTGCAACGAGCTGCAGTTGATAAAGAAATGATCCTGACCTGACTTCAGCTCTCTTTGAAGATGATTAAACGGTTTATGAGCAGCACTCACTTTAATAGTGAAGCCTCCATATGAGTTACGAAACAAGCCAGGCCATTAGAAACGACACTGAGTATGTCTGTGACTGCTACCAGAGCTTCTAAAACTCGGACTAAGCCATTTGCAGTCCGCAGATTAAAAGAGTCTTTTCATTTTCTCAGGCAAAGAACAACGGTGACACGTGTATTGGGCAATTAAAAGGAAGCAGGACAAGATGTTTGTAAAAAAAAAAATACAATACAATACAAATGTGATGGAAAGAATAAGCAAGGAAAGACGACTCAACACAAAATTCAATATCCTCATAATAACTTTATACAAAATGTATAACCACTCAATAACATATATGAAGTCTATCAGTGTTTCAGTGGTAAGCCTTCTATTATGTATTACGTATATTTTTTAAAGATTATTTTTGGGCTTTTGATAGAGTTAAAATCAGGGAGAGGGAGAGAGAGTGAGGAATGACATGCTGGAAAGGAACGACAAGTCGTGTAGGAGTCTGTGCTGCCCGCTTGGAGAGCTATAGTCTCCGTACATGGGGAGTCGAACTAACCACTAGGCCACTTGCGCCCCCCTCTATTATGTATTACGTATATTTTTTAAAGATTATTTTTGGGCTTTTGATAGAGTTGAAATCAGGGGAGAGAGAGTGAGGAATGACATGCGGGAAAGGAGCGACGAGCCATGCACGAGCCTGTGCTGCCCGCTCGGAGGACTTTAGTCTCCGTGCATGGGTAGTGCGCACTACCACTAGGCCACTGGCTCCCCCCTCTATTATGTATTAAATGTAAATCTTAAACATGACTTGATTAAGGAGAAGACAGTATTTTATCTGACTTTCTTATTCTTTTTGAAGGCCTCTGGTTTTTAACAAGTCTTGCTTTTAATCAAAGTTCACATTTGTCTCTTTAGGACAGTGAGAGTATGTAAGGGCAACATGAGCTTTGGCTTCACTCTCAGAGGACACGCTCCCGTGTGGATCGACTCTGTCATCCCCGGTAAGTTAAACATGTCTGTGCACAAAGCTTATTGGGATTATTTGTCTAATGTGGCCCTGTAATGAGGAAAAGTTTTGTTCCAAATTAGAAACAAGCGGATCTTTGGGTCCGTGGTAAAGGTTAAAGTAAGCGTTGTTGTGAAGGAAGTGAGTGTAAGTTTATGTTATTATTATGTAAGCACAAGCTGGTTGTGTGTGAATGATTAAGCAGCTGTCACGTATGAGTAGTTTAAGCACAACACTTTGAGAGTAAACACAGCTGATGAAATCTCAGCAGAGCATCGTGTGTCACTAATGTTCGGCTCTTTAAACGTCTCTTCGTCTGTTTTCTGTTCCGCAGGAAGTCCAGCAGACAAGGCCGGTCTGAAACCAGGAGACCGCATCCTGTTTCTCAATGGACTGGACATGAGGTTGAGCTCTTACCCATATAAACTAACATATCACATCATTTGTTTTATGTAACTATATTGACTCAAGGTGAACATGAAACTTCATCGCACATAAATGGGTTTATTTTGGGGGCTTTTTATGCCTTTATTTTGAGATTGGACTGTGGATAGAGTCAGAAATCAGGGAGAGAGAGAGAGTGGGGAATGACATGCAGGGAAAGGAGCCACAGGTTGGATTTGAACCCGTGCTGCCTGCTTGCAGGACAATAGCCTTCATACAAGGGGCGCAAGGACTAACCACTAGGCTACGGGCGCCTCAATCTCACATAAATAAAAAAAAATAGCTTCCTCAAAAACTGCAAGCAACTCCCACACACTGTTTAACTTAGAAGAAGACAACTGTTGTCAACTGTACGGTTTGAGACCTTGATCGGGCAAACCACTTGAACATGGCTGAAGTTAAAAGATAAACATTGAAAGGAAAGCTTCCCAGAGAATACTAAAGAGATATTATATTACAGTGTACGTAACATCCTCTGTCGAATACAAGAAGCTTTTCACAAGTTGTTTATTTGTTTACATACAAGTTAAGTAAACATATTAATTACAACATAGTCGAAATATAAATGTTCTTCTGAGAAAGGACAAAGGCTGTATGTGTTTGTGTCTCCATGTGTGTCCCTGCAGGACCTCCTCCCATGAGAAGGTGGTGTCCATGCTCCAGGGCAGTGGTGCAATGCCCACTCTGGTGGTGGAGGATGGTCCGCCCTCTTTCACCATGTCAGAGCAGGACCTTGCCGGGGGTGGCGTTCCCACAGAACGTGCCCGCTCCCCTGTGCTCAGCTCCCTGCAGTGGGTGGCAGAGATCCTGCCCCCGAGTATCCGTGTTCAGGGACGCACCTTCGGACAGCAGCTGCAGCACCTGTTGACCATCCAGGAGAGGTACACCATCTGCAAGGCTCTGGAGAACTTCTTCCAGCACAGGTGAGGAAAGACTCGAGAAATGTTTGGGCCATGAAAAGAGATAGAGGGAGTCGGAGGATGGATGTGAATTGA
Source organism: Tautogolabrus adspersus (assembly GCA_020745685.1). NCBI lineage: Eukaryota > Metazoa > Chordata > Actinopteri > Labriformes > Labridae > Tautogolabrus > Tautogolabrus adspersus. The sequence continues at coordinate 4,427,559 of CM036553.1, forward strand.
TGTGTATCTAGAAACAAAAAAACTAGTTGCAGGGATAATTCAAGATGTCTATATTTAGTACTGACGGTGCTTCACTGTTTGTGCGTATGAACTAAAACAGAATTTACATGCAAAGTTGTAAATTAAGAATAAATGAATATTGACTCATCCAAAATGACCCTCTCACATCATCGATGACGATTTCACTATTTGTTTTGTAGCTTCGTAGCTAGTTTGCAGCAAAGTGAAAGCAGACACAAAAAAATCAAAGATAAAGATAGCCTGCTCCTCCTATCTGAATGACATGGCTGCTGGAAGACATACTAATTTAGCTGTTCTGCAGCCATGAAATACAAAGAACATCATCTGCCCTTACTCACACTACAAAACCTGACCTGGAAAGATAGACGTTAGGTGGAGGATACTCACAATCATAACATTTCAACCAGAGGTCTTCTTCATGTGATACATTTTTTTTTCTCCAAAAATGATCACCTGAAGAAAACGTCTGGTTAAAACATTGTTATTGTGATGAATTACTGCTTTTTGCGGCATTTGAGTGAGTGTGCGGGCCTTTCTTCCTCCTTAGTCTGCTGTTTCTGCACCTCTGAACGTTTAATGTTAAGAGCAAATTTTTTGAGGTTTAAAGATGTTAAGATGAGGGAATTCAACGTAGGTCATGCATAAGAGAACAACATTGTCTTTTTGGGAATTAAAAAAAAAAGTTTTAGGCATGAGCCAGTGGAATATATTTCTACATTTGGGATCAAAATAGAAGCGTAACTTCAGCGATTCAGTGTGTAGTTTGGGGACTTACATGAGACAGAACAAAGAAGCAAGAAAGATTAATGGGAGAAGCTCTAAAACACAATCTACATCATAAAAAACACATTTTGTCTTCATTAGAATCATTTAATATGTCCCTCCCTGGTTGAAGTCACATGGGTTGTTGTTAAACATTTAGAGACTAAAGCTTAAACAGTGATAACCTTGATGACATGATCAGGGTTTATCTTTGGTTCCCTCAGAGCCGATGAAGATATGATACAGAGTTTTAAAGGTTTGAAGGCTCAAGGATAAGTTTCAGGTGTTGTGCGAGTTGTGTGAAATTGATTGACAGAACCATTAATTCTGTATTAAGTTTCCCAAACACAACTCTGACCCTCTTTTTGGACAGCCAGGCGATCTCTGTCACCTCACCTTACCTGTGCTTCTGTGGTCACAGGAATGTGGACACTCTCATCGTGGATGTGTTCCCGGTGCTTGACACTCCAGCCAAACAGGTGATCTGGCAGTTTGTTTACCAGCTGCTGACGTACGAGGAGCAGGAACACTGCCAGAGCAAGATCTCACGCTTCCTTGGATTTAAAGCACCAGGTGTGTGCATGCGTTTGCCCTTTGTCTTATCATTTTGGTGCATGTGCCTTCTGAGGTGCTTGTGTGTGGGTGCAAAGTGGTTTGTGTATTAGATGAAAGCTGTCATGGGGATCTAAATTAAACACACTCAGGTGTTGCAGCCCTCCATATGCACCTTTGCATTGCCAATGTGTGTGTGTGTGTTCCAGTACCACCACCACCACCTCCTCCTCCCCCTCCTCCAGAGCCTGAGGTGGCCCCCGAGCCCCATCGACGTAGCAGCTCCATGAGGGTGACAGGGACCACGTACAGGAGCAGTGTGAGGGGACGTAGCTCTGATGACCTGGTCATTGGAACACACTTGGGCCTGGGTATAGACCTTCATTAAAATCATCATCATCAGTAGAAACACTAACAAACAGACCGCCATGACACCTTTGATCATTATCACCATCATTAATATTATTTCTGAAGAATCTGCATTATTCTCATTGTGATCATGAACACCATCGGATTAAATAGTAGGCTACTAGGAGTTTTTGATATCTCGTTTCTACCAGTTTTTAATACGCTAAATGGTTTAACATATTCACATGTAGCTGAAATTCCCTGGATTGGTTTCGAAGCTACTACCAGACCCTGTCCACTGCCGGTATTTACACAGTGGCCATTTTTCCCTACCACGTTCAGGCCGGGAAACTCTAGTGCTTTAACGAGTTGTCCTTCCGTATTTTAGGTTTAAACGTAGACTGATCTGAATAAATGTTATGATTTCACTGCTTTCCAATAAATCTGGAGGGACATCGAGCCACATTTCAACATGAAACAACATATTTGATAACTTGTTTTCTAACCGAAGACACTAAACCCTAAAAAGACAAGAGTACTCTAACATTAGCATACAACCAATTAAACCTTAACATTTCCATTTGATAGTGTTACATGATACGGGAAGGAAGGCCTAATTTCTTGCCCATGGTTATGGTAGTTGTGATTGTATACCTCTTCTATTATCAAGCGCTTGGGCAGGCCTACATGTTAGCATTGCCTACCTAGTTAGCAAGCTAACCTGCTAATGCTGCAGCATTTAACCGGCATTTCCTAATGTGTTGTGTCCCACTATCAGATGGTGTTGTTTGCTAGGAAGTGGTTGAATGCTAATGTTAGCTGGTAGCTAATAAGCTACCAAATATGCTTTATTTACTTGAAATATTGCCCAAATTCCCTCCAGATTTTTAGCTGCATTTGAGCTTTCCACCCTGGTTGCACATCTGAGGAAAAAGACGGCCATATGAAAATCGTGGATTACTGGCCCACAGAAATCCTTACTGGCCCACAGAAAGATCTTAAAAAATGGATCTACTCAGTGACCATGTATGGCCCAGTGCTTTAACTTTTAGTCCACTGGAAAAAACGATATTTTGTTGTGTATCAGCCATGCTAATGGGTATATCGTCACAGGCCTTCGTTCAGAGCCTGTGCTGGAGGTAGGGATGAGGTTGGCACCAGGAGAGAGACAGTCTGGCGATGGTACTTCTCTTCCAGAAACTCCCAACAACCTCACCAATGTACGTACCGAGGCCCATCCTCATGAGAAAAGATGCATAAATATAAAAGTAGGCTGCATCATTATAAGAGCGAGAGGTCTCACTCTGGTTTCTTTCTGCATTCCCATCATACAAGCTGTCAGCAGTGTACGCTGAACTGGAAAACATGTATTCATCCAAGAGGTCCAAGTCTCTGAAGAGTCGTCCTCCTCCTGCACCAGAGAGTTTGTTGGATCTGGAGCCCCCCCTCGCGCACATCCTCCCCTACAATACATGCTAACACAGGTAGCGGATAGTATACATTTACTCATCGTCCTCCCAGGAATAATGTGTATAAGATAACTACTAAGCTTATTATGTGTGTGTGTGTGTGTGTGTGCGCGTGCATGTGCAATGATGTAAGAGAGGGAGAATCACAGCATGTTTAAAAAGTACTGCAGTGCAAATTGATAAATCCCAAGGTAGCAGACCCATTTCTCCCTCAACTGAATATCCTTGAATTTTGCATCAACAGGATTTTCTGTCTTTAAATCGGGTTTTAGTGAAATATACGGCAACACAGAGTCTCAAAAATAACACACTGCTGTAAACCTTCTATTGAGCATTGCTCTTATGAATGAAGTTTATTTGTTAAATAAGTAGACCCATTAGGGCTCTATCTAGATGTGAAGTCAACTTTATTTATAAAGCACATTTAAAACACGAGGTCAACTAAAGAGCTTCACAGAGTAAAAAGGTCAAACATACAGGATATCTTAAAACAATATTAAAATAATAATCAAATCTATTGGGATAAAAACATCATCAAATAGTAAATAGTTATAGTAGTGAAGCCTTATATTGAATTTTTACAAGCTGCTATCTTACAAGAAAGATCGGTTTGCCCTCTTTACCTTTAAATTCAGGGTAGTCTAAAGTAGACCAGAAACATTGAACCACAGAAGGAGGATATGGTGATGGTGGAAGTGGAACTAGAAAACACTCTGTTTAAGAAAATGTGTTTTCTGCAATGGTTAGTAATCTCAGGGTCACCTCTTGTGCAGAACCTTTTTTCAAATCTGAACCTTTCACTTCGCTTTGAAATCGTGCACAATCAAGATTTTTTTTTAATCTTATTTGAGAAATAAAGTTCAGTCTTGCCACTCTTGTCTGAAATAGAATTAACTGGTGAGTGATTGTGGGAATTTCCTACAGTTTGTCGGAAAGTGAAAGTGTGCAAATATTTTCATGTTTATTGAAGATTTTGTTGGAGCCAAAAAGCAACATTTCACAGTTGATGACAGGCAAAGCATTTCTTTCTTGGTGGATTGATATGCGCGCATGAGGAAAGACCTGACTACCTTTAATTTAATTAATCAACTTTTGAGAGACTGTCATTGATATCCTTTCTGTTTTTGTACACTTACATGATGTTACAGATGATAAGATTATCAATATTAAACTGCATACTGTATATCTTCCTTTTCTCAGGGAGCCGAAAGGGCCCCCCACTGCCTACATCCTGGCCGGAGCCCCTCCCAAGCCCCCCTGCAGCCCAGTTCTATTCGTCAGGTCTGACAAGTCAGACCAGTGGAGATTCCAACCCTTACATCAGCCTGGACAGTCCTCCCCCCTCTCCTCCAGAGCCCTCTGACTACCCGTCTAGTCCCCCTACCCATCGCAGCAGCAAGCGCCGCTACACCTTCTCCAAACCACCGCGCTCAGAAGACACGGATCGCTTTCTGGATGCGCTGAGCGAGCAGCTGGGACAGAGGGTGTCTATCGTTGATGACTTCCTGACCCCTGAGAATGATTATGAGGAGGTAGAGTCACAGCAGGACTAAACCAGCAATGTTTGTTGCAAGAAATAGCTTTTTGCCACAATGATAAAAGTTACATCACTATTCCTGACATATTAATTGATTTGTTTGTAGTCAGACATAATAAGTACTAGAGGACAATTTGAAATGGCAGGTGCTGGTGTCTCCTCTGCCATTTTTCCATGTAACTCTATGAATCATTATTCTTTCCCTTGTGCATGCTTTCTTTTACTTATAAACAATGCCTAAATGATACTTGTAATATATATAATCATATATAATGCCTCTGCAGCACTAAACCAGATAGATAGATGCTTCAAGTAGCTTGATAACATTACAGACAATTCTTTTGGTGTTGGGAAGAAAATGGGCATATATCCTAAAAGTCATGAAATTAATCTTTATAAGACTCTAAATGGTGGCTTAATTTAAATCTTTGGTGTTAATGCCAGGATATTGTGCAGATGGACTTCCCAGATGAGGATGATGATGATAATGAAGAGGACTTGGTGGTGGACGAAGAGGAAAACGGAGGATTTGTAGCCCCAGAGCTCAGCAGCCCGAGTGACGTTCAAAGCAGTAGCGGAGAAGAGAATGCCTCCTCCCTCACCTACTCTTCTTCCTCTGACCATATCCCTCCGCCCCCAATGACCCCTCCACCACCCCCACCTGTACAGTTCAATGATCCGCCTCCCCCCCCCTCCAGCACCTGCACAGTCACAGCAACAACAACAGCAACAGCAACAGCAACAACAGCAGCAGCAAAACCCTAGTTACACCCCTGAGCATTCCCCAAGAGCATATGTGCCAGTTCGCCGGAAATCTGGCCCCCCTCCTCCACCTCCTCCCCGGAGTAATCCACCACCTAAACGCCACTCCTTACATAAGGTGTTGCCCACAAGAGACGATCTTCAAGTCCACGCTACCATAAAAGAGCTGAAAGCCTTCCAAGAACAGCAGGCTTACCAGGATAGACAAGCCTATGAGGAGCAACAAGCATTTAAGGAGAGGCAGGCATATGAGGAGCAGAAAGCCTTTGAAGAACAACAACTATTCCAAGAGCAGCAGGCTTTCCATGAACAGCAGGCATATCAGGAGAAACTTTTCAAAGAAAGGCAGGCATATGAAGAGCAGAAGGCATATGAGGAGCAAAAAGCTTTCGAAGAACAACAAATGTACCAGGAGCAACAAGCCTTTCAAAAGAGACAAGCATACGAACAGCGCCAAGCCTACCAAGAACAAAAGGCATTCGAACAGCGTCAAGCCTACAAGGAGCAAAAAGCACTTGAAGAGCTTCAAGCCTACCAGGAGCAAAAAGCCTATGAAGAGCGAAAAGCTTATGAGGAGCGTCAAGCCTACGAGGAGCAACAAGCATATCAAGAGCAGCAGATGCAACAGATTTACCAGAGCCACCATTCAATGCCTACCCAGCCAACGCAGCAGAAAGCACACTCACCATCGCCTCTCCAACAACTCCACCAATCCTTACCCCCACTCCCATCCCCAGACTCCAACCATCACCATCCCAGCCATCCTCTGTTGATGATGCGCCAAGCACAGCAGCAACAAGCCCACCAGAGTCATCACCAACGGCGCCAATCCCGTTCAGCCCCATCTCCTCACCAGCCATCGCCCCAACCAACATCTCATCCTAGCCAACAAGGTCAGTATGCTGAGGGCATCTACCAAAGCCATCAGGGTATGAGATCCCAGCCCCACCATTCTTCTGAGGAGATGCTCCACCAGATGCACCCAGTCCCAGTCCACCATTCCTCTGCTGAGGTTCTTCATCAGTTACAACAAACCCAGGGCCACCACTCATCAGCTGAGATAATCCAGCAGATGCAACAGGCTCATTCCCACTACTCATCATCAGAAATGCTCAACCAAATGCACAAAACCAAGGCCCATCATTCCTCTACCGAGCTCCTGCAGCAAGCTCATCAGATGCAGCAAATGCAGCCCCACCACTCCTCAACTGAACTCCTCCATCAAGCTCACCAGATGCATCGAGGACAACCACACCATTCTTCCACTGAGCTGCTCCATCAAATGCATAAACCTCAGGCCCACTACGCCTCCACAGAGCTGCTCCATCAAACCCATGTGATACACCAACATAAGGCCCATCACTCTTCCACAGAACTTCTGCATCAAGCCCCACCTGAACCAGCCTCCCTCCCAGTTCAGCTAAACCGGGACAGCCACTCCCATCAGAGTCGAAGAAGTCTTAAAGGTCAACAACAAATACAGCAAGGGAGACACCAAGAGCAGCAGATCCACCAAACCCATCACCCCCAACCCACAAAGCCCTCTCCTCAAAGACCCCACTCCATCCAGCAGACCCACCACCACTCCAGCACACCTCAAATCCACCATATCCACCATATGACCCCACAACCTCTTCCGCAGGACTACCAACACCAGATTCATGTTATCCACCCTCCCCAGCAGCCCAACAGACCTCAGCCCCTTCTCTCCACCTTTCAACCCCTCTCGCCACACCAACCCACCCTCTCCACTTTCCAGCCTGTACCACAGCACCACCACTCCCAACATCAAGTCCAATCCTCCACCCAGGCCACCCGTCCGCAGTCCCAGCCCTCACATCACCTGCTGCAGTCTGCACACCAGTCACAAACTCAGTCCCAACACAAGCATTCCCACGGCCAACCCCAGTCCCTCCCCCACTCTCTATCTGACCCAACAGAACACCTGGAGCCACCACCACCTCCACCCCTGCCCCCACCCTGCACCCCTCCACCCTTACCCAGGCCGTCGCTCTCTAGGATGGACTCCAACCATATGAGTGTGAAGAGGTTGCGCTGGGAGCAAGTGGAAAACTCAGAGGGGACCATCTGGGGACAGGTGAGCTTTGAGTGGTTCTGACGTGGGACCTTTGAATGTTTTGTATGGTATGAACATAGTGTTTGAAATTGACACAAATGAGACACGTGAAATTCAAATTAATGTTTCACAATGTGTATGTCTTTCTTAGCTTGGAGCAAATTCCGACTATGACAAACTGCATGACATGGTGAAGTATCTGGATTTGGAGATGCACTTTGGGACACAGAAGAGCTCAAGTTAGTACACGTGGTTGTCTGTAGTGCTTCATACGGCAGTATATCCTAACATCATAACATTTAAACTCTCAGTAAGCCCCTCTCACGTGCACAGTAAGTATTTTATACAGAATGACACTTGCATCAGTATGTTTGTGCATTTTATCATCCAGGTTCTTTGATCTCCTTATTCCTGGAGTGTGATTATTTAAAGTCATTAAAGTCCCAGTGTTTCACCTGAGAATTCAGAGTCAGCCAGATGTACCAAAACAAAAACTAAACCAAAAATACTCCCCCCATATTCAAGTTCATCTATACTATACTTGTCCTTGTTCATGTAATTCGGTTGTCTTGTCTTTAAGGGATAAATACATTGAATTAAACTAAACTGAATTAAATTGAATTTATTTGTATTGAATATGAATGATGCAATTTCACATACAAGAGAATTTATAGCTTTTGCTTATTTCCAATTCGTGTCCCTAGTTGGACCTTTCAGAAACATAAAACCACATAACATGAGATTTATCCACATTTATTCCTCTTTAATTTTCTCTTTGGATACCAGTACAATTTATGTTAAATGGGCCAACATCCTCATCATTGTCTATCCTGTGCTGTCTACTATGTACCTGCATAGCACCCTGGAATTTCATTAACACTTGTCTCGTTTGAAGTGCCTACTCTGGAGCCGCCCCCGCTAGAAACCTTTAAGAAGAAAGATGTTGTTGAAATTCTGTCCCATAAGAAGGCCTACAATGCCTGTAAGTCAGAAATTATTTTTGGGGGGTTTTGCCTTTTAAAATCATAATTTGTGACTATGTTGATACTTATTTTTTCCTCTTATTTCCAGAAGAATCGGCTGGTTTATGGTTAATTTTTAGGAATAAACTGATCAACTGCTTGTAGTTTGATTATAAATGCCTTATTGATTCTTTTAACCTTTAGCCATCCTGATTGCCCACCTGAAGCTGTCTCCTGGGGAGCTGCGTCAGGTGCTGATGAACATGGCCACCGATAGGCTGGAGCCGTCCCACATCAAACAGCTGCTGCTGTATGCCCCAGATGCAGAGGAAGTCAAAAAGTATGAAGAGTACAGACAGGACCCGAGCAAACTCAGTGATCCCGACCAGTTTGTGTTGCAGGTACAGTCAAAACAAAGTAAACAGTGTGGAATACCTGCTGTGTCTTTGTGTTTTTTTTGTGTTACCAAGTTCTTTTTGCTTCTTGTGTGTGTTCTACATCAGATGTTGTCAGTGCCCGAGTACAAGACCCGCCTGGAGTGCCTCCTGTTCAAGTGCTCTTTGCAGGAGAAGACGGAGGAGTTGAGGGGAGCGTACGACTGTCTCTACAAGGCTTCACTGGAGCTAAAGACGAGCAAGAAGCTGGCTAAGATACTCGAGGTAGCCTTTTGTAAAGCACAAGCACATTAAAAGGAAAAATGTATATTATTTTATATTTAAGAGAACCCCTGCTATTAAGATGATGCTTTCACAATGTTGTGTGATTTAGATTTGACTTATCGGACAAAAAACCTGCATTCTTGCAAATGGCCAGCAGGGGGCGACTCCACTGATTGCAAAAGAAGTGAGATTGTATAGACATATTTCCTCAGGACACATTTTCAGAATGAGCTTATGGTTTTGATTTCTAGTGTCAAATGTTCTTCAATGCAGTGTGACGTTCAGTTTGTAAATGAAGGGTTCACTGAGAGGAAAAAAGACAAAACATGATATAAGTGCGTGGCTACATGTGAACAGTAAGTCACTACAACTGTAAGCTATCAATCAGGACAGAGGTGTATGACTGCATACTCAACCTCTTGTCAATTTATGTTCAACTCTGGCTCCATTCAAACATCAATGTAACAGACAACATGCCAAATTCATGGCTTCAGATACTCCACAAACCAAAGTGTGTCGTCATGATGGCTACATCAACTTTTTTTTTAAAGGTATTTTTGAGGCTATTTTTGTCTTTATTGGATGAAAAGCTGAAGAGAGATAGGAAATGTTGGAAGGAGAGAGTGGAGGATGACATGCAGGAAACAGCCGAGGTCGTATTCGATCCCTCGGCTGCTTCGACGAGGACTATAGCCTCTGTACATGGGGCACGCAACATAACCGCTGGGCAATTTAGCCTCGCACAGTATGAGTGTGAGTCAGACGCACAGTATGACTTCATTTGAAGGTTCTTTTATTTTGAAAAAACAAGACATGAAAAACAAAAATTCATTATTTTTTTTAAGTGTTGCAAATGAGAATGCTGCGTTATGTCTTTCCTTAGTTTGTGTTGGCGATGGGGAACTACCTGAACAACAGCCAGCCTAAAACCAACAAGACCACAGGCTTCAAGATCAACTTCCTCACAGAGGTAAGTCTTACAGAAACAGATATCCATAACTAAATGTCTTCTTCTTTTTAAAGAGCCTCTTTCTTCCTTCTTCACATTTAATGCTAATGCAGTTATGACTTACTGTGTCTTCTGTAGTTGAGCACAACTAAGACAGTGGACGGGAAGTCGACATTTCTACATATTCTGGTCAAGTCGTTATGTCAACACTTTCCTGAGGTGTTGGATTTCTCCAAAGATTTAACCATGGTTCCTCTTGCAGCCAAAGGTAATTACACTTTCCTTCAACCTCTGTTTCATATCTTTGTTATATTTAAGAATAAACATAATCAAGATCTTTTTTTCTTTTTTTTCTTTTTACAGTCAACCAGAGGACTATCACATCAGATCTGAACGACCTTCAAACAACTCTTCAGGATATTCGCTCAGCCTGTCAGAAAATGCCCGCGACGGCTGAGGATCGCTTCGCTGCCGTCATGAGTGTATCCTGCACAAAAGGAAAAACAATGAAATATTAGTCGATATGATGTAAATCTTGTTTCCCTTGACCCCAGTATGCGTAGAACTTTCTGGAAAACAGTCATCCAGCAGTGCAGTCTCTGGAGTCACTGCAACAGAGAGCTATGGAAGAATTCAGCAAAACTGCCACTTTCTTCGGAGAAGACGGAAACTCCACCAACACCGAGGCTTTCTTTGGGATCTTTGCGGAGTTCATGGGCAAGTTTGAGGTGAGCGTGAACGATTGATTCACTCAGCCCAAACTATTCAACAAAACTGTTTGACAAAACAACTTCCCTGGCTGCAGATAAACACTTGCTTTGTCTGATGATTACCTCATTACTTTCTAGATTTTCTACTTTGCGAGTGTTTTGTTTTTAGAAAGCTTGTGCAGTGTCTAATGAGCACAGCCTGCATTTCAACAAGGCCAAGGTTTTGATAATCAGCTACAAACAGAAACAGAATCACTGTGTGGGTTCGGTGCTGCAGCCTGGCAGACTTCTGCGTCTTGTTATTGTTTTCAGAAAGCCTTTTTCAATAATTGAACGGCTGAGTATGAGCTCAACATTCAGATGAATTATTTTATGGTTCACATTCAGCCTTCACAGGCAGAAGTTGTTTTCTAGCGCCTTTAATTAACTGACATTCAAAATGTTAATTACCCCCCTGAAATCAGTTGTAATGATCATTCATTTATATGTTCAAAGTTAATTCAGTTTTTTATTAATACATGTTTTTGCAAATCACATTTATTCATTCTTTAAATCGCAAAATTTCAGGAATTAAATCTTTTATTATCCAAGCCTAATTTAAAAACATGAAATAAAAACACGATGTAAAATGTTAAAATGAAGCTTTAATTAACCATGAATATTCCATGAAACAAAATAGTTCATTTCAAAAGAGCTATTACAAACCACTGTACTGATAGCAGTATATTGACTCACATAAGTCACACACTGACTTTATCAGCGTTTCTCCTGCCAGCCCCCGAGAGTTATTCTGCAGAAAGTTCGAGTGAGCTGACCGGAGAACGCAGCACGATTTAATCAGGAGATTTCACCTCAAGCGAGTAGGAGAGGTGACGTTTATTCCCTGCGATCGGTGCATGACCATAGACACTATGCAGGCGATGGGTGCGATCTCTGTGCACATGATTAAACTGCTGCATTGTGTTTTCCGTCCTCCAGCATGTTCTTCTCTACTCTTCTGTTTTTTATTTGTTTGTTTTAAGATTTTTATTGGTGCCTTTATTGGATATGACAGCTGAAGAGAGACAGTAAATGCTGGAAGGAGAGAGTGGAGGAAAACGTTCATCAAAGGGCTGAGGACGAATTCCGACCCACTGCTGCTGTGATGAGGACTAAAGCCTCTGTACATGGGGCGTGCAGCCTAACCACAAGGCTATCCAGCGCCCTGTTTTTATTGTGATTCTGTTGAACTGCACATAGCATTAATGTAAATAGCCTCGTTGTCCGGCACTTAGCATGTCCCTTTTTTACGTCATGTCTTGCTTTAGGAGGCCCCCCCCACCCCCCCTGCCTGACAAGCATAGTCTCCTGTGTGAGCTGCATGTGTGAACATCCAGATCAGGAGGATTTCAGGGGCAGAGGCATTCTTCAGAAATTTCCGGCGATGCATATGTAAAATCGGCTATATTGTTTTTTTGTCTTTTGCACAGAGAGCTCTCGGTGAGCGGCAAGCTGCAGAAAACTCAAAGAGCCCCCGGAGTCCACGAATGGCCTCCCCCTTGGCTTGGTAACACTCATAAAACTCATGGAGATGACAGCATGGCTCCTTCATCAGACCTACTGTATGCAAATATACTGTATATACATGCAACCATTCACACCTGAAACTCAGCGCAGCATTTGAGCAAAAAAAGACTGGTTATTGTTTTTTTGATCAAAATGAAGGTGGAGCCTTCTGCATCAGAGATACACAGTTAGCTTTATATCAGTGGTATTATATGTTCTGTTTATTCTCTCAAGATGAAACTGAGTCTTTGTGGACGTCTTAAGCTTAAATATTTAAGACGAATACCTAAAAAGAAACTGTTTGGCTGTTAACGTACCTTTACCAAGTGAGACATAGTGACTCTGCAGCATCCTTTAAGTTTTCTTTCTGTAAGAGTTCAGTCGTTTGATTTATATTTATAGCTAAGAATAAGAAATAGATATGCAAAAATAAAGTAACTTTATCCTGAAATAGATATTGAATTCACATCGTTACCATTAGAGCCTGATATTATAGCCTATCACCATACATCTGTATCTGCATATATGTTTTCCTATAACAGCCAATATGATTTTTTTTTAATCAAACATGCAGAAAATGATGCTTGGGGTGGATAAAAACAACGTACATCAACACGCCTATTTCTAACGTAACTGTTTACAAAACTTCAAGCGCTGTCTGCAGCACATGTAGCAGAGCATGACGTCTGAGCCGGCGCTGCTCTGCACCACACTTAATGTTACATGTCCGGTAACACTTTAAATGAAGGTCACAATATTCACGGTGGGGGAAAAAAACATTTACGTAAAAACCGAGATTCTTATCTTCTGAGATTTTAAATCGATTCATAACTTCCAAAAATCGTTTTTTTATTTTTTGGCTAATCAGTCACTCCCTGCTAAGTGCTAATCTAGCTCTGTAACTCAGTAGAAAGCCAAATGGAGCAGCAAGAAATTCAGCCAGTCTCACAGATGACTGGAGGAGATGCTGAAGTACTAATTCAAAAATAGACTTTGAATCATGAATCCAGAGAATGACCCCAAGAATTGAAATCGAAATTGAATCGTGAGACACCCAAAGATTCCCAGCCCTATTTAATTTGTTATGCATAGAAGTGGGGCGGCTTTGGCTCAGTTGGTGGAGTTGTCGCCTCTCAACCAGAAGGTCCAGGGTTCGATCCCCAGCTGAGCAACATGTCCGATGTTTCCTTGGACAAGACACCTAACCCCACATTCCTTCCGTTGCTTCGGTGGCGGTATATGAATGGATTAGTGTTGTACTTACTCTCTGATGTACGTCGCTTTGGATAAAAGCGTCTGCTAAGTGAATTGTAGTATAGCCCTTATAATGTAAAATTAAGCAAAGCATAGTAAGATCACAATTCATGTTCAACAACTTCCTGACTTACCATCAATAAGCAGAAATTAAGAGAGTATTGAGGGGAAACTCTTAGTTAATTGCCTATGAGCTATAGATAATAAGTGCTGTATCATGACTAATAAGCAGCCAGTATGCTACTAATTAGCATGCTAATTAGCAACTAGTTAATGATAAATATTGTGACCTTTGTTTAAAGTGTTAACAGCTGCTCTTAACAAAAAGTTACCTGCTGAATAAAGCAGCTCCCCGAGTGAATGTGCAGAGCTGAATTAGGCGCAATCGCCAGAAAAGAGTCAATATCAACCCTTACAATCCAGTAGCTGCCGCCCTTTTTAAAGAATGTTTTCTTTTCCGTTTTTAAATCTGCTGCCATCTAAAAATGTTTTAGGACAGACTCTAATTCATGTTCACTTGAAGGTTTGTAAGAATCCTCCAAAGGTGATTCCTCTGAGTTGACATGTCATGTCTCTATTTTTGTAAGCTGCCCACCACACTGAATGTAACATAACTTCTGACTTAGTGTAGCCTATGTTTTCCTCAATAGTTTTTTAATTTCCTGCATTATATTTATGCCTTGATGTAAGAATATCCTCAGCATTCCTCCCATGGCGGTTATAATGCTGTTATTCTGTATGATACTTACCTTCGGATGCTAGTAACGTGTATGTATGAGACCATGTATAGTGGGAACGTGGCACCTGTTTTTATAAAACATCTTTGTAACGGTTCATTCTTGACTCGTATAAAGTCATGGACACAACATTTACAGGAAGCAGAAGTGGGATCATGTGGAGCTAACAGCGGGCAGTGTGCAATATGTGTTAAGATGTGTTCCACTGTTATTCTATCTAAAGTATAGCGGACGTAAATCCTTTGCACTGTACAGACAGAGAGTTGATTTAAAGAAAACAGATACAGCTGCTCCATAAAGTACTGTATGAAGCACTTTGTTCATCGTGTGTGTAAAATGGACCGACTGTCAAATGATTCCGCTGAGAGGACGGCGACACCTTTAAGTTTAGTGTAGCAGAGCAGAGTCGTTTATGTTGCTGAGTCAAACACTACGCTTCAGGTGATGTTGTTGAACGGGTAAATACATTCTAATGATAGAAACAATGTACCCAGGTAGTTTTTTTTTCCAGCTTAAATTACTGAATGTAAACCTCTTAAGCGTTGCTGTCCAATTAATGCCTATAAAGTGTTAAGTCTGTATTTTGTATTGTATCCTAACAATGCTGACAACTATAAAGAGCGGTAAAACATCTGATGTACCTGGGTGTCTGTGTTTATATCATACATGGTCTCACAATGAAATCAACAGTAATCGAGTGATGAACATTTGCAGGACAACACGTCATCACATCAAAGACCTCAGCGACAGCAAAGATTTTCTTTTACCCCCAAACAGCTCCTGCAATTTATCTGTACACCATGATATCTTTTAGAGGTTCTTGAATCCAGTTTTTGTTCCTGATTCGTGTTCTAATGTCGAGATTTTTACTGCTTTATTACACTTACCTTGTATAGCTTTGCATTCTATAGTGAAGTAACCTTTACCTAAAGCTGCAGCATGGCTCACAGATAATCCTTAGAATCCTTTATGTTTGAAACTGCTTTTCTCTGTGATTATACTATTTTTAATTATCTTAACTTTACATTTCAAACAGTACAACGTTACAACAGGTGATTTTTAAAACTCTAATTTCTGACATTTTGCGAGCTTTGACAAATGTTACATCTTAGACAAACCATGGTGCTGCTGTTTGCTCATGTTGCACGCTTATTTACCTGAAACCAAATCTTCTTTGCAGCTCTGGGGCTGCCATTATATAGAAATATATTGTTTTTGTAAGCCACTGTATTTGAGAAGAAGATGTTTACTTTTTGGAGGTCTTCTAAGTGATAATGAATTTGGTTTCTGTTGCTTGATTAAAGGCCATATCAGAGGCATTTCTAATGCTTGTATCAGTTTCTAAATAACTTCTACATCTTTAGATTTGCTGCGTACACACCTGCCAGGGCTGCTGTCACTTTATCTGTTAGTGCAGTAAAATCTCAGATTAATATTTGTTTTCATGAGATAAGCCAGTCTCTTCTGGAAACACAAAAACACGCTAATATGTCCCTGCAGTTGTTTTATAGTCAGTTAGTTACTTTATTGTCCCCGTGGGGAAATTCATTTTCACAGCTGTACAGGCAGGGAGACACCATAGCACACACTCACACATATAACACACTACAGTCATTGTTTTAGCAAAGTACAGATGTCTATTTCAGACCAAGCTTACATATTGTTCAGAGTATTGATGGATGTGGGGATTAAACTGTTTTTAAAACGTACTCTGTTGTATCTGATGGACCTGTATCGTCGACCAGAGGGTAACAGGGAGAAGCAATGGTGCAGTGGGTGGGTGTGGTCCTGTGTTATTGCCTGTGCGATGCGTGTAATGGCCTTAGTGTTTAACTGTGTGAGGTTGGGAGTGGGGAGACCAATGATTTTAGCTGCTATGGAGGCTATTTTAGTGAACATGTTCCGGTTTTTGACTGTGAGCATTGTCATGAAACAGGGAGAACAGTATAGAAGGATTGGCTGGATGATACTTTTATATAACATTAACAGAAGGTGTGGGGGAACCTGAAGTCCTTTAAGTTTACGGATTACTGAGAGTCTTTGGTTGCATCTTTTGTGAATGTCCGTTGTGTGTGGGTCGAAGCTAAGTTTATTGTCAAGTGTGACTCCCAGGTATTTGAAATGCTCAACTATGTCGATTGTGGTATTGTCAATGATGATGGGATGAGGTGTTGTGATACCAAAAGTCATTTCTTGGGTTTTCTTGGGGTTGAGTTGAAGGTGGTTACGTTGACACCACTTGGTGAAGTGTTCTATTGAGTTCTGATGATGTGCGAGGGAGGTGCTGTCCTTGAGAAGTCCCAGTATGGCGGTGTCGTCTGCATATTTGATGTACACTGTAGTGGGTGATGGGCTGGTGCAGTCATTTGTATAAAGTGTATACAGGAAAGGACTTAACACACATCCCTGGGGGGCTCCATTGTTGGAGATAAGTGGAGCTGTTGTAGTACTGCCGGTCCGAACTGTCTGCTGTCTGTTGGATAAGAAGTTATGGATTAAATGAATCAGTCATTAAGTATTGTTATACTGCTGCTCATGTGTAACTGAAATGTGTTTAAAACTCACTTAGTAATCATTGATTTCTTCCACTGGCAGCACGAGTGTGTTGTTCACACACGTCTCTGTTAAGAGTCATAAATCCCTTACATTTTAACCCGACACTTGTACACACGACGGGGGAAAGTGGAGTTTGATCTTAAGGCGAGTGGAGGAAGCTTCAGGGGAATGATTGTTCAGTTGTAATTTCTGGCATGTTGCTTTGTTTGGTTCAGACCACCTCGAGGCTGGACTGACACACAGCTTGATGACCGACTGAGTGGTGAGTTTATCAACAAACTGACAAATGATACCACATATAGATAGCATGAAGACACTGAGAGTTATTGCTTCTACTGTTTTTTACATTGTTGTTTAAATAGATTTACTATTTTTAATGCAACTGTGGCTCATTTTAATGGCTTTCTAGTGACACCACAACAAAGACGAGACGTTTTTAGTCCAGATACAAATATTCAGCCTGTCAACGGTCCACCTCAAATAACAACAGTGAACACATATCTCCTGTATTTCCTTGAAAAGATTAGCATAGATTTTTTTTTAGATTGAACAGGCACAATAGGAAATGTCAGCATGTGTCTCAGAGTCTTACCTACAGATGAATAAACACGGCAGCAGTTTGTTAATATCAGGTTTGGGCTGATTTAATGTGTGAACATTTGTATTTACTGGAATTACAGTTGGCTGGCATTACATCCAAGAGATGCACACGTTTTCTTTTATTCCTTTGTTAAAAAAAACTTGTTGAAAAATGAACCTGAATGCAAGAATCTGACAGGAAGAAGTTAAAGAAGTTGTGTTCACAGAGGAGGGGTTGGATTATTGGAGTAAAGATGAAAGGCATGGCAGGTCTGGATGTCTGGCTGGAGCCACAAAAGGATTTGAGGCAGATGAACAGGTGGGCAGGAGGTCAGACCTGGAATGGTCCTGGAGGCAGGATCGTAGGGACTTTTGCAGCAGCTCTACATTGGAAAACCGGCTTTTGCAACAATTCTGCAGGAACAGGTTTTTTTTCTGCAGCAGGAACAGGGGACTCTTGTTGCAGCTTTGCAGGAAAAGGGAACATTTTCACAGAAATTCACACCAGTAAAAGGGAACTTTTTCTGCAGCAGGAACTATGTTTCTTTGAATGACTGTTGACAGCTCCAAGGATTCAGGGAATACGGAATCAGAACAGGCTGTTCAAGGGCTAGTTGACTTGGAAGCTTACAGGAAGTTATCAGACTTGGGGTTAGCAGGTTGAAGTAAAGGCTAGAAGCTTTCATGCTTCTACTTTTCAGGATGATAACCAGCATGACAAGATGCTGATGCACAAGGTGGCCAGAGTGGTGGTTAGCCCAGACTTGAGAACAACTGATGATCTGGCTGAAGGTCATGATGCAGTGCAGGGTAGCAAGGTGAACTGGTTAGGCAGGTGTGCATAATTATCAGGGAACCGGGAGTCGAGGAGGGATGGCACGCCCACACGACTTACACAAAACACACGGACAGGGAGTCAGACAGGAGCACAGGATACAGAGAGAAGGGGGAAACACGGCTTTAGCCATGACAACAACAACAGAAGATCAAAGTGCCTCAAACTTGAGGTAAAGAACAGTATTTAAGTTATTTCTGAAAAATGACATTTTTATCTTTGGGGACGTTACAGGTGTCTTAACCTTATTAACTACCAACACAGCAGTTGACAGAATGGACCCTACAAATGGCCCACAAAGGACCAGCATGTCCCCTTCTCCATCTCCCCCCACAGGGGGCACAGCTATTCTGGTTACTTGGGACATAGTGGTGCTGGTTGTCTACTTTGTGCTGATTCTGGCTGTTGGCTTCTGGGTGAGTACAACAGAGGAAAACAGGACTGTGTGCCAATATTTTCACCAATCATTTTATACATTATGATCTCTGTAAATGAGAGTTGAGGGTTAATGGCTTGAAATCAAAATATACCACACTGAGTTTTGCCTCTTTGTCCTGTAGCTTTTGCAATATCAAGCAAATTCTAGTTATGTCCTTCCACTGGAAAAAGTCAGTATGAACTTTTTCTTCTTCTTCTGACGCTCTAAAGACGCCTCTCTTCACACTTTGAAGTTTGAGAATGAGCGTTTTTCTGTCTTTAATGGAACTTCTCAAAACAAACCTTTAAAGAATTTGGTGACAGTGATAAATACAGAGAAAGGATTTGAGTTTTAATGAAGAACAATTTGTTCATTTAAGCTCAGTGCTTAATTACAGATACTGAAGCACATCTTTTCTTAAGTTGTCTTTTTAAAAGATATATCATTCTTCTGCCAGTCCATGTTCAGGACAAAGCGCAGCACGGTGGATGGATATTTCCTGGCTGGGAAGAGCATGACCTGGTGGCCGGTAAGTCACACAAATCAATGTAGATAGTAGTGGCTGAAATTTAAAGGTCACATATTGTGAAAAATACAATTTAATTTTTCAAACACTAATATATGTCCCTAGTCTGTCTACAAACCGCCCAATGATGAGAAAGGTCCATCCTCTCCGTCTTTTGCCTGCTCCACTTTTCAGAAAATGTGTGCTCAAACAGACCGTTTGGAGATTTTCCCCTCATGACATCACAAAGGGCAGTAACCCCTCCCCCAGTTGGGTGACACTCCCACAGCTAGATGTTTGTTCTGCCCTCTGAGTCTGCCTTCTCACCGTAAACAATAGGGCATGGAGAGAGAAAGCCTGAGCCACCCAAGCCCTTCCAGAGAGGGGCGTGGTCAGACAGCTCATTTACTGCCAGCATGTTTAGAGACATTAAAAATAATAATTTTGAAATAATAATCTTGTCTCTGATGGTCTTGTTTACTTTTATGGGTCATATAGAGGCATCAGTATTAATTTCAGTCTCTTTTATAACAACCGAAAAATTCCTCACAGGAGCTTTAAGTATGTTTTTTAACACAGACCGCACAGACCGCCATTTTAGCTCCCAACAAGACCACACCGGTGCCCTCTTCTTATTCTGACTCTGATCTATATGTAGGTGGGTGCCTCGCTATTTGCCAGTAACATCGGCAGTGGACATTTCATCGGCCTTGCAGGGTCAGGAGCTGCTGCAGGAATTGGAGCTATTGCATATGAGTGGAATGTGAGATATTTTCGGCATATATTATGCTCTTAACACTTGCTAATATATTTTTTAAAAAGTGAAGTTTGACTCTAAAGTTGGTATTTGATCATCCACAGGGTATGCTGATGGTGCTGCTGCTGGGCTGGCTCTTCCTGCCCATTTACATCGCGTCTGGGGTAGAGCTTGAATACATGAAATATCACACCTGTGCACTTGCATCATTTTTTTCATCTTTTGACTTTTTTCCTCCTCCAGGTTAAAACCATGCCAGAGTATTTACAGAGGCGGTTTGGTGGCAGAAGAACGCAGTTATTTATAACCGTTTTGTCCTTATTCATCTACATTTTCACAAAGATATCGGTATGACACAAACCCACTATCATCTTTACACTATGTTAAGCCAAATCAGTGTGTGTTGCATGCTGTTTCATACTTGATATCTGCAACATATGTGTCCCATGCGTATGTTTTTCTGTGTAGGTGGACATGTACGCAGGTGCACTTTTCATTCAGCTGGCTTTAAAATGGAACATCTACCTGGCTGTGATCTTGCTGCTGTCAGTCACTGCTCTCTACACTGTAGCAGGTGATCTTTCTTCTTGTCTCGCCCTTTAAAAACATTTCTGCAGCTTACAGATAGGAGTGGTGTGTTTTATTCTTCTGCTAGTCTTTGACTTTGTGGTTTCCCAGGGGGTCTGGCTGCAGTTATCTACACAGATGCAGCTCAAACGGTGATCATGCTGGCAGGATCTCTCACCCTCATGGGCTTCAGTGAGTCAAATGTGACAGCTGAACATTAAACACTGCCGTTAACAGCAGCTTGTAGTCCAGTTTATCTGACCCAGATGCTTTCATTGCTTAGGCTTTGCTGAGGTCGGAGGCTGGAATGCTCTGATGGAAGGATACTTTAAGGCCATCCCTTCGATACGTGTCCCAAACTCAACCTGTGGTCTCCCACGAGAAGACTCCTTCCACATCTTCAGAGACCCGGTTAACTCAGACCTGCCCTGGCCTGGAGTCATCATCGGCATGTCCATCCCCTCCATGTGGTACTGGTGTTCTGATCAGGTGATATAGTAAAAAAAAAAAAAAGGAAGCAATTTTTGGGAAGAACTCTTCCAACAAATGTAACAAAGACCTGGATATGCCAACACGGACATACCGTATTAGTTCTACTAATATTTAAAATATCCTGAAGTTTGTCATCTCTTGAAGATAAAAGTGTAACAACATTCTTCCGGCTTGTTTATGCAGCTGTACAAGTTTCTCTGAAGTTATCTAGAAAAGATCTTTCGTTTAAAAATCACATCTTCAGAATTTGGCATTTTATGCTCTTCAGAAAGGTTGCATATTCCTTTTTTACTGTCTACTCAAGTTACGCCCAATCTCAACTCAAGGAGTCAAGGAG
Organism: Tautogolabrus adspersus; assembly: GCA_020745685.1. Taxonomy (NCBI): domain Eukaryota; kingdom Metazoa; phylum Chordata; class Actinopteri; order Labriformes; family Labridae; genus Tautogolabrus; species Tautogolabrus adspersus. Next base: position 4,448,949 of record CM036553.1, read on the forward strand.
TCAAGGACTTTGAGTTGCGTTCCCGGTGAATGTGGAAGTGCTTAGAGTCTTTTAACTGCCAAATCTTCAAATCTGTGAGGGCTCTGATGTAGAAAACGAATCTACATTTCTGCAGATTTTCCCATGGGACTTCCCCAGAATCCTACTTTGACTGGGCCACCCGTTTGGAGGATCATAGCCTCCGTACACGACCTAACCGCTAGACGAGCTACAAGTTTGAAAAAATAAACTATGGGCGCTGGTTTAGCTCAGTTAGTAGATCAGGTGCCCACATACATACAGTAAGCTTCATTCCTCAACGCACTTATTGCTGGTTACGATTCAAGGGTTGCCAGCATGTCCCTCACTCTCTCTCCTCACATGCATGTCATTGCATTTGTTTTGGTCTTTTGCATTCGTTTTTGTACATGCATTGTTTCTGCATTTGCAGCACATTTTTTATTTAAATGGTTTTTGTTGTTGCTGGTCAGTTGCACTTTTTGGCTACCATAGGATTACGATTGAAAGATAAAAATATGCTGTGTTACAGATCATTATGAAGTTAAAGATTGAGACGATGATTTTAACAGGAAAATGTTTACTTGGAAAATAGTACAAGTGAGAACTAAGTCATTCTCTTAAGGCGCGGTCACACTGGCAATCCGTACCGTGCCCAAACACGCTTCAACCCTATAGTCTAGTTCGTTTGGCCAGTGTGACTGCTCCGTACCGTGCTCAGGTACGCTACACTTCCTCGGCTTTGGCAAGGAAGTGTACATAGACCGCTGTACAACCTGACCTCTTTTTGCTGACAGTCGAGTCGCCCCCTGTTGGCCTTTGTAAAAAATGCACATTTAAGGCACTTCCACATTGGCTTCACTTTACAGATCTGTGCCCTAAGTTTATTTTTTAAGTCCAGTCTTTATTTTATATGGTATCAGCGTTTTTCTTTGCATAGCTACCAAACAGGACACAACTCATGGTTTCAAAGAGCATTTCCTGTCTTCTCAGAAACAAACTTCTGCACTTGAAACCTTTACCCCTTGATACCTGCCAGGTGTCTTTGCGATAACAATATTATTCATGATGTTCACATCCCTTCTGACTCATATGCATGCTAGTACTTTAATTTAATTATGCTCCTCTGCATGTCTTTATAACTCATTAACCAGCAGTTCGAGACAGTTCACTGAAGAGCAGCTGCGGTTGTGTTTTTCTGCAGGTGATTGTGCAGCGATCCCTGGCTGCAAAGAACCTGACCCATGCCAAAGGTGGCTCACTCATGGCTGCATATCTCAAGATTCTGCCTTTCTTTGTCATCATGCTGCCTGGCATGATCAGCAGGATACTTTACACAGGTAAGACATTTATGTCTCATTCAGTAGAACCAGAGTAAATCCAATAGATATATACTTAATGTTACTTCTGTAAAATAGTAAAGTAATGCAGTTTTAAATACAGGACAAACTGATTGCATTCAGGTGATGATGGTGTACTGAATTCTCAGGAGTTTCAATGATATCCTGTAGATGATGTGGCGTGTGCAGACCCTGAGCTGTGTAAACAGATTTGTGGAAACCCAGTGGGTTGTTCAGACACCGCCTACGTCAGGCTGGTGATGGAGCTGCTGCCTGCAGGTGAGACACTTTCCCCTTTCTTTCACCTCTTGTCCTACATTTTGAGCTCTGTTTTTTTTGTGTGAGATGATCTCTGTGGTTTTCCTCCTAGGGCTACGAGGTTTGATGATGGCTGTAATGATTGCTGCCCTCATGTCCTCGCTGACCTCCATCTTCAACAGCTCCAGCACAATTTTCACTATGGATCTGTGGAAGAGTGTCAGGACCAGCGCCTCTGAGTGGGAGCTAATGATTGTGGGCAGGTTTGTGACCTTTTTGGTGTTTTAATTGAGCAAAGAACATTTACAGACCTTGACATTGCAGCTAAAACCCTGAAAAAGAAAGAATACTGGAGTCAGATGTGCCACATTTTGGTATAATATACCCCACCCTCTCATTTGGGATGAAAGAGTAAAATCATATTCTCAGTACAGCGAAGAGTTGATGATGTTGCTACGCAGGTCAATATTAGGGGAGATTTCACTGGAGAAAGTATTTAGCCCTAGTGATTTTTTTCTTTTCTTTCTGCAATAAAAATGTTCACAAGATTTATTTTCCGTATAACTGAGACCGTTATTCTATTTTTAAGGATTTGTTTTTGTGTTTGAGGGTAGGAAATTGGGGGGGAGAGAGGGGGGAAGGCATGTGAGGGAGAAGCCACAGGTTGGATTTGAACCCCGGGCTGTCTGCTTGGAGGACCAAGACATGGAGCGAAATATAACAGCTAGACCATTTTTGGTTGCGACTGTGGCTCAGTTGGTAGAGTCGGTAGTCTCCTAACCGGAAGGTTGGGGGTTCGATCCCCAGCTCCTGCAGCTACATGTCCGATGTGTCCTTGGGCAAGACACTTAACCCCAAGTTGCTCCCGCTGCTTCGTCGGTGGCGTATGAATGGGATTAGTTACTTCTGAGGGATTATAGATGAGGTTTATTTTCCCTTCAGGGTGTTTGTACTGGTGCTGGTGGTGGTGTCGGTGCTGTGGATTCCCGTCGTCCAGGCCAGTCAGGGTGGTCAGCTCTTCATCTACATCCAGTCCATCAGCACCTACCTCCAGCCTCCGGTCTCCATCATCTTCCTCTTGGGCTGTTTCTGGAAGAGGACCAATGAGAAGGTAAGGTGGTATACAAACTGACGAATATGCTTTAATCAAGAGTGAAATAATTATTTTGTTCCTCAATGGCTCTTCCCTCCTCGTCCTCTCCAGGGTGCATTCTGGGGTCTTGCTATCGGCCTGGCGATTGGCTGCGTCCGCATGTTATTGGACTTTATTTATCCTGCGCCCCTGTGCTATGAGGAGGATAACAGGCCAGGGGTGTTAAAGTACGTCCATTACCTTTACTTCTCCATGCTGCTGTCAGTCATCACTCTGGTTGTGGTGGTGATCATCAGCCTGGCTACAGAGGAGCCCAAACCTGAACAGGTGAGGACTTTAAATCAGGTCGAAGTTAAAGTTTCAGGTTTATTGTAAAACAGGGAATATAAAGACCTCTTCTTGTTTCACTGATTCAGATGTAGAAACTAAAGCTCACTTTTCAATTTTCTCTTTCAATGACTCTCAAAAAACTGTGTGCTAACCATTTCTGAAAACTTTTACTTACCAAAAAGATCTTAATGTTTCCTCCTCTGATTTGAAGCACCCTTAGGTGTTAATAACACCTCGGAGTACCTTAAAGCCAAGTTTGCATTTGACTGATTGACTGATGAGGAGGAGATATCTAATTATCCCAGATCTTTTATCATCACTTCTGTTTTGCAGATTAGTCGTCTCACCTGGTTCACAAGGTTTGACCCAGTAGAGCCCAAAGAGCAGGTCTTAGTGGAGCAGAGTAAAACCACCCCAGAGGTGATAACTACTCAGACAAACAGGACGGACGTCACAGGAAAAGATCAGGAGAGGTCCAGTGGAAAAGCCTCTCATTCAAGAAAAGGTGGGTCACTGTTGATGTCTCACTTTCAGACTCTTTGTCAGAGCTTCCTGTTAACACACCCTCTCTTTCTCCTGAACTCTTCAGACTCTTCCTCCTCCACGCCCAGCGTCCAGAGCCAGTCTAGGCTCATTAGCGCCCTCTACTGGCTGTGTGGGATGGAGCGAGGGGACGAGGGAGATAAAAATCCAGCAACGCCTCTGGTAACCGAACAGACAATCTCCTCTATGGAAGAAAATCCCAGTATGCGACTCATCGTCAACATTAACCTCCTCATTTGTCTCAGCGTGATCTGCTTTATGATTGGCTACTGGGGCTGAAGGCAGGTTATGACACATGGTGTATGTTTTGGTTAAAGTTGTTGTGTACAGATATTTACACTTTATTTTTGTCTTATTATGCCCCTTAAACTAACTCAATAAAACAGATATAGCCAAACAATGAGGTGACCTTCTTTGCAACGCAGATTTGCTTGACATTTTTTTTTTACTTGCAAATTAAATCTTGTGAAAAATTGTAATTATATTAAGTAAAATTCTACAATATTGATGCATCACAAGAAGATCTTTTGTAGCCTAGGATGCTAAATTTGAACGCTTAAGATACAGTTTTAGAATAAAAGCTCAATTTGTAGTGTTTTAAAAAAATAATAAAACCCAAAGTACCGCTCTTTAACCGACTATGATCATGTTTGGTATTTCACCTTTGTGTGTAGAACTTGAATAAACTTTAAAATCTCGACATAAGAACTTATATTGACATAAGGGGATGATGAGAAAAGCTGACCACAGTGTAAAATATTGAACAATCTTTAATAAAGGGTAGAGATGCATTGTATGATGTGCAGAAAAGCCAACATTAAAATGATGAGAACAAATGAAAAGACGATCAAAGAGCTGGAAAATAAAAACACCCAAACAGGCCGTAGCAAAAATAAAAAACAAAAAAAACACAAACAAGAATTAAATGTTTGAATTACTTGGCTGTTTTTGATCACAACTGCAAACTTTAAACTTTTAAATTTCTTTAAAAAAAAATCCCTTCGAAGGAGGAAAGCTAACATTTGGGCTGTTTCAGAAATAGAATAAACTTCAGATCAAAAACAATCAAATTCGACCCCCTGGATTAATAGAAGGAAAACTCCCTGAAATACCAGAAATGACAGCGTATCTGCTGTGAAGGCGACACCGCTGGGAGACTCCTGCACTTTCATATTGCACTCGTAACAAAATATTTGGTCATCAACATCCATATTAGAAGCCTTAGCAGCTCTTGATTTGAATTACATAATCCTTTGGCCCACTTGCATTTCTTTGGTCCTTTAAATTTGCACATTTAGTGCGATGCTGGAGTGTGTGGTAAAATCTGAAAAGTTTGGCCAGTTGAATCTGAGGGGGGAATTATTTTGAAAATCCCAGAAAGTGATTCTGTTTCACGGTGGATTCTCATTATCATCAGAGACTGGCTAACACTTAAACATCTCCACACACGTTATCAACTCTGACTTGGTGCTGAGACCAGATTTACAGACTGACTCAAAACACACTCATAGCTTTAAACCTTTAGCATCAATAGCCAGATGCATTGATGCTCTTGGAGTGCGGCCCCTGCATACTCAGTTGTTTATTAAGGATAAATTAGCCTCAGGACTAGTGAGGCTCTGCAGCCCAAACAACAGGGGTTTGATGTGAAATCTGATGCCCATCAGGAGTTTTGTTACATGAAGTTTCAGGTTTAAAGTCTCAGCAAAACAGAAGAAAATGTAGCTGTTGCGTCCCCAGAAAGCAGCCTGGCATCATGGGAGTTTAGAGATTGAGCTGGAGTTTGAGTTACCTCTGAAATTTGATTCTAAACATTCAAAACTGCTCTGTTGTCCACCCTGGAGGGAGGAGGATTTATATGTTCTTTCTCACAGCTTGGTGCTCTCATTCTGGATCTTAAGGTCCGGGGGCGGATCTGTGGCGGTGGCGACTGCAGCAGGCTCTTGACCAGCAGAGCTCTCCTCTTCTTGGTCAACAATCACCTCCGGGATGAAGGCTCGACCAATACCCTTTAGGACTAGGCCTCCGTCTGTGCACGACATTAGGGGGGACAGGTCAGATAAATAAATCTGTTTAGAGAATCATACATACACTGTTTCAACCTGGGAGCACAAACGCCACCTTTACACACTCAGTAAGACACCAAGGATTGATCTTTGTTTGAATATTCTTAATACTGCAAAGATAACAGTTAAGTCACTTTTTTGTGTAGATGCAGTTTTTTGAAGGGGTATCCTTGGTGTATTAATCTGTTAGTGCAACACATTTTCTGCATAGACCTGTTACACAGTGCACACAGACGGTTTAAAAGGCATGTTAGTTATCACAGAAAACTATTAGCAGGCAAAAAGCTGTCAGACCTCAGCATCAGGGGAGGGGCGGGGTATCCCAAGCATGTTAGTTCTGGTGCATATAAGGTTAATGTGAAGGGGAGATGCATACTAACATACATAAAAACATGTATACAGTATGTTTAAAGCCAACTATAGCACACAAAAGGAGCAAACAACAACGTCTATGTTTCCCTTCAACACAACAGACACACATGCAGTGGACACAGAAGCAAGACCAAAGGCATCAGCCAATCAAATCCTTACCATTACCTGCCTTGCAAAGCTCATCTTATAGGCAGGCCGGCATTTCAGACATCTGCAATATTTACACATTTCCTGTCATGCATCAGATCACCAAAATAAATGTGTGAAGCTCTACGACACAGTGAAACCAAAAGCAGGAGAGCTACAAACAGCATCGCCCTGAGAGGAAGCACAGATCACTAAATACTGAATATCAGAAGAAGTCCAGCGAGTCGTTAAACGCCTACACATAAAAAAACTTACAAACATCTCTAAAGATGTTTGTTTTATATAGATGCCTGAAATTACAAATTCAAAACACAGCAAAAAATACTAAATCAAAAATTAACAAATTCTATAATGAAGTACAGTTAACAATTCAATTTATGTGACACTATACATCTCTTTGTTACTACGACTGTGATAAAAAATATCACACTTCACAGTCCAGGACATTGACAGATGTTAGCAGTAGTTACTTTAAGAGTTGTCCAACTTATAATCAACAAAGACATTTTTCCTTTTAACGGTTAGATGAAACCAGGACGTTAACAAATGTTTGTTGATTTGAATATGATTAGTTAAACAACTGACTCTTTCTTATATTTACATTTTATTTTGAAGGAGTGGGGTGGGGTAGGGAGGGTCTGGACCTGTGGAATAGTTTGTTGGATGGAGGCGGGAAGGGCTTGGTGTTTTTTGTTTTGTTTTGTTTTATGGAGAGGTGTAGTGTATCTGTTGTGTTTTGTTTGTCTGTTCTGTGCTACTATGTCTCGTCTTTAGCTCTAAATGACATTACTTTAGTGACTCAGCAAGATTTTGCTCTTTGAGAGTTTGAATTTGAAAACCTTGATCATACAGGATGTGCACAAATAAACACGTCTAATATAGTAATGCTTTTTTGATACAGTTTCAGTACACTCAAATGTTATACTTACTTTACAAATATAGTTAGCTTTTGATGCATTACTCAGAGTCTTTATATGTAATGATACTTCACACTATTTTGTATTCAACCTATTTCTACAGAAGCATTGAGAACCAGGGTTTGTGAGGCAGAGAAAACAGACTGTTTACCTGTTATGATCTTGGAGGCGGAGCTGAAGAGGCCATCACTGTCCTCATTGGCTGCAGGTTGCGGTGGCGGCGGCAGGCTGGGTCGGGGCTTTGGCTTGGGAGCCGGTCTGGAGGGTCTAGGGAGGGACCCTGAGTGGTGGAAAGACAGCGGGTTGGCGTGCGGAGCATCGTGAGGTGGAGTGTCTGGAGGGGTGGGAGTGCTGGGGGGAGAGGGCTCAGACTCCACCTGGGCCTGGTGGGCTTGAGGGGGCTGCGGAGGAGGGTGGCTCGGGGCGTGGATTATGTTGTCTTTGCTTGGGTGGCGCCTGGGAGTGATGGGTGGGTGATGAGTGGAGCCGGGTGTCTGGGTGTTGCTTGGCTGGGAGACAAAGGGGCTGGCCTGTCTGGGCGGGGCGGGGGCCTGCTTCTTGGTGCCTTCAAAATAAAAGCACAGTTATTATATGAAATACATCAGTGTTTTCAAGATGGGGGTTGTAAGGGGGCGCCTTACAACCCCCGGTGTTGGATGAAATGAATCAAAGTATATCTAATTCTATGCATTATTTCTCTATACCAGTCTTTCAATTGGAAGAACAACAACAACACTCTAGCCAATCAGAATAAAAAATTAAATTGTATGTTTAATTTTTTATATTTTGCATTGTCATGTACAAGGAATTTCAGAAAAAATCCAAAAGAGGTCCCCCAGCAGAGGCTAATGCCATATGGGGGTCCTTGGCATTGAAGAGTTTGGAAACCCCTTATAATAAGCTTATAATCAAAACAGAAATACACATCTCTCACCTCTTCGAACCATGTGTGGACTCGGCCCCCTGGATCCACCCTGAGAGTGAGGGGTCCCCACAGAAAGATGGACTGAACCATTCCTCTGAGGAGGAGGGGTGGACATCAGCTCACGGGCCGGGCTGTGAAAATACAACAAATCAAAATCTTAATCAATTAACATTTCATCCATGCTCAATATTTACCAAGTTGTGCATCACTGGAAGAAAAAGCATGCAAACTATTAAACTGCGATTCAGAGGATAGTAATCATGTTAAATGAAGGTTATCACACAAGAAAAAAATCCAAAGAACACTTTAAAGATGAATCTGAGGCAAGGATGCAAAATCAGTTTGTGCAGAAACGTGTGACATGCAAAATCAGACATGACCACAATGCAGTCGCTTAGACTGCAGCGCTTACAGGCAAGGAGGAGGAAGGAGAACATAAATATATTTATAAAAATAGGTAGACTTCAGTCAATCATAACAACAAGCAGGACGAAGGAAACGAAGCATTACATGATTTTTGCTGCAACACAGACTTAATTTGTTAAGTAGAAGCCAAATTTAGAGTCTGGGACGTAGAAGACGTTGTATTTCATGACGTTCAACATGTGATCAGTGTACTGACGGACCAATCAAACACATGACAAACATAAAAGGGTAGACGAGCTCCGGATTGGCTGATTGGCTGCGAGCAGGCGGTGGAGAATTGTTGCTACCTCAGCTCGCTCCTCCTTACCTGCTCTCCTCTGCGCTGAGCTGCGTTACAACCTGAGGTTTCACTGTGGCTACCTGGACCCCACCTCCCACACCACCACCACTTCCACTCAGGCCAGTCTGCTCGGCCTCTGCAGCCGGGGACAAGGCCTGGGGTTGGGGCTCAGGCTGCGCATGACCCCAGGCTTCCAGAGGGGGCAGTGGGGGTTGGAAGGTGGGTGAGGTTAGCTGTGGCTGCTTTCTATTAACAGTGTTGGCTCTACGGGGAGCAGGGTCCGGCTTTTTGTTAACAGGGCTAGGGAGGGGGGGAGAGGGGAGAGAATTCAGGAGGGCAAACCACAAGTCGTCAGACAGAATGAAGGAGAGCAAGAGACCGAGAGAGACCAAAACAAATAGAGACAGAGATTCTGCAGGAGACAGAATAAGGTGCAACTTCCTTTAGCTCAGTTTCAGAAAGGACTCAAAAAGACATTAAGACGACCAGACAGCCACTTTTAAATAGAACAACTTTGCTCGGTGACATCTCTGCAAGGACAGCAGAAACAGATACCACACGGTACAAAAGAATGCAACAGAGGAAGCCCACACAAAACATAAAAACCAGCAACCTATACGCGAAATCCTATGCTTTAATTGGAAACAAAGAGAAAACACAAAAGTACACAGGAGTGACAAGAGGAACATAGCTCTAGACAAAATTAGTCAATGTTCAAAGTGGTTTTGTTTCAATTAAAGAGAACTCGTTTTCATTGTTTTCAGTACCATCCTCGAAGAAAAAGGAACTGATTAGCTTGTGCTAAATTAACAGAAACAAAACAGAAATATGGTGCAAAAATAACACAACATTATTCCCTTCTTTTAATTCAAAGTGACTGGATTCATGGGAGCTACATGGGACTATGGCACAGCTTTGAAGTCTGGACTGGGCAGATCTTCAGTGGGCGTTTCAGTGACTGTGATGGACTCGTTAGCCACTACATAGAGCGCAGACACCGCCGGGCCCCGCGACTCCTGCCTGCCCAGAGTCTTGGGACGTGACGGGAGCGTGAGCGGCAGGCTGAGGCTGAGGTTGGGGCGAGACAGGTACCTGTCTTTACGGGGGGTGTGAAAGTCCCCATCCTGCCCCGTCAGGCTGCCGGGGCGTTTCCTCTCCGGGCCGTATTCAGGGTCTGGGGTGGCGGGATGGGTGGGCATGGAAAACATGCCGGAAACGTTGAAGTCCACCTCTGGAAGGAAGTGGGTGGGGAGCGAAAAGAGTAGAGATTATGTTAATTATAACTTTATTTATATAGAACTTTACAAAAACAAGTTACAAAGCACTTTACAATTTTAAAGATGCAAAATGGTAAAAACAAATACAAAAATAATACAACAAATAAAAGCAATACACAGGTAAAAAGGACAAACAACCATTTATCACAAACATCAATAAACCAGACGTTCAGGATATCAAAGAGCTTTGCTTATTCTCTGACTTTTTATGTTCTATTTGTCTAAAACTTAAAAATATGTATTTTTGCTCTAATTATGTTTAGGTTATTTTCCTTAGATTTCATTTTGGGCTTTTAGTAAAAAAAACAAGGTGAGAGAGGGGAATGACATGCGGGAAAGGAGCCACAGGCAGGGCTCGAACCCGGCCCGCCCGCTTTAGGACTATAGCCTCTGTGTACGGGGCACGACCTAACCGCTTGGCCATCTGCACCCCTGTTATGCTTAGTTTTAATGGTAAATGAACCTGCCTAATCTTGGCACACTGGTATCGTCATTGTGAGGTTGTTAGCATCATAGCCCTTAAAGTCCCATTAACACTTACAGTATATTAAAAAGCTCATTTTGACAGCAGAAATAAACAGCCTGGTTTAAAAACAAATTTTAGGAGTTGTACATAATTAAGAGTGTGGCTGAACTGATTGACAGGTAAGCATGTTGTAGCCGTTAGCCAGGAGGCTGAAAGCCCACAACAGCTCCACATCTTAGCAAGTGTCTAGATTGACCGAAAATCAATATGAGGCTGCATTTACAATATGGTGACCGCCATTGTTGGACTTCAAACTGGGCTTCAGAAACCGATGGGTGACGTCACTGAGACTACATCCATGTTTTATACAGTTTATGCTACAGCCTTACACAGCTAAGAGCAAAGCTGCACACACCTTGTGTTGTCTATATATTTTTTAGCTATAATTACACTATCTGGCTGGAAGCTAGCTACACCTGTTGGAGGACATGCACAGGCTTGTTAAAGTTGTGTTTTAGAGAAAAAATACAAGGTAAGACGGACAGAAAAACTGGACAAGAACCTTCAATACAATAAATATATAAGGTGGTTGAAACATTAACTGCTAATAAAGACTGAAATAGCTGCATACAGCGTGTTATGTTTAAATGCATGTTATTTGAATTTTCAGTGACCATCAGGAAGAAGTAAAAGAGTTTAAATGAAACTTTAAATACTGTGGGAAACTCCCCTAATCCTCCTGCTGTCTTCCCCCCCTCTATCTCTTTGTCTGTCTTGTTTACATCAGTGTTGATAGGCTAGAACAGAAAAGAACCATATCAAATACAACAAACAGATGTTTTACCGTCGGGGAAGAACCAGTCAGCATGCTGGATTATGGGCTCTATGATGGCGACCACATGGACAGATGTAGCTGCTGCCATCTCTGCCAGAGTCCTGAACACAACCAAAAGAAAAACAAGGACAGAGATGAAGCTTTATCGACAACAGCATCACTCTGGACCCAGATATTTCATTCAAAATGACTGAGCACATAGTTCTCACCCCTCAGTCTTTGCCCAGAGCAAATTGGGTCCCAGGACTATGGCGATGTTACTGGGCGTCATCTTATTAACCTCGCTGTCCTGGGCCAGTTTAGCCAGAAACTTTACCAGATACCTGAAATAGAGAGTTTCTTTAAAGATCTTTTAGCTGCTGTCAGAGATGGTTTTTCATTACAGGCTAGTTAGCATATTGATAGTCTAATCCAGCACGTTGCTAATTGTTGGTCATGTGACCCCATTGAAAGCAGGGTGATGCTTGACATGAAGTGCTTTTTATGAAACTGTTGTGTTTACAGGACTTTTAAGAGGCCTAATTTGTTAAAGAATAACATTTTTCAAAATAGAAAAGCAAAGGTTAATCCAACATAAAGGTTATCTTGGTGGGTCATGATCTCAGGCTGGGAGCCCTTGTTCAAATCTAGGCGGAAGTCAAAGTCTTACAGGAGCCTTTTAACACATGCACTCCTGAAAACTTCAAGAACATTTCCGGACAGGCTGCCACTGAAAACTTCCTGAGCTGCCCGTTGCGGGAGAATGTTTCCTTTCAGACAAGAGAGGTGGGGGGCGTATCCTAGGAGGGAAGATATGACGTAAAAAGAACACTGAGAAATGGTAGATGAAACAACAGAGTGTGACGCTATAATGACAGGAGGAGAAATGTCATCCCCCCTGCCTGCTCGCTCATTGAGAATTTTCCTGAATATTTCCTGCTGCATTTATCCATCAGCTAGCCCCAACTTCACACATATCATTTAGGACATAGCACATTTATCATTCATCATCTGGGAGGCTGGCAGGAAAAATTCCTGGTAGTGAGGGGGAAAAATTCAGCCGTTTGCATTCACTCATGCAGCTCACACCAAAAATTACGAGGAACTTTTCAGGAGTTTTGTGCATGTGTGAAAACACCAAGTGTTTTCAGTTGACGTCACACAAACTAGCAGGACAAGTTTCTTATTTTGACTTGTTAAATCTGCTGTGGAAATAATGGAAGTACAAAAGTGGAACAGAAACTTGTACAAAAAGAGTTGAGGATGCGCTTACCTGAGGTTGGCCTTGTGAGTCTTTGGTAAACGGTCACATGTCACCCACAAGGCCTGAAGCCTCTTGTCAGAGTCAGACACACTGAAAACACACACATAAATATCTGCTTATTAGATGAGTCCCAGAATATCTAAGACAACCAGAGCTAAATGTTCATGCACAAAACTGAGTATGTTTAAGTCGATATTAAAAGAGTCTTCTTACTTGGAGGCCTGGAGCCACTCGTCGTACGAACCAAAAGTCATCAGAGGTTCAGGAAGTTCCCTGAGGTAGGACTTCAGGGCTCCTGTGTTTGAAAAGAACAGCTGTGAGGAAATTTATCTGCCCTAGATGGTTTTACTTTTTTAATAGATTTGCAGGAGTAGAGGCGTTACCGGCGACAGCGTGGGGATCAGAGTAGAACTCCTCAAGCTGAGAGGTGGAGCAGTCCAGCGCTGCTTTTAGCTTCTTCAGTTTTGAAGCTCCAGCAGCTATTCTGAAGAGACCCTGCAGAGAAAACACAGAGGAAAAGGTGACTGACGGTGCTTCCTCTGACAGGTAGATGTGTCTGGTTTCAATCCTGAAATCAAGGAAGAGAAAAGGAGATGTAGCTCTTTCAGGATGAGAAGCAGACAGACAGCTAGTTCTGTTTCCTTTCATAAAGATGTCTTACATTGTGCCTTCATGGGGAGGTTAGTATTACAGCTGAACTTAAAGAGTGTCATAGTGAACATGCTAATGGCTTACAGATGCCTGCACACACATGGTGCTTATCCCTGCAGCCCTAAGGCTAACTGACCACAAGTCTGCCACAGATGTTTCCAGACTGTACGTGCCATCCTCCCTAGAGAACAAGTTTAATGAGAACAAACATTTCTGATCAAATAACCCTTCAACTCGCCCCCACTGTACCAGAGTGTCTCCACCATACCTCCTCCTTCATGCCGGTCTCCAGCAGCATCATGACGCAGGCCTCGATGGGCAGAGCGATCTCCCTGTTACTCCTCTTCAGGTGCTCCTCCAGAGCCGTGCCGAACGCTGGCTTCTCCATCCACGAGTCTAGGAGAAATCATCGCTCTTTATGAGTATGTAAAATAATTTTTTTAATATGTCTATCAACCAGTTATCCAGTGAATATGTATGAATTTCAAAATAAGCCACGTATCTACTCGTAATACTTCTCTGATTGTGCTTAATTTGGATAAAACGTGCAAAATCTCTGCTCTCTGTTTTGATTTATTTATATGCACTTTGGATATCTTCAATGACTACCAGCTCTTAAAATATAGACTAAAGACATTAATGTAAAGGTTATTTTGTTTGTTATGTTTGTGTCTTGCTGTTCACCTTGCTGTATTTGGATCGTCGGTATAGCTACCTCCAGAGCTGCCAGAGATCTCCTGTGGTAGTCCGCCTGGGCCTCTAGTAACTGGAAAAAAAAAGTTATTGTTATAAACTTTTGCATATCATGAAGCAGGCATTTACACTGCTTCACCAAATAAAACTGTTAGAATGGAATTTGCATCACATTTCCATCCTAGTTCCACATCATTTACACTAAACAGAGCTGCACCCACCATGATATAATAACGTGCATAATCTCCCTCTTTGGAAGCAAAGTTGTACATGTCTGCAGAGAGCTGGTCCTGCAGGATGGAAAAATGAATATATATTACCATTCATATCAAACACTATACAGCCTTCTTCTTTAGTCTCCACAGAAACTTTCATGAGGACAAAGATGAGCTCCAGATGACAAAGCAATGACCTTTAATGACATGATCCTGATTATGTGCACAGCACGTTTGTTGCTGATCCACTCATGGAACAAGACTTTCTTTGTTCATTCACTTCATTAGATATGATCCTAACCTGATGAAGAGGCCCTGACTGGAATGTACAGCTATTAGATGAAATATGTGTCGATAGAATTGCATTCAGCATACCTAAACCAAAGTGGATGGTGAAGCATAGTGAACAACATATTTGTGTCTGTAAAGTGTAAAAAAAATAGAAGGGAAATCCACCTTGCATATTTCTACTTTGTTGAGAGCCTCCTCCATCTCGTCTTTGAGAGAATCGACCTTAGCTGCCATCGCCTGGTTGTTGGATTTAGTTGCTTGGTACCATCTGCAAGAAATGATTAAGAGACTTGTGCATTAAGAGACTATTATTATGATGCATCATTTTGCAGTATTTTAGAACAATGTTTAAGTATGCACAAAGGAAAGGGAGCAATAAAACGTATACAAATTAAAAATTACAAGGACATATGAAGACTTGGCTGACCACTACCTACCTCGTCTTAGCCGAGTCGTAGTCCAGAACCAGTTTGGCCAGTTGTTTTCTCTGTTTAAGAATATTTGGAATATCCAACTAAAAGAGGAAAGAGAGGATCATGACTGCAAAAGTACCCATGCAACACATTTCCTTAGAGAACATTTTGTATCACACAGATACTGGTATGATGCAAAAAATAGTGTCCAAAAGCCATTTTATATTTTGCACAGTCATGAGATTTATCACACAGCCAGTAAGTAGAGATCCTGTTCAGTTTAAATGTATGTGGTCAAAAGGTCATTTTTTACACATTAAAGGACACATAAATTGACTGTATGTGGTCGCTGCAAAATGAGGCTGGGTTGTCGTGTTTCTTTTGTTTTGTTTACCTCTGCCAGCTGGTTGAGCGGTTCCAGGATGTCTCTCTCGATCTGGACTTCATGCTGCATCAGTTCAGATGCTAACCTGCTCTCTGCCTCCCCACAAACATCCATCATCTTACTGCACGCACACACACGCAAACACACAGAATGTAAGCAAATATGACCACTATCACTTCCTCTCAGTGATTAAAAAAAACAGACACACTTTCGAGGTAAGGACCCTACACATTCACTCAATCACGACTTCTTAAGTTGTATCTTTGTTCAGTAAAATCACTAGAATCGTCTTGTGACAGTCAGACGCTGTATGCTCTGAAATACAGCTGAAACTTGCTGCCCATGTAATATAAACTTTGAGTTCACTTTTGCGTCTCACCCAATCAGACTCTCGTCTCCCAGCTGAGTTCCTCCCTCCTGCATGGCCTGGGACAGCGCTGTCAGAGGAAGCTTTTTCTGCAGGCAAACAGGCAGGAGAGCCATGGTGAGTTAAACTAAGAATGAGCAACAGGTATGTAAAAACAAAGTAAGAGAATAAATAAAGAAAAGAAAGCTATTTCTCTAGCAGTTATGTCAGTCTCATTGTGGGTGATTTGAAAGGCAGGGACATTCTGTTATTCAGTGAGAGTGAAGCTGGCACGAGGCCAGCGCTGAATATTTTCCTCCTGAGTCTCTGTCGTATCAGTGTGTTACATAACTGGAGATGCTACGTGTTCCTAGCACAAGATAGCAGCTCCCTGCTAATACTGACAATGGTTTCACAGTTACTCAGAGCCATGATATACTAGCATCTCTCTGAGGGACTCTGAAAGCAAAAAAAAAACATCTACAAAGTGAGTCTAAATTTGTGGCACTCGAGAGAGTAAGGGTGATTACAATACCAGAATTAAAGCTTCAATATGATACTGGTAAACATCAAACGGTATGGACACCTGTTTAGATACCACCACAACAAAAATAGAGGTTCTAGGCACCCAATGTTGGGTCATTTCTTGATTTCAGTTATCAGAAAATGCAGTCAAACTCCTGCACATCGTCTTTTTTTTGGAACTGAAACGTTGCCAATGTTTTTGTGTAATTTAGACAGCGTGCAGGAGTTTTTCTGCAGTATTTGATGGATTCATTTCTCTACTAATCACCTGTCTTATAAAGAAAATGTCGTTTTTTTAAGTTTAACAACTTTTTGATCCTAGCACAAAAATCACAGAGATTGTATTGTTTTGAAACACGTGGTATCAACGTGTTATCAAGTATCATAGTATTGAAAATCGTGAGAAGCAACCCACTAGGGAGTAAAAAGAAAATGTTAAGCCAGCTCAGCTGCAGATAAATCAGAGAAATGGAGTGCTTCTTACATGTCTCTTATCTGTGTCTGTGCCCAGCTGACCCTGCAGACACGACACCAGCCTCTTGTGCGTGTTGTGCGACACCAAGCGCACCAGCTCCATCCGCCTCTCGATCTGTGAGTGCAGAAAAGACAGAAAATGTCATGAAATCACAAACGCACAAAAGAAGGCCAGGATGACGGAAACATGTGGCCCTGTGAAATAACAGACAACTTTTCCTGTTAGACAAAAACAACTCAGGTGAGGGTAACTAATCAAATACAGAAGCTGCTCTTTAACACATCCATCTGTGAACTTCCCATCCTGCTCCTGTTATTGGAAGATGATGGAGGATGTCATCATGTTTGTCTAGCTCTGTTCTGCAGCCTGCAGCGTTACGACAAACCCCAGCTGATTGATCGGGGTCTTCACTGAGAGCAGGGGAGGCGTCTTCTTTTCTCACGTGTAAAAAACTCCAAGCAGAGAGTTATCATCAATGAGACCAGAAGAATCATTGTGACAGAAGGTGGCCTGATCGAACAGTTGTACATCATGAAGAGTTCTTCTTCTGGTTTTTCATGTTTGAGATGTTTTTCATGTTTGTCTGTGATCAGTTTTAAAAATATCTGTCAACATAGCAGCTTTCCCAGCCATTAAGAGCATTAGGCCGCCCTGCCTTTTAATTACATGAACCTGCGAGAAAAGTGCAAACAAGCCACAACCACACAGACCAGAGGGCCTTTATTAGCTGAGCATAGACTTCTTTGATCTTACACTGACAGCGTGTCCTTGAATGCACCTTCAGTAAGAGTCTTCATGACCATGTGGTAATAATGTAACTCCGAAGAGTGTCCAGTTTCAAGTCCCTGCCTGTGGTTTTCCACATGTAACTGAAATGAACTGAAGACAGAGGCTGAAGAGAAAGTGTTCAAAGCTTAATGCTCCTGTGAGGACTTTCAGCTGGTAATGAAACAGACTGATATTAATACTGAGGTCTTTATATGAGCTACAAAAGCAAACCAGGCAGGAAAAAGATCATTAATTCATTATTGGTATTGTATATGCTTTTCAGTCTCACCCCTCATGTGGGCTGGATGTCAAGATGAGGGGATAACAGCAGGCTGCAGAAACAGCCTTTGTAGAATTTTAAAGCCAGCACTTATTATAATTTCACTTTAGACATTCAAAATGAAAAAGGCGGAGATTTTTGGTCAGAAAAACAACTTACACGTGTACAGGACAAAATCAGCAAAGTGGTTAATTGTCCACAGGGGATGCCAGAGTGGACACATCCTGAGAGTTCCTCACAACAGCTTTAATAAAAAAAAATCAAAACTGTGGCAAATAAAATGTATTCAACATCATCATATTCTTCACCGGAACATTTTCTGCAGTATTTCCATAAATAAGAGGTCTTCTACAAAGTGAAACGTTTATAATAATCCACGCAAACTCTAATTAAGTTCATAAATTTGATTGAAAGTTGCTGATTTCTGCAACCAACCGCCCGTCTGTCATTTATCTACTTCCTCTTCCTGTGTCAGTGTAAACATCCAGATGTGTCATCATTTGCTGTCTGATCCCCATCTTGCGCTCTTGCCCCTTCCTTTATTTTTATCCTCGCTAATTTACTGTTCTCTGTACGCCATGCTTGCGATCTCTTCCTCACCACACACACACACACACACACACTTTTTGCGTCCTCCCTCTTCCTGCAGATGTTTGCTCCATGCCAAACCACAGCTGGAACCAGCTTCCTCGCCTGGATCCAATTGATTTGCTCACCACTCAGCTGATCCCCCGATCTGATTAATGCATGACAGTCTAGCTCTATTTGGTGGATCCAGACGTCAAAATTATAATTGCCAAGAAGCAAAGAAAGAGGTCTGAGTGAGTGCAGCATGGGCGGTATGACGGGCCTGAAACTGGCAGATCGCATTAGTCTCTGCAGAAGGAAAAGTGTTTTCCATGAATTTGCTTCTTTCACATGTCATAAATGTCTTTTTTTATGTATTGGCATCAATTCCACAGATAAAAATACTCCTACAACTTAGTTTGGTAAAAAATAGTTCAAAGAAATAAGAACCGGGGGCCTTGGATAGCCTAGTGGTTATCACGAGGGCCCTGCGTAAAGAGGCCATAGTCCTTGTTGCAGCAGGCGTGCGTTCGAATCTAACCTCAGCCCTTTGACGCATATCATCCCCCACTATTTCCTCCCAACATTTCCTGAAGAAAAAAAAATAACGGTTCAACTTTGGGCTGCATATCAGAATAGAGATCGGTCTGAAAATGGCTGCCCTCAGTCGGAACACTGAGGGAGGGGTTTGGGAGGAGAGGGAAGTGGTGCAGTTTGTTTTGGTGCTAGAGACCGGTGTTGAAGTGTGACATCTACTCTGAAAGAAGCATATTAAACCTTTAATCATGAAGTTAAATATATCATTCAGTAACTAGAGCTGAAAAAAAACTAGAAAACCTCCCCAATCCTACACACAGACAAGCAAACACACACTTCTACAATTAACAGATCAGAGACTATCACCTCTGGCATGCCTCTCCAGTAATGAAGCTGTCCAAAGGTTTACAAGCAAGTAACTGGATTTTTTTCCAGGCGGCAATGAAAACAGTGAGCAGAGCGAGCTCAACCTCTGACCTGCCACAGCAGAAAATGTGGAATGCTTAGTGAGTCATAGAGGAACCCGGTGGGTGGATTCAGTTTTGTTTTCTGGCTCTTAGCTGCTGCTTTGGCTGACTATAGAGCTGGTACACTGACAGGCTGACTGGCTGACCTTGTTGGCAGGATGGCTAACTGTCTGGATAGCTGATGACGCCACAGAAACAGGATTCAAGTGCAACAATTGTCCTTACAGTCAGGGAAAGCATGTGTACAAGTGTATTACGGATGGAAAATATGTGTTTTTTTGTTCCAGTTGAGTACCAGTGGCGTGACTCTGTTAAATGTGGAGGTTGTCCAGTAGCCTGTAGGGTTTCCTTTTGGTTAGCTTAGCTTAGCATAAAGACTGAAAACTCTGTCTGAAGGAGAAAATCTGTTTACCATAGCAACTTATTAATTAGCACATTATCCCACTGACTGTATAATTGTTTTCCCAGCAAAAGTGCCCAATATTTTTAATCATAGGAGAATATTTATGAGAGATTAAAAATGGTCCCTCCAGCCCAGTCTGTTCTGCATTTCCACCGAGGTCTTCAGTTCTGCAGGTCCCTCATTAAAGTCCTTGTATTTTCAAAGGTACTACCTCCCTATCTGGGACCTTTAGGCAATAAAATAAAGACTAAAGGGACTGCACAATGTACTTGTGCATTAATGAAAGGATGAGCAATAAGTGAAGAGACCCCTTATCTCTTATCTCAATTATGCCTTTATGCCCTACTGATAACTTATATAACCTACCTTATGGCCCTTAGTTCCCACCTTCAAAAAGACATAGGCGTCATACACGCACACTCTGGGTAGTGACAACGGTTCACTTCCCTTGTTTGGTTCGGATCACGTTCTAACCTACAGCAGACCAAACTCTGGTGCTCCTGGAAGCGAACCGAGAGCCCTGGTTTTCAAGCGGACCAGAGTTCAGTTCTTTCTTTGTCCGCACCAGAGTTTGTTTGAGTGACAACACCCCACCACCCCAAACCAAACAAACAATCTGAAAAAGTGCAGCAGAGTTCGTTTCAAACAGACCAAACAGTTCAGGTGTGAATGCACCAATATTGTCCTTGCAAAACTCCAGGAAGAAAAAGAAACCAGCAGGGAAATTGTTGTTGTTGTTGTTGTTGTTTTGTACTAAATATTTAAAGAGATGTAGCCCATGAATTAGCTAACTTTAGACTTTGGGAATGTAAGCTCTTTCTGGGCTTTATGTTATGCTAAGTAAAGCAGGTGCTGGCTCTTGCAATGTGTTCATCTTATTTTAATGGCAACATAACCAAGCTATTGTTCTCAACAACAACACAGACTGACCCTGCAGTTCTTTATTTATCTCACTAGTTGGCTAGCTGTCACATACCTGCTTAGCATACAGTTTACAAGATATGAGTACACTTCAGGCTCTACAACAAAAGAGCTCAACAATGACCGCCCACTTCTTCGGTGGCTCTGGTTCTAGCAGCAATTGACGTTTTAGAAAACCTTAATATCAGTATTTTTAATCCTTGAACCAAGCCAACAAAATAATCACATCTGCTATGGAGAAAATGAAAGGGAACCACACTGTTAGGTTCAATAACAGTCCATTATGTATTCTAAGTTTTCCTCAAATACTGAGACACTGTATGGGACCAGGTCCAGCCTGACTCCCTCCCCTGTACGAGGCCAGCAGTGTAATCCAGTCTGTGAGTCTCCTCAACTCTCCCACTGAGGCAGGACGTGTCAGAACAAGAAACATGTCTCAACTGGAGCAAAGAGCTGTGGAAAAACAGAGGAAAAAAATACTACCACACCATGGAAATCATAGTGTCAAATTTCGGGTTCAGAAGGGGGGTGTGGGGAGGGGGGAAGGAGAAACTATTCTTTCTCTCCTTATGTTGGAAAACGGGGAAAACTTTCCCAGTGAAGGGTCATTAAATGAAAAAAACAGATTCACTACTCCATGGTGAGCTGCACATTTTATAGAGATGACACTAATCACGTTGAATATCTGAAAAATGACAAAGGCTACACCACGGATTCTGACAGACAACATCAAGCTCAAGTTGTTGTTATCATGCCAAAAAGCCACTTCCACCATGAACGCCTGACAATCACATTCCTCATTGAGAGCTGGAACTAAAGGAATGTCAAACGCTGCACAAAGCTCCTGTCGTTCAGGACCAAAGAGCAGAGAAAGTGTTCGCTGGCAGGGCTGGGTCAGGTTGTGTGCTGGGGTTTTGGCAGCACTTATTGCATATACAACTAAATATAACTATGAGCCTTGTATAATGATAAACAGAAACACTTTTGATCTCAAGATTTCCTCTCTTTCAATCTAAAGTGATCATCTTGCTTAACACAAACTGTTGTGTTATTGTGTGTGTGTGCAAACCCCACTGGGTTCATAGTTCACTGCTGCATGTCATAAAACTATGAGTGTGATTGAGCGAGCGCTTTAAACCTCACCCTTATGTTTCCTTCCACAAAAGCGTCTTCTGTTAACACGCTCGGGCTTTTTTAGTCTCTCTTGTATTTCTCTTTTTTCTCACAGTGATCTCATAGCTTCACTTGCAGAGTACCCCCATCCCCCAACACACAAACACACACACTTTATGCAGAGTGTACACCCAGTATGATTTGAAGATAGCAGAACATTGCCAGGATTCGCCCTAAATGGAAAACCATGAGGCTGGCGAGTCATTACTGAATGAAAGACTCCCTGGTTGTGTTTTAATGCCAGCAGCAGTTGTAGTTAAAAAAACTGCAGTGAGACTTGGCATCGAACAGCTGCAAAGGTCTGATAGCTTTAACAGTCTTTGAGGAAAACTCAATCAAGTCAGTATTTTACTCCAGAAATGGATTCTAAAAGAGCGTCTCCTAAAACAAGAGTATTGTTGTTCCAAATTGTGCGGATAAAGTGGTGAACAGGACCTACAGTGACCCTCTTGATGGGTGACTGTGGCATTTTTGCATGAAACTATTCATGAAGTCGTGCTGCTAATCATGTCCAGCATTTGAGGACATTTTATTTCCAACTTTTTTGATAATGAATCATCATTTAAGTGTTTTTTCTTGCAAAAAAAAAATCAACAATTTTCTAGTTCCTTAATGCTCCTTTAATTCTAATTTAAGTGTTGTGCAAACCCCGATTCCCAATGAAAATGTAGTGAAAGTTACTGAGTCAGATTACTGAGTTACAGAGTCATGTTTGCAAAGACTGTCCAGACATCTTACATCACTCAGACCTGGTTTGTGTGCCAGTTAATGAGAGAGAGATACAGTGTGAAAGATGGTGATCACAAATAATTATAGAGAAAAAAAAAGTCATATTCACCTGTAGGAGGTCATCACTCAGCACTTCAGTTTTCTCTGCCCTGAAACAAACGTGAAGTCAAAGGTCAATACTGACAACATATGGAGAAATAAAAACACAAGCATAGAAAAACCCACCTTCAACATACAGAGAAACGAAACAAAACCTTAATAATAGAACACAATCTGAGGATATGAGCTACGGGACACACCTTTAAATTGACCTATTCTCCCATTTTAAAAGTCACATATAGTGTTACAATGCTGGATGCGCAAACTAAACATGGTCAAAGTATCGGATCATGAGGTAAACATATGCTGGAGTAATCCCTGGATAAGTCTGCAGAGGAAGGCTCCTTCTGCAAATCAGGCAAAAGTTCCCCGATATGTAACCAACACTTTCATGAGACGGCTTCAAGCCTCTATGTAAGCCATTGAAAGCCCTCCCCTGGCAGCCCTGGCAGTCCTGCAGCGTTCAGGGTGCGATATTAATGTCCCTGTGACGTTTCGCCTTCAATATGAATGTTGCGGAGGCCTAATGGGGGGGGATGAAGGGATCCTCCCTCTGTACCGTCTTCAAAGGTAGTAACAGCGGAGAGACGGGATCTACAGAGCCCCCGTGTGTCCATGGAGCTCCCACCGTGCTGTTCTCTTTCATGTTTACGCAATGCGGTAAGGCAATGTGAATTCACAGACTGGGACACCAAAATTAAGTCGTTGCGGAATCAGTATGATGGTCTTAAGGCTAGTTTAAATGTAAAATACTGTACAGTGACATATTGGGTTTTCGTAAAGCACCAAAGTCGTATTTCAACCAAACAAGACAGATGAGACCATCGAAAAAAGCAAAACAGTCGATCCAGCCCAACCTGTCTGCATTCTGAGCCTGCAGTAAAGTCACAAAGTGTACAGAATAAGAATCCAAATATGTTTTTATGTACACCAGCTCATAATGTGAAAGTTTGTCAGGATACATCAATCACTGGTCACCATTTGTGCACAAGTTTTTAACATGTGTGTGCAAACAGACAAGCCCTGTGGCTGATTTCCATGATAGACCTGCCGGATTCCTGCACTCTGCTCGAACACACACTTCCCGTTGTGTCATCTCCACCTTGTTTGTTATGGCAACAGGGCGAAGGTGTGTGCATTTGAGGGAGTCGCAAAGAGGCTTGTTGATGTCTGAAACACACTGCTCATTGTGGGGGGGGGGGATAGGACAACGATGACATCACTCCAAAACTTCTAAGAAATGTTGAAAAAGTGCCAAAAACAACCTCCCAGAAAATAAGATACAGTAAGCGTTTATGAGGCTCATTTACCTCAACCTATATGATATCAAATGTTTTACCTGTTTCAGATTATTTGTGCTTTAATTCTCCGTTGGAATCTGCAAGCAAGCTCATCACTCAGCCTGTCGATATCTCACAAGTACACCAACGCACACACGGATTACATCTACACAAGAGAATCCCAGGAGACCTCTTCCCGAGCAGGCCCACACTATAGATCCAAACCTCACAGGGATCAATTAACCCTCACCCACACTCTGCTATTACCTAATAGTAGTGTAAGTAACACCCCACAGAGACAGGCTTACCTCACTGTGCCAGAAATATCCTCAATGTTAAAGAGAAACATCCCAAGCAGAGAGCCACATTCTGGTTTTTTAGTTAAGCATTATGAGTGCTGTTCTGTTGGCACGAATAATTAAAGGCAAAACATGATGACATGAAAATCCTAAATGATAGGGTACAGAGTGTTTGGAGGGGGGAATAAGCTGCAACATTTAGATCCTAGAATAACCTTTGAAAGTACATTTTAAAGCCAAATGCGGCAAACGTGAACTGGTTTCAGTCTCGTGATTGTAAAGAATATAATCATGATTATAATTGCATTTTGAACTGTTGGTTTGAAAAAAGATTCAGGAAGAAATGAGGCGCTGCTCTTGTGGCGACCAGCAGCCAGTGTTTTGTGTTATTTGTCTGTTTGAAGAATGTTTCAGGGTTTGATGTGTGTCTGATTCAATCCCTTTATAGTCTTAATGTTTTAACTTTGTTTTTAATTTAGATTTTGCAGTGATGTTCTCCTTGTGTTTCTTGTCTTTTGTGTGCTCCTGCGGCAAAACACATTTCCACTTGTGGGACAAAAAAAGAATCTGAATCTGAAAAAATTGCAGACAAACTCCTGCACACTTTCTAAATTACACAAACACATTGGTAATGTTTCTGTAGGGAAACGTTGCATGAAATACGATCTGCAGCCCGAATACCTTCACACTGATCCATAAGATCCCATTACACATTAGGCTTCACTCTGAGGGAGAATGTTTAGATTCCTATCAATATTGAATTAGCATTGATTTGACTGGAGCACAGCTTGGCTCAGCTATTGTTCTCAAAATAAACTCCCACAATGCTGGAGCCCAGACCTCGACAGAAAACTTGGAGCAAAGCAACAAAGAAACTCGAGAGAGTGCAGAAACTGTGTGCTGCGTAAATGGACTTTTAACCCTAACGTAGACACGTACAAAGATAGTTTGTTTCTCATGTTTTTATATGATTAATTAAAGTTTCATTAAGTCTTTTCTGTGTAAGATTATCTCTGCAAAGTGCTCCAGTGGTATGCAATGACTCACAAACACTGCAACCCTGCAAGATTACACCACACTGCAACTAAATCAAGCTGCTCCCCCCTTATTAATCACATGTAAATCAAAGTGGCTTCCTCTTCTGTAAAAACACCCCTCAGCGCAATGCGTGACGTCCCCAGCCCTCAACTGTGTCCCCATCAACAACTGTGGAAATGCTTACTCCACAAAAAAACAACCTCCATGCCGGGCTCTTCCTGTGCCAAACAGAGAACCAAAACAACTCTCGCTGAGATCAGAGTGAAACAGATAAAATGTCAATAAAGTGCTAGAGGTCGACCATTTTCAGTCAGGGGTCATTCTTTTTAATTTGGCTATTTTGTGTGGGAGCATATGACTTCAAAGTTCATGATAACAAATAAACGGAGTCCTAAATGTGAAAAGAGGAGAAGAAAAGATTTCTCTGACCTAATTTTAAATTATATTCACTAAAACCAATAGAAGAGATAAACCTACGCCTTTAAGAGACTCCAACCAACTTTTCTTCTTCTCAATCGTGGCTTCACATGGATTAAGAGAAAAAAAGGTTTTGTTGAGAAAACGCTTGTCAAAATGTTCAATACTTCAATTCTTTTTGATACCATGAGTTTTAAACGATACAATCTCCATTATTATTATTTTGGGGGGGGGATAATTGTGTGTTTATTTGAGAAATGGGACGGTGGATAGCATTGGAAATCGGGAGAGAGAGAGAGAGAGAGTGGGGAATGACATTCGAGATACTAGCCACAGGTCGGACTCGAACCCGGGACACTGATGTCGAGGACTACAGCCACTGTATAAAGTGACAGGTGCATAGAAGAGAAATTAAAGCAAACTCCTGCACACTGTCTTAATTGCACAAAAACATTAAACGCTGCCAAAGATTTTGTGCAATGGATAAAACTCGCAGAAGTCTGTCTGCAATTAAATAATTGGAAACAAGAAATTACCCAATACTGAGTGCATTGAGCTTCTGTTTTTGTTGCTGATGTATCTAAACAGGTATTGATATTGTTTGATTACTACTAGTAATGAAGTTTAAAACTCTAGTGTCATGACAACCCTAGTTGTGAAACCTTTGAATTGATCAAAAGAAAAACTATCTACATTCAGGTAGAAAATCTGGTCAGATCTTTGATCAATTGTCGAGAAAAAGTAGTTAAAAATAATAATGTTGTGTTTTATATTTTGAATGATTCCATTAGTAAATCAATCTCGAGTAAACTAAATTCAATACATCTCAACCTTTGTATAACTGTGTGCCTGCAGTGATCCTTAACTGCACAGTTTCACTTCAGCTCTCCTTATATCAAAAACAATGCTGCAGAGCTGAACCATTTATTCATCGAAAGTCACAACTCCCACTTTGTTTTAGTCATGCAGTGGTAATAAGGCACCAGAGGGATTTCCTGGCATGTTAAACTCCATCCAGTCTGTACTCAAAAACACTCCTGCCCGTCAGTGAGCAAGCTGTCATTCTGCTCTGTTGGGTTTTACTGCTCTTACACAACATATGGAGGAATGTGTGGGGGAATCCAGCGGCTTCAGGGTTTTACTGGTTGGAAAGTCATTTTGGAGGAACGTTACGAGGAGAGCATCATCTGCGGACAACATTACTGTAAAAAAATAACTGAACATATTGTCTCAGCAGAGATGGCTGCTGATAGAGAACAGGGCTGGAACCCCCTGTGGGGACAGAGATGAAGGGAGAGGAGGGGAAGGAGATGGGAGATATTGTGTTTGTGTGTGTGCGTAATGGGGGTGAAATTAACTGCCTTCACCACCACACATCAGGAAGTGTGTGTTTGTGTGCACATGCAAGCCAACAGCTGCAGAACTAGAAGTAGGCTAACTCTTAAATATGATCTTAAAAGTGGTTCTGCAAGCCCTGAATCCTGTCTTCAGGTACACTGAGAGATCTAGAGATTATCTAACCTCAGCCCAAACAATAAGTTGATTATTTAAAGATGATCTGTATATTTTATTGGGATTTTCCTGCATTTTGATTGTGACAATTTGCTGCTTTTTGTGTTATGCCTTTCACAAATGATTGTTTTTTTTTTCATTTAAGAGGGGAGGTTGGAGAAAAAAAGACATTGCATGTTGTCATCTGTAGTTCAAGGAAAATGTGCTGGTCATTAAGCCCAGGGGTTCCCCCAAAATAAGGATGCCAGAGACTGGGGACCCCTACTGTCCCTGGAGGTGGTTAAGGCATATCATGTAGGGCACAGCCTCACAAACACACTAATAGGCCAATCCAAACACTATAACACAAAAGAATAACACAAAGGAACTGGTTTTCATTGAATTGGTTTTCACATTAATAGGTAAAATATACAATTTTAAATTATTTTAAATCCCCTCCCCCCCAACACACGCCCCACTTTGGGAACCACTGACAGAGCCTACTTTCTTGCATTTCATTGACGAAACGATTAATCGATCATAAAACAGAAGCTATATCATAATCTAAAGAAGTCACAGACTTGTGCAGACACAGTGGAAGTCTCCATACAGACAGAAGGTAAAAGTTAACGTGACATGCATGAAAGTTTAGTGGACTTAGAATATTAAAGACTATGTTATTTAAAAGATATAAACGTGGCCCAGCCCGTATTCAGAAGACGGATGACAATGGAAAAGATAACCACTGGGTATTGTCTAGTCATTAAAAGCAACCACCGTGCAAGATCACAAGTGCCTACATGACACCTACATGCAACAATATGTTGTTCAAATCAACACTCACCTTCCCACCGTCTGGTTGGCCAGTTGCTTCATGCGATTAAACTGTTTCTTCATGATTCTTCCTCCTCTGTGTCCCCTCAAAGTCAGTCAAAGTTTGCTGCGCTCTCGTTCATCCACACTGGATCCAAAAGTTGCGCTACGTCGCAGCCATTGTGGCCGAATAAAGGGCTGAGCTCAGAGCACTTTAACACAGTAAAGCTGAAGTGTTTCCCTGCTTTAAACCCGCTGACATCTGCCTTCAGTGTGAAACAACACAGAGGAAAAACAGAGGCGTCAGTTGGAGCAGTCCTCGACGAGGTTCTGGCTCCTCATTGTCACGAAAATCTGACTTCCTACTAAACTGACTGGGCTGTGAGCAACCAGTGAGGTAGGAAGAAGGAAGTGCCTTTACTTCCCTACTGTACGCTGCACAGCTCAGCGCTGACATGTGATACCTCAGTTAGAAAAAAAGAGACAGAAAGAAAAAGCATTGACTCAGCTATTGTTCTGTCATGGTCATGGCAAAGTCACATTCATATAGGCCTACGTTTAAGTTGGCTATAAAAGTAGGTTTCTATTTGTTTTAATAGACATGAGTCAATAACAGGTTAGTGTTCAAGTAGTTCCTCTCTCATTGTCAGGGTCAGAAAACTTAAGTTCTGCAAAGTCACTTAAGTGGACTTTAAAGGCAAATAAGAAAATCATGACAAAAACTAATTAATACAGCGATAACACTTTACCAAAACATAATGAGAAATAAATAATATTAGAGGAGTTTCAATGCTAATAAGAATGAACAAAATAATCAGATCCCAGTTGAAACCTTTTATTTAATTTTTAATTTGAGATGTTTTGCACTGGTCCTGATAGTATTGGGTAATCAGGCAAATCTGGAGAGTCGCAGGGTCCACAGCCCCTTTAGTGAGCCACCGCCCTCAGCAACGTGGGAGGGGAGCAGGTGTACCTGCCGGCTGCAGCCCACCTGATTTGAGAACCAACCATCTGTGGAGGGTTTATTCTTTCCTTAAATGTCGACACGCTACCTATATTTTTTATTTTAGAGATGGCTACAAATTTAACAAGCACAACAACTTCCCCAAATAAATGAAAATTAAGACTGGGCGGATGCAAATTCACCGGTAAGGATAATATGACACAAATAGGCGACATGATAATAACTACACAAAGGCACAATGTGAGCCATTAAATAAAAATAAATTAATTAAATTACAAGAACATTTCTGTCTGGGTTCAAATGAAGTGAAAGACCTGATAAATTACGTCATAAAGATGAAGGGCTAACATTTCAAAGAATAAAGAAATAAAGTGAACTCTAAAAAAAAAAAGACATGAAAGGTGGGGTAGGCTACCTGTGCTGAAAGGTATGCAGTGGTACCTGCCGCCGCCCCTGCCCCCATCCCTTTAAATAGATCAGTCCAGGTGACGTCACAGGTAAAGCGGGAAATATAAAATTCAAAACAAGATGGAAGCAGTGGAGATGAATGGAAAAACAAATGTAACGTTAACAAATGACAGAAACAGCAAAGTGTGAAGCCGAAAATGTCAACGAGAATAAACTTGCACGGTTAATGCTGCAACATTATTTAAGATAACAAATGTATTTTCTCAAAATAACGACGTTACCGTCGATGGTGCCATGGTCAGCTGTAGACAACATAAACAGAGGAGGAGGAAAAAGTGTACCCTGGCTTATGAAGACTTGAAGACAGATATGTGTCCAGAAGAGTGGGGCAAGAGGAGGCCGCTGCCGATAACTTTCCGACAGGTAGTACACGAAATGTTATTATGTGTATTTTGTTTGCGTATTGTTGGCTTTAATGGCGTGTACCTGCACTGTGTACCTGCGCTGTAAATTCCGGTAGGGACTGCTGCCATCTACTGGCTGC
Source organism: Tautogolabrus adspersus (assembly GCA_020745685.1). NCBI lineage: Eukaryota > Metazoa > Chordata > Actinopteri > Labriformes > Labridae > Tautogolabrus > Tautogolabrus adspersus. The sequence goes on from CM036553.1 coordinate 4,478,656, forward strand.
TGCGTGACATGACATGGGTAGCCTCTTTAAAAAAAACTGTGGTTCATTCCTTTCTTTGTGTGAATTTAACCATCAGATAAAAATACTTTAAAATAAACGCATTAACTCAGGTAACTCCTGAAGTATCTTTTCTAATAATTGAAAGTGAATGGAGGAAGGAAAACGCCTGAAGTGGTAAAAACGTGCAGCCTACAACTGTGTTGCTGCAATTGTTTATTTTTATGACACATCCACTTCCGAGATTTGTGCAGCCATTTGCATACAGTCAAAGTGTTTATTTTGTTTATTGTTGTCTTCCTGAATCACAGGTGAAGTGAATACCTCAGTGGACTGTGTAGTTCATCCATTCCTTTCAGACAAAGGGTGCAGCAACCTTATCTGCAGTTAAAACCTACTGGAATATTATGAGGGTCAATTATGTGTAGCTGGTAATGGTATTCATATCTGAACAGCAGCAATGTCATTGACCTATGAACATGCTTATGTGGTCCTATTCAAGCTAATAATGATTTTATGAGCTAATAAAATGGAGGGAGAACTGCACTGACTGTTCACAGAATGGATAACAGCTCAAGGTACTTTAACCCCTTTGCTGATCTTAAAGAACAACTAGTTGTACAGTTTCATGTTTCTAGTTTGCAAGCAGCAAATCAAGTCATCTGAATGCAGCTTTGAAAGGGAATATATCTTCTGTGGAAAGAATTATCCACATTGCATGCAGACTGGTCTCATAGAGCTCCTTTTAATGTGTCAGGATGACTAAAATCTTAAAATTGAGAATGTGTTTGCTCTCTTAAATCCTGGCATTCAAACTAAAGTGTCAGGTAACTATATTTTTATTTCATCCTATTGATATAAACCGATGACCCAAAGGAATAGGATACTAAATTACACTTGACTTTGTGTTTTCTTAAAGCTGTTCTGTAGAGTGTGCAGAGTGTGTGTGCACGCTTTGCACCATCTACTACATGAAAATGAGCTTCTATTTCAATATTTTTCATTTGTGTGTTCATCTTGTGGTGAGTGGTCTCTGCTGTACCATGAATTTATACGGTTAAATGTGTCGTCTTTTTCTGAATGAAAACCACCTCAGACTATAGTGTAAGGTACACATTTAGCAAGTCTTGTGTTCTGGCTTGAAACCAGTAAGGTTGTCAGTGTTTTTGATAATTCAATACTTTTCAATACCACATGCTCGATAGTATGGAAAAGTACTGAAACCTTAAAATGCGGATTAATACAGGTGTGTAGGAGGAGAATGAAGCCATCAAACATTGCAGGCAAACTCCTGCACACTCTCTTAACTTCCAGAAATACTATTTGTACATTTGTATTTGTGCAGTCTAGACAGTGTTCAGGTGTTTGCTTTCAATTTTTAGTAATTGAAAACCAGAAATTCCCAAATATTGGGTGCCTAGGAGGACCTCTAATTGTGTTGCTGTGGTATTGAAACAGGTATCGATATCGTTTAAATTTCTGGTATTGTGGCAACCTTAGAATCTAAGCCATTTTTACCATTGCTAAGATTTAAAAAAAATTCGACTTCACCAATGCTGAAGTCCTTCTGGATCTACATCAACATCAGGAAAGTGTAACAAACCATATCATATTTTTATTCATATCTATATTAGTGCTTTTTAAGCCAATTTCCTGCATAATAAGCCAGAAATCTCAGCATTTTCTCAGAACTCGTCTTATCCTGTTTTCAGCCCTCCATGGAAAGTCGTTCTGAAGCTGTGTTTGTATAGCTCCATGGTCAATTATAGATTATAACGTTCCAATCATTGACAGAAAGTAGCTGATATTTAAACAGATCATGGCACAACTTTTCAGGAGAAATATGCAATATTAACCTTTGCAGGTTCACTCCTCCAGTGAGGAGGCATGTGATGAGCAAACTATTTCGGCTTAATGAGAAAAAGGGTCAATGAGTCAATGATATGTCAGTGGAACAGTTTCACCGCACTCTTAACCTCACACGCCAAAGTCCGTCTGATTAGCAGGCACCGAGATATGCATGTGCACACTTCAGGAGAGCACACTCAGTGTCAACATCGTCGCCACTCACTGAAGGCTCATGGCTGACGAGAAGATGGAGATGGGTGAAGTCGGGGCGTCTCTTATGTCTTCGGACGTCAAGCCACCTCTAGCCAAACCTACTAACAAATTCGACAGGGTGTTTCAGCCATGTCTAGGCGAGCTGGTGGGGACTACTTTCTTTGTGTTTATCGGGTGTGTGTCGGTCATAGAGAACGTGGAGTCTACAGGGAGGCTTCAGCCTGCTCTCGTGCACGGTCTGGCTGTGGCTGCCCTGGTGGCGTGCATGGCTGAGATCAGGTGAGGATCATTTTTCATTTTCTCCTTTCAAAAACAAATATTTTGAGTGTAAAACGCTTGTGCCATAAATCTTATCTTAGAAACTACAACCTGCAGAAAAAGCTTTCTCTTTTGTATTTTAATTCCAGTGGTTCTCATTTCAACCCGCCCTTCACCCTGGCCATCTATCTGTGCGGAGGGATGGAGATGAACATGGTGGCTCCATACCTTGTATGTCAGTTGCTTGGAGGGGTGCTTGGAGCTGCTATGGCAAAGGTGAAGCTGTCTCATTCTTCTGCTGTCATAAAAAAAGACAGTTATTTTAGCCTCTGTGTATTGTGAATGTCCAGATGACTCCTATGATGCCAACAGGCGATGACCTCAAGGGAGAACTTCATCAAAGCCCACGGTGCTGCATTTGCTGTTCTGCAGCCAGACGCTGAAATTGGAGGCGCTCTGTTTGGCGAGGTCGCCATGACCTGCCTGATCACCATGGTGCTGCTGCTGGGGGCCTTCAACGCCAAAACCAAAAACCCCATGGTGCCATTCATGGTGGGAGGCACAGTTATACTGACCATTTTGGCTGGGTGAGAAACCAGGAGCATGGAGAAGGAAAATTAATCTACAGAAGTTTATTTCTGCAGTGTTGGAAAGAAATGAAAGAGATTCTGCAGTAGAAAAATAAAGTTAAGTCCTTTAGAATTGCACTGATGGTATTTTACAGGATTGTTTATTTTTAAATATAATAATATTTAAAATATTTTGAAACATAACATCTTATCAGCATTTATTTGCTGTAAAGTGTTTCAAAACGATACAATCTCCATTATTTAAATGATCGATGGTATCCAAAAGTACCGAAGCTTTAAAAAAAAAAAAAAGATCTTCACATATATCTTAACCCAAATCTCCCTCAAGTGAGAGAGAGAGAGCACTGTCTAAATTGTGCCAATGTATTTGTGGAAAGTGTGCAGGAGTTTGTCTGCACTTTTTGGTAATTCAAAACAAGACACTGCCAAATACTGGGTGCCCAGGACTTTTGAGGTTGTTCGACTGTTACTAGAATCGTATCAAAGTGAAAGATCTGTTGTCATGACGACCCTTTATCCCACAGGGCAGCAGGATGTTTGTACCAGTGCAGAACACATGACAGAAATATTCACATTCAGACGATTATCCAAATGATATGCACAAATAAGGGTACAATCATTCTTGTCATATCTGTCTGTCCATCAGTGGAGACATTTCTGGCACCTGTATGAACCCCGCCAGAGCCTTCGGTCCAGCTGTCGTGAGCAACTACTGGACGTATCACTGGATCTACTGGGTGGGACCCATCGCAGGGGGCATAATAGCAGCTGCTCTGGTTCGGTAGGTGCAATTATACATCACACACTTCAACAATAAAAAAATGTAACCCTCTAAAGAATACTTTCTAAACCTTGTTTGGAAGGATTGCACTGATAATAAAGATCATTTCTTACAGAATAATAAAAAAACGGTTTCCTCTGTTGTTGCAGACTTCTCCTTGGAGACAAGAAGATGCGAATCATTCTGAAGTGAGATCCTGTGTTTAAAATTAAATCCTGAGATTCTCATTTATAGTTACAATTTGAAGCCCTTGTTTTGTTCACTGAGATGTTCTTTATTATTATTCTTTGTTGAGATTCAGTATGCAGAGGCCCTTCTGTGCGCTGGACCTTTAGCCTGTACATAATGTAACATAATGCTGAGCTTAAAGGTTACTTGAATATGACACTGGTCTGCAACACATGAAGTTAAAGTTAAACAGAGTTGATGATTTGTAAAAGAAGTTAACGTATTTCTCTCTGACATCGAGGGGAAAGAGAAAAAGAAGACCGGTTGTTTGCAGAGGATTAGACACTGATTTGTGCCGCAGGCTAAATCTGAACATCCTGCATCAGGCTGCAGATACAAACATGGTTTAACTTTTCATAAATAAACTGCTCCTCTTTAAAATGCACGCTGTTATTTTTGTATACTTTTCTTCTCGAAGAAGAATGCTGTTAAGTTGTCTTCACAAGACGAGCTTTGTTATGAGAGGTAATGAGATAATCAGCTCGCTTTCAAAAACACAAACAGATGGTTGTTTCCTCTTATTATGACTTTTGATAATGTTGCCAGCATATTTCAAGGTTGTCTTTTTATCCCTGCGAGAGGGCCATTTGTTTTGCAGTACGATACATACATACAGCCAGCAATCAGCATACCACATAAGAATGGACAATAAATAAATACAATAGATAAAAAACAGATGAAAACAAAAAGCTACATGATTAGTCTTTTAAAAGGCGATGGCAGCAGGGACAGATGAGTTTCTCAGCCTCTTTGTCCTACATGCTGAATCTGCGGCCTGACGGCAGCAACTTCAAATCCTTGGGAAAAGGATGACTAAGATCTGCCAAGATTGACTGAGCCTTCTTCAAACTCTCTTTTAAAAAAGTCCGGTCAGAGAGGGACAAACCTGTAATTCTGCCACACAATTTAATGATGCTCTAACCCTAACCTTTTTGTTGCCATTAATGCTGAGTGACCCGTACCAGGTCGCCATGCAGAAAGTTAAAACTGATTTAATAAAACAAGAATAAACCCTCTTTATTAAAGCTTCCTGTAGTGTACCCGCTGGTGGGCTTTTTTACAAGCAGCATCAGCTTGAAGCTCAAAGGTCAGTTTGTCATCGATGATGGTCTGTTTGGCATCTTGTAGCGACTGATTGAAGCTGATATTGTCAGATTTAAAGAGATGTCAATCCTCTCAGATAGTCATGACGGTGATCTTGAAGGCTGAAATCATGTACAGTATGATCAATAAACCAGACTCGCATTATTAAGTCCTTTAAAGTGAACTTGTGATATTGTTGTTTTCTCCTGATAAATGATTTCTTCTCTGAAGATAACATCCCCTTTTTTATTCTCTTAAGGTAACGATGAAGAACATTTTTGTTAGCGATACCTAAAGACATTTGATATTTTCTAAACTACTTGAGTAAATAATAATCACAGATATCGACGTTTCTTTTAAAGATACATTACATAGTATAACTTTTCCTTCCTACTTTAGAGGAATAAATTCAGTTTTTTTCCACTGCTTTGTTTTGTCTCCTGATCGTAATTTGGACAGTCAAAACTTTAGGGAAACCTTATAGTTACCAACCAGGTGCAGCAGGTGCATGAGCGACACCATTGATACAGATAAAAAGAGAAAGAGTCTAACTCGTTACCTTTTGGAGTGAGAGGAAGATTTATAATAGAGCTTGAGCTAAAATTCAATTACTTCAGATTTTCAACCACAAATGCTGCACACTTGTAAAAGGAGACCAAATGGCAACCTTTTCAAATCCAGGAGAGTCCTCTGCCTCAGCATTGTGTTGGTGCTACCCTGGGCCTGCTCTCTATAGCCGCAGCACTGAATGCCTGCTCGGCACTGGAGGGTATCATGCTGTTTCCATATTGTACACCCGGGCCTCCCCGCAGCAGTGGCCCACATGGGAAAGCAGGCCAGGCGGTGGGATAAACCAATTACCCCCCAGTCTGGGTGGACTCCTGCCGGTGCACCACGCAGCGGCTCCAGGGCCGAGCCCTCCTGGCTTCGTTCCCCATGAGAGCCTGCTGGAATTCCCAGAGAAGTGGATTGTGTGCACTCAAAAGCCTGCAGAGAGGCTATATTTTGCTCGGAAATTTGACATGGTGGCCCCCTGGGACAATACTGAGGGAGGAGACTTCAAACTGGGCTTCTGTCAGATGAAGAAACGTTTTGGAAAGCTTGTTTTTTTTGTGTGACATTTTTCAAAAGTGAATCTTTTTGCAGCCTTTAACGATGTCTTACACACAGGCAGTTCAGGGTACACAAAGAAAATGCTTTTTTGTAATAACTCTCAATGTTAAGGATTGAACTTAAAGCCCATGAGAGGAGTTTTGAGCTGGTTATGAAACAGACTGAAAGTAAAAGTGTGATGCCTCTTTAGGATCTCCAAAAGCAAACATGACCATCAATGACAAGATTGGCTATTTTTATATACCTGTAGTTATTTTTCATGCCTGTGACCGCTGCCACCGGGTAGGTGACGAGACAATTTAAAAAAACTGCTTTTTTTTATTTTACACTGCATATATTCATAATGAGTGATATGTTTGACTGTTTAAAGAAAGCAGGATGAAGTTTTCTATCAGAAAACAGTATCTAGGCCTACAGAACAAGACTGGTTTATACTTCTTCATTGAATCTATGCCTTAGCTACGCTGTGTTGGCCTACACCCTCGTGAGCACGACACACTTGTGCATTTGTGTGTACAAAGCTCTGCAAAATTCTGCCTAAAAACGGTAGTTGGTGGTGTGATTTTGATGCTTGTTATATCGCCTCGTTCTCTGCTTGTACAGGAAAACCATGGCGTCTGATGCCGGAAATGCTGCAATTGCAGGAAATATAATGTCCAATCACAGGGCTTGCGGTTGTGTTGTTTTGACGCATAGATACATTTTAAGGAGTTGCACGTCAAGCTACATGCGCAGGCGTCTTCGTAGTTATAGGGCTACGGGGAACCTACAGCGTATGCAACGACACAAGCCAAAAGTTTCTCACAGGAGCTTTAAGATTTATTCGCTCGTCTCATTTGTAAACTTTATGAATCATCTTTAAATTAGTAAGGCATGTAATGTACTAGAAGCAGTATTGCAGGAACAGATAATGGTTTTAATTGCTGAGATATCTCACCTGTATATGGTCCTTGTTAGCGATGAAGTTTAAACTAAATTGAAAGTTAACACATGCATACAAAGAAGAGCCTGAGTGAGAAATCTGAAACATGACAAGAATAGAGCAGAAAACACAAACGCAGAGTATGGCCTGAGTGAGAGTTTAAGCAGGGATGGCCCCTCCTCTCGCCCCCTAAATTCATGAGCCCTGATGGTTTCTAGATGACAGCAGCCGTGACAATGGTCATTATGTCTGCCAGAGGCCTTGTCGCTGCAGGGTCATTGTGCGGGCCCCATTCAGCTCACAGTCATTTACACTTTCATTGGCAGCTATTTAGTCCTCATAAAAAGTTCAACACACCAATTTGTGAGCTCTGCTCAGCCAAGGAGAAGTGTGGAATAGGCTAAGAAAGCAGTTTCTTTAAAAGTCAATTAATTGTTCTCCTCTTCTGGGAGGGGCTGAGGGGGAGGATCCCGAGCTTAAGGGGCCTCACATCTGTCCATTTGTCTTCCTGGGCTGTGATGCAGGGGCCACACCACGCAAAGGAAAAAGTCCAATTCAGTCTTCTCAGAGATTTCACTGTTTTAGGGGATTTTGTATTTCATTTTATTGGAAGGGATATCCTATTATCATAAGAATCTGATTCTGGGTAAAGGATTGGCTTCAGAAGGAAACGAGCCAAAATTAGCTTATAGGACATTTGAGCTCTGAATCCCATTCTCCTTAAAAAAACAGATTATGCAGCATATGATGGGAAATAGGGGTGTAGGTCCATTTAAGGCTTTACAACAACGCCTTTTAAAAAGAGCACAGAGGGCAGCTCATGAAAGTTAGATTTTTATGCACTCTTCATGAGCTCTGTTTACTTCATCAGACGGCAACATGAACTGAACAGAGTCTCCATTCAAATAGAACTACACCTGCAAATTGTGATGGTTTTGTAATGTCCTTTTAAAGTGTTGCTTACACAGACTTAATATGGAATGTAATTCTGATTTTAACTTGAAAAAAATCCCCTAATAACTTTGTTCAGATTCTCTGTAAGAAAACAATGTTTATATGTTGTGATTTTTATAATAAAGGTAAAACGGTGGATCGAGATAAGGACAATTTTCATAGGATGTTAACTTTTTCTTGCAATAATTAGAAACTATGAATATTTTAAACATGACTCTTGTAATGCAACAAGGAGCGTTGCAGATGTGATTGAATCAGAGCACAGCCAAACAAAACTTTTACACAAAGTCTCTGTTAGCAAAAGGTTTCAGTCACTGAATTAAAACTTTCAAATTATATTTAAATCAATTTTGTGAGCATAAAAACTGAAAAGGTGAAAAAAATAAAAATTCTCATCTTGATAACAAAGAACCTTTTTTTGCCTGAATTAAACCATGTAGCCAATTTGAAATAACATCACACATTCTGAATATTAAATGTATCAAAAGCCCAATATATATCAATGTTAATCGCTTCCTAAATAGGAAGCAAAGTCAAACTCCCTCAGGATTTGTTGTTCTAGGCTCTGTGTTCACATGGATGGGACGGCACACAAGCACAGTGAAATCTTCTGAGGATACATTTTGCATAATAAACCCAATAATCCTTAATCTTGTGCAACATATTTTTATTCAAAGGGCATGTATAATGTACAAGACATAAATAGACAAAGCAGAGTGCATTTTAAGTTTGAGCAAAGAGTCAGAATAAAGACTTCACAATTATATATTTACAAGCTTAATCACTTGGACAAACTGTTGATTGAGCCTCCCTCCTCAGTTCAAAGGGTCGTTCTCACACAGAGGCAGCAAAGTGAGCGACGGTTGATGTTGTGGGAAGCACAAAGAGAGAGCAGAAACCCAACCCCTTCTCAATCTCCCAGGACTGAGGGCAGTGATGGGAGGGGGGAGACAAAGGCCGTTCCTCAATGAGCCTCAGCGCAGGAGGCCCTGCTGTTTGCCCTGCTCGGCTCCCCTCAACCAGCTTCTTTCTTTAACGGCCGTTTCAAAAGCTGTGTCCCTGCTGGTGATTCTTGATGCCACCTTGCTGCCACATGACAACATCAGAGGGATCCCACGGTGCTAGTACAGGGGTGAGGAAGCCTGTGGATAAGTTCTCAGCAGTGCTAAAACAACCACACTTCCTCAGTCCAAAGGGAAGTCACAGGAATTCCGACGTGCCGCCCAGGCGGTCTGGTACACGGACAGGAAGTCTTTGTATCGCGGGGCACACCCTAACCAGGCTTCCCCAAAGTGTTCTGACCCTGTGAAGAGAAACTCCCCGTCCCCGGGCTTCACGTGGCACTGCAGGCGTGTGTGTATCTGTCCATGCCAAATTGGGACTGATGGAGATGATTCCGAATCAGAAAGTTCTTGCTCAAACACTCCACTGCGCTGCCGGTACACCCGGGCTGCTGACACCTCCACCAAAGATGTCTGACGTTCAGAGTCGTGGGAGACGTTCTTGATGGAGCCTCGGACCACTGAAACAACAAAGGCTGGAATCATGTCTTGAAAGTGCAAAGATTCAGGAAGATTTCTGTTTACAACAAAGCGGATCAACCATCTCCTCAACTTTGAATGGACATTGGGGGAAGTGTGGGGGATTGAGACACAGAAATGAAGCCCAGTTGACTTACCTCTGCTCTATTTCTTACTAAAGCAGAAGTCCTTCCCATTGTGCAGTTCCACCCAACACCTGGTCAACCCTCACCAACCAACAACAGTTTTAAAAGATATATCTCAGTATATTTTCCTGTCTATAGTGGAAGATCCTGAACTCAATAACATACTGCAAAAAAATGAAGAAAGTAATATCAGTAAACTATTAAAAAAGTGGTTCTCAACTGGTACAGCCTCAGGACCCACCACCAACTTCTTCATGACAAATCCTGATGAAAATTTCTGTTATTATTCAACCAATTTTTATTTAATTAACGAAACATTAACCTCAGACGGAACAAATCAAACCTGTTCAAAAAGCGCGTCACAGACTTTTTGACCCTTTTTTTTCCAGACACACATTTGTGACCCACTGAAAACAGCTCCACGACTCACTTTTGAATCCTCACCCACCAGCTGAGAACCACTGTATTCAAATAACCAAACACAAAAAAGTACTGATGGTAGTCAGTATGTCCTTAATCCATTATTGACCCAAGTTGAGATGACTTATCTAGTGAACATTATTTTACTTGTGAAATGAAAAGAACCTTAAATTATAATCACAAAGATCTTTGGGATTTAAAAGGTGCTCTGTCATTGTTTTTAGTTTGTTATTGTGATAGCACAGAGCGTAGGTTTGTAAATGATAGTTGTACACAAAGTACCCACCAAAGTCACTGTTACAGATGGCCATGAGGAGTTCAGTATCATTGCAGGGTCGGCATGAAGCTGTGGGAAGAGAAGCACAGAAACTGTAGTCAGTTTAGGGAAATTCATAACAAAAAAACAGAATCTAATCATTTCAGCAGCTATACATTTTAAATGTTCCTACATTTCTTCAACCATAGTCAGTCTCTATTAAACCATGCATGACCAAACTGACACTTTTGCACTAATGGGTGTCACCTCTAACTAGTTCACTGACCTAAAATCTGGCTCCATTCACATCGAGGAGTAAAGAAACCAGGGTTAGAATGAAGGAATGCTGCCCCTTTAAGTCCTCTACCCACCACATCAAACGAGCCCTCACTCGACTTGACCCCCATGTTTGACTTCTTTTGTATCTACCTAATTGAATGACCCTGTGCCAACGCTGGATACCGCAGAGGAGTCAAATTCTTCTGCCAGTCTGGCAATGCAGAAAAGATGAACCAGCAGATGTCTATTATAGACAGAATGACATCAGTGCACTGGGAGAGGCCCTCACACATGGATAAATGCTAATAAACAGACACACACAATGTGAAGGCATCTGTGGAATCTTTAAAGTATTTGCAGACTCGATTCAGACCCCTCGGCCTGTTGCCCTTCAGCCGCCCTGAGGTCTGCTCTGCCCTCACTGCTTTGTCCCACGATGGAAACCAGACAGCCAGACAAAACACAAGACTGACCAGCAGCTGCATACTCCACTCAACATGATCACGGTGAGTCATTAACAATCCACTGATTTTTCTCCCCAGTAGTTAGGCCTGGTTTCTCCCTTGCACTCAATGGCAATTAATGCAATGCATAACTTAAAAATTGTATTTCAAGTTTGCCACGTTTAATGCCAGCCTTTGTTGACAGTTTTTAATGAGGGGAACTTTCAGTTGCTGTCAGTCTTGGTGACCCCTGTGGACTCTCTCCGGATCTTTTCCTCACCTTTAAGAAGGATTTTATGTCAAAATCTCATTCTACTCTCTTATAACTGTGAAACGTTTTACTAATCATGAATCTTTGCCATTAAAAATGTTAACACAGGCTGTTTTGCAGGGTGCAGCTTATTGCTTCATTAGATGATTGCAGCAGTTAAATGTTTTCAAATAATCTTCTCGCTGATGGTTTGCTTTTGAAGGTCATAAAGAGGAATCCGTTTTCATTTCTGTTTCCCATCCGGCTAAGATCTTCTCACAGGAACTTGATTTAAATAACGGCTTATACGTTTGTTATAAAACCAAAAATGCACCTTTTGATTTGTAAGAGAAAATGCCTTTTTATGATGTTTTTCCCTTCTCAATTCCGATACATAGACTTCATTATTGGCCAATCTAAAGCTTCCTATACTACTAGAATTAATTACTAGTGAATAATTGAATAAAGAATAACTATAAAGCCTTTTATCTGTGGAAAAACAACAAATTACTGTTTGCTGGCTTTGACTTACATCACAGCTTGATGTTTGAGGGTCTTATAAGTTATGGTATTGGATTGATACTTGATACTGATAGGGATATCTGTATGATATCGGTACTGGTATCAGTGTCAGTATCGGAACAGCTCTGTAGTATTGCTATCCTATCCTTTTGGTGACCATGCATTTATAGGTGATGTTGATCGCTAATAAATGCTTGATTGTTAGAAAGTTAATTTGGTCACTGGACAGGCCTTCTCTTATAAAACAAGACGTCATAATGAAGCCCTATCAAAACAAGAGACTTTCACATAGCAACCCTGAAATTAATAGATATTAAGCGATCTGTAAACGTTAATTATTAACGATTAATGTAGTTTTACAATTTAACTTAACCCACAAGAGGCTAATTAATAAAGCAGTGGTACCAAATTTCTAACTTCATGCATCTGTTGGACTTCTGAACCACAGAGAGACCGGGTCTACTCACTGTGAAGCGCGCCCAGGCCCAGGTTGTTTGCAGCACTTCTGTTACCCAGCAGCTCATATCTGAAGCCCATCATGCGTCTGCTCCAGGCTCCATCCTTCTGCGGGCTGGACTGGAGGTAGAGAGCGGGCCTATGAGGTCCATCCGCTCGGAAACAGAACACCTGCTTCTGCTGCTCGGGCCTCCCGCCGTCCGTCAGCAGCAGCTCCAGCTCCCCGGAGCGCTCAATGAAGACGCTGGCTCCGCGGAAGGAGGGAGACGGTTTAATGCAGACGGCGGTGCGCCGGGCGGTGGACAGGTTGGGCTCCAGTACTACACGGAGAGCCTGGCCCGGGTAAACCCACCTCACCGAGCCCTCTGTGCAGCGCAATCGCACCTGGAGCACGATCCTGGAGTCCACAGCAGCCGCAAAACCACTGGAAAAATAGGGGTAGCCTAATGATTTTACAATAAGAGAGAGTTTTGCAAACTTCTTATTATTGAGCATGAATACCACTGGCTTTATATTGTTAATTGATCACTGATCAACTTTAAAGATCAGTTAAAGCCACTTAGAAGGAAAACTGTGACTTTGAAGGACGTGGAAGATGCCTTTCGTTTTTTTCTATTTCAGAATATTTTAGCTATAAATGTTTAAAATGCTATTATTGTTTCTCGCACGATAGAAGGAAGTTAAAACTTCATTCAATGTGTCATCGAAATTTCCAGTTTTGGGCCTAAATTAATTTTAAATTGTTCATCTCTTTCCATAACATCCGAGACAAATTCTTAACAGAGTAAAAAAACAAGTAGGCTACATGATTTATAAATAAAATTATAAGCAGTGTTTGATTTTAAACGGCCAATTAGCCCATCAATATGTAATTTAAACTTATCAGCTCATCAATATCCAATTTAAACTTGAGTTCCTCACCTCCCGGTCCAGTTGCACAGATCAGCAGCACAGAGCCTCAGCGGAACGCCCAACATGTACATGAAAATAATCACATTCGGCAACATCTCACCCACATAGAAATAAACACGCAGACAGGAGAGGGCGACGGTGCATGGTGTGCAAGTTTGTCTGCGTTAGAGAGAGAGTGTGCAGGAGCGCTCTGCTGCACAGCTATATGACATCCCCCCCCTTCTCTCCCTCTCCCCTTTCTCATTAGGACTGATCCAGTTGTTGGGGGCTGCCCGCCTCTGCAGCCCTTTTTGTCTCTGCTCTCTGGAGACAGTCGGTATAAAGCCTGCAGCCATCTGTTAACACTTCTTTCAGCCTCTTTCCAAACACTGTCCGTGGTCAATTACTTTTGTTCAATCGGTCTTTTAATTAGGTGTATCTTTTTCACCTCTCAACTTAATCTCCTCCCAAGAAAACTAAAAATATATCATGAGAAAAAAAGAAAACATTCCCCATTAATTTTACCTCTCTTCCTCGTTAAAAAGAATAAACACGTGTAAGTTATAGCCTAGCCTAACTCTCTCTTTTAAAACAAGATTTTATTTAAAGCAGGTCAACTGGAAAAAAAAAAGACTTGAAAGTTATTGTATTTTTTCTGAACTTTAGCTCCACCTAGTGGTGGGCTTCTGCAGCGCACCATCCCCACATCTGGGGGACAAAACGCTGTTAACTTTTGTCGTTCACGGCCCAAACTTAAAAAAACCCAGCAGGGGCAGCCTGTAACTCAACAGCGTCTTATATTGTGCACAAAACTGGAATGCGTGACCAGCATTCACTAATGATTAATCCACTGTGGATGTTTCACCTCATTTCAACCTGCAGGGGTCTTTGTGTGCCGGGGGGGGGAAAGAACAACTTGGCACGGTTTCAAGGTGTTTGCTGGTGGCGACATCTTGTGGAGGTTGCAGACTTTGAGGACTGAAAGAGCAGCTTCTCTCTGCTGATATTAAGGCCCTCAGGCAGAACCAGATCACAGGGTTAAGGTTCCTGATGCCTTTGCGTAAATTACACTCATATGGAGAGTTTGGCCTGATGTTGTCTCAGCTGCAGGGGACACTTTCGCTGCTCAGGTCAATGAATGTTGAAGTTTTGGCGTGATTTTAATACAAATGCGCCACCAAAGCTATAAAGGAGCAATCATATTTTAAAAAAAAACACTTTAAAGAATGTATCCAAAATCAGCTCTATGTTATCTAAGAGGCCATTTTGCAATCTATGTGTATTGATGTCCAGCAAAAGACATAAATAAAATGTCGCTCTACCATTAAAGAACAACACTAAATTGAGAAATGACCTTATAAGCAATCTGACATTAAATTTGTGTGAGTCGTCCTCCGTTTTTAAACGATGCCAGAGATCAGACGTCCTCTCAGGAGTACCGGGCGGTCACATTGGGTTCTGTGTCCCAGACAGACAAAGCAAAGTCACATGAATGGAGGCTTTGTGCGTGGATGAAGTGGCCTCTTATCGGCGCAGTGCAGCCGGGATCCTTCATGCGTTGCTAGAAGGCCTGTAGCGGAGCGAGGTGATGCAGAATGAGCTGTCAGAAAAACGTACGTATTTATGGGTAAAATCACGGCCTCTGCGTTATCTGCTGCGCGTCACAACGTGAGGAAAAAACTAATTATACACCTACGTTCACTCAACTGGAAACGGGGTCACAGTTTGAGAAACACGTTCTGTTTTTCACCCTATCAGACAGCAGTAAGTCAACTCTGTTTAAAATATTTAACACTGTTTTAAAAGAAAACCGACTCGCTGCTGGACTCGCTGTCAGCTTTAGGGCCTAACTCGCCCTTTGAGCTCTTTCCGCCTCTAATGTGATCAGTCTGAGGTTATAATAATAATAATAATAATGATGATGATGATGGAACGAAATCATTGCTGTCGTAAAGATGACATACATCTTCTTTCAGATGAAATATAGCTCATGAGCGTTTTGCTCTAAAGAAATATACAATGAACAATTAAAAGGAAACGTTCTGCACGAATCATTCAACCTGTATTCAGGGCCTCTTTGAATCCAAGCACGGGGTCACAGGAGCAGTGTGTGAAGATGTGCTGCTGTAAGTCTTTATTAACAAACCTCCAGACACAAGATAACAGTAGAAACATTTTAAAGTAAATCCAACATTAGCATGTTTTCAGTTTATTTCTGTTCTCCAAATTCGTGTTAGAATATTTCATACAAACATTGAACTCCACCAGGGAGAATCATCAGCAAATTTTAGCCACTAAAAGTCTTTATAAAAATGACTAATTTTACCGACTAATGCTGCGCTTTGCGGCAGAGCTGTGGACAAGTTTTAAAGACTTAATCTTTTACGCAGGGACCATTTATTCAAGTTCTTTAAATAGGACGGAGTTGGAGTACATTTTTCCCACAATGGATTGATTCTATGGCATTATCCTGTAGTATACAGCAGTCGTAATTTATTTAAACTCATAAACTTTAGTTTTGGCATGTTTTCACCTCAATGCAAAAAGCTCTATAATCTTCTGTGGCTTTAATAAAGGTGAAAATACATGACGGTTTGTAAAGTTTATCACTTTGTAATCTGGTCCAAAGTGGAGCAAAATCATAAGTTGGGTGCAGTTAAAAGACTGGCAACCACAAAAAATGACAAGCATGTTTATCATGATGTGGTATAGGACAGAAAAAAAACATCCTTTTATGGATTTATAATCATATAACAGCAGTGACGTGAAGAGCGACAAACAGACGTAAAACTCAGAATTTCATGTTTAATATTCTCAGCAGCGTCTAATATATCTGTATTTACATGTTTGACAGTTATATAGAAAAAATAAAGTGTTACAGACGTGTTTGTTAGTTTCTTGATTAACAGATATGTATAGCAGTCTCCACGCGCGTGCTCATCTCTTCCCCCTAAAGAAGCCTTTATCAGTGCTGCTCTCTCTCACCGTCACTGTCAGGAAGTTCATGGTCACGTCTGTCACCGTCACACTGTCCAAGCTGGCGAAACTGGGGGTCCAGGCTGGGCGCGTGGACGGATCGTGGATGCTGGGGATGACGTCAGGCTGTTCCCGGGGCGGACATAACTCCCTCACCTGGTGTCTCTGCTGTTCTGAAGCAGAGTGTTTCAGCTTTTTCGGCGGAGGGACAAAACAACTAGTCCTGTGCACCCTCTCATCGCTCGTGCGCACATCTGGGCTGTAGGTGCAGCTGTAAGACAGTCCCGCGTGCCTCTGCTCGCTGCCGGATTTGGGTGTTATTGTTGTCTTCTCCTGAAACCTCTTGGTCAGCTGCATTAGGCTGTGATCTGACGTCTCCCCTTGGTGGTGATGATGAAGATGGTGTAATCGTCGGGACAGTTTGGAGAAACCACGAGATCCCTGCTCCTCCAGAGGCCTGCTTAATTTGACATCCGGCTCCTTTGACCCGCCTTCATCATCCTCATCATATTGCAAATGCAGTTTCGGTTTGCGTCCTCTCTTTTTGGGGACCCGTCCGGGTTCTTGGACTAAAAGAGAAGCAGCAGGAGCCGGTTTGGGCCTCGTCTGCGGCTCCGGTAGCCGCACGTACACGCTTTCCCCTCTGTTTACAGCGCTCGGTGGGAAAATTGTAGGAACCACGGCGCGTAAACCCTCCCGGGCCCTCGGTGTTATGACAGGCTCCGGGATGGGATAGGAAACCTGGAACCCTCTGGTGGCCTCTCCTCTGAACTCATACGCCTTTTCTTTGGCCTTGGCCTGAGGACAGAGAGCAGAGGTGAGAGGAGGTGTAATATAGAAGGAAATGTTAAAATGTAACCGAAGCTGGTGATCTGGTTGGTTTCAAAACACGTATAAAAACGCATTTGTTTTTTAAGGAATTCATGGCACATTAAGAAGACACAATTAAATTCTAAATCCACTGAGAACATCCTAACCTTTGAAAGCCAAACTGCAAATGACAGATTTTCCTCTAGTTTCTATGCAAGTGTGAGTCAATCAAACCGTTTGAAATCTATGTGGCCGTATAGCTGTCATATCATGGAAAGTGTACACAATCTGCACCTCTACTGAAAGGCGAGTAAAGGAAATGCAAATCAGAAGAATGCGCATGCAAAAAAAAAAATCACCTACCTTTAAGAGGAAAGTCTCGGGTTTGGGTCCCCTCTTCTTCGGCCCGAACAGCTCCCTTTCGCGCTCCCTAAGGAAGAAAACGCTTTACTTACATTCTTTGCAAAAATACATTAACAAATAATTGTTTTCATTTATACATAACGAAATCGAAAATTCGAATTCCCAAAGGGCCAAACTCTGCAATTTGAGTTATATTTTTCCATTTCTTCAACATTTAAATTAAGAACACCTCGAATTAAATTGAATGAATTGTGTCTGAATAAAACAGTTGTCTTATTTTCAAAAGGAAATGGCATCACACTTTGCTACTATAAGAACTGAAAGCGGAAAACTTTCGCTCCACTGACACTTATTAGAACTTATTTTACGAAAACATACGACAGACTGACTCATTCCTGGGCTGTTTGTCTAATTATCGAGCACTTTCTTGTTGCACTAAGTGCGCGGAGCCTTCTCGTTTCTACATATGAGGCCTACTGCTGCGCTGTCAAACCCTCACCTCTCCTCGAAGGCAGCGAAGAGTCGTGCGTCCAGAATGTTTTCCTCTGGCTCCCAGGTGCTGTACCTGCGTCACGACAGCGGAGAGAAGATCTGTTAGTGACCGCACAGAGCGCGGATCACGGTTCAGGGCGCACACACGTGCGCTGTAACACTTTTATCAGCGGCAATCTCGCTGCGTGCTGCTGTAATTACAGACTACGTATAGCGGACATTGACGCATGGGGAAACCCAGTCATTGCTAAAGCTAGTGTGGACTTGGATGCATGCAATCAGGCTGACGCTCGGACATAAACTGCTCTATGGTGGTGCAAAAGATAAAGCAGAGGTCCAGTTAACGACACAAAGAAGAAATATGATTAAAAATCAGCCACAAGCAGAAAAAACGAGTGTGAGGCGGTGCAGTTGTACGAGTGGCCAGGATGGAGCGCTGTCCTTCACAGCCTCGGATATTTTACTCACTTCTGAGACCAGCCCTTCCATTTCACGAGATATTCCCAGCGACCCTGCAAAATACATCCGTAACACATACACGTTATCAAAGGTTTTGCCTGTCGGCGCTGCACAAACACATTGTTGCGTAATAGGTGGGGACACAGCTTGAGGGTAAAAAAAAGCAGTGAATACCCGTCTGATTCGCCGTTTAATGATGGACTCTGCTGCGAAGACGCTCTCACCAACAGCCGAGAGCTCCATGATTCAGCATGCACCCCGCTTATTTCTGTCTCTTTTATTATTTTTGGCTTCCCCCGTGTCCTCTTCGGGTTGTTTAATTCCGCACATCCCATAATACGCAATCTGGAGAGGACGTCATCACGTCTTTTTCTGTTGCCAGGCACCGTAGTCGGTAGGACGGATCACCGTGGTGCACATTGGTTCAGTTGTTGCTACGTGCTCTGGGTTTGTGAGCGGAGGAGGAGGAGTCCCCGCTGCTGCTCTGGCTGCTGTACAGGAATGTCTGGCACAGGGAGACAGGCAGAGTCAGAGGCTCCCGGAGCGGATCCATGGACCCCCCCTGAGTTCCCTGAGTGGTCCACAGAGTCCCAAAAAGAAAGAAAAAGTTTAATTTAAACAGCATTAAAGTAATTAACCACAACAAACAGAAGAATGTCAGTTTTAAACACACAGCCTACATCCTCACACACAGCCATGAAACGTATGTGATAACAGTCTTTACACGTAAAATCACGAATCATTCGTCAATCAAATTTAAATTAAAATCCCAAAGAGACTCCACTGTATAAAAAAGAACAAATACAGAGTATAAATGGTTAGATAACTGTCGGGTCCTGAGGTAAAACCTTCGCACTGCTGGTCTCCGGACGCTCATTGATTTTGATCAGTTAAGGTTCGTTAATTGTAATTCTTTTGTTTTTATTTGTCAGAATCTTCTTCAACAGATTCTCATGCAGGTTCAGTCGCTACATGATCACCATGCGGAATATTAATGGAAAAAAAGCTACCGTGAGCTTTTCAGATTTGTAGAGCCCCCTACAACCGACATTTTACGCATGAACATTTTGCGCACGCTGTGCCAATTAAAGCGCAATATGTTGACGTCTGACGTCAGTTCATCAGAGAATGGATTGCGAATAAATGAAGAATACTTTTAGTGTTTCTATTCTTGGGATAATATCATAGATTATTTTCATTCTTTGCTCTAAAAATAATAATGTAGAAACAGTGACAAATGTTTTGTGATTTTATCTCTGAGAAAGAACAAAAGACATAAAGCAAAAAGGTTTTAATGTCCAATATTCCAGTTATATATAAATATCGAATATTAACATCGTGTTGAAGCACAGTTTTTATTCATAGGGGTTGAATAGTATTACTGAAGTCCTGGACAGATGATGACCTTCGGAAAGCATTAACAGGAGATGGACCTTTTTTTCTTTCTTTTTTAAAGTGCAGTGGACTTCACCCTGCAGGGCGGACTCAGATTTAAAGTTTGTCAGTATTTAGATTACATGTTTAAATCTGAGGAGCTCTTTGTCAGTCCACATAAAACTGAGAACCAAATATGTATTAAATTCAATAGTTTGTGCACTTAAAGACGGTAAAGATGCTTCAGTTAATTTCATTTAATCATCCTCTTTATTCATTCTTTTCTTCATTGATTTGTGTGATACATTTATTAACCATAATAACTAGGTTGCTATTCCGAAAGTGTAAACATTATTATTATTTTTATTTAATTTTTTCAAATAATGATTCCTGTCCGGCATTAACCTTTAAAAAAGAGAAATATCTGTGATATTTAAACTGAACACGTTTCTATCTCTGCAGTAAGTGTGGATTAATATATAAATGTTGATAATATGATTATTGATCCCCGGCATTCAGGCCTTTTAAAGAATTAATTGAACAGTTTTTTTTATTTTGAAAAATACGCGTAAATATATTTTTAACGTAAACCACCAAACACAAAAAGCTGTCATTTCCGCTGCTTGTCATTTTCTTTAGATCTTTGGTGCATTGTTCCACAGTCCTCAACTTACAATTAAAAAAATAAAATAAAAACTATTTTATTCCAAACGATTATTTTATCCCATATTTTTGAAAGAGAAGAGAAACGTCATTAGTATGATCTCCACCAGATCCTCTTACCTGCAGCCTCGAGGCCATCATCCCCATCCTCCTGTCAGGCTGAGCTGAGCGGAAGGACAAATAGATCCCAGTCTGAAGATAAATTCATTTATTTGAAATGTTTTTAACAAATGAAAACGCAGTAAAATAATGGAAATACATCTTCTTAATTATCTTCAATTTTTTCAGATTCCAACTCTTTCATTTTCATCCAAAGGGTTTATTTAAAATGAGCGAAAACACGCGTGACACCTGCGCACAACACGAGTTTTTATTCACCTTAAAGAATAATTTAAGTGAAGTTTCGAGTCCCAGCTTCAGTTTTCTGACACCAAAGTGTTTGTTTGAACTCTTCAAGGGACAACGTGTGAAAGCACGAATCATGTGGCCACTGAGGTGATTTTAAAAGATCTCTCACAGTTAACATCAGGCGACATGAAGACACAAACCCTCCCATGATTTGATCTAAATTCACAATGAATTATTTTAATATGAGAGAAGTCATTCTAAATGTGTTCTTCTTCCTTTCTTAGACCTCTTAATTGTATGCTGAAATGCATTTACATTTGAGCGGATGTGTACATTGAATGACAATTACAAAGCAAACAGGGTTTTAATTGATGTGGATTTTTTTATTGGAAAAATTAGATGTTGGATCATTTTGTTCGCGTAAAATGAAATGGCAGCAGCAGAAGCAGGAGGCGGCGAGTCCTCCTGAAGCGCAGCAGCGTCTCTGAATCCTCGATCCTGTGACACACTGTGACTTCTATTCTCATTAATCAGCTGATTTCTGCTCTGCTGTCTGTCTGATGAAACTCTCCCCGCGTTGCAGCAGACAAAGGCGGGCGCGCCGCGGACAAAAGATGCGTTGTGGCTTTCGTCGAAATATGAACCACCATTTTGATAGTCATAGCCTGTAGACCGACATTTCCTGTCGGTGCTAGAATGGCTCTATAGCCTGCATGGTTCGCGCTGAGGAGGCAGCAGCTTCACACAGACTGAAGCTGCTGCTGCGGTTGTTCTCCATATTTGGCTGCGAGTCGATGAAAAGTGTGCAAGGAGCCGAAATGGCGTCAGGCGCACATGAATAAACAGAGCACGGCTCTGTGAGAACATAACTGCCTCTCTGGTTTCTGGGCAACTGCAGCAGCTCGGCTCTCTGCGCGCTGTCCTACTTACCGGGCGACATTTTCTGCCCAAGGTGGATCAGACAGAAGAAAAAAAAACCTCAAGCGTGTAACTGCGAAGCCGTGTGGTTCCCGAGCTGCAGCTTTGAAATAGAAATCCTCCTTTACGCACACAGCAGCGCCTCTTATCTCTCATGTCACTATTTTAGTTTTTAGGCTAGATCTTTTTGTGTTGAACCCTCTTTGTACAAAAATGTTTCCTACAAATATCCTCTTGATCGTTACTTTATTAAATGTATTTGGTAAGAAAAAAACAGCAACACAGCACCATTTAATTAATGAAAGAACCCATTTTCTATCAATGTATGATGTGTATGATGAAGTTTCATTGAATTTTCTAAGCAACAGGCCTCCTTGAACCAGGACACGGACACACACACACACACACACACACACACACACACACACACACACACACACACACACACACACACACGGAACCTTCTGTGCACTGCTGCTGTGCACGATGATAAAGAGGGAATGTGAAACATCACACTTGGTCTATAAATATGTCCCCCCACTCAACGATGTTTCGGTTTCTTACTGATGCATGGCTGACTGACTGAATGACTGAGACACATACTTGGTTCAAAGCCACGATGAAAAGGCCCAGAGAGAGACAGAGAGAGAGGCTTCGTGCAGAGATATGCGAGCTGTGCGGTTTGAAATACTGCTCTTCAACCATCAATTGAGTTTCTCGGTGGAAGACATGCGTCTTTATAGGAGTTAATCATCAGTCCTCTGTGGGCCTGAGAAGTATAGTTCTGTGTCATAGTTCTGCCCTTTGAACACTTAAATTGCCCAAGCAGCAATAGAAATATTTTCTTTAGTCTTCATTTTACATCATTGTTTGAATGAAGTGTTCAATTTGAGCGATATTTGATTTTGAAGTTATTACTTCATCGCCCACTGCCAAGACGAGATCCCAGAGAAGAAGAGGAGAGAAATGTGTGTTTTTCTGAGTGACAGTTAGTTTGTATGTCGGAAATAGATCGAATAAGGGCCACATTTCACCATTTTCGTCTTGTCGCACATGGACTCCAGATTTAAGACCTGAAAAGGCATCAGGCGTTGTTGGCCTCAAGACAGGACATCACTTCTGGTGTTGGTTTTACGCGCTTATAAGACAGAAACCCGCAGAGGTCATTTTTACACGAACATTTTCTCTTAACCTAAGATCAGAGAGAGAGGGTTTGTTCTTAAAACAGTCAGTCTCACAGGAGAACTAATTAATCTGATCAAAGTAATGAGAATTGATTATTTAAATGATTGAGTGACAAAGCAGCCCGTGCATCGACACTTGAACACTATTTACGCAGAAGGATTTCTCTTTCTTCCTATTTTTTTAATCCTTGTAGATGTTTCTCTGTGTCTGCATTCTTTCATAGGCGAGTCCACCAAAAGATACCAAACACACACACACACACACACACACACACACACACACACACACACACACACGCATACGCACACATGCATATATGCACGCACGCACACAATCACATTCCTGGGCCCTTCTGTCATTCAAAACATTCATCGGTTCGTCTCTCTATCGGCCTCAGATTCCAGCAAAAACATCCCTGTCTATATTTTCAGAGCACATTTATGATCCTCCTACATTCTGAAAGAGGCCCAAACAACATTTTTACATAAAAGGTCAGCTACAGTAATCATTCCCAAAGCTTAGCTCTGCACAATTGTGTATCTGTGTCCCTCTAGATCTGATTTTTCATGTATGATAATGTAGGGAGAATTGCTGAGTCATTATGACACAGCCCAGTGCTTTATAAAAATGTCTTTAAACCTATTGCAGGCATTTAAATTACTGTTTTACTTTTGCTGAACTATGCACACACTCTCTCTCTTCTCGTGGCTGAATATTTATCCTCCATGAACTCTTGCTTCTTGATAAAATCTAAGAATTACATAATACCTCCCCTGCCCTCCTCCAGTCATGTTGTGTGTTTACATTCCTGCTTGGGGTCAGAGTTGCAGCAGAAAAATAATGCATGTGTAAAGTTTTAATAATACAAGTGGCCGGTTGAGTTATGCAATACAGAGGGCCCTTTGTGCAGGAGCGTTTGTGATTATGCAACTCGATCTGTTTTTCTATTCATGTTTCACAACCATGTTTCGTGTGTTTATTGTTCTGTTCTCTCTCTGACTGAGCACAAAGGCTTCAGAACAACAATAAGACGTAAATATTTTACTAAAACGCTCCACAAATGATGAACAACTTTGGAGATGAAGTGTTAATAAATCAGCAAACACGATCACCAAATATCAAATGCAACATGTCAGGGGTAAGTTCTGTTTCTTTATTGTGAAACATACCATCCGATGAGCTGTACCAACAGCAAGAAGTCCATCAAGTCATGATAGAACAAACTTTATAACAATCGTTTTGACTCTGAACCAAGTGCAAGAAACAAACAAACAAACAAAGCAAAAGTTAGAGACCAAAAAGAAGCAAACATACAAAAAAAGAGAAAACTGTTCAATGGAATCACTTGCAGCTTCTGACACAGTTAACCTAATGTTAAGATTTCGAGCAAGGATTTTAACGTCAATAAATACACACTCTTCATTTTTTTTTCATTCTCAGAGCATTTCAGCATTCGTACTGGTTTTGCATTAATTGTGCATTGAAGGCAATTTAGACTCAAATGTTACGTTACATCCAACAGCTTTGACATTTGAAGTTTCAGCAGCATAATCAAAACTTGAACTCATCGGGCAGCATGGAACAGTGCACAAAACCAGCCTCACATTTAATCTGCATAATTAATGACCCTGGTAGCTTTTTCTACAGCAAGTAGTATTAACTTGTTTTTATCGTATAATTCAAAAACAAGATGAGATGAGCGATGCTAATCTGCATGATATTAGGAGACAAGCATGTGTTTCTAAAGATTCTATGGTTATAAATCAAAAACCCTAATTATGGTTAGAATCAATACGTAGCGCTAACAGGACATTTGATAAATGACACTATTTCTAAACAGGATCTCTTCGGAGGAGCATGTCACATTTTATAACATAGATATTTGCTAAAGGTGAAATGTGCAATCTAACCACAGAGCGGGATGCTACTGCATGTTCTGATGGCTCTGATGCATCTCAATGGCAAACAAAAACCCTGGGACATATTTCAACTGTCACGTTGCTGTCAGTGTGTTGACTATGTACTCGGACACACCTGCTTTTTAAATGTACATGTGATGTGGTTGGATAATATTGTGTTATATAAACCCAGAATTAAACATGCAACAAAATACAACAAGTCAGTCTGAGGATCTGTCTTCACAATCGTTGAAATAAGACTTAAAGTGAGATGAAAGGAAAACAAAAATCCTTCAATGAAAATAGTCAATTAATTTGTAGGCTCATATCAGAATCTAATCCCTATTTTTCCACCTGTAAATCAGAATATGACACATGCTTCTGTAAGCTTAAATCAACAAATATCCAGATATCCTCCACCAATCAATCTTAAAATGTTAGCAGCACAGAGCTTTAGATTCATTAGTTAGCGTGCTAGCAAAAACACAATCCGTCAGTCTGTCTTCAGGTTCTCCCCCCATTTGTTCTATCAACATCCCCCCCAACAACATGTCCCATTACCTTTCATGATTCACCGGGAAACTCGTTAAAATGCTGTCCAAGTGATGACACAAAGCAAAGAATAAAAATGTTCTTTAAGTGCTTTCAATTTGATCTTTGATCACCATATACACAAAATCTTCGTCTCTAAGTTCTATCAGGACCAAAATAAGTGATTATTTATACAAAATATGTATAAACCTTCATACATCTCAGGGTATTAGTTTGGTACAGGTGTAAAACGACAGATTACTTTTTTAAAGTGGAATACATCCACCTGAATGCATTCGCTCAAATCCTCGAGGGCACTTTCTTGGCTACGTCACAGAGGAGTTACAGTATAAAACATTTTAGGAAACATATTGAATTTGATGATAAATTATAAATTTCCACATATACAAAATTCTGATTTTTTTTTTTTTTTAAACATATGTACATATAAACATGATCATCCAATTGGTCACTGGTAGTCCAATTTTTACAAGACGTTCCTCAAAAAGAAACATATTCCTTGAAGGTGACAGTCAGACTGTTTGTCGTGATGTCAGTGATTATGATATTTCCCATAAAAGGGGAGGGTTTTTTAACGGGTGCGTCTTTAGATTTCTCTGTGGGTTCATGTGTTTCTTCCACCGCAGGAGGTGTGCTTTCCACAACAGGCTCAGGCTCCGGCTGTCTTTCCGGCTCCGCCTGCTTCTTAGTCTTTGGGCAGCTGAGATCCATCGGCTCCTCTTGGCTGCCAGAGTGTAAAGCCTCATATGTACATGTGCCACTTTGACGCGGGCCACTACAGTGGAGGTCCATAGGTGAGTCCTGAGGCGGCGTGACCACAGTGCTGGGAACACTGAAGCTTCTGGAAGTCAGGTAAGTTTTACAAACACTTCTATCGTCCGTGGTATCCGATATCTTTCTCTTACGATCGTTGGGAAAAGAAGGGATCCTGATCTGATCATTGTCTGTTGGGGTCGGGATGTTGGTGTCAACAACCCAGGATGTTAAAGGTGGGCTTGCGGTCAGCTGAAGGGGTAAATCTTCGGGTAAATCAGCCTGACCACGAGCCACCTCTGTGTTGTATTCCTCTGCAGTGCTCGGCGAAGGTTTAGAGAAATGCCTATCTTTCGGGGAACACTTTATGGGATGTTCTGCAGCAGGTGGGGAGCTGCCATTACAGATCTCTTTGGGGATAATGTTCTCCGGGTACTCCACCATTTTGGTTGTGTGTGCTGGATTGTTCTCCGACGGTTTGGTGTTTTGGGGTTTTTCTACGCTTGATGATTCCCCATGTTTACCCTTTGCTCCGTGAACCTTGTTGCTGTCCATATATTTGCTCATGACAATAACAATACGTCCATTCTTGTTTTTGTTCTTGATTATCTTCATTTTGCTGCTAACAGCATTAGGCAGGGTTGCGTCTTTAGGATTGGGTTTAAGGGCGTGTTCGCTCTCAGCGTCTTTGACAGCTGGTTTCCTCACCTCCAACTCTTTGACTTTGCTCAAGCAGCCAGTGTCTTTGTCCCGAACCCATTTCTGCTGCAGGGCCAGCGGTAGGTTCCAACCAGGATTTGCAGGTTTACTTGCAGGTTCCTGAACTTTGACCACCTCTTTGAGCCTAGAAGCCTGAGCGTCGTACATGTTAAGGTCGGGCTCATAGTGGTGGTGCTTCTTGCTGTTGAGCTGGTAAATGAACTTCTTCTTGCCGTTATGAAGCTGGTCTGCAGGTACCTCCTGGCTGCTGGGCTGGTACTGATGATGCTTCTTGCTGTTCAGCTGGTACTGTTGAGGCTGGGGGCGCTGGACCTGGACGGGATCTGACTTGAGGCTACCCTCTGGATCCTGAGATGATTCTTCAAAACCTGCAGGGATGCTGGACCTTCTGGCAAACGAAGGTACCTACAAAGAAAGGAAGACAAAAGTCAAAAAGTGTCATCATAGCGTTGGACTCTGTTGCTTCATCTGCCTTGTCCGCTTTGTTCTTTTAACAACATGCCCTGCCACCTGAGACCCCCCTCCCCACAATCCAACAAGGATAGTCTTCTGCTGTGTCTGTGAGGTGAATGTGTGAACAACTAACTCAAATTTTTTAATTATAGGAGTGAATCTGTGAAAACGGCTTCAGACTTGGCAAAACTCCTCCAGAGCCACATGAGAAATTACACAACTGTTTGCCCGGACTGAGCATTACAAGAACAATGTGGGTAAAGTGGCACACAAAGTGCTACAGCTAAAATACTCAAACCTGCACATCGAATACACAAGAAAGTACAATTTACATAATCTGAAGCCTATCAGACCAATCAGTGCTCAGCTTGTGACCTCCCTCCCATCATGTTGTCCCCTCCCCCTCCTCCTGTACAGGCTGACCCCGCGGGCCGTCAGGAGGGCACTGCAGCGGAACGCTCAAGACGCTTCGGCTGTGACCTCAGGTCAGAGAAGTGCCACCAGACATGTCACGCTTTATCCCTGATTTCTGGCCACGTGTGACTCCGGCAGAGTGGTATGCCTCTTAAGGAGTGACACTGCATAGCAATCAGCTCACAGTCTCTCAAAATATATAATCACATTTGGCTTGGAATCAGTCCGGTAAAGGCCTTAGCTGAAATAGTCAGAGCATGACAGAGTGCTACTTTCAACCCTTCTATTTCTGGCTCAGGAAACATGTGCAACCAGTGAAATAAAAGAAATCATTCTCCTGCAGCAGATTCACTTTGATGCAAAAAGACCCCTCCTCTATCAAAAAGTAGAAAGAACCGTGTTTTGCTTATGAAGCTATTTAGCATACAGAAATAATCAACATGCAGATCAAATGAGTTCACTCAAGCAACGCTTACGTAACCTAAGGCAACACACCCGGCTCCATGATGAAAGTGGACAGAAATCCAGCTGTAGAAGCCCATCCTCTCTTTGCTTCTCTACATCTCTCTTTAAGAAATCTCTTTCCACCACAAGCTCAGAGACACCTGACAGGACCCTTCACATTCTGGTGCCTCACAGAGTGACACCGGCACATCAGCTCAGAAAAGCAGGACATTTTTTACAGGAACTATTATATCTGTGATGAGTAGTGGAATATAAAGATGATAATTACCTGCAGCAAAAGATGCTTCGGCTTTGGACCCCGTTTACGATATCCCATCAGCTGCTCCTGCCTCTCTCTGTGAAGACAAAAGATTATTACATTATGACACCATATTTACCTTCTTTTTATTACTCTGACAACCCTTCCTCTAGTACAAATCTATATCAAGTAAGAAATAACAGGTTTGAAATTCAGAATAATCCTTAATCTTCTACCTATTCAAGGCCAAGAGTGGAATTTTGATTTGGAGACCTAATGAATGCCCACATGTGACCTGCTGCAAAGCATTATGGTCCTTATTTGCATAGCTCTCCATGGTAATCGGCCCATTTCATATTCTCATTATCCCGGAGAAATTCAATTAAGGCTACAGCAGGGAGAGGCTCTCCTTGTCTTTCAAACATCCTCCCTCCTTCAGCATGCCCTTCCTCTTCCTACATTCAATCTCTAATTAGGGTCATGAGGTAGGGATGATGGGGAATAATAACAACAATGTGGGGTACTTCAGGGAAACACGCTGCTGTTTACTACCATCAAGTATTGTCAGAGATATCGGCTACAATCTAAAAAATGTAGAGCGATATATTTTGGACTTAAATGGAACATCTCTTGGAGTTGTTATTGAAGGAGGAGGAGGAAGCAAACATGTTACGGTCCTGAATAGAGCAGAGGCAGGGCTGTCAGTGAAATATTGCTCCCTGATATAAACCTTGACTCATCATTGGCTCATAAATAACCATCGGTGGGTGAAGGCCGACTGCAGGCAGGCTTCCCCGGGCATGCGTTAAACCCAGCCTATTGTCGACCCCTTGCTTCAGATGTTCAAACTATCAGAGCTACCAGACAATTGCCACAATAAACAGTCGACATTTTAATGCTATAATGTGTGCGATTTCAAACAGCGTCCAACGGGGTGACCCCTATTCACAGCAGATTTGGCAATTACAGCCTCCCTTGTCGGATCCCCTCCCCCATCCGCTGGGAGCAGAGAGGAATCCACACACAGCGCAGAGGCAACACTCCATGACCGTCAGCAGAGAGCCAGGCACACACCAACACACACATATACACACATAGTTAGGCGGGCAGGCTGAGGGGGAATATGAGAGCAGTACACTGGAAACGTTGGAGAGCTCTGCGTGTCAATATGCCTTTTCAGAAACGCAAATTCCTTTCCCCAGCCATCGCGTCTTTACCGAGTCTCATGAGCGGCCTGATGGCCCACTGAGAATGTGTATCTCACAGGCCTCATGGGTGCTGCAAGTGCACACGCCACAGGGCTGAAATGACAGCAGCATTTGTATTCATTAACATCTCAACCTCTAAGACTGACATCTACATGTTACTGATTATTATGCAGGCTTCTTTTTGGCCTTTCTTCCGACCCACAATCCAAGGTGGATATTTCCATTTAGGATAAATAGTAAAATAAAGACTGTATGTACACGAGGTATCAATAGTGTTTTTGTGTTCTCTTTGGTGGAACTGCATTATTAAATCTGCCTGAAAAAGTAAAACACAGCTCAGCCTGTTAGGGTGTTGATGAAAATCCCATCAGGCAGCAGCTCAGCCTCCGCACAAACCAAAACAATCCCCGAAATGCAAACACTCTAATCAGCACCTGTCCTGTTAAACCTTAAAAGATGCAAATCAGTTTTTACAGTTACACTAATACTGTATGTGTAGGTCAATCCAAATGTGGAACATTTCTTCTCTAAATCTACTGCTCCATCATGCAGCTGCTATCCGAACAAGGCAGCTACTTCAGCTCCTTCTGAGAAAGTGGGTCAAACCATGACATAAGCAAAATCATGTCATATAATGAGAATTTGCAGCTCACAACATGCTTCTGTGCATATTTCTACATTTCCAGTTGCTCTCCTTTAGCGTGATTAAGGGTCTCTCACTACCACATCCCCAGCCTGTTCCCCACACCACACAGTCCTTTGGGGGGAGGAGGGGGATCAGCGGTAGAGTTACTGGAGCGCCCCTCCTCCCATGCCCTTATATGGTCATGGTTGAACTGGAGGCTGCATGCGCGCGGGCCTCGTCCGAAGTCCACATCTCTCTCACCTGTGTTGAAACGCGACGAGGAGACGCGGGTCAAGGATGTTTTCCTCTGGTTCCCATGTGTTGTATCTGCAGAGAGGAGCAAACAAATGTCTGTCAGGGAGACAGCACATGCACGTTTGACTCACAGGCCCCTGTCCCTACAAACACACACGCACGCACACACAAAGTGCACAGGTAATGCATACCTCCACTGTCATCTCAAAATATGTGTCTATGTAGATTGTTCCTCTTCAAGATAAACTTGCAGCAACATGAATAACAAATGAATGTCACTTTCCCAAGGAAGACATGCAACATAATTGTGAAATAAAAACTGTCAGTGTTTGCTCTGCAAACGGTCCTCCAGCACCAACATACAGTCGGCCATTTTAGCAGCACTGTCTCGTAAATTCGCTGGCAGAGCAGAAATAATTAAAACGGGATTACATGGCTGTGCCTTCCCCCTTCCCTCGCATAAATTAGTGAAGGCATCCACGGATACTCTGAAACACATACCGACCGCGCTCTCCCAGTTTACACACACCTACACACACACAAACACACACACACACACACACACACACACACACACACACACACACACACACACACACACACTCTCTCTCTCTCTCTCTCTTCCATAAACACACACTGTTCTTGCACGCCCTTCATGAATAACATTTCCAAGTAGTATCGATTGATGTTGCAAAATGTTGCTTTTTCATTGCACGGTTTAACCATGAAATAGAATTCTGACTTACTTTGGGGACCAGCCTCGCCACTTGACCAGGTACTCAATCTTGCCCTGTGATGGGGGAGAAAAAATTTGGTAAGGAGCATGTCACACGCAATATTTCAACGACCGGAGCGATTTTTGCACTCATTTTCCCCTCCCGCTCTGTTACCTTGCGGATGCGCTTCTTTTCGATGCCCTCCACCGCAAAGACGTGCTCTCCGGCGGCAGGGAGCTCCATTCTCGCCTGATTCCGATCGGGAGTCAGTGAACGCGTCGATATGCCTTCCGTTCGGTGCGTACTGTACGCGCTTGGTAGTTTTCCAGTTGTATCCAAATCCAACAGTATTCCCTCCACCTCTCCTCCTCGCTCGCTCTCGCTCTCACCCTCTCCCTCTCTCTCTTTTGCACACTCCCCGGTCCTGGCTCTGAGCATATAGAGATATTCACAGTAGTGCGGCGCGAGCAGCTCTTTTCGTGCACTAGCTTCAGCTCGGTTCATGACGTCAGGAGGGGAGGGGGAGGTGGAGACCTTGCACAGAGGTTGGAGTTTATCCCGTGCGTACTGGACTGCACTGCAGGAGGGATGTCTGGAAATTCAAATCAAGCCACTACGTTGTTGTCAGAGCTCTTATGCATTAAATCCAATTTTCATTTATGTTCTTATTTCAAGCATGCAAACTCCTAAATCAGTTGATTTATGGGAACATAATGAGTGGTTGGATTTTATTTAAGTTCAGATCATGTGTGGCTATTCATTTATATTAGATGCATAAAATAGATGCTGCTTTAAATACAAACTGAAATACAACAATCTGTTGTTTCTTTATCAGACATTTGAAGATGTAAAACTGCACATGAGGGAGTTAAGGTTGCATATTCTGGAAACCTGCTCTCACATCAGAAGATAACAGTTTTAATTAGAAAATGTATTCGACAAATAAAGCCTTCTATAGTTTGAACGTGACAGCACTGTGTCACCACATTGTGTTGATCTTGTTGAACTGAGGCTGACGCACTCATGAAGAACAAGTTCCCCTTTTATTTCCGATCCCCTTAACGCAGCGCTGCTTTGTAGGCTTCATGTACAGACTTCCACTTCGATATTCTATAACAGCGCCGTGCAAATATAGGTCACACACCCTCTCTGATCATCTAACCGGTGTCATGTCCTCTGGGCTCAACTGCCATCAATTCAGCTCACAGCAGCGGAGGTTTGCTGTGCAGCTTTCTGTCTACCTGTGGCAACTGTAATGGGAAACTGCGTTCAGCTTTTCCTCCCCTAAAGTAACGCAGTCTGTTATTGCTTGTTATGTTGGTTGTAGCTTGTCCGTCTTGACAATTTAAATCCATCAGCATAAACCACATCCCAAACTAGTGTGTACTCTGTGCTGTAAATGTCATCCACATTAAGTCAGAGGATTTATGGGGACTTAATTGGAACCATGAGAGAAAACGCGGGTACGCGCATGAAATGGCTGTTTATGTGCGTAAATTACAACTTTTTACGCGATTGTTGTTAAACGGGCACAATTCGTTCGAGCATGTCGCATTTATGTCGTCAATTGAGAACTATAGAATCTCAAACAGATGCATTTCTTGCTCCAAAAGTAATTCAGCAGCACAAGGGTTAAAATGAAGCCACTGAGCAGAGCGGCAGCAGCCAGCCTATTAAATACAGGCACGATATATCTCTGCCCTGCCATATAAGGTAATGGACAAAATGCGACGAAATAAGGCATTATACACTGATTCATTCCCGAGTTTTTGTCTTGATATCGGTGCAAGAAGGGGTTAAGACTCTCTCTATGGCAAACACACTCGATTAAAGCTTCTATTTTTCGCCCTATTCCTGTTTTTTTCCTGTGCCCTTCAGCCGCGTCCAGGCAGCGCATACGCCCTGCTTCCCTAGCAACAGCATGAAAGGAGAGAGAGAGACCGAGGGGAGACGAGAGAAATAGAGAGAGAGAGAGAGAAATTAAGTTTGTGACAAATAAGTGAGTTTTTGATAAAAATGGCACCAAGGTGATGTCCTCTCCTCAATATGTATTTGATCTTTGAATGTATCTTATCGAATCGAAATGTGGATTGAAAAAGCGCAGAGATCTGAGGGCAAGCTTTTAGGAGTTGGGAGGTATTCACTGTCAGTTCTGTTTACTCACCAGGTACCCAAAATACAAATTATGTGTCATTGAGTGTTTGTACGTCGGGAATGACGCCAGGAGTCTGCGTCAAGGCAGAGATAATCATTTGGAAAATCCTCTGAGTCAGTCTGACGGCGGGATCTGATCACAGCTCGATATATTTGTTCATACCTGCAAACAATAATAATCAATAAACGTCATCGGAGAGGGTTTTAATCAGCAACACGCAGAGTGAAAATGTTTTCTTAATTAGCAGCTCTCAGGTTGTACATCATGCATAAAGATTTTGGGGAATTAAAAACCATTCCTTCGCCATAAAACATTTTCCGTCTCTCTGAAATTGCTGATGTGTGAGATCAAAATGATTCGAAGCACCTTGTTAATCATGTAAACAAATCATTTAAAACACTTTGCATATTTGCAGTGTGTTGCCTATCCCAGGTCTGTGCGTCCTCGCAGGAATGCACCCAGGTGAGTTCGTGTCCCTAATGCACTCGTTCACCTGCGACCTTTGCTTTTTTTATAGTCACTGACTCTATAATCAACCGATTTCATTTGAACTGAGTGATTCGATTACCGGCAGCTGAAAGCAAACACCGCAAATAAATAAAAAGACATTAAAAATGAAGTTGAAGTGCAGAGCTGTGTCATTCAGTCATTTGATTGAGAACAACTTTTAAAAATCCTCCTATGAACAGCGCAGAGACGATTCTCGCTCATTTCCTGCCATTTTACGCAGTTCATTTGACTATGAAAATGCCCCTTGGTTACTTGCATTTGAACTGTTATAAACTCTACTTCTGTCAAACTCCTGGATTAAATCTGTAGACTTGTTTTTAAAGCGCCATTTAGAAACCCTCCGACATTTATTTTGTCCTTGCAGCCCCTCTCAAGGTCAAACACGCTGTTTATCTAAAGCAAGAGGATAAAGTCAGGGTCAGCCAATCTGTTTTTTATCTCCTACTTGAAGGCAAGAATTTATTTGAGCAAGGCTGCTCTAATCCCACACATTGGAAAAAGAAAAAAAAAAACTTTTATTTGATATTTGTATGGCAGGAAATACAATAACTTTGACAGCTTTTGGACTATTTTTTAGACTCAAGCGAGACTGACTGAAGGACTTGAGTGTGATTTCTGCAAAGTCAAGGAGCAGAAATGAGTTGATTGTGAGTGAATGAAAGAATGTTTGTGGAGTCAATTTTATGTGGCTGTAAGTTTAGAGGACCAGAGTCAGGTTAAGCTCTGATCTCTGGTCCCGCCTCAGCAGGAAGCATAGCCTTATGACCCCTTCTTTCTATTGCAACAACTATTCCTTTCTTCAATCCCCATCTTTTCTGTCTTTCATTCACACACAGACACAGAAACAGACACACACTCTCTGCATGCACACAGCTGGCTCACTGGAGAAGTGAGCCACAAAATGGTGGCTCATTGGGAAGCCAGGAGGCCCTCCCTTTCCTTGGCACCCGCCACCCACAGTGCCAGGAGTGCCAACTGAGGGAATGGAGGGACGAGGGGAAAGGGAGGAGTGGGAAGCTGAGAAATTGGTGCATGCACGGGCGCAAGGAAAAGAAGAATGTGGAAAGATGGATGAGAGAGACAAAAAGAAACAAGAGAATAGACAAGCATGAACAGTGATGATGAGGAGGGAAAGAGTTGATTGGTTTAAGGGACAGAAAGCACGGACAGAGAGAAAGAGAGAGAGAGAGTTTAGGGGGAGGAGGGGTTTACAAAAATGTTAAGAGGGCCCTACAGCCATTCTCACGGCGCTCAGCAGGCGGTCATTAAGCTCCACTATCAAACAGGCTGATGTAGCAAGGACATACAGATGAAACCTGCTCTCAAAGACAGGAGTGCCAAGGTTCAGTCTGCTGCTGAAAACACAAGACAGAGGCTCACTGAAATAGAAGCTTTTTAATTAGCTGCTGTAAATATGCAGCATGATTACAATATACAAGTCTATTCGGGCTAATTATTCTGTAACAAAAGCTATCCCTCTCCAGTGCTTGCACCCTTTCTGCTTCAGGTGCTAACACAGAAATCTCCCGTTTCCTTTGTCTGCCTCTGACATATGTTTAATTATGATAATTGTAACAAATGAAAGCTATTAGGAACCCATTCATGAAGATTTTAATGTACTATGAAGATGGGGTGTGTGTGTGTGGTTGTGGAGTGGGAGGGGGGGCAACGGAAATTCCTCCTCCAGTGTCATTGTCACGGCCATTGTTGCAGTGAGGCGACAGGTCCACAGAGAGGGGTGCTCCTCTGCCAGGGTGGGCTCCCCCTTTCCATCCACCCTCCCCTTGCTCTCTTCCCCTACCGCCTGCTTGCCTGCAAGGCTGCCGTCGTGTGGGGTTCCCCCCTTCACACCACCACCACCACCACCTCTTCCACCACCATACGCTTCCCCCATTGATCCCCAACATACCCAGGAGCCCGAGCAGGAGGTGGAAGGACAGGGGGGGCGCAGGGAGGGAGTAATAAAAGCAGGGAGGGCTTACGCAGAGTACCAGGCTTCCAGGATAGGGGGAGGGAGGAGGGGCTGTAGGGGTCGAGGCCAGGGGAGGAGGAAGGAGGTGGTGCAGTGGAATCCCAGCAGCTGAATGCACGACTTGTCGATACAGTATCGAGCTGCAGCGCGACAGGAGAGTGGGGATAGCATGCATGTTTGAGTGCTAAAAGAAATCTGCACCCCCTCTGTGTTCCTGAATGCAGCACTGTGCTACTGTATGTTGAAATTATTCATCCACTGCACATCAATGATGGATGCTGCTCTTGCTCTGTGCAGGAAATCACAATAGTGAGCTTGTACATGAAGCACAATAGTAAGCACACAATGGTACGCTTCAGAGAACAATGGCTGAATAATGCACTGAGTAATTGTGTGGATTTTTCTCCGATCTGTGGCAGAAATGAATCTCTCTGTGTGGTTATTTCCATCATAGCAGACGCAGCTAAATGTGCCTGTGACCCAGTGTTCAGATTTAGCTCCCTTCACTCTAATGCCATGCTAATGATGAGTGACGCAGGCCCCTTATCCTGAGAGCCCTTTCCTCCTTCACCCCTCCCTCCATTCCTCTCCCCATCTCCTGGGAACAGCTTATTTGCCTGTTTTTAATTGCATTTTAATTTACATGTAAGCCTGGAAGCACCATGATGAGGAGCTGTCTTTCTTTTCCTTTTTTTTTAACCCTTCTTTTTTTCTTCCTCTTTTACCCCTCACCACAGTAAAAACTTGCCTTTATAGGAGGAAGAAAATTGAGCAATAAGAGCCTTGAGATTACAAATGAACACAACAAACTGCGGCAGGAAAACCAGGCGCACGGTTCCTCTTTATGGGGTCAACACCAGTTCAGAAACAATCAAGTGTCCAGGGCAGATAGGAACACGACAGAAGGGGGTGAGTTGGGAGGGGTTGGTGCAAGTGGATGATGTAGATGGAGCGGCCATCTTTCCATCAAAATGTAATAAGAGGAAGAATGGACAGTGAGCTTGCAGATAGACAAGTTTAATGTGCTCGTCTATCTATATGGAAATTCAGCCACGCAGGCGTT
The DNA here is from genome assembly GCA_020745685.1 of Tautogolabrus adspersus. Classification (NCBI taxonomy): domain Eukaryota; kingdom Metazoa; phylum Chordata; class Actinopteri; order Labriformes; family Labridae; genus Tautogolabrus; species Tautogolabrus adspersus. The sequence goes on from CM036553.1 coordinate 4,515,411, forward strand.
CACCCTGCTACTGCTTCTTCTTCCTTTTTTTCCCCCTTTATCATAATTCACTTTAGGTTTTGATTGGCTGCATGGAGAGCAAAGAGAAGGAGCTCCCGAGGAGGAGCTGAGAGATAAAGCAAGCCTTCTTGACTTGAGAAAAGAGCACAACAGGGATTTAAGATTTGTATTAAATTTAGAGAGATAATGGAGCAGAAAGGGAGCAATTTTTTCTGCAAAAAAAAGGTGACAATCACTGAGAAACTGCCATCTTCTGCAGTTTTAAATCACAACATATAAACAAAGACTCTGCAGCTCAATATTTTATCATTTTCTAGCTCATGTTCTTATTCCTTCTTTGTTATTTCCTTCTGTCATATTCACTGACTCGCTAACTCAGGCTGTTTTCCATCTATCTGTGCATGCATATTTGCATCCTACATGATAGAAAACTTTCCAAGCAATAAGCCATAATACCCGCATGACTTTATAATCACCTCTCAGTGTGATGGCCTCCGGCGAGCCTGTCAGGACTCAGAGAGGCAGAGCTGGAAGTGTGTGTCTCTCATCACTCTGCCACGTGCAGCAGACTTCACACACTCAACACAGGAACTTGTTGTGTGTGTCATAGGTACTGCAGCCCGCCACATCAGAGCGCAGCGGGCCTCTTCCTGAACACAACAGCACAGACAGGCCTTTGTCTGCTGCATGTTCTGTAATGTCCTCTTCTCAAGCTGTCAATCATGCATTAGAAGATGTGCTTACACTAATGACAGATACACTTAAAAACAAGGATTTCACACAACGAAAAGCTTACAATCCAGCTGTGCATTTACACAATAACACACAGTCCCTTGTGTCTGCATGCCAGGTCAAAGAAAAGAACCAGAGAAAAGCACTGTTCAGGTCTCTGTTTGATTTAAAGGTTCTGTAAACAAATGTTCCATCAGGCTCAGCTCAGACCAAAGGAGTTTTAACATCTTAAGTAATGAAAACTAATTGGTTGCATAAAGAGATTATTTTCTATCATCTTAAACATGCTCTGAGATCTATAAATAACAGAGCACCACCTACAGAAGGCGTTTTAATTAAAGTAATTTGATGTTCCAGAGAGAGAACATACCATCTCATGTGATCTCACAGTGAAGCAGACACTAACCACAAACATTGACTGACTACAACTGGCTGTAGTGTGAGCAGAATCAAAAACAGGAGCTTGGATGACGGTTCAGGATGAGGAGATGTTCGGGGCGAGGCGGTCACCTCTGTTTTTCATGTAGAACAGGAGGCAAACATCTGCCTCTTTCTTTTATTTGTGGCATGTTAGCCAATGTTAGCATTTGGGTTAAAAATATAACCGCTGCTCAGAAACATGGTCAATGGATGTCTCCTTATTTTTGTCATATTTACAGTAATGTTTATCATATTGACTCTGAGAAATAAACTGGATGATGACGTCTCAAAGAAAATTCAGAACATAATCATGATCCCATGATGTTTTCACCCGCAGAGTCGTGAGAGCTTTAAAAAGAGTTTGAATTCTTTCTTGTTTAAAGAGCTAGGGATCGCAGGATACTTTAAAAAAGTGGATATGAGGAATCGGGACAAACCTTGAGGGGAAATTTGTGAACAGATCTTTTACAATTTTTCAGTGTCATGAAAAAACCCCTCAAATCTGAGAAAGTTTATGTCTCAATTCTGGTCAAAAATATCTCATTACACTAATTATAAGCCACATTTATCTGATATCTATTTCAATATATTGCAAGCACACAAATAAATTAGTTACTACATCTAATCTCAAGACACCTAACAAATAAAATACGCTTGCTAAATTGGCAGAATGATTCACTTATGACTAACAAACCAGGCCTCATGTTTTGCTGATTATATCTTAAAATAAGATGCTTATCTGGCCTGCTCTGGTGAATGTGGCTTTTAATTAAGTGTAAGTGTAATGAGATATTTTTTCACTAGAATTGAGACAAATACATTTTCTTAGATTTGGGTTTTTGCAGTGTATAATAAATGAAGTCTCAAAAACAGACACATTTAGCCCAGCAGTGTGATCCCAACTTAATCAGGCCTCCAAAAAAGAAACACTGTCTCTCGATCAGGGGGCGTCTCCAGGATTTCTGGACCCCATGAAAAGATCTCTCTAACACAGCCTCAGCCAACCCTGAGATATTACTTTAAACACACCTCCTTTACACAAAGGACCCATTTAGAGATTTAAATTAAGATTGTCTTTTTTGATACCACAAGTTTAAAAAGTATACAATCTATTTATTTCAGACAGGTTCGTAGGAGAATGAGCAGTTATAAATAAACTGCAACTAAACTACACAATATTTGCATCTTTTTGGGTATTTGAATCGTTTCGTTGCATCTAAAATGTTTTAACTTTTTTTTTTCAGCGTTATGAATGAGTTCAGAATCATCTCCATTTATTCCTTAGGACCAATAAGGGCTCCTGTGCTTCCTCTTGTGGGGCCCTGGGTGGTCAGTTCCACTCCCCCCCCCCCTTACGCCCATACTCTCACTTTCAAAACAGAACATTCAACATTTTGCTTTTCTGAACAGGAGACCAGACGTCTACATTAACCAAACCTGTGTTTGGTGAGTGAAATGTATTCCTGCACATTATAGTTGGAGCCTCTATGTGAGGAGGGATCCCCCACAACAACAAAATCACACACGACCAGGGTCTCCAGAAAATCCTGATTCAGCGAAGCTTAAGATAATTCAGCAGCTTCGTCTCTGTCAGACGTAAGACGCACAGAGAAGATTGCCCCGCTTACACTATGCATCCCATGTGTTCCAATTCGATATGGTTTCTCCGTGATATATCTTTCTTGTCCTCGTGTGATGGTTATTTAAAGGGAGAGCCATGGATTTTCTCCCCCATACTACATAATGGCAAATCAATAACACCAGCCATGCAGGGGGAGAGCGGGCATTTCATAGAGCGGCCTAAAGGATGGGAGGCTAAATTGAAGTGGAGTTCTTGCAAAAAAAATAAATGGATTTTTAAAGTGAATTATATAAATAAAGGTTTAATCATTCTTATAATTTATGTCGACTACACACACATCCTGAAATCAAAGAAATAAATCCACTGCATCATTGCAAAATCAGTGATTTTCCTACTGGGCTTAATCTGCTGTGTGTGTGTGTGTGTGTGTGTGTGTGTGTGTGTGTGTGTGTGTGTGTGTGTGTGTGTGTGTGTGTGTGTGTGTGTGTGTGTGTGTGTGTGTGTGGGTGCGTGCGTGCGTGCGTGCGTGCGTGCGTGCGTGCGTGCGTGCGTGCGTGCGTGCGTGCGTGTGTGTGTGTGTGGGGGGGGGTGTTCAATTACAGCTGTGGATGTGTGTTTAGTGTGTGCTTACACACATGTGGAGCATGAGGACGGTGTGCCTATAGGGTCCCTGTGGTGTGTGCACACACTTAAACACACTTATGCATGTTTTTCCCATGGCAAGACCTGTCAGCTAGCAGACGTCTGACATCATGCTCGGAGCGAGGAGTCGGTTTTCCACCGCCTGTGTGTTACTGTGTGTGTGTGTGTGTGTCAGTGTGTGGGAGGAAAGGGAGGAAGACGGTTGTTATCATGACTTATGGATTGGACAGCAGTTTCCTACTGGGCAGAGGAGACAGGAATGGTTACACTGAGGAATGCTGTTTTCTTTCCAGAGTGGAGAAAGGGATGAGAGAATGACAGGAGGAGAGAGAAACAAGGAAGTGAATCTCCTCCATCCACCAGCAAAGACAAAAACCACAGAGGGAGAGAAAAGAGACAGATGTCACAAGGCAAGACGCCCTGAGGTCCTCTGTGTTTTCACTTTCCATTCTGTCAGTCAGAGCCTCCTCCGTCGTCTTTATCTCTGACACAGCTGGTGATCCCTCAATGACTCACCGCTCTCTGAAGTGCTGGAAACCTGCAGGAGGAGGAGCGTTTTGGGGTAGACAGCAAATCCTGCTTAATCATTCCCGCCACCGCTGATAGCCTTTGGGCACATAAAGATGTGGATACTGTGGGTGGGAAATAAGGGAGTAACACTTCACATCCAGATACAGTGACAGCTGAAGTAACACTTTGTGACTGTTCAGCCGTCCTCAAGCTCCTGCTTGTACAAAGAGAAGGTTGTCCTCCGTGTGTCCCAGGCCGAAGGGGCTTCGTCAGGGTGAAGCTCTCGCCAAACTCCTTGGGTCGAGTCGATTTTCAAAGAGCCTCTATTGTGTTTGTGCAGCCTGAAGAGAGCAGATGACTAACAAGCTGTCAGTTTCACGCCGGTTTCTCAGATAAAACCCTCTTATTCATGTTTTCATTGATCTGTGTGACTGAAAACAAAGCATTTGTGCACATGGGGAACAAGCTGAAAAATAAACATCACTCAGACTCCTCTAAGTAAGAAAAAAATCCACACATGTGCAAACCAAATGCTAAGACAACCCCCCAACACACAGGCATACAAACACCACTGTGGCCGCTGAAGAGCAGAGGTGTTATTTTGTAGACTGCATTGTGTCACTTTTCACACCTTTGCAAAACTGCACACATGCATCACATGCACACACACAAAGCCACACAAAAGTGAATTATGGCAGAGATCATGGCTTCATGGGCTTTTCCCTCGCACACACAAACACACTGCAGATGCTGTACTGCCTGAGTTGGAGAGAGGAGCAGGGATGTGTGATGACAATCTCACACTTGGAGCTGCCTTTTAGTCTGGAAAAAACTCACACCTTTCCATCCTGCACTGAAGAACCTGACCGATAACACACGTACATGTTCATACTATCGGATAGAACAGTGCAAAAAAAAATCTCTAAGCCTGTTGTGATAAAGATACAGATCATAGTGTGCAAAATAATATAGGACATATCTTGATGCAGATTGGATGTAGAGGTTTTTTTCAAATATTGCAAAGGCTCACACCACACAGGTACTTATGTGAAGAAAGGTGAAGCACTAATTCAACTTAGTAAATGAGGTCAACGAGAAAGAATTCAGACCACGCTTGTATTGTTACACCTCTTGATTACCTATTCCAGGAGCCAGCCCTGCACACACACAAACACTGAGACAAACTTTTATCATGCAAACTTACAAACACACACAGCATCCTCCTTATCAAACCACTTGTCATCTGCACTCTTAGATTTCTGCAGATCTGCCAGATTGTGTTGTTTATACCCGCTCTGCAAACACACCATGAGAAACTAGCACATGCTTAGAGCTGAAAGAGAAGAACACGACTGTTTCAGTGCAACACACTCAAATTGCTCATTTTCTCTTCGGCTACGAAGAAGACAACACAATGCATATACGTGAAGAGAGGGATTGATTCTTCACCCTCTCTAACCAGGCATTAACATCACAGGCGAACAGCTTTCTAACGACAACACCAGCTCTGTAGATGTTTCCCTGAAATCTTGTGATGTGGCTCCTTTTTCTGCAGAGAAGCTGCTTCTGATAAATGAAGATATGGCTTTTTTCCTCGAGGTACAAGATTAGAAAAGTAGAAGACAAAAAGGAAGAGTGGTGGGCTGCTGCTGTAGCTCAGTGGTTTATTTTATTTTATTTTACATTTATTTTTACCCAGAAGTCCCCTTGATATTACATATCTCTTTTACCTGGAAAAGTAAGCAGCCATAAAAAAATCACATTCACATTAAAAGCAACACAACAAGGTTTACCGCAACAATTTAAAAATGTATTTAAATGCACAGTAGCTCTTCAAGAAAAACAACCACATGCCTCTGTGACCTCATTATTCATCAATCAATCAATCTTTATTTGTATAGCACCAGTTCATAACAAATGTTATCTCAAGACACTTTACCAAAAGGAGGTAAAATACCTTACTCTTTGTTATATTATCTACAAAGACCCAACATTAATCCATCCTGAGCACTGAGCAATGTTTAAAAAAAAAAAGCCCTTTAAGAGGCGGAAACCTCGAGCAGAACCAGACTCATGTTGAACAGACAACTGCTGAGACTGTGTTGGGCTTGGGACGTTGGATAGAGGGAGATGCAGGGAGACGGACAGAGACAAACAGAGAAACAACAACATCAATGCATAGGAGTAATAACGAGTATGTGTGGTATTAGCAGTAACAGCTGTGGTATGAATAGACTGATCAGTCTGATATAAAGTTAGCAACTTAAGTGATGAAAACAGGGACGGCTGGTTGTGTAAATTATAGAGGTTGAAGTTGAGCAGCTCTAAAATTTACTTTAATATTTATATGAACAATAATACATATATGATACTTTTAGAGTTGATAGTAGAGGTCAAAATGCTCTACCGGGCTTCCCAGGACTTTGACTCTGAGGAAGTCGCAGTGCAACGAAATGTTAGTCCTTTGCACCTTAATAAATATGAAGTGATTCGTGTGATCCAGTACTTTCTTTGGATCCTGTCTGAGAGAAGACGTCAGCTGACTTCTATTTTAAACGGGTTTGACTCCATTCCTCTGTCCTTTAAAGTGTTCCCCCACTCTATTTTTCTGCTCATAAATGGGAAATGGCCCCAAAAATGAGCTAAAACAAGGAAAAGGGTGACTGAAACGGAGGGATGCATGTTTGGATGTTTGAGAATAACGCTTATGAAGTGAAACTGTCTAAGTAATTAATATCTGTCAATTAGCAATCAGTTATGTGAAGCCAGAGGGGGCAGGCATCGATGAAAGTTGGTAACTAAGGAGCAAGCATGTTGTTACAAAGACGGTTCATCTTTCCTATCAAGGTATCATACTGACACAGAATGTTTTCTGCCGTCTTTAACTACATCAAATACTCCTTTCATTGATTAATAAATACAAATCGACTCCTTTTTCCAAACTGACTAATTTGTTTGAATCCCACATTAGCGGCTCCAGTAAGAGCCTAATGAACGGCCCATTTAACCAGCAGATTGATAGGAAACTGGAGGTAAACTGCAGACAGTAAAGTGAACGTTGTAACGACGCCATAAAACTGATGTTGATCCAGAGTCTGCCTGCACTTCTCTGGGATGTATTGATTGAAACGGCCACATGACTGATTGCATCAGTGTGATTATTGACGGACACGTGGAGAAAGAGTGTGTAATTAAACAGTCCCTCGTGTGTGCTGGGGTCGCCCCGATGGCTATCAGCAATAAACACAAGAAGACACACGGAGAGGAGATAGAGATCAATGTCTAAGGATCACATTTCAAAAACGGGGAAGTCATGTCATGTGAGTTCACGGAGAGTAAAGGTTCATTTACCAAAATTCACACAGTAGCCGTTTCCCTCTGACGTCACTCTGTTATAAAGTCTTTGTTTTTTATTTTGTATCCAATCAGGAATTCCTGATTGATAAGCAACTGAAAAGACAATGGGTTGTGGAAATCCAGCAGATATTCGGCCATATTTCAAAGGTAGCTACAGGAGCCCTAAGAGGATTTGAGTCTGTACATTTTATTTTACTCTTTTTTAAGTAATTTTTAGTTGTTTTCTTGAAATCGCGACTTGTTAACGTCATTATCTCGATATACCAACCCTGGGTTTCCCTTAGAAATGAATTCATTTCAGTCGTTTTCTCATGATCTCAAGATATATCTACTCCCTATCCCACGGAAATCTAATTTTTGTGTGTGTGAAATTTGATGCTGAACAACTGCATCGAGATCTCAAGAAAACATCTGGAAATGACTTATCACAGGGAAACAGAGTAAAATAAAATGCTCAGGTCCTCTGTATTCTTAAACTCTATAATAATATTATATTGTTATTCTGTATGTAACTTCATTCCTGCATTATATATAATGACTTTTCTCATTAAACTTAATTTGTGTAATTATAGGACTCTTCTAATATAATTACCACTTGATTCTTGAAATATGTTTTACTTTATTCTCATAATATTGAGACTTAATTGTTGAATTCTCCAGGTGTTTTCTTTAATTTGGCCCTAATCCTCCACCGCAGAATCAAATTACCTTTTGATGTCTTATAAAACACTAAACAGAAAAGGTGTTATTTAATAATACAGACGATGGCAGGACGTGTTTTAATGCTAGCATTAGCTGCTAAACCAGCTGCTGGATGGTAAAGCAATTTGGTTATCAAATACGTAATTTTTTTTACAAAGTTGAGTGCAATAATGCTTTTACTTTTTGTGTTTTAACACATTCAAAAAGTAACGTTAGCATTCAGCCATTGCTGCTTAAAGTGATGTTAGCTAGGAGGTGGCTGAATGCTAACATTAGCTGTTGTCTGAGAGTAGCTTTCCTGACAGGAGAAGTGTTTTTTAACTTGAAATATGGCGCCGTGTCTCTCTGGATCTTCTTTGTATGTCGTCTTTTAGGTGAAGAACGATGTTGTACCATTAAAACTACAATGTTTTGTTAGATTTCCTACATTTCTACAACTAACAACTTGACAGTATGACATCATTCTACAATTCATTTATCAGACGCTTTTATCTTAAGCTACGTACATCGAGAAATCAGTACAGCACAAGAAAGGATCAAAAACGCTGTTCATCTTTCCACCCTGAGAATGAAATCACAGGAATATGTTCAAGTCTGTTCATCTTTTTGTAAAATCAGGTACTGAACAACTACATCGAAGTCAGATTACTTCTTCATATGAACTAATTTTCCGTCATGTCTTCATGTCACACATACGTCCGAATCGTTTTCCCTCCGGGCCTGCTCTACGCGATGACCTCTTCCATCATCTGCGGCCGAGAATGACTTTGATTCCATCTTCATGGCCTCGACTCATCCATCTCTCGCCGCTCTCCATTGTCTGCGGCCCGCATTCAAATGACATTGATGCATGCCGCACATTACAAAGACAAAAAGGTCGACAAGGCCCAGTTTGTGCTTGCATATAAAAAATAAATAAATGTGGTAAAAACCTTGCATAAAAAATTCACGGGGGCTGGGAATTTATCGGCCTCATCTTTAGCATCGAGAGACTGAGCCGACTGAGGTGTGTGCGAGGATCCCATTAAAATGCACTACACAAAATGAGATTTGGGGGGAGCCCTGTGAAAAACCATGCATGTAATCATCTCTCTTCCCCTCTCAGTTTATCTGTGGAGGATTTGGAGGAGGCTTTGGTTCCCCTCCCGCCCTACCCCTCAACCTCCCCCCTGTACCGCACATTAATATTCATAGAGAAGATTCTCTCCTTGCTGTCTGTTGCTGCCTGTAGCACACACACACACACAGTTGGCTTATTAAGAAGCTAAAATATGGCTAGCAGACTCTGCAGGGAGAGGCTATTGTGATGTTCATACACTGTGTGGACTGATAGTGTGAGGGCGATACATGCTGCCAGGGATCGAGTCATAAAACCAGCAGACTTTCTTTGTTGTCTTTTTTTTGTGAAGGTTTTATGTGAACCAAGACAATTCCTATAGGCATATATATTTATTCTTTCTTCCTTTTTTGCCTTTATTCAGAGATAGGACAGTGGATAGAGTCAGAAATCATTGAGAGAGAGTGGGGATTGACATGCAGGAAAGGAGCCACAGGTCTGATTCGAATCTGGGGATACATGAGGTGTGCCACTGGCTACCAGCACCCCGACAGTTCCTGTATTTTGAATGTAATCATTTTGTTTAAAATAAACCTGGCACTACAAGACTGTTAATTATCCCCAATTTGTGCAAACATTTTTCTGACATTGTTATTTGATTAAAAATACAAATAAAAACGTGAGCTCTGCATCTTTCTACTTGGCATGGGAATAACAATCATAACTGCAATCATGGTGGACAGTTTCTCATTTTTGTATTGGGCTGGATTTTTTACGCTCTTTCAGATGCACGTCATCTTCGGAAGCAATCCCTTTTTCTAGGTTTTTAAAAAAAAAAATCCACTTTCAGCTTTGACTTTAGCAAGAATCAAGAAATTACATTCAAATACATATTGGAGAAGTTAATATAAATTGGAGTGTTTCTTCTGTATTGTTTAATGATGAAATAATGAGACAGACTGTGGATTATTTAAGGATTAATTCGGCCGAGGTCAGACAACTCACTGCCTGAGTTTACGCGCTTATAATCTGTTAGCAGGTTCAGCCTATGAATTCTCTTCTAATTGGGTACACTTTTTAAAAGGCTGGAAAGAAGACATTACCATGATACTGTCTGTCATATACACTTCTTCAGTTTCAACAAACCACATTTCCTTTTAAGCTCATAACATACACTTGGCTCCATATCCAAATATAGATCTGTTGCTATGAGGTGTCTACACCGACCTCGAAGAAGAAGTCCACTAAGATGGTAAACAGATAGGTCATCCACAAAAGTTACCAAATGAATGAATACATGAACATTTATACTTACAGTTGTTTTATCCTATGATCCGAGAAAGGCAGACTTATTTTATTTGACAAAGTAAAAAACAGAGTTCTGCAGGATCTGAGGTTTTGACATTTTTGCATTCATTAGAGATAAACTTCATGACCTGATGTTTATTATAAACCTTCCTGAAGTCTCTACATTCACCATTTTCTATATATTTTTAAATGTAATATTAATTATATGATTGTAGTTAAATGCAAACAATTCTTATTTTTACTCTAAAATTCTGGTCTTGATTGTTGTGAGTGTGTCTCCTCGTGCTGACCCACAGAAGAGTCAGTCGGTTGATCTTGTGGCTTGTTTTGGTCAAAGCGGCCGTGGTGGAGTGAGTCAGAGTGAGACAAAGTGCTCCACTTTGCCTTTCCTGCTTCGCTTCGTGACAAACATCAGAGACAGAGAAGGAGGTGACTCATGTCTCCCATGAACCGTCTCAGTTATTACACACTCAAAGTCATTAAGTCCACTTTGTAGATCTCTGAACAACAAGCCCAGTGACGTTTTAAGGGTTCTGATTTTCTCTCATTTTGACCTTATAGAGTTATTTGTTTTCCTTCACTGATTAAAATGGATCTAATTTTACTTCTCAACACATTTCTCTCAGAGGATCAGGTGTGACAGGATGCCAGATGTTGGCCTACATGCAGTATGCAAAACTTCCACCTGTCTCATGTGCAGCACACACACAATATGTAGTTATGTAAGGATCAAGAGCTCAGATTGGAAATACTTTTTTTACATTCCAAAATGACTTCAAATGTTTCTTTAAAGAGTATTTGGCTGTTATGTGACACCAGAGAGAGACAGGAAGAAAGCGAGATGCAACAAATGTTGCCAAGTTGTGTCTCAAACCACAAGCCACAAGAACGAACTATCCAAAATGTTGTTGTTCACACCTCAGCTAGAGAGTGACATACATTTAATTGTATACGAGTTGCACTTAAAATGACCTGCAAGACAAAGGCCAAGCTGTAAACATTAACAGATGCACGTAAAAGTTCAAAATGTGGTCAAACTTCCGCAAACATTTGCCTTTGCCCAATCTGACCCTCTCCTTCAGAATGTGAGAAGAGAGCAGTGGAGTGCAGCATCTCTCTCTCCCTCTCGTTCTCTCTTTAACCACTCTCCTCTTTCACATGCAAATCAGTCTTTAATCTCCGCTGCTCTAATAGACAACCATGGCAACAGAGGCAGACCTAATGAGGCAGAGGCGCAGGTTCAAATCTGCCTGCATGCTTCCACCACTCGCAAGATCAACAGCTTAAATGCACACACACTCATTTGTGCACACAAACACACCTATGTGCAAACATGGCAGAGATGCATAAATTCACTCTTGTATTATATTGCTGAAAAAGTGCCAGCACTGTTTAATTTGAACCTTATTTACCAGGAAAATATTCCCGTTGAGATACAGGATCTCTTTACAGCAGCATAAAAGGCAAATGTTTGCAGAAGTTTGACCACATTTTGAACTTTTACGTGAATCTCTTATTGTTTACAGCTTGACCTCTATCTTGCAGGTCACTTTAAATGCAACTCTTATATAAATAAATGCTTGTCACTCTCTAGCTAAGCTGTGAATAACATAGAACAAAAGACAATCAACAAATATTACATCAATCAACAAATCACAAGCGTTAAGCAGAGAAACATGTGCATACAGTGGTCAAATGATCTTTTATTCTGGTTTTAAAATCCTCTAAGCAAACTAAAGTCTCCAGTTTAATGAGAGTATTACTAACGTGAACAACTTATTGTTGCTCACTGCAGCTCAGGAAGCCCCCAAAGCTTCCTTCAATACAAGTGATGTAGGTTATTAATTCAGACATATGGACACATTTCAGAAGTTTAGGATTTCTTACAATAACTTCAGGATTATTCTGCATTTTCATGGTTATGGTAAAAGGTGTCCGACAGTTTAACAAAATGTACATCACAATTTTCCCGCAAAAGCCCAAATTGATCTCTTCAAACTCCTTCTCTTGTCAACCAAGAGAAACTCATATACTCTATACTGAGATGATGCATCAACTGCTTGACAGGAAGGAAGTCATAAGAGGAAAATAAAAAAGAACAAACATAGCTGGCTTTAAAATACACACGCTTAGTCTACTGAAACACACACACCACTGATAAAGCTTGAATACAGCGTTGAAAGGCCCTCATGTAGCGTTCATTTCGATGCGAGTGGTACTGATGCTCCAGCACTCTGTTGACTGTAATTTACAGCCATATTAAATCCATTAGACCAACATGTGTTTTCTGAATAGTTCTACCCACAGACACGCTGCAGTCCCAGACCTCAGACGCATGCTCCACATGGGCGGCGAGAAAAGAAGAATGTCGGGGCATGTGTGTGATTATGTTTGTGTAGCACGAGAAATACAAAACAGCGGTGCACTGCAATTATTACTGGTGATCTTTTTTTTTTTTCTTACTCTAAAGATCTCCTTTTACATGTTTGGGATGTTGTGTTTTTAGCTTTACATGAGTCCTGTCACATGTTGGCTGCCTCTCTCTCTCATGCACAAACACACACACACACACACACACACGCACGCACGCACACGCACACACACACACACACACACACACACACACACACATTTTGAAAATTACATATAGGTTAAGCTGTCTCTGGAATGAGAAACAACATGTGCAGTACAGTATGCAGCACGTTGTGCATCGTGAATATGAAGTATATTGACACCAAACAGACATGTTTTGGTGTTTTCCTCTCTTTCCCCTTTTCCTTCAAACTTAGGATGCATCCTGATCCTCTGCTGACACACTGAGGGTTTGTGTGTTTATACAAATATGGCTGGGGTTTTTCCCCAAACATTGAATTAGTTCATCTCTCGATTATTATCTCTGTTAATTGCACACTGTTTCTGTATGTCATGCGTAAACATTTACACACTTCCTGCATGTTTCAGCACAAACTACAGTCATTAGTATACAGTAAATACATGTATAGAGCATTGAATATAATGTTATTTTATATGTATATCATTTTAATTAAATGCCTCTGCAGTAAATGAGCTGCCTTGTTTCTATTTTAAGACAATACGTGTGGTAAGTATTCTGATTTGATTCTTAGTTTTGTGATTTCTTCAGGTAAAAGCTTTATTTACTTATATAGACACTAAATCTGTAAAGGTCCAAAAGAAATGTAGCCAAAATGTGCTTTAAAGTTCATATTATGCCTTTCATAATAAAAGAATACTTCTATGTAAAGGAGAGATTCTGTGTAATCTGTGCTGCAAACAACTCGTGAATTGCATCCCCGCTTCTAAATTTGCACAAATGCCACCGTGCAAACCTGTCACATGTCTTTGAGCCTCTCCAGCCACGCAGGGAGCAGATGCCGACACGCGCCTACAACACCTCTCATTGTAATTATTCTGTGTTCACCGACACAGTGCTATCACCTCACACAGGGGTCTGATGCTACACCAGCCTAATTAGCAATTAACAGTCTTACAGTCGTGCAAACACTGTCTACTTGGATTCACCGGGGGATATTGGCTTTAAATAGAGAAGAAAGAACAGCGTATAAATATCTTTTCCATAATCCAAGTGCGATGTAATGAGTGGTTCTGTTTGCCTTAATAAAGGAGACACAAAGTGTGTTTTATTACTCTAACATGAATGTGTCGTTTTGTCTAGAAAGGCGTGGGCTGCTGAAAGACGGAGAACACTCGGTCTGTCTGTCTTTGGTGCAATGTTATTTTTGCCCTGAGGCCCAACACAATTAACACCCACTGCCAACTGGTAGGCTGTGTGTGTGTGTGTGTGTGTGTGTGTGTGTGTGTGTGTGTGTGTGTGTGTGTGTGTGTGTGTGTGTGTGTGTGTGTTTGTGTGCGGGCAATAATGTGTCTGCTCTACATACATAAACTGCTTTCATTTATTTATTCATTCAGGCCAAAAATTACAGTTTTTCCTGACAAAATTGTGTGTTATGCCATAATTAGTTATACATATCTGCAGCTGCATTATGGGCTTTCCAAGTAAATTTCACTTTGATTGATTTTCATCTTCATGATTTCCGGCTTCTAATTAATTGCTCCTCAGAAGTTAATTTCTCAGTAAATGTAAAACAAACAGGCAATGAAGCTGTGTTTAATTTGGCTCACAAAGGAGAAAATTACTGCACCACTATGCACACACACACACACACACAAACACACACACCAAACACGTTCATCTTGCCACACAGCATCTGTGGAAAAAATTTGAATTTCTGCCGATTGACCGCTCAAAGGCCGATCAATGGCATTTAGACATTTTGGAATGTTTCAGTAAATCAATTCAACCCCCAACAACAAGAAACAATAAACCTTTCTTCAGCTGTAATAAAAGAGAACAGCCCATTCCATTAATTTATTGCCCCTGTGTGTGTGTGTGTGTGTGTGTGTGTGTGTGTGTGTGTGTGTGTGTGTGTGTGTGTGTGTGTGTGTGTGTGTGTGTGTGTGTGTAGATGAAATATGAGTGGATAATCACAGGCCAGGAATTCCTCTGACGGTCCGACGGCTAGGTCGGTATGCCGTGTGGAGGAATGCGGAACCTGGAAAGTCAAAACAATGTTTGGTAGAGGAATGAGGGAAAAATGACGAAGGCCTCGAGTAGCAGCACATGAGTGAGAGAGAGGATGAAAAAAGGAGTGGACAAGAAGTGGAGGAGGAGAAGGAGCCATGGAGTAGGGAGGTATTATCGCACTGGAATGATAAAATTCCAAACCTTTTTATGGAAACCTCATCCGTCAAAGTAATGAAAGAACTTCCATTTATCACTGCAGGAGACAGAAAAAAATCCACCCATGCTTTTCAGGAACCAAAATAATCAGAAGCCCTCTGTTTAGGTGTTCTGTTTATTGTGGCGCTTCAAAAATCCCTCCATGAAAGGGCTTTACCACTATAATCACTCATATTCTCCACCTTCTTCCTGCATGCCTCCAACCTCTTCCATGTTCCAGCACCATATGCCTCATCCAGAATCGCTCTAAATCTGTGTAAATAAGGAAATGCTCCCATTTCGATGCACAGCGCAGAAGAAAAGATGCATGAAAAGATGTATGATCCCCATAACACAATACAATTCAGAGGTGTGGAAATCTCCCCTCCTTAATCCAGAAATCAGTGCTGTGGAAAGAGGGATTTGGGGCTGTCACTGCTAAGCTCCTTGTCCCTGGTGTATTATTGGAGCCGTGGTATAGAGGAGAAACACTGGGAGGATGATGCAGCCACTCACTGCATTGTAAACAGGTCTCAGTGTTGAGGAAATAAGCATCTTGCTTCAACTGAATTTCCAGGAGCAAACCAGGAGGAATGATGGCATCGACGGCAGCGGGCGCTTATCTCAGTGCTGCATCTGCGTGCGCACGCAGCTCTGACTGCTGAGCTGCAATCTTCAAAATGAATTTACAGCACGTGCTGGTGTGTGGTGCAGAATGCAAATGAGTGTAATTATTTATAAGCAGTTTTATCTTCTTTTATCTTCTTTATCAGCTCAAGAGCAGCAGAAAGATGGAGAAAACCCAAATTCACGTAACCTCTCTGCTGTAAATTGGCTTAAGTGTTCAGACTTTGTCCAGGTTGGATGCAGATGTGAACTGAATGACACCCTGACACAAAAGACTTTCAAATGACTTCTACAAGTCATCATTGCTCTTGACATAGACGCCATAATGAGTACAATTTACACACGGATGGTGACTGCAGTGAAGTCTGAGAATAACGCCCTGGATACTGAGATCCCCCAAAGTCTGACAGTAAGGAGAAGGAGACTCACATTGGTATTGTGGAGGGCTTTCTGCTGTACAGCTGCATCTTTGATCAAGTGTTGAAACATTAATTTATTTCTATCCGTCACAAATAATGCAAGAAGAGGAGATGATCTAAAAAAAACACCTCCTACTTGTTTGTTGGCCGTGTCTGGCTTCCGTACTTGAAACACAAGAACAAGTATAAGCCGAGAGACATTTGATACACTGGCAAGCCCTTTTAAACATGCATTGCATTGCTAAAACATTTCTGACATTGTGCGGAAGAGGGGCATTTGTTGCCTGCAATTGTCAAAATCTTTTCATCCGGACTTTAAACAGACTTTTTCCTGCCAGCGTCCGAGTAAAAGTCCACACAAAGTCCAGGCGAGCTGATATGTGACGGCTAGTGTTTTACTCAAAACCAGTCTTGGTCTCAGGACCGGTCTCGAGACCACTTTTTGAAGGTCTCGGTCTTGTCTGGGAATCAAAAGCATTTTTACTCGGTCTCAAACTGGGCAGACTCCGGACTTTAAATCACAACTGATCAAGACCAGCACTGAGACGCTATTTTGATTTGGTTTCGATCCCTCAATGTCTTGGTCTTGTCTCAGTCTAGGAGCATTCTGGTATCGGAGTGTCTTGGTCTCCATTAGTGTGGTCTTGACTACAACACAGCAGGTAATAGTCTGGAACACAAGCGAGTGTGTCGACAGCATAATCTTTATTGAGTGTCTCTGCTTTATTCGCTTTATTGCTCATCTCAGTTGTCTACATCATGTTTTCTACATTTCTCTTCTGGAAAAGTCCTTATACTTGTTTTAGTGGTACAGTCACAATTATGGAAAACGTCTTCCCCTCCTGCTCAAATTTAGAGTTTTGAGAGTGTGACCAACACAGGCAATCTCCCGATTTATGGCATTTCCTGAAAATGTCAGGACCTGAATGTTCAGAAATTGTCAAGAAACTGAAAGGAGTTCAGATATAAAAGGGGCTACAGTGCCTTGAATCAATCCAGTATTAAATATTTGGTTATTTAATCTCAGAAATATGCTGGTATGAAGCTTGTTGTTGTAGCAGCAGAACTACAGCGCAGGAGCGATTGTACATGCAGGGCCAATGCATAAGACATGAGCTCTGTCAGGGAGGTGAGTGGGTCTCAGCTCCAACCCTGTGCTATTCATAGACCCGCCGATAACAGGTTGAGTTCTTTGGGAAACAGCAGGCAGAGAGAGGGGGAGGAGGGGGGAGGGAAGACGAGAGACAAAGGAAGGAGGTTGCAGAAGAATTCACCTGTGGAAAAGAAACAAGAACAGAGCAGAGGAGGAGAGGAGGATGCTTTAGGGTGGAAGCAGAAGGATTAAACGGAGGATAACGAGGACGAGAAAGCATCTTTTTATCTGCACACCTGCAGCACAAGCACATGACGGTCTCACATCGGATTGTGGATGACAGCAGTGGAGAAAAGAGGGATTGTCACAGAATGAGATGAGAGTGAGTGGCAAAAAATAGAATAAAAAAAGGTGGAAATTGGAGAGTTTCCATCCAAACAGGCATCCACACAAGCGTTGTAGCCTATTCAGTGGAGGCTTGGAGGAAAAATGGGGCATGTTCCCGTCAATGTCTCTCCACAGTGTGTGAAAAATAAAACGTGTGAAATGAGACGACAGTGAGGTGAACACAACAAGAAGCAAAAACATATCACACTGGTCTCATTCAGCAGCAACTTCTGCTTTTAGCCCCTACATTTGAACACACAAATCTGAACTTTCAACTCTTCACATTCTTAAAAACAGCTGTAATTTAAGAGAGTTCTGGTGATTTTTCATTTTGCACCATATCGTAGCTTTTTCAATGTCAAGACTGACATCAACTAAATGGACGGATCAATAACACATAGAGAAGATGATTCCTCGGGGAAACCATCAATACGTTTCACACACAACAGAGATGTAACATGAAATTCAAAAGGGAAAAACAGAGAAAAATACGTAACAATATGAAATATAGCTTGTTTATTTCCTCCCTTTGTTCCTACAATTGAGGAAGTTGTAGTCACACAGGGAGGAAATAAACAAGCCCACATTGCAGACATCTTTAGAGTAAATTCAGAACAAGATGAAAACTCAGTTGCGAGTTATAGGGCACACTTAATGTTCGCTATTTACAGTATATTGTTCTCTTAGTTTATTTGAAGTTAGAATTATTTGAATTTGGTTTCCCAAAGGTGATGTGAGAGTTCAGCTTGCTTTACACAGTGGACAGAAATGTCCTTTTTACTTTTATACTGTGGGTACATTGTGAAGGTTGTACTCTCCCCACCTTCAGTTTAGTAAAGAATTGAATTTGGTGCGTCTGAATTCATCAGTCTTTTGAACACAAGTATTTGAACTTCTACTGAAGTGAAGAATGTGTGTATTTTTTGCCACTTCTGTCCTCTTGTTGTCCTGGTGTGACTAACTCAGATCATGTTCTCCAGAAGCCATGTGACTGCGCCCTGCCTGTCTGCAGCTGCAATTTCACGCCTGTTCTCAGGCGCCAATCTAAAGGAAGTGATGTAAAAATAAAAGGGGAAACAGGAAGTACAGACGTCTTTCTGTCTGCACAAGTTTAATCCAATTCTGTCCTGCATTTAACAAACTGTTCTTCTTCAGACTGTTTGGTTAAAAATTAACATTTTTACTTAAATTACACATTTTTTCATGTCATCTTAAGTTCAGTTTCACCCCAGACTTTTTCTCTTCCACTGCAGTGATCTGGATCTTATTTACATAAGTACTAGGGATTAAAAGGTACTTGTTTTGACTTTGCAGCTTTGGTTGAACTTTTACTTAAGTTAAACATCTAAGCTCATCATCATTGGTTCATGAACATCATCAGTCAGTATGTTTATTTGATGTTAAAGTTGTTTGTTGTGTTAATCACATGTTAAAGTCCTATACTGAAATCCTTCTAAGTTGAATTTCTTAAAGTCGGACTAATACACCTAGATATTGTGCCCGGGGGGTCGATTTATTCGTGCATGTTTACACCTCAATCGACCCCAAACTGGCCAAGGCGTTCTGCGTGTGCTCCACAGTTCCGGCACCAGACTTTGACCTGGAAGTCAAACATCATAAATGCATAGAAGAAAGCCGGGGGAAGAAAGCAAGACAATGGCATCAACATGGCATAGACATAGAGTATGGACAAAATGAACATAGATTTTTCCATATCTTCACCATTCCACACACAACCAGTTTGTGGCTTGCTGACTTGTTTGTTGGTTCTTTGGTATGTGATGTAGAAGGTCAAGAAGTTCCTATAGTAACTAGCTGAAATGGTGCATATCACTCCCTACCGTACAGACATACTTTAATAAAGAAATAAATTCTCCTCTAGTGCAGGGGAGCGGTAATCATAGCTTGTTTTGCCTTTGGATCTACAGGTACTAATGTATACCAGCTCACTTGTTATCAGGAAGTCTGGTGACCAATGTCAGAGAATTTAAGTGGCACTGGATCTGAATTTGAAGTGAAATTAAACCTGATAGCCAAACATCAGCAGATTTCGCTGCTGAGGACTCGACAAAATCCTTCTTAGTTCTTCTGTAATCGCTTCACTTCATATCCCCGTGACTATAGTCTGCCTATCGAGTGGCTCTGCCAGCGTAGCCAAGCCCTCATGCCAACGGAAATGGCTGCCTCTGGTTTAACTGAACCGGCTGCATTCCTTGTCTAAAACAAAGCCGTTTCTGTTCGCCACATTAAGACGATCTTGCAACAGATACCAGCTCCATGTAGAAACGCACTCTAATCCCTCTTTTCATGCTGGCCTACTGGTCTTCATCCAGTTGTTCTGCAATTGACAAGTGAACTCCCTCAGGCAGAGGCACTCCAGTTTTTTTTCTGGCCTTAATAATAATAGCGATAATGCATTTTTATAAATAACACATGTTTCATTAAATGCAAATCTCAAAGGGGGGAATAGGAGGGTAGAGCCACGCAGTAATCAAGAGCAGGTAAAACAACAGAGACAAAGACGTGAGGTAAGAATAACTGGTTTGTTTTTTAGTTACTTAGAAATTGTGTGATCTCTGTGCACGCAATGCGAAGAGATCATAATTGGCAGTATGTTCTTCTCTGCTCCTCTATTGACACTGAATTATTTGAACAACATGTAGCATTGATATAAAGGTGAAAAATTGTTACCACAGCGTTGACAATTTGATTGGATTCATCGCCATTTCCTCGCCTATCTTTTAATGTCATGACCTGCCACCTGAGACAGCACTTGTTCAACAGGAAAAATGTCCTTATGTGAGGCCATTGTGTGAACAAGCAATTCAGGAAGTTCTAAGTAGTAGAATTTTCATTGAAAACCCCGGCACTGTGGTTCATGTTAGACCTGGAGGCTGGAAACTGATGGTGCAAATGGAGGTGCAAGATGTAATTTTCTTCCTTTCTTCCTGCCTGCGTCTAACTCAATTTCTCTTCTATTTCTCTTATTCCCACTGCTGTGCTTCCTTGCCTTCTCCCTCCCTCTTCCTGCTCTCTCTCTCTCTTTCTGCCTGAGCCTGCCCTGACCCAGACGTCTGTTCCCTGTCTGAGCTCCTGCCAGATTCCTGCAAGGGGAGGAATGTGCGAGAGGGCCCTCACCGAGTCACAATTAACATTTCATCTGTGCTGCGCCCACACCTATGCAGGGTGCTTAATGATGGCATATTCATGAAAAGCAAATATTTGCACTGAAAAGCTGTCTCCCAGCGACCGCAGAGAGGTAGGGGAAGATAATTGAAAGGAGCTTGCGGCACTTCTACAAAAAAAAACGGGAAGGGGGAGGTATTAAAAAAAAGGAGATCTGAGATAAATGGAGGACTGGGCTTTAAAGAGACGGTTAAGGATACCCTGTGAGGAGTGTGTAGTGACAGGAGAAAACCTGCTCTGTGGGGGACAGCAGCCCACGCTGAGAGGGCACCAGCAACAGGGAAGAAATCCTGGCACATCAGCTTGGAGAGAGAAATCAAGAAGAGAGGGGGAAGGGGGAAGGGAGGGGAAGTAGGTGACAGGTAGAGGGGAATTTTCTTTTAGTAGATTGAGAAATTAGATACAGTAAGAAGTAGAGAAGAAGAAGAAGAAATGCACAGTTGACAAAGAAAAGAGAGAAGAGATGATATACTGACAGTTTTCCAAGAGGAGCAGACTGCATACAGTCCTCTATTTCCCCAAAGAACATCCCTCCCTACTGCTGCCCCCAGCTGGGAGCGTGCAAACACACACACACTCACATGCACATGCACACACTAACATGCACACATACATCCAGCCCTGCTGTCTGGTTGGGGGAGGGGAACAGTGAGATGCAGGGAGACGGCGAGGGATAGTGATGGAGAGGGGAAGCGGGGGAGCAGCAGAGAAGGATGCAACAAGGATGGGGAGGAAGGGGAATAAAGTGGAGAAGAAAAAAGGAGAAATGTAAACCAAAAAAAATGAAGAAGAGAAATACAAAAAGAGAAAATCATGTGTGTTCCTCCACCTGCACTGCAGCACTTACACTGTAAATCACCCACCTGACTCAGCATCCCACTCCATCCACACACACACACACACACACACACACACACACACACACACACACACACACACACACACAAACACACACCTCTCTATTCATCATCCTAGTTCTCCTGCCTGCCACCACACACACACAAAATTCCAACAAAATCCCCCTGCGGAGAAGTAATTCAGGAGTCAATAACACAGCACACATGCACTCACACACACACACACACACACACACACACACACACACACACACACACACACACACACACACACACACACACACACACACACACACACACACACACACACACACACACACACACACACACACACACATGCACACACCATGGCCCCTCCGAGCACGTACATATACACACATATATGTGCACACAAATGCAGCTCTAAACCAGACAGCTGGAGCTATCAAACCAAAGCCTGCAGAGCCAGCTTTCTGCAGATGGATTTGAGATGTGGGCTTTACCGTATCATCTGCCAGCACGCTGCTGGGAATGAGACGTCACAATCAGAACAGCCTACTGCCTTATAAGGCAATTATCTCTCTCTCTCTTCTCTCCCCAGTCTCCCTTCCTCTCTCTCTGTCTCCCCTCCAGTGGGGGGAGGGCTGAGTGGTTTCAATTATGTGCGACAAAGACCAAATTAGGCACCTGGCAATTTCAATATGGCCTCTCTCTGTGCATAAAGTTGATAGGATGTGGTTTTGATGGGGAGGTAATGTGGTTGCATACATCTCATGGTCTCACGGGTGAATACATGCATTTTTGTTTGCATGATGAAAAACAAATAGTTTCTGCATAATAAATATTGACTCCTAAATGTTTTTAGAGGCTGCAACATCCTGCAGAAAAAGACCAACACTACACAAAAAAACAGAGAGATGCTCTTTTGTTCTTATCACGGAAAGCAAACACTTCTTGCTGCTGTGCACATTCCATTATGCGGGTCACACAAAGGCTCAGCAGAAGGCCCGGATCGATCCGTCCGCGGCAGCTTTGAGGGCACATTGAGTCTCCATACTCTCATTGACTACTTCACGATCAATAGCAGCTGATTATTGGCTGGAGAAACTAGCTAGGTTGTCTGACACTGCTCTGCTGCTGCTATAGGTTTCACACTCAGACCACAATGAGCACAAGAAATACGAATGCAACCAGTTTCTGCTAAAACACCCTTCACTGACACACATATATTACACTGTTTAATGTAAAAATGCATTGTCACGCAGATTTCCTTTCTCTAATGAGTGTGGGCAGGTTGCAGCTGTAGGGAAGCCGTCATTTTATCGCACAATGCAGTTTTTATTTAAATGTCCGTGTTCCTCAATTTAGTCGAGCTCCATCCACCTGAGAAGCCAAACTATTATCTCCTGACACCATATTTGAGCACCCAGAGTCAAGAATGGAAAAATCAACTCTTCACTGGTGTATGTGTGCGCACTCATCCATCCCCTTCTTTCCATCTCCTTGTATGGTGCTGCTGTGTAGCTGCGAGGGGACCGGCCGAGCTCGCTGTTCCTCTCTCGGTCTCTGCACTCCTCTAATCCACTGAGCTGCTAAAGGAAAGAGTGCTGACGGTGCCCTTTTCCGCTGACTACCTCCTAATCCAGCTGGCTGTGGGTCTGAGAGAATAATCCTGGATTAGGTGCTCCTCCCCATGGAGCGGCCATAGGGTCCCTCATGGGGGCCCCTGTCACAGTCAGCTGTGCCTGAGGCGCTGCAGCTTTAAGTGTTGAGAGAACACAACAGCCAATCCAAAAACAGGCAAACAGTGTCTGATTAGGATTGAAATTCATCTCTCCTTGTTGCCCTGAGGGGAGAAGCAGCGCTTATTTCAGATGAATAATAGTAAAGAGGGATAATGTCAGAGGGCCTTGTGTTCTTACAAGTGCTTTTCATGTGAGGTGACAAAGGTTTGGAAGACATGAGCCCCCCAACGAAGCATTTTGTCTGCACAGGATGCACTCTAATTAGTGCATTGTGGGGAAATAACAGCTATTGTAATAAAACCTTTGGAAATATGGCTTGATGGAGTAAAAAAAATGCATGTGTGATGTCAGAGTAAAGACTCTCATCAGGCAGCTAAAATGTAAATAAATGTTTAGAAATACAAATTCTTGTCAATTCTTGCTCATCATGCAGAACAACTGTTACAATTCTGCTGTGCTACCTCAAACAATATTTCTGAGTCTCCTGAATCAGAAGCCGAAGCCTTTTCGTGTAAAAGTATTCATTTCAATAGTGACTGACTGACTCTTGAGTTACAAAGATAGCCTTAAGCATATGCAACGTCAGCTAAGGGTTCTGTATGTGCTTGTGGTTTTTTTGTTAAGGCGCTGACTTCCTCTTTCAATGCTAACCACCTGTCTCCAAAAGAGAATGAACGAGGCCTATAGGCGAAACTCATAAGAGCCGAAAATAGACAACTGTGTCTGACTCTCAGCCTCCGCCTCTGTCAATACTTGGATAGCGTATGCTAACATGTGTAAACAGCCAAAAACTGCTGTGTGACTTTCTAATGATTATCTAAAAAAACATTCCTTTTGAATATCTAAGGTTTACCTCGCTCAGATCAGAGACGTTTACCGAGACTTAAAACTCATGTGAGGAACATTCATTGATTTTGGCGCCCCCTGTGGACAAACCTCTTACCTTCTGCTAATCTTGTAGTTGAAGTAGTGTTGCCTTACTAAAAGTCATTCTGCGCTTTCTCTTTAAAAAGTCAAAGGTATTATTCATTGTGAATTTGTGGCTGTGAAAATGTTAAAAACGTGTGTTTCTGCAACGTGTCATTAATCATCTTTTCTGAAACAAACCTGCTCACAGTGGTTAAGGGCATTAAAAATAACTGGGTGAACTTCAGTAAGCTACAGACGACACGAGCCGTTCGCTCACAATAAAGTGAAAGTTAAGTCATTTTCAGTGTGCCACGGTTTAGTTGTTATTTTTTTTCATTGTATGTTCCTGCAGCCGACCGACACCTGAGAATGAAGGTTGGCTGTGCATGGGGTACCCTGTTAATCCTCTTACTGATGATCTCGTTTGTAGGTCAAATAAGAGCATCAGCATTCATTTCAGTCTGTTTCATAACAGGCTGAAAACTCCTCACTGGAGCTTTAAATAAATACTTTATACTTGGATTAAAACTAGTTTCTGCTCTATATAGATGCTTCCTATTCTGTACATAAGGGTCTAAATTACATATTTATACGACCCATGTGTTTGCTCATGCTGGATTTATGTTGATATAACAAAGAGAACGGTCTAGACCTGCTCTTTTTGAAAAGTGTCCTGAGGTAACATTTGTTATAAATATAAAATGGTTTGATTGATTGAAAGATTGAGCGTGGGTTTGGGTTTTTAGAGGCTTTAATGAAATCTCATAAGCATGTTGGTGTTGGTTTAAACCTTATCCTTCCTACACACAAACATTCTCAACAAAGACAGTTGCAGCGGCTGTGAATGTATCAAAAGGAGCTGAAAGAATTCAGTCATGGTTATGACACAGAGCTTATTTACACACATTTCAGACAGCAACATATTTCAGGCCTGAGTCCGACCAGATACCAACGTAGCAGCTTCACAAATAAACGAGGTATTTAACACATGACACTGAGTTGTTAACGGTTTGGGGTTGCCACAAGAAGCAACAGAAATTCTCCAGACATTAATAAGGAGTGACAAATCATTCATGTTGCACAGAGGTTGGTCTAACGTGACTTTCAGAGGAAGATAGGAAAACCACAGACCCATGAAGCAACGACAAGTCATGCACAGCACAGGAAGGGAGTACAGATGTTGTTCTGTAATAAATAACAGGAGATTTTCAATTGATTTGAAATGATCAGTAATAAGGTGAAGACTGTTTTCATCATCTCCCTTATTCTAATCAATGAATGTCCGGGGAGCATGCATGCAATCAAATACAGATGAGTGAATTTTTCTGCATCTGTATTCCAGTTATTGATCTTCTTCAGGCTGAGCGTAAGACCACAGATCATTATAAGCATGGCAAACCGATCAGTAATCAACAGGTTTTTTTTAAATCTGTGCACATGATGTCCTCCCTCAGCACACACTCAGTTTTATTTACCTGCACGGCTGCCCTGGAGAGAGCGGTGCTTGCGTCAGTGCTCATATCCCCCCGGCCCTGCTGAAACACAACAGGGGACAGCAGGGAGGTTTAATGCACCGAGTGTGTGCGGACACATCATGGCAACATGACTAATGGTTGTCGAGATGACTTTTAGCTCCGAGCTTGAAATTTCATCACCAACAGTTGGTTGTTTTTAAAGGGAGAAGTGATTCAGTTGCCAGTGCATGGCTCAATTATGTCTCAGTGTAACTGTATGTAAATGTTAAAGGCTGAATTCATTCTTTATGCTTTACATCTACAACAAATCTCATGCAAAGACCTTTAAGTCCATTTAAATTTATTTGTTTGTACACTGCAAAAGCTCTCATCTAAGGAACTGTATTTGTCTCCTTTATGACCAAAATGATCTAATTACATTCATTTGAAGCCAAATTCACCTGAAAAATCCAGATAATCATCTTCTTTAAGATTTAAAACACAACATATGAGACCTGCATTGCTTGTAATAAGTAAAAAATATCTGCGAATGGGACAGGAACATTTGACTGGAGTGTATTGAAAAGAGTCTATATGAGCCAGTTAAGTGATCGGCTTCCTGAAATCCACACTGTCTTCAACATTCAGCATCTCTTTCTGCAAAATGTGCTTTCTGCTTTCTGGTGTGAAGAAAAGAATTAATACAACATTTCCATCCAAATCCCCACCACATGTGAGAGTTGTTACATTTTATTATATTCCAATACTGTATGTGCACTTATGATAAGTCATTGTTTGGGATAATGGATGTTTTGCAGCACTCTCAAAGGTCATGAACAGAAAAACAAAACATCTCTGACAGGAAAGCATTTTTTCAATCATGTATGAATCATAGAGCTTTCATAATAACATATTAAATGCAGAACTGTGTCTGAGTCATTCATTTCCTCTCCTTCGCTGCAGCCATCAAAATTTGCAAACACACACACACACACACAATGTCTTATACACACACACACACACACACACACACACACACACACACACACACACACACACACACACACACACACACACACACACACACACACACACACACACACACACACACACACACACACCAGCAGGAAGACTGATGGGAGGGAGGGGATCTGAAAATAGACACACAATAATACAAATGTGTGTTTGCGTTCACTAGAGCACACACCTCCCCTCTTTCTCAGTGTTTCTCTCTGACGCACACACACACACACGCGCACACACACACACGCGCGCACACACACACACACACACACACACACACACACACACACACACACACACACACACACACACAAAGTAAACCAGTAGTAAAGTTAATGCAGCACATGCCTCGCTCTCCAATCCGTCATAACACCTGTGACATATCTCAGAAGCATTCAGCACGGCAAGGATTCAAAACAAGCCTTGAGCTCTAAAATACACACCGAGTCACACCATATATCTTCACCTCTGTCACCCTCAATCCCCTGAACACAGCTTCCCCCCGTCTGCCTGCAGCTATTTCCAGAAATGCCTCATTTTCATTTCAATCTTCTGTCTGATAGAGAGCGGCTGCCATGAGCCGACTCCTTCACCTAAACGTCGCTAACAGTTGAATAGAGCGCAGGACTGAAAGAGCGACTATTGTGATGATAAGAGGCTAAGTCGATCTATTTGCATTCAAGGGTGAAAAGACATCTATTTTTGTGTCCTCGTACATTAACTGGGAGAAGAGGGTGGAGGATACAGACGGTTGGTGCGACATGAAAGCAGCAATATGCATGTTTTCTGTCATACTTCATCTCATGGTGCACATAGAGATATCAGAACCAAGAAGCAAATAGAATTTAAATGTGTAAGACTACTCTGGTGGTTGTTCTTTAAATTCTTCAGCCTTTCTGTACATCTACAGCGTTGAATATTGCAAGGACCAAAGCATTACACAATTAATTAAGAGATGAAAGACAACTTAAACAACACAATGAGGCAACATCTCAGAGAACACATTCATTCTTTATAACGTAATAAATCCTAGCTAACGAGGGATAAGGTCTTTAAATGTCTTATTTCCACTGCAAGAACTTTCCCCAGGAAATAGGAACCTTTGAGTTTCCCGCTAAGGTACCAGGGTCCGGATTCAGTTCAACACCCAAAGTATTTGCAGTATTTTAAATCCAAGCCACCAGTTTTTTAAATATGCATCTGTCTTTTTTATGTGCTTCAACACATCAGGGGAGAATCAGAAGAAACCATCAACAGATGGACAGATAAGCCAGGCTTATTCAGCATTTTGCACAGGACAAAATCCAGCTGTAGTCGGAATCAGCAACTTTAAATGTGAGGCTTGATATGGAATCGTTATTATCAAGAAGCAGGAGCAAAGTGATGTGTAAAAACCGCTAACCTGAACGAAAAAACATGCATACTTTTCATGGTTGGAAAAAGACAAAACAACTAGCTGAGAGAACATTTACTTTTCAGGACCAGGAGTTCCTGGGACTGCAAACAGCTGTTACTTTTGGCTGAAATGCAGGTTTACTTTCTGTGGAAATGTTACGGTGTAGACAAGTACTTTAGCATTATTGTGTACTTTCAGAAAGTTAGTGGATTTTTTTAAGAGACAGACTTATTTCAAAACTCTGAAGAACTTAAGACACTGAGATTTCCTGACTTTAACATAAACTGTACCTGTAATGTAACGTCATATTTTAAGGGTGATGTTAGTTAACAATCTAACACTAGTTTGTCTTGGCGTTAATTTCAAATGTAATATATTTATCTAAAGTCATCTTCGGGATGTGGTTTAGCAGGAGCGTGAGGAAAACTTCTGCAGTGCTGGTACACGTTCAATATCTGTCTCGTAACGTAGAACGACACAGACTCAGACGGAGCACTGACAACTGTGATTCATCACTTCACTTAAAACAATATCACCCCGCCAACCGTAACCGTGAGTAACCTTAAAGGCACATGAATTATACAAAGTACAAAATATAAATATAAATGAAGATAGCATTAAATCAAATATGAAAACTTCAGAAAAATAAATCTAATCCTATGTTTTTTTAAAGCAAAGCAGGTGTTAATTATTTAAATTTGTTTGTGCAGGTGTTCACAACATGTTGGGTTTATGGGGCTGGCAGCATCCCTACGGGAAGAGTTGTTGAATCATTTATTCATTTATTTTTTTAATGCAGAAACATAAATATGTGGATACAGCCCCTTGAGGTTTTTACCACTTGTTTTATGTCTCAGTGCAGATAGGTGACGTTTTTTTAAATGTAAGACCACCAAGCAGTTTTCCATCAGCTACAATAAATATCACACATATCTTAGACCTTTCTATGGTTGATGCTCCAAAAACACTTTCCAGATTGCAACTCAATAGTGTCATGTGTTGTTGTTGATCCTTCCTTACAGTGAAACACATGAACACATTATTCATACTACAAATCTCCCATTCATGAGACAGCCTTACTCCTCAACAAGCTGTAGTCTCTGAGCCGAGGCCAAAATAGGAATGTCATTCTTCACACCTTTAGAGAGCAGCTCAAGACCTTCAGACAACCTTCCCTTCCAAATAATGCAACACATCTTTTTTTCAATAACTTGACCTAATACTACCTCCAAGTGATTTCTTGAAGTTCATGTCAAATAAAAATATTTAAAGCCTCCAAATGTAACATTACGTCTGAAATGAGCTTGAGGCTCCTTCTGTTATCAGGCACTCTGATGGATCCGCCTGCTGACTATAACCCTGAAAGGTCCATTAACACCTCCAGAGCGTAGAGCCCAGCCCCCTCCATAAACAGCCCAGCCGGAGGTCCTTCCTAATGGGCTAAGCTCATTCCCAGCCTGGCCTGCTCCAGGTGTGGAAGCACAGCCCTGTAATTGATAATTAGGGGGCAATAACCCGGCCATCAATGCAGGCCTCACGACAGGAGAGTGGCCGGGCCCCACACGTGTCACTCTGTCAGGGAAGAGAGGATCGGGGAGGAGGGGGAGAGAGAGGAGGGCTATAATTCAACAAGGGGAGATATTTGGGAGTAAAGGGGGGTTTAGAGGGGGCATAAAGGTGGTTTCTTGGAATAAATAATGCTTGTATACACACAAGCGATGGACTGGGTCTAAAGAAAGGCCCTGCATCTGCCACAGTTCGGCCTCGTTGTTACAACCCGACCAGGTGGATTGCTGGGGCAGTCAGCGTGCAGGAGTTTGTCTGCAATTTTGGACAAATAAAAAAACAAGAAATAACCCACTATTGGGTGCCTACTAAGACTTCTTTTTTTGTTGGTGTGGTATTGAAACAGGTAACGATATCATTTGAATTTTACTAGCACCATATCTACGTTTCAAATTCTGGTATAGTGACAACCGTAGTGTAAGATCTGATAAAGCAGAGGACTATTTGAGTACGACTGCAACACAAAGAGCCTACACAAAGCTCGAGTGTTTTCCATAAGTTGCTGATAGCGACTTCTCGTGGAGCCTGTGATACGGTGGCCTGCGAGTAGAGGTTGTAACACACAAAGGACTTACAGTCTTACAGTTAAACCACATCTACTGTAATAACGTACTAAACCTTCTCTAATCTCACTCTGTGTAAGCAAAGTATACCTCCAGCTAGCACCTCTGAAACAGAGTAACATGTTTTACTTATCATGCAGCTGATTCATGTAGTGCAACGTTATGCACCTATACAGTCATTTGTAATCTCTGTGGATAAAAACTGCATTAGTCACTGAAATGACGCAAATAGGTCAGAGATTTGAGTAATAAGAAGTGGCGTTTTATTCATTTATTGTCATTTTCTCTTTTATCTTATTTTCTGCTATAGAGATGCATTAGCCCTCAGAGAAGCTATCAATCAGGGGCTAATGGGTTGTAATTGCAGGCAGGCAGCCCCACCTCCTACACACTCCTACACACACGCACACACACACACACACACACACATGTAGTGAGGCCTCTGGATAGCCGAATAATCACACATACAGGAGAGAATTGCTCGGAGACCCTGGGTGAACTGGGTGTGCACATTGAGGTAATTTCTCACTCATTTTCCTATAGAAACCCATTATACTCATGCTGCAGTGATGCCCTGCATTCATCACAGGGTTAATACAGTGAAGGGTTAAGACAAAGAGACAAGAAGAAAAAGAGATTCAGATGTTACTTGGGAGAAATTCGGTGGGGTTTTCTGCACTGTATGCAAAAAAAAGAGACCTCAAATCTTGGTCGTCCAGAGAAAAATGTTGAAATGTTTGTTTTCCTGGACCCAAACTGAGCGTTGAAAGAAAAATATTTTTGTTTCCTGCAGCCCATTCCCCAAAGACGACTGTCAGCTCCAGCCTTAGTTTCTCTTTCAAGGAGGCAGCCACCTGACGATGGTGTCTGATGATATCTCCACAGCTGTCCGTGACAGTCAGTTGATCGCTGTCAAACGCCTGAGCCTACACACACACACACTCACACACACCCATACTGTCAAACAGCCACAAACAAACAGCCGAGGATGATAAGACTGTGTTACATTGTTTAGGGTTAAACTCTGAGAAATACAGCGTCTGCTTTGCTGCCTTTTTTCTCCTGGGACGCCTTATATTGTTTGTCAGAAAAGTGGAATGGAAATCCCCCGCGAGGCAGGATTCACACCTCGGCTTTCTCATCTGTGCAGAGTTAAAAGACAGCACACACTGAAAAACAACTTCTTATCTTATGCTAGCTGCTCAGGGGAGTGACAGTGCTTTGGATTCAAAGCACCAAAGCTGGTCTTGTGTTGTATCTGGTCTGTTGAACGTTACATGCAACTCACAGTGCATTAAATAATCTTTTCAAGTCCTCTCTAATTTCATGCATTTTTTTGAGAGCAACCGAGAGGCACACATCTAACATCTAGAAAGGCTTGCAAATAAGGCTCTCTGCAAATGAGACATTTTTTCTACAGGCTCAGGTGACTGCAGATACAAACAGAAAATGTGTTCTAGCAGAGGGGTTGATCCAGGCTTTTTCTTTTTCCTTGGGTAGCTCACCTGGGGCACTGACTTGTGCAAGGGGGGCGGGAAGTTTGTGTGCACATACACATGAATGAACAACATTAATGTACCCTTTCTGTCTCCACTCATCACATCTTTGCCACCTCTGTATGTATTCAAGTAACACAACAGAGTGGCAACATCATCTTCCAAGTTTAATTCTCTGAAGCTCCTATGAGGAACTTTTGGTTTGTGTCGACTCTGGCACCCTCTGTGTACAAAGTGATACCTCTTATCTCTTCTCTGTTTGTGTAAAGTACAGTGTGTGAGTCGTGTTTTCTGAGGGAAAATGCATCCTGCTTTCTTTTACAGTCAATCGGATCACTCACTGAGGATCTTTGTTGTGGAAAATGCTCTTTTTGCAGCGACAATGGTTAAAAGCATTAAATATAGAGACTCAGAAAGAAGAAGATGTCCAAAGTTACACTTTAAAGTACAAACTAAATAGACTGTGCAACACTGACATGCAAAAAAAAAGCTACTCCCAGCCTGTTGAAACAGCCCAAAAAGAAGGTTTGAACATAACCCTGCCTCTGACAAGGCAAAAAGCCAATCATGATTTTGAGTTGGCACCTGGAGTGGCCAAGAGACCAAAAGTGCAATCCAAACATTTGTCATAGCTTTTATTTACAACGTGAAGGCTGCAAGCTTGGAGGTGTCGTACTTGCTTGACAAGCCAATGATTATTTTGAAAATGGCATCTTGCAAAAAGCAGAAGAGGAGGATAATGATGCCTAAAATGAGCGGCCATTGTTTGGCATTTGTTGAAATGCACAGTTAACAACCTCAGACAAAGGGAGGAACAAGACATTTTCCATCATGCCTTCGCTGAAGCTGAGCAGTTTTCCTTACAACTGGACAAGTCATAAAAGTTAAATGTTTTTTTGTGTGTTAAGACAAGAAAGACCGGAGGAAAAAAAGGGCTCTGCAGTCAAATAAGAACATTTGGCATCTTTTGCTTTTTAATTCGACTGCCAAACCCAAGAACAAGCATGCCGAAAGGTTCTTTTTTACAAACTTGATCAGGTCATCATTTTTGCTCGCAGCTAGTTTGAGTTAGCTCTATGCTAACCTGTCAGTGGTTTTCGGCTCTCCTGTCCTGAGTCACTTTGGCTCTTATATATTAAAATCTGCTGGGAAACAAATCAAACTATTTCAGTTATTGATGATGTTATAAACTGCCCTCTATTAGAGCTTCTTTGTTCACTTTCTAGTATAACTGGTTTACAGAGCAGACAATTATGTTATATAACAGAAGAGCTGTTTCTGTTGAGCAGGTTGTTGCCTTCATTTAAAGAGAAATGTCACCCTTAAACTGAACAATACTTCAATGTCTAAGATGCTACAGAGGTAGAAAGTCAAAAACAGATATTCAGAACCAACTCTGAATAGTGTAAGATTAGGATGAGATTTATTTTCTTTAAGTTTTATGTTATGGATCATCATCATTTGTGTTTACGTTTTGTGCTTTGCATATCATTGCAAGAGTGGCTGTTTGCTGTGAGGCACTTTGCCTTTAAGGTTGCCATGGTTACGGTGGTGGTGCGCTCTGATGACATGCTGGCTACGGAGGGTGATTAAAAAAAAAAAGTATGAGACGCACAGCAGAAGTTGTCCCCGTGCTCTTTCTTACCCACACCCGAATATATATATTTAATGTATTATTTGTAGTGTTATAGTTAACGGCAAGATAACTAACATCACGCAAGAAGCGCCGTTACACTGGTGGCAGCGGGTTTGTGGACTGCAATTTTTTTTTGCAGCAGAGTTTTGCCGGGGAATTAACAAGCTAGCTACATGTGCTCCGACGACGCAGCTTTGTTTTTTTTTTCTCTTCACCGTGACCTGCTCTTGCTCCTGCTTAAACAAGCTAACGCTAAGCTAGGCTAAGCTACTGACTTGGTCGAAACTGGTGGAAACAACGGACTTTACCGGACTTTTCCCTTGCCAAAGTGACGAAGAAAGGACATCACAAGAAAGTACAGAGACTGACGAGGTGAACACAACTTTTTCTGCTCTCTCCGTGGATTTTCACTCCTTCAGTGAGGACGCTGTGTGTGAACTTGACTGCGTGGGACATCGCCTGGTAAAGTTGTTCACGTGTTAACTCTCGATGCTATGACTTCAAAGCGGATCTGCCTAGCTTGCCTGAGCTAAGAAAGATAAGTAAAGACTGACACTTTGTGCCCATTGTGAACATTGAAACCGATATTTAGGACCATTGTAACGCTGATAAAACATGACCAGTCATAACTTTTGGAATGAACTGCCCTCTCCTCCTGGCTCTACACATGTTATGCCACAATATTGTAAAGGAGATTTTCCTCATATATTCATGGGAGATGGAAAAGAGGATTTTTCAAAATGGTGCAGACGTTTTGAAGTGGCTGTTGAGGCTACTCCTACCTATGATGAAGACAGTATGGCTAAAATTCTGCCCACACGTCTTGGTGGTGCAGCTTTTAGTTACTGGGATAGCCTATCTACTGCCATAAAATCTGACTATGATGCGGTGAAAGAAAAACTAAAGACTGTGTTTGGACAAACTGCCTATCTGTCAACATTTCAGAGTTATATTAATGCACGCACTCGCCTACCAGGGGAGGCACTTCCTGTGTTTGCTGCTGAAATAAGTCGACTAGTTGAGGAAGCTTTTCCGACATATGGACAAAATGCGAAAGATGGAGAAAAATTCAGACGCTTCATTGCTGGAATTGAGCCTTACCTTCAGCTGCGTTGTCATGAACAAGGTCTGACAACACTGGATGCTGCTCTTAAATATGCCATACAGATTGAGACTGCACATCAGGCTAGTAGGGTGTTTTCATCTTCAAACACTCTGCAAGGTTTTTCTCAGGCCCCTGTATCACCTGTTGTACCTCCTAATGTACCCTCTCACCTTCCTACATCTTCCACTTCTCTCAGTGTAAATTCTGCCACCTCAGATGATCTCAGGAAGATGCAGAAAACGCTGGAGACGCTGAAAGACAGAGTTGAACAGCTACAGATCGAGGTGCAACGCCGGAGAAAAGACACACAATACTCACCCGACTTCAGATCTCATCAGAGGAGTCCCACGCCTGATGGTGAGCGAGGCCGCAGCCGATACTATTCCTCAGACAGAGACCGATACAGAGACAGTTCCTATGATCGATACACAGCTCGTGACAGCTCCTACAGATCTCCAAGGTATGAAAGGGACCATTACGACAAACGGGACACTCACACTCGTTCTGGATCATATGAACGCCATGCACGTGGCTACAGCCCGTCACACAGAGACTACACACAGCGTGGTCGGTCTCCTGATCACCATAGAGATAGACATTCTTCTCAACGCTCTCCAAGTCCTGGCCATGTGAGATTCAGTTCTCCTTTTCACAACAGCTCAAACAAGGTAAACTACAAGTAGTTGACAATGAGGGTCAATTGCCAGCTACTGACTTTACTCAGACCCAAAAGGACAATACAATTACATCTACTGACTTCACTAGAGACGGTTTATCTGAAGTAGATGTGTCAAAACGATATGTGTCAGTTGTGATTGAGGACACTGTTGTACATGCTTTTGTTGACACTGGGGCAGACATTTCAGTTATCAGTGAAGATTTTAGAATGTCTACACCTGCTCTTCACAAAAAGCCTGTTGCAAAACAATACGTACCTCTCACTGGTGTCACAGGTGACCCTCTGGACTCAGTTGGATCAATCTCAGTCAATTTAAATATTGCCCACAAACCGATGACTCATGCTCTGCAAGTAGTCAGAAACTGTACTAAACCACTGATCTTGGGCTGGGATTTTCTAGTTGCTAATGGCATTATTGTAAATACCCGAAACATAACTCTCGTAGTTGATGATAAAGAAGTGCCGCTGGTTAGCCCACACCAGTATGTCCCTAAACTAACTGATGTCACAGTTTCTTCTACAGTTACAGTTCCAGCCATGTCAGAGATGGTCATCACTGCTAAACTGGATGTACCACTTAAAGGACTGATACCACATGACTATGCAGGTGTGTTTGAACCACATTACACTAATCACTCAGCTACAGGTTTTGCATGGACTGTGGCAACAGCTGATAAAGGTTCTATCTATGTTAAAGTGGCTAATCCCTCCAGTGAGGAAGTCATGTTACACTGTGGTACACAGATAGGAACATTTCATGCCACATCTGGCAGCAGCAACGACGAGTATAGGGTGATGGAAAGTTCTGTTTGTAATGTTAACATTCAGTTCCCTGTGATTTCCAAACAGACTTTACTACCTGACAGCTCTAACCCTGACCTCACAGGTACACAACAACAGAAACTGACAGACACTTTGAACTCATTTTCAGACGTGTTCAGTCAGCACACACATGACTTTGGTAGGACACATCTGGTCAAACATAAAATTACAACAAGCTGTGACACTCCCATCTCACAAAGAGCCTACCGCACTTCGCCTTCCATGAAAGCAGAAATCCGTCGTCAGGTGGAGGAGCTCAAAGCTCAGGATCTAATTGAGGACAGCACAAGCCCCTGGGCCAGCCCAGTTGTCATGGTAAAAAAGAAAGATGGCACTTACAGATTTTGTGTCGATTTCAGGAAACTGAACTCAGTCACCATCACAGATGCACATCCTCTACCCAGAGTTGATGACAGTTTAGACGCACTGTCTGGCTCTAAGTTTTTCTCCACCATGGACATGTCAAGTGGATACTGGCAAGTTGAAATGGATCCTGCAGACAGACCTAAGACAGCATTTACTACGAGTGATGGTCTCTACCAATTCAAGGTAATGCCCATGGGACTGAAAAACTCGCCACCGACTTTTCAGAGACTTATGGAGCTTGTTTTAAGAGGTCTTCACTGGACAACGTGTGTCATTTATCTGGATGACATCATCTGTATGGGACGTGACTTTGAGGATCATCTACAAAACCTAACAGAAATTCTTACAAGATTCAGACAAGCCGGTTTGAAACTTAACCCAAAGAAATGTGACTTTTGCAAATCAGCTGTGAAATATATGGGACACATTGTTTCACGTGATGGACTTGCACTTGACCCCGTCAACAGTCACAAGATACGTGAATGGCCTGTTCCAAAATCACCTACTGAGGTACGAGCATTTCTGGGACTTTGCTCCTATTACAGACGCTTTGTGCACAAGTATGCCTTCATTGCTCTCCCTCTTCACAAACTTACACAGAAACATGTCACATTTGAATGGACAGAAGAGTGCTCAGCTGCATTTGAGACATTAAAAGATGCACTCACCTCCCCTCCAATAATGGCATTTCCAAACTTTCATCAGCCATTTATTCTCAGTACTGATGCATCTAACTTTGCAGTAGGTGCAGTGCTTTCTCAAGTTCAAAATGGCACTGAACGGGTTATAGCTTATGCAAGTCATGTTCTGACCCGCACAGAGAAAAAGTGGTGTACATATGACAAGGAACTCTGGGCGATTGTTTGGTCAATCAGACATTTCAGACACTACTTAAGTTGTAATCCATTTACAATCATCACTGATCATCGTCCACTCCTCAGTTTAAGAAAACTGGATGTCACACTTGACCCAACAGGACGACGAGGTCGCTGGGCTTTGGAGTTAGATCCCTATCAATGGACGATTGTTCATAAGGATGGAAAGAAACACACAAATGCTGACGCTATGTCAAGGATTCCCCTCACGAAACAGGACTCGATGCTCAAAGAGGAAACAGCTCCTGATTCTCGGGACAGCCACTCCTCTCCTGCCAAACTGGTAACTCCCCCTCCTGTTTCGAAGTTTCTCAGTCTACCAGTGCAGCCTTCTGCTTCTGTTGCCAGCACAACGGCTCAGGTTTGCGCTTCAGGAAAAGACACAACTGTTGTTCACATAACAAACACAGGTATGGATTTGTTACAAAGCACACTTTCTAGACAAGGTAATGACATTTTAGCTGAACAGCTTAACGACCCTATTCTCTCAGAAGTGTACAAATGGGTACAAGAAAACAAAAGACCTTATCTCAGACATGTTAAAGGGAAAATGCAAAGAAAGCTCTGGTGGCAGTTTCCTAAACTTGTAATGTTTAATGACTTACTCTGTAGACAAGCTCACACTGCACCAGGAAAGCCAATAGTGTATCAAGTGCTTATTCCCTCTTCACTTGTTGCAGAAACTTTGGACATTCTCCACGGTAATCCGTGCTCTGGTCATTACAGTGCTGAACGCACATTAAAGAAAGCTCTAAATGTGTGTTATTGGCCAAGCATGCGATCTGATGTTGATAACTTTTGTGATACGTGTCAAGCATGTGAAGCTTTCAGAAAACCTGTACCACAACATAGAGCTCCTTTAAAATCCATACAAGCAGAAAGACCATTTCAGTTTGTGTGCACAGATATTACTGAGCTCCCACTCACCTCACAAGGTCATAAATATGTACTTGTAGTGCAAGATCATTTTACAAAGTATGTAAATGCTTTTCCTATGTCAGATCAGAAAGCGACAACTGTAGGAAAACTTCTTTGTGAGAGATACATTCCTGAACATGGAGTTCCAGAAGAACTATTTTCAGATCAGGGAAGACAATATGAATCTGAAATTATTCAAACCATATGTCAGAGACTTAACATCAAAAAGAAAAGAACCACACCTTATCACCCTCGTGGAAATGGTATGGTTGAAAGATTTAACAAAACTCTTAAAGAACAGTTGGCTAGACTCTTACATGATAATGATGGTGAATGGGATCACTATTTGCCAGCAGTGGTTCTCTCCTATAACTCAACTCCACATTCTAGCATTGGATACTCTCCCTATTTTCTTGCTCATGGTAGGGAACCTCGTATTCCAGCTAATGTGACTCTTTCTACGCCTTATGTATCACAGACTCCACAGAACTATGGCTCTGAACTGGTGAAACGGCTCGACACAGTTTTTCAGTTTGTTCGTTCTCATCGTGAGGATCAGAGACTCAAACGTGAGTACTACTTCAACAAACATGTCAAGTTTAAACCTTATGAAGTTGGAGACTTTGTTTGGATGAACGATCCTACTACACAGAGAAAGAAACTTGACCCTAACTGGACAGGACCTTACAAAGTTGTGTCAACAGACAACAAGGGACTCACATACAACCTTGTGGATTTAAGACATCCTCAAGTTGGATCTAAAGTGGTTCACTATGATCGATTAAAACCTTACAGGTCTACTTGGGATATGTCTTCAGTACCAAACACCTGGACAGTTCCTAAAAGGCCTCTGGACACTCTCCCCAGGTATACTTCTTTATCTGGTTCACTCCCCTTGTACTCTGTCCCTGACACAGACACTGGACAGGCTCCTGCCCCTGCCTGCCTCTCTGTTCCCCTGCTACGGAGACCTTCAGGTCGGGTCTCACGTGCTCAGCCACAACAGACTTCTCATGATCCTGCAGTGCCTGCTGGGACACATTCTGGTGACCCACCACAAACTCGCTCGGGTCGGTTTGTTCGAAAACCACAGCGACTTTTGCTGTGACAAAACAGATATGGACTGTTTATGGACATGTATGTAAGTGTTTAAAACGATGACAAGGAAAAGGAAATCAATGTTTGTTGCAGAATTTCTTGACCTGTTTACTGTCACCCGAGTGTTATAATTGTTCTTGGTATTACACAAATTTTGTGTCATGATTTTGGAGATGAGATTTATTTTTCGTTACCTTGAAATGAGGACATTTCATCTGAACAAAGGGAAGTATGTAAGATTAGGATGAGATTTATTTTCTTTAAGTTTTATGTTATGGATCATCATCATTTGTGTTTACGTTTTGTGCTTTGCATATCATTGCAAGAGTGGCTGTTTGCTGTGAGGCACTTTGCCTTTAAGGTTGCCATGGTTACGGTGGTGGTGCGCTCTGATGACATGCTGGCTACGGAGGGTGATTAAAAAAAAAAAGTATGAGACGCACAGCAGAAGTTGTCCCCGTGCTCTTTCTTACCCACACCCGAATATATATATTTAATGTATTATTTGTAGTGTTATAGTTAACGGCAAGATAACTAACATCACGCAAGAAGCGCCGTTACAATAGTAACACTTCATGAGATAAAGTTAACAGAGATGATAATGAGTTTGTACTTTATCGCTTTGCTGTCTTAAAGCTGATGTGAGGAGTGTGTCGCTGGTTATGAAACAGACTCAAATTAACACTGAAGCTTATTTATGAGCTACAAGACGCAAGTAAGAGCATCAAGGAGACCCTGGATTATTCCTTTGTAGTTCTTTTTAATGCCTGAAACAGCTGCCAGGGGGTAGGTGTCATACATCGCCATTTACAGCTCACTGAAGAAACACGCTTATATTTACATTTTCTACAGAAAATAATCACAACGAGAGATACGTTTTACAGAGGGTGGATACCCGACCCCAGCCCCGTCTGGGCCCGTCGGGGGGCCTGGTTCGAACATACGTTTTGCTCACAGCGTCTACAGTTGTTTTGACACACACTATAGTGTTAAAACACATAAATGTGATTGACCTACTTTCTTTGTGTGGCCACAGTACTTCCTGTTCAGTGCTGAGGTGTGTTTATCTACGGAACAGAGCACAAAGCTAACTTATGCTGTGAATATTCATGTGATAAGGATGGAGGACATCAAACCAAATTTGTCACAAAATCTAAAATGACTGAAAACTATGCAGGAAAATCGATGGCATGGACACAGAATCACATCATGCAGAACAACATGGCTTTTTGGGCTGCTCTCACTTACCTGAAGGTGGGGGTGACTGCTCTGGGTATTCTAGCTATTCCAGCGAGAAGCAGCAGCGAACATCACTTTTAGTGTTAGCTGGAAGAAGCATCGACCAGAGAGGACGATGCTGAAACTTTATAATTATGGATATTTGTGATACTATCACTACAGCTTTATTTCTCTTTGAACCGGCTAATTGTATTTCTTATCTACAACAAAGTCTACCTAACAGTGTACCAGCACATTTTTAGTTTTTGGTGTAACATGAATGCATTTGCTCTAAATTTGTGATTGATGATGATTAATTAACATTTAATAAATAATATCAATAAGAAGCATCTCTCTTTCTCTTTGTGCTGATACTTGTGTTTCCATAATAAAAGCACACACACAGACTTTATGCAATATCTTGAGCAGTGTTTATTGATGAAAAGTAACTGAGGTGTAAATCCCAGCAGTGTTTTTTCTGTTGGTATCAGATCACAATCAGCAGTCATTTATTGTCAGAAAGGCATTTATAAATTGGACTCTGTGTTTCGGTGTTCAGAAAACCGTTTCTGGAGATGTTCCTTCAAAGTATGACTGTGTTTTCTGTAATACC
Source organism: Tautogolabrus adspersus (assembly GCA_020745685.1). Lineage (NCBI taxonomy): Eukaryota > Metazoa > Chordata > Actinopteri > Labriformes > Labridae > Tautogolabrus > Tautogolabrus adspersus. Next base: position 4,556,510 of record CM036553.1, read on the forward strand.
AGTGATATGAATGGGCTGTGATGTGTCCAGTTAATACATCGACATATCATTGAGCTCTACAGCAACGTCGTACATTCAGTGATTCTGATCCAAACCCCTTCAAATAGGAGAAGTCATTAATTAGGCTCGTGACTGTCAGTGTCTGTGCAGAGAACGTGATTTCAATGAGGATTTTAATCAAATTCATGAGTTCCTTTGTACACACACACACACACACACACACACACACACACACAGTTCCATTACTTCTCCATCGTGCATCCCTGACTTTGCTCATTTTCCTGCCGCCACCCAATCTTCAAAACTCTGCAGGCATTTTGAGCCAGCAGCTGCACATGATAACTAATAGGGAAAAGGAGCAGTTATGAATGTCATTTGAAGAGACTGCTCGCTGAGTGAGCGAGAGAGAGAGAGAGAGAGTGAGACCACAAGAGAGAGAAAGAGAGAGGAGGGGTGGGTGGTGAAGGAAGGCTGATTGAAGGTCTTAATGCTACATTTTAGGACCAATTTGAAGATGTTTTCCTCCCCTGGGAGTGTCACTCACAAGCTCTCAGGGAAAAGCCTCAGAGCAGAGACCGTCGGTACATCTGGGACTTGCAAATCACAGAGGCGAGATCACTATACATCCCTTTGTGAAGCCTAAATGTTCCCCTTCCTCTCCACATCTCTCACTTTTTTCCCCTCTGAAGATTCCCAACAGCCGGATTTTCCTTCTTCTTCCCTCTCCCAGGATTTTCCCCATGATGACGGCCATAATTAAAGAGACCGGTTGGAGAGGCTGGAGGGTTGGAGGAGGGGTCTACAGCTGCTCTCCAACTCATTACCAGATGTTTAGAGGTCACACACTCATGCACACATCCACACGTACACTGAGAAGTTTTGAGAAGACAAAAAAGCAGATACATTCATGTGGACTGATTCTGAAGTGTTGATAGTGCGTAGTCATTCAGTTTAAAGTGAAAGTGAAGAGACGGAGAAAAAAGAACACTGTGATGACGATCTTCCACACCCCTGTCCAACACAGACGACAAAACTTCAAGTAAAACATCATCACTTTCTCTGCCAGGTTCAAAACATCCATGATCTCTTCTCTCAATGGCAGAGAGTGCTGTGCATCACCCAGGACACTCATATTACATCTTACATAGCAATGTGTCAAGAGTTAAGTTCCCAGGTAACAAGATCATCTGACTTTACCAGAAGGAAACATAACACTTCCTCCTGCTTGTCAAGGAAACAACAAAAGAACGAGAATGTCCCTTATCACAATCTGATGAGGAAATGTGCGGAGCCGTATCATGACGCCAGTTGTTTGTCATGTAAACACATTCTTCCCTCTGTTTTGGGCTCCAGTGTTTTGCAACAACACTCGCTGTGCCCCTTTATACGTCAAGAATCGCTCATGCAAGGATATAGTATTGCTAAATATTTGCAACTGCTGATATAAATGGAAACATTCATTTGTTTGGGAATGAATTTGAAGAAAACTTAAAAGGACTGGTAATTCCTTATAATCCCGTTTGTAGGTGAACCCACAAAGGTTGTGGATTCATGTTCAGCCATGAGATACGCACACATATATAATCTGATATTCACACAAATATTCCATTGTGAGAACACAGGAACGTTTTTTAAAGTCTTATGAATGAATCTCCAGTTTGCATTTGACCCTCAGTCAGAGTCTGCACGTAGTCAGACTGGTTGCCTCCAACGCTGATGTGACCCCCTGCCCACAAAGACCCCTGGAAGTATGCCAAGCCAGCGGCAGACTTGAACCTGAAGGAGCTCCAGACCAGCACAGGGCCTGATGATTGTCTGCTGTGAATGAAGCAGCCTCTTGACTGCCTGTGTGTCCTCAGCAGCAAACTGTCCTCAGCTCAGATTCACATGACACTTGGTGTTTCAACAAACGTTCTGGTAAGGCAGTGTCCCACGATGCAACACATGAAAGGGTCACGTGAAAAATCCTTCTTAAGACAGTGAAACTAGAAGCAGAGACTGTTGAGAGACAGGGCAGCAAACAGTCCAAGAATCCAACAGAAGGATCCAGAACTTTGCTGAGCTGACATGAGCAAAGACCGGCCAAGCTCTCTGCAGCCTCCACCTCAGGACTGTTTCCGAAAGGTGAAAATGTCCCGGGTTTTGGAGCCTTTCTTGCCCTCCGACGGTGGCGTGGGGGTGGGGTTTGGTGAGGGCAAGGGCGTGGATGACGGGGAGGGTGAGGAGGGCTGGGGGGTGGAGGTGCCTCCATAGGGGCAGCTCTGTGAGTCTGGGTGCTCGCCTGAACACTCCACTGTGGGGATGTAGCGGCTGTCCCACATCCCCGGGCCACACAGTTTACAAAGGTCGTGTAGACTGCAGGGGATTCTGGGTAGGAGGCGGAACTGGTAGAGAAGGCTGCGAGCCTGGAGGAGGAAAAGGATTAACTAAAATATGTAAAAGAGAGAAAGGAACTGACAAGAAGAAAAGTCATGGACCGCAAAACAGTACTAACTTGCCAAGCATAATGAATTAAAACATTCAAATAAGTCACCACCCTTGGCTTCATTTTAAACTAAATAAAAACATGCCAAGGTCAACATGGAAGAGTGTTGCCTTTAGCTAAAAGCCAGCCTGCTTGCTCTTAAAACATTGGATGCACAATCACAGGCAACAACAGAAGGAGTTACACCTGCTGAATGCTAACATGAACACACTGCCTGTGGTTGCAGCAGAACAAACAAAGCATCCATAAACATGAGGACGTAGGCACAAGCTCAGTAGCATAGATGCAGATCATAAATCCTCTGCATGGCGTTGCAGCATCCCATTAAGCATCCCAAGGCCTCTGTGGGCAGGTTACAGTGTACGGGAGCTGCTTTGCTGCAGCAGTACCACTTTAAATTAAATGTAATGCGGCAGTGTGTGGAGGAATTCTTGTAGGCATCATCATAAATCAAAGCTTATTTATAACATTTGAAGATGTGATTTAGGTGTGCAGTGCAAAGATTCAGAGTTTCTAAATGAAAAGGCCTCAACCTCATGTAAAGAGCATTTAGTGGGATACCTTGCGTAGCACCAGCTCTCCATTCATGTGCATGGAGAGGTTGCTGAAGTGAAGCAGCATTTGGTCAGTGGCGAGCTGCTGCTCTGTCACGTCCTCGCCGTAGAGAACAATGATGGCAACGCACAGGAACAGGTGGAAGTAATCAGTCTATGAAGAGAGGGAAAGAACTTAAGTGAGGAAGTCTAACAGGAAGACAAATCAAAATCATACCTAAAGGGAACAACTTGAAGGTTATTGCTAAACAAGACAAAGATCAGATATGGCAAAAAGAGAAATGCACACAGAATTACTACACACGAAAAAAGGTTAGAGTGTTGACATGTTCAGGGTGGAGATGGAAAGTAAATAAAAGATTAATTTAAAAAAATTAGTTACTTTTTTTTTTTTTCAAGAGCTGCAATTTGTCCCATGTTTTTGTGTGCAGTGGGAAAGTCGTGTTTTTATTTTATATCTAAGTAATATATCTGATGCATCCCAGTCTCAGATATCAGTCGGGGTTTTCCTGCTTCTGCTACTTCTTGTTTGTGACATTTAACCGTCTAAACCGAGGCCTCTCCCCTCACCACCTGCAGCTGAAGATGTTAACATCGAGCAGGCATTCTGAACAGGTGACGTGAAGCACAGAGAGTCAAGTTCATCTCTGGCTGAGCGAGTAGATATGCAAAGCTCTTTGCCATGTAGTGAGCATGACTCTGATACCAGGAGTGGAGGTAGTGGGAGGACATTATGTGTCATTTTGAGATAAGGAAGGTTGATTGTATGAGCTGGAAAATTTGGAACTGAAGTTCAACCGTCTAAAGATTGCCTGTTACAGTGTCCTCTGTAGGACACTGCTTTAATACTCTGCAGCGTCTTGAGGCTGCAGATTTCCTTTTGAAAATAAAGATCAGTCTTTGAATCAAATTCCTGCACGCACCTTACCCTGCTAACAGTTCTCTCCAGTCCAAATTCAACTAAATCAAAAACAGGGATTTTTATGAAATATTAAATCTTTACTGAAAGAATCTTTAATCCCTGATGAATTAAACATTAAACTCATCCAAAACCAAGATGTAATATGACATTTTATAAGTATTTAGGAGGATTACAATTGTCTGTGGTGACAGGATTTAAGGGAATAACATGGATTTTACTGCACAGAATTTAAACAGCACATTTCTACTTGCCTCCAGGAAAAGCAGAACAGAAAATGGAGCTACATCGACACGGCGTCAAACGCCTCCGTGCACTCATTTATGCAAAGTAGTTCTTAGAAGCCTGTGTATGCAAAAGTAACCTCTCAGACTTTGCCCTGACCTGGTAGTGTGCCCAGCAGGCCTCCCACATGCGGAGAGCCTCGGTGTCGGGGAACTCTCGCTTGAAGCAGAGCAGGATCCAGCGGTGGCAGAAGAGCAGCTGGAGGCCGTCCTCCCCCAGCCGGGTCAGGTGCTGGTGGAAGCGGGGCAGCATGAGACGCAGCAGCTCCCGCAGGTACATCTGAGGGTCGGTCAGAGAGGGAACACACTGCGTTACAAACACAAACAGGCGTTTTCTAATGATGTGCTAGATGGTGCTGCTTTCTGCTGCTTGTACAAATATGTTTACCGGAAGCGCTACATCTTCAGTGTTTCTTTTATGTATGTACAAACTGAAGGTAAAACGTAAGGTGTATCATCTATGAAGCATAGATTTATTAAGGAAACCACAATGAAGAAAACATGAAGTTCTGAAAATCCGCTATCAGTATGAAATCCTTAAATCACTTCAAATCTCATATTTCTCAGTGAGGATAGTAAGGATGGATTTATTAGCCAGCTGTCATGGAGGCAAAGAAGAGGAAATCCAAAGCTGTTTTCACACAAAATGTCTGGAAGATTTCAGGCAGGACGCCCCTGAAGTCTTCCTATCTTGTCTGTTCTCACATGCACCTCACAGAGGGAGACTTCCCCTGTCTTATGGGTACAACATTTGAGAAATGTTTGTTCAGACATGCAGCTCACCCCAAACATTTAGGGAGAAAATGTCAGAAGCACTATAGAGATCATAATCAGACAATTTCTCTTCTGTAAGGCAGTCATAGTGTTGCATTGGGTTGTTTGTTTGAAAGATGATGACAGAAACAGCTTTAAATTCTCAAAACTGCACAGCTAACAAACAAAGGTGTGCATTGGCACTGATGTTAGACTTTGTTTCACAAATGGATGGACAAAGGCCTAATCCTGAGTTGTGAAGTTGAGATGGAGGAGGTTCAGGAACTTTCCCAACAATCCTACATGGAGTATCTTTTTATGCATCTCCACAAAAGCATCGTTCCAGCTTTTTTGACTTCTTTAGTATGGCCTGATATTTGCCTTATTCAAACATGCACACACAAACGTCCTACCAGCTGCCTCTCCATGTCTTCATCCCGAGGTGAGCTGATGAAGATGGTGTTCTCCATGAGGCCGACGAAGCACCAGAAGGTGTCGCTTTCATCCTGGATCTCGGTGAGCAGGGGGGCCACTAGGTCAGACATGCCCTGGCAGTATCCCATGTCTGGATTAAACACTGCATAGTTGAGCAGAATCCTCCTGTGGAGAGGAGAAATGAAGGTCCATGATGTTGCAACGTCTCAGCAGAAAACACGATGCCAGAACACTTCAGCAAAGTTTCCCTTTTTTTCAGTCCATAATGAAGAAAGACCAAGAAAGCCAAACCTTTGAAAGTGCGGTCCCACCCAAACACTGTGATTAATCCAACATGTGTTTCAGCATTGCTGGTTATGCCCTGCTTCAGCTGTTGCTATGCCAACTCCTCTGGTTACCAGGGAGCTAATTAATAATCTTTCTTATTTTGTATATGGATAATACTTTGAGGAACGCTTCCCTGGTGGGCCTCATGCATTAGTAAGGAGAGTGTAAACAAAGGAAAAAGCCCTAAGGGCATTAGAATTCTTACAAGTGTGATTTATCTTTGGGCCTTACGATCTATCTTTATCCCCTTTATTTTAAAGGTCCCACAGTGGGTAGAGTAGGAAACCGGGTACACAGTGGGGAATGACATGCCGGAAAGAGGCTGAGGATCGGAGTAGAACTTTGGTCGCCAACTTTGGTCGCCAACTTCAAGGACTTTTGCCTACGTACATGGGCCTGGAATCTAACCACTAGATCCACCAGCGTGTGATATTGACAGAAAAATTTACGTGTTTGTCTGAATCCTGTACTGTCGTTTGATGGGACCTAAAGAATTCAACACTACATGTCAAGGTCACATTCTGCAAAGTGTTGGGTTATGTGATCCCTCGATGCTGTCCTGTTCAATATCTGGGACGTTTTGTAGAAATCTGCATGCAAGGGACAATACAGGGTAGAAATACTCTCCTTGCAGCTGCAAAGAAAGATCGGAGAACTAAGAACTGCAGGGCTCGACATTACAAGTGGATCTGATTGCAGAAAGTTCCAGCCTGCGGTGAGACTGCAGGAGTTAGCTGGAACAGCCAGAGCAGCTAAAAATGTAGTCTTTTACCAAATCTGCCGATCAATGCTGACATTCACAGACAGGTTAGTTGAGTATATAAAAGATAAGAGAGTTTTGCTTGGGAATCAAAGTAATGTTCCTGTTTAACGTGTAACCTTGTGATGCCAATGGTGGGGCCAGTGATCTTGAAAAGCCACCGACCCCGAGGGCCAATGGCCAATTTGACTTCATGTCAAACTCTGAACTAAGTAACGACTGATGCATCGAATCCCTGTATTTTTCCTCCTCCCTGTATCCTTTATTGCATTTCTTGTAAAAACTAAGAAGACAGAAAGTGTTAGAGGAGGTGTTTGTCTGGAAAATTAAAGATAAAAATGATAAGAAGATGCTCGTATGATCAGCTTAAATGACATGCTCTTATTAAATGACCCAGAAAATGTTATCAGTGTCATATCAGTTCAACAGATGTGAGATACGTGCAGCGCTGGTATAGTCCTGTGCCACACGCAGCACAGGACATAATACCTAGACAAATACCAGGAGCCTGGATGAGAGTCACTAAACTAATATGCTATTTAAATCCTCCTGCTCCTCGTTTAGAAAGCCATTAGCTCTGAGTATGCATCAAAAGTGCTCAGACGGCTTAGTCAGAGTCAATAAAGCATGAAACTCATTTGCAGCTCCCCCAGGGTTCAGAATATGAAATGAAACGCCTGTGCGTTGAGCTGAGGAGTGGGAGCGATAAGGATGGATTGAAGGAAGGTGACAGACAGAAAGGGCCAAAGAGACAAAGATGAACATCTGAATAATGAAGAGACGTAATCTGACCTCATGATCTCCACGTTGGGGTTGTTCTCTCCTCTGAAGAAGAGGTTGCTTCGGTCCGTTCTCACCACGTCTTTATCCACCGTGAACTGCACCTTTCTCCAGAACTCGCTGTGCTCCTCCGGGCTCATGGACAATCTAAAATCACACAAAGTTAGATCCATGCAAATCCTGCCTCGTTAATTATTAAACTAGTTTAAAAAGCTTCAGGGGGGGGGAAAGAAAGACAAGGGCAAAAGAGTTTAAGAAAGTTTTTAGTGCACAATCTCGAGGGAAATCAAGGGAATTAGGATACAAAATAAAGCCTTATCAAATCATCTTTACCTCAAATGTTACCCTTGTGCAAAACACTAACGGTAAGCTGCAAATGAACTCAAAATGTGGGGGTGGGCGAGCAGTGGACTGAAGGGGTATTTCACCAGTAAGCGCCCCACTGAGGATAATATCAGGACCATAAAACCCCCATCCATCCCCCTAAATGTAAGCCACTGTATTACTGACGTACTCTGTGTATGGCACTAATGTACTCAAGTCCTAACAAGCAGAGGGGATTTAATTAACACTGTTTGTTTTCCATGCAGCCCCACCAGGAATAATGAGCGCACACCTGATGCAACGCCATGCAACTGTTTGGTTTCTGTGCCAGAAGAGTGTTTGTGCGCTTTGACCCTCCTGAGCCGCCACCTCTGTCTCTGTCTCTGTCTCTGTCTCTCTCTCTCTGTCTCTCTCTCAGGAGTTCAGTGCATGTTTTCATCACTTTCAATGTCTGAGGCTGGTACGGTCAATCACAAATATAACTGCAGTAACAAAGGAACCTCGTTATCCTCACAACTTTTCTGGATCCATCATTTGTTTCTATTTAGAGTTTTTTTTACGATACCAGAATCTTAAACTTTATATGGTGATAGTTAAAATCAAACAATTTCAACACCTGTTTCGAAACCACGGGAACAAAGAAATAGAAGTCCTATAAGCACCCAATATTGGGTCGTTTTTTGTTTTCAGTGATCAAAAGTGGCATGTACATTCCTGCAAACTGACTACTGCTGCTGGGGGGGGCAGCAGCTCCGTATTAAAGGACTTGGTTTGGGATCGGAGGCTGGTTAGTTCAAGTCCTGATATCTCTGTGGCTCTGGCGCTTGTTTAGGCGAGCACGGTTTCAAGTCAATATCTTGTGTGCACAAGGTAATAGCTTGCTTGTACACATCTGCTTACCAGCGACTTGTTTTTAGAGGACAAACACAGATAGCGCCCTCTGCTGGTTAAAACAAGAAGAGTATTACCAAAAAAAATTGTCATATCAATTTAAATTGTCCATAACTGTGTACATTTTTTAAATGTTACTGTTAGGTATTGTTACATCCTTATGTATGACGGTAGAAATAACTAATTAACCAACTAGATTTTAAACATCTAAATCTGAATGTAACTATCAGTGTATTCTCTTCCCTCATTCTGTTCCCTGTTTAACTTTTGATTGAAGTAATCCAGACTTTTGTTGGTCTCAAGTCTGTTTACTTGTTACGCCTGCAGTGCTGTCACTTGCAGCTGCTTAGCGATCCCAGCTGAGGGAAGGACACATGGTTAGGAGACGAGGGACGCCACCACAGACATGTATCCTTGCTCCTAATGATCAACTAGTGGCCCTGGAGGCAGCTCTAGTCAAATGGTCTTTAAAGGAATCCACATCAGAGTCAGAACAAGGACCCTAATTACCCGACTTCCATGAAACCGCCTGATGTACTCAAAATGTTAATAGGCCATGCAGATGAAACCTGTCCAATTATCATATTCATTACAGACAGAGCCGCACAACGTGTGAAAATATGAGCACACTCAACCTTTTGGTTATTGAGACAAATAAAGACTCAGGGATGTGTGATCATGTGTTTGTGCGTTTTTTCCTCTCTCCTTCTGACGAGAGAATATTATCTGATAAGCGTTGACATGTTTTTTCTCTAGAGACCTTTTCTTTCACACCCGGCACCTCCCCTTAACACTTCCCTGATTGTGCCTATTGATTGCTCAGCCTGCTATGAGAAGCCGCAGCAGACTCACATATGGTTTAATGTTTGACTGACTGCGTCGATACTGGAGCCGTGTGACAGTTTAGCTGCTGTTTGAGGGTGTCAGGAGTGCTGTCAGTTTTTTTCAAAATGTATAACTTCCTTAGCGTTGTGTAAAAATCAGTATGTAGCATGGCTGGTATCACCAGCATGCAGAAATCCCCCCGTTCTGTCCCTGTTCTCTCACATATATGCACATATGTTTCTTTCTCTACGCCGCCTACCTCCTCTGCTGGATCTCGTGATAGTGGGTGCGCTTCTGCAGTCTCCAGGCCTCCCTCTCCTGAGACGAGGAGTCGTAGCTGTAGTAGTGCAGCAGGAAGGGCCACACCTCGCCACGGATGGATGGGTCGATACCACCGAAGAAGATGGCCTGGCGGGGAGCGGGAGGAAAGTAAACACACTGAGCACAAAAGGGCAAACAGAGGGCACACAGTGGCTTCTAATAGAAAACAGTGAGAACAGATCAAACTGCATGCAAGGCCTGCTGCACAATAGCATCAAAATATGGGATTACAATGTTCAATAATAACGATGTGAAGTGTGATAAAAAACTAATTTACAAAATGCATATTAGTTATACCTTACAGTTTCATTAATTATCTGCTGTTTTTCATGTTTTACACGACACCTGTTCACAACATGTCGCTCCAGTTTTGGCATAAGAATCATAAAGAGTCAAAGTGAGAACTGTGGTTTCATAAAGAGTCAGTAAAGCTGATTTCACATGTGCACTCCTGAAAATATCTAGATAATTTCAGGAGTGCTGCTCCGGAGATTCTCCTGACCTGGTAGTTCACATATGCTCCTCACAGTGAGAGACTATCCGTGTCAGACGGGAGGTGGGGGGGATCTCCTGAGGTAAGACGTGACTTAAATAAACAACGCGTAAGTAGCGGACGAAACAACAGAGTCCGCTATACAAATCTATAATGAGAATATTTGCCTTTATACCAATGCTATGTGTAGTCTCACGGTATGACAACATCAACAAAAGAGCGGAGAACAACATACTGACGAACAGAAAACGTAACACAGCTGTTTAATCGTAGTGGTCGCGTGCAGACACTCTACGAGTTTTTCAGGTGTTTTCTGCAAGTGTGAAAGCCTTATATGAGACATTCTTAAAAAGTTACATTAATAGTTATTAATAGTGTGTGCTTTAGATAGTCAACATAAAAAATGGAAACAGAATTAGAAATGACATCATGGGGGAAACACCATGCAGTAATGAATTTAGCAGCTACACTGTCTAATAATCTAATGAAGCATGTAACGTAAAGATATAATGTTAACTGAGGAGGGCTGTGTGGACCAAGACCAGTGGTCTCTAATCCGTCTCCTCATTAGGGTCTGGGTCTACCATCAGATCAAATGTATAGATTCAATACCGATTATGTCTCACGTTGGAGCGTGAAGCACCTCTGATAGATCATTCCTCCTGCTCAACGTCTTCTACTTTCAAAGGACTTTGTCGAAACCTGTCAGCTTTTTTTGTTCTGGTGTCAAAGATTTGAAAGACATTTTAACGTAATCCTCGTCTACAAGCGAGTGTGCATGAAGTCTTTAAATTCTTTTTAAAAACATCTTTACTTGAGTTTGTTTCTAGACCCTTTTTGTGACTTAAATTGCAAAAACACTAGATACAGATGACACAGTGTTTCATCAAATATTGTCAAAGTAAACTACAGGAGATGTTTAATTTCAGGAGTGTTGCAAAATGCTGCAAAACTCCAAAGAAACACAAACACTACACAATGAGCATGTCCAGCAAAAGCTGCTCTCCAGGGTTCATGCATTTGTGTGCTTAGCTGCAAAAACATCTTGTCATAGTGTAACTGCCACTGAGTCATTTCAGGGAGATTTGAAACCTTCAAATGAGTCAAACGCAGATACTGAAGATGACTCAGAGGGGGAGATGGGCCGAGAACAATCCTGTGATTATGTACAGGCTGATGGCGATGACTCAAAGTGTAAGTTAAACACCGTGGCATGACTTTCAGAATGACTCTCAAGTTTGTGTTTAAGACTTGAAATGAATGAGAAGCTTGGCTGTGAGGACAGCAGCAGGTGAGACTGATGGTGTATTATTATCTGAAATTATTCCACACACCTTTCGTAGCTTGTACTCCTCCTCCACCTGGCCGCTGTGGTTGAGGTGACGTAGCCAGGTGGTGACATCCAGCCGCCGATAAAGCTTCTCCTCCGGGTGAGTCTCAGCGGACGGCAGGGTGGGCCTCTGGATGGAAAACTGCATGCAGGACTTCTCAACTGAAACCTGATGAAAAAGAGAAAGAATTAGAAAAGGAGAAAGCCAGAAAAGAAAAGCAGATAAACCTTCAGCTTCTTAATACAACCACACGTCAAACAGCATTCTGACCTGGTCTTTGAGCTGAGTTTCCCTGCAGCACTTCCACTGTTGAAAGACCTCAGACAGCTTGTCCAGGCCAGCATGATGGAAGTGGAGGATCTTATACTGGCTCTCTCTGCTGGCTATCACCAGCTGGCCACTGGTGCATGCCTCATCACTGCAAAAGCACAAAAGACAAGAAATCTAAATTCATACATACCTGGTAAACTGTACATAAACACAACCTAATTAACATATGCACATCCATCCTTTGTGAGCTGTATGTGTGATTTTACCTCTGACTTTACCAGGTCTTTTTCCTGCAAGCCCTGTAGTATATTGTCAGTGTGAAGGCACCAGGGTGAACCGATGCTTGAACACAGCAGGACATATTCAGGGAAATTCACCCCAAGTGAGCTGCAGGTAGACTGTAAAGTGTGATCTCCTACATGTAAGGAAACTGCTTCATTATGTTTCTGTCTGTCAGTATGTTCTTCTCCACTCATTTGTTGATATTATGAATATGTAGAACTACACTTAGCATTGATATAAAAAGAAAAAACTGTCTTCATAGCGTCAGACTCAGTTGCTCCGTCCGCCACTTTCTTTGTTTTTACATTATGACATCATGTCTTGTTTCCTGAGATGGTCTCTTGCTGTGAGGGACGTGTGTGAACGAGGAACCAAGGTTATAATAGTATTGAATTTTTCATTAGTTTTATTTCGTTTTGACTTTTTGTTTTTTATTTCAGTTTAGTTTTGATTAGTTTTTAATGCTGGTTTGTTAGTTTTAGTTTAGTTTTATTTTGTGAAAATGATTAGTTTTAGTTTTTACGTGATATGGGACTTGTACCCAAAAGGGCCAGACAGAGTATTGTGTAATAAACAACTCCAAACATTACATCATTTTAAAATGTATTCAAATGACATCTCTGTCTCTATAAAAATATGTACTAATCCTTCCTCTCGCTTGTGGTGTTCCTGTGAATTTAACAACCAGAAAATATCTTGTCTCCGTTGAAAGCATCGCAATAGTGTGTCCTGCGATGCTGCGGACATCCAGGCGGTTAGCATCATGCTGCGTGGCCTGGGATTAGCTCCTGTCTCAGGGGAAGGGGGCTAGGCATCCATCCTTACCTTGTGGAGGTAAACTAGGTTCGCCATTTTGTGTAGGCTTCTTAAAAGAACTTTAAGATTAGTGAGGTTTTTCCCCTTGAGATACATTCCACATAGTTTTTCATAGTTTTTTTGTCTAATATATGGTCATATTCAAAGTAATCCCAAATCAGACTCCGTTGTTTCCTCCCCACTTTCATCGACACCGCCATGATGCCAAATAAAGTTAGATTGTAAACAGACACGTTGTTGTGTCACGTGCTGCAGTGCTGCTGTCCACAGTAAAGTAAAAAAAGCAACAAAAAAGCAACAAAAAAGCATGATCGACTAGATTTTCTACTAGGCATACTGATTTAATAAATTAAAAAAACGAAAACTGAGGGCATTTTGGCTATTAATTTATTTTATTTTAGTTAGTTTTGTAAACACAAAATTCAGTTTTAGTTAGTAATCGTTTTTTGGTGAAGTCTCGTTTTTATTTTAGTTTCAGTTAACGAAAATTATGTTGACATTTTAGTTTTCGTTTTTTTGTTAGTTTTCCTTTACGATTATAACCTTGCGAGGAACTCAGAAAGATTTCAGAGGAAGCCTGCCTGAAATCTTCAAGACATTTTCAGGAGTGCATGTGTGAAAACGGCTAATAAAACGGACTACACCTCTGGACTTCTACGAGCCAGGAGAGCTGCTGCGTTCATTTGGAAGAGTTTCTATGCTTCGTCATTGAGAATGTGGATAAAGGAGGTTTCTCACTGTGCTGGTCTGGAAAGACTATCTTACATTTCTGAAGACAAGTGGGAAGACTTTGTTCAGCTCTGGGAACAATAAACGCTGGGAGTGTAGGCTTCAACTGAAAGGAAATAGTAAAAATGTAGGGGAATATTAAATGTCTGATATCTATGTAAGTGTAAAACATTATAAATGAGATTTCCCATAAGCCCTCTCAGATAAAGAATTTAAAGTAATGTGTTGAATAATCAATCTCTTTCTTGTTTCTAAGCTCACGCATTTTCCACAAATCATCATAAATCAAAGTGATCCGGTCCTGAAACCTGCAACACATCGTGACACATTAGAGACAGACTCAAGACTCCCGGCTGACCTGAAGAAAAGTCTCAGTGACCTCATGTGACCCAGGTCCACCCTGAAAACACCACACAGCTGCTCCAGAGCCAACACCTTCTGCTGCTCCTCCCACCTCACACCCTGCGACTGTCCGCTGCACTCAGAGGGGGCGTGGCTGTCCAGGCTGGAGGCGGAACTTACAGATTGGGTCATGGCCTCTTCGCACAGCTCCCTGAAAACAAAAAAGATTAAAAGAAAATTATAAAGGAGTTTCTACCAGAGACATTTTAAAGAGCTTGATTGTGCTTCAGGAAACATCACATTTCCAGGGCAGGAAAAATTCTTGTTTCTTGCACCTCATATTCAGATGCAAAGTCGTTATTTTTCTTCTTAATGTGGAAAATATATAATTAATTTCATGTGGCCATCATGTGTTTTGTCGAGTGACGACTGTGCAGATACACAGGCTTAGCTCAGCTCTGCACTGATGTTTTGTGTTTTAATACAGTTCCACCCAAAAGGCTGAGAATGTGAGAAAAGCATGGAGGCTCACATACACAGCCTCACACACACACACACACACACAAACACAAACACACACAGCCTCACACACACACACACACACACACACGGAACTCTGTACACACACAAATCACACAGTCCAATTTCCCCTGTCATTCCCCCCTGGCCAGCACGTTGTTCCCGGCACTGAAACCGGAGCTGAGGGTTCCTCTGCTGCAGCAGGAGACACACTACACATACACGGACGAAGACACACACACACACACACAGAGACACACACGTGTGACAGTACAGAAATCCAACAGATACACACATCCTGAACAACAGCAAAAACACACGTTTTTCAAATGTAAGAATCATCATTGGCTGCCGTGTTTAATGTCTTCCTCTCTTTACACACACACACAAACACAGACCCCAACACACACACACACACACACACACACACACACACACACACACACACACACACACACACACACACACACACACACACACACACACACACACACACACACACACACACACACACACACACACACACACACACACACACACACACACACACACACACACACACACACACACACACACACACACACACACACACACACACACACACACACACACACACACACACACACACACACACACACACACACACACACAAGAGAATGGACCATAGCTAATGACCATAATGCACTGTCAAACACGTCTGGAGACTTGCTAATGCAGGGAAACAGACCTACATTGAAATGCATTAAACCCGCTGACATTTGAGAAGTAGACGACTAAATGAAGTTAATTTCCTGCTCCTTCACGTTAAAAATGCTTATTTTGTATTAAAGGTTACCTAAAACCATTTAAACCAAAGGTTGTCCTTATTATAAATATACTTAATTATATCTCACATATTAAAAAGAGCGGTTTCTCCCTCTGGTTTGAACTAACAACTGAATTGAAAAGTATCCACTGTAAACCAATAATTCATCAGAAAAAATATTTTCCATTTAGAAAGATTTTACAAATGAAGACAAGTGACGTGTTGGTACTGGTCACAGTGGAGGCCAGCCAACTGTAATCTATTACACCCTGCATCAATCATGTCAGGCTAATCATTTCCTCGTCAGCAGATGGGAAAATAACAAGGCTGATCAATCCAAGCTGCAGCGTTTCCTCCTCTATCTGTTGATTTACTGCTCGCTGTCTCATGTATCACACCACAAAGCAGGCTGTGGAATAAAAGCAGACCGGGCGAGAGGCACACAGAGCTCTGGTTAAGTAATCTGAAATCTGTAGGAGCTTTTTTAAAGGACTACTGTACTCGTTTCTCACAACTCCAACGACTGTCAAGCTATGGGTGTTAACAAGGCCTACGAGAATTTGTACAGAAAACATTTCCTTCATTCTTTGGCACGCTGTACATATGCTTGCAAAAACGTTGTTGAGTTTTTTTCCGCATAGTGCAAAAACTCTGGAAAACATGGCGGGGAAGCACATGACACTTTGCATTGAGGCGTGGATTGTCTGCTGTGCTGCATCCAAGCAGAAAGTCAATGATTGATCTACAACGTCTGTGAGCGTCAGCAGCCTGGTTCTGCTCACCACTGACTGCAGCAACAAAGCCTCAAACTGTACAGAGATGTATTATGTAAACAAGCTGTTTTGATGAAGTCAGGCTGCTGCACGTCCCACCAGGCCAGACTGAGATCAAACTGCCCTCAGGCCCTTCATAACACCTCTCCCTACATACACAGGGACACTTTACCCCAGAGGGAAAGGTGCTGCCAGGTCACCCTGAGAACCAGAACCAAGCACTACAGGCCTCCAGGGACTCCCAGGCCCCTTCAGATAATCCCTGCAGGGAGCTGAGAGATGAAGGAGAAAGGGGGGGGGGGCTGTGTGGGCTCTGCAGGCACAGCACAGTGAGAAAGTAAAAAAAACATCAACATAGTTAACTTATTCGAAAGTTGTGTGGTAAACATCCCGGGAACAAAACATGACACATGTAAGTCAGCTACATGTTTTTTAGGAGTTTCATTTTACAAAGCCCTTTCGATTTTCTATTTGATCCGGATATGCCCTTCAACTCCATAAACAACACATTTCCACCTTTTCTCACCTTCGCTATATTGCAAAAAAACATCCTGTTTCAAAACGAGGCAGGAAAACCAGTCCATGCATTTGTTACCTTAAGGTTGGATTATTGCAATTCTGCTCAATCAGGCTGCCCTAGTAAGTCTCTAAAGTCTCTTCAGCTGGTCCAAAATGCTGCAGCAGCACCTGCACTGACAAGAACTAGGAAAAGAAATGACTTTACTCCATTTCCAGAGTAATCTTACAGTGCTCACAGAGCCGTGTTACCTAACAAGAACATTACCCTCTCAGAGTGAAGGCCTGCTTGTGTTACCTACAGTCTCTAAAAGCAGTATGGGAGGTAGAGCCCTCAGTTTTCAGGCTCCACTCTTTTGGAATCATCTACCAGTGACGATCCAGGAGGAAGGCACACTTTCTACTTTTGAGAGTAGTTTTAAAACTCCCCTTTTTTATAACAAATAAAGATTTCACATATGTACAAGACTCCTGAAAACTTCCTGAAGTTTTCTGGGTGAGCTGCATGTGTGAACAAAAACAGCTGAATTTTATACTAAAACTGTTAGCTGGACATTTTTCCAGCAAGCCCCATAGTAAATTTTCACTGTGAAAATGCAGCTGGAAATATTAAGAAAAATAGTACGAATGTTCTTTGCTGCTCTTTAATTGATGTTGTGAATGGGAAGCATTGATGTGAAGGCAGAAATGATAACTATAGTGTTGAGTAGTGGACACTTTTGCTTAGTCCACCACTTAAGGGACAGTCTCCCGCTTAGAGAGACGTGTGTGAAAACCAACTCAGGAACATTTTGCATGACTTTTTCAGGAATGCATGTGTTACAATTGCTAAAGAGAACGGTCTATACTGTAGCTGCTCTTTTTGAAAAGTGTCTTGAGATAAAAACATTTGTGAACTGGAGCTTTACAAATAGTAATTGATTGATTGATTGATTGATTGATTGATTGATTGATTGATTGATTATAGAAACTTGTAAAATGACACAAATGATCTCTCCAAGTAACTCACGATGTGAAGTCCGAAACTAATTAGTGTTCCCTTAAAGCTCTTGGATTTGGTTTGTGTGGTTTTTGGCGCCCCCTCTGGACAAAGCAGTACCTTTTATGGATTTACTGATCTTGTCCTGTGCATGTGCAAGTCATTTTTTCTAAAGACAAATCTAATCCTGCCGCATTATTTATGTCCCTGTGAAGTTTCGCCTTTGTTTTGAATGTTGCAGAGGTGTAATGAGGGGATGAAGTGATCACTCCTCTGCACTGTCTTCAGAGGAAGTAACAGAGGCGTTACAGAGGCGAGACGTGATCAGCTGAGCCAGCGGGGGAGCTCAGTGCTGTGTGTGCGTGCATGTCTGACTGTGTGTGTATGTGGAGCTCCCACTGTGCCGTGCTCCTGCAAGGCTGAAACGTGATGTGAATTCAAAGAATGGGGCACCAATATTACACTGTCTCTGAATCAGTATGAATGTACAAGGACGTGATGACGGCTGACATTAGTTACGGCACTTCTGTAAAGGGCTTTTGATAGTATTTTAAAAATGAGTTAAATACAAAAAAGCAAAGTAAGACAATGTGGTTGCATCTGGTGGATAAACAGTTTTGTACGCGCTGGTCAGCAGGTATTTCTTCGTTTTCATCAAACTTTATTGAAGCCTCGAAAATCATGAAGTTTTCCCTCCTTCACAACAAGGTCGAGATACATGAAGTGATTCGATCAGATCAGATTCTCTTCATTGTCCCATAAGGGGAAATTTGTTTTGCAGCAAGACAGAAGACATAAAAACACATATACATTTCGACATATGCCCGAGAGAACGGAGAGTTCAACTTGAGAGTGTGTTAAAGCCTCACTACGTTGGAGACCACTTACCTAAGTTATTATCACTTCAATTCTGCTAATAAAGCCTCACTGAAGTTAAGCACGTTGACAGTTGACGGCGGTTTAATAAACTACAGTTCAATTTGAAAGAAACTTGTAAAGAAGCTCAACAGAGATTGCTGTGGATTCCTCTCCCAGCGCTCTCCTCCTCCTCCCCCCTTTTCATCCGCTCTCGCTCTCCCATACGCCGTTCTTTTCTCTTTGAATGATTCCAAGTGACATGTTTCCAGTTCCTGGCCCCTTAACAGTGTCAATTAAAGCAAGAGAGAGAGAAAGAGAGATTGAGTGGGTTCCAGGGTTTTGGCTGCTGCTCCGCTCTCTTCAGTCCTCTAATCCGGAGAGCTGACATTCAGCCCAGCACAACAACCCCGGGAGCACTGGGAATCAAAGGGCTTCACACAGACTTTGGTTAGAGGAGGGGAGGGGGGAAGATATTTGAGAGGTGGGCAACACCGAAAGAAACAATATTGAGGAAAAACAGAGTGAATGAGAGAGAGGAAAGGATGCAAAGTGGAAAGAATGGACTGATAGTGGAAAGAAGAAGGAGGCTAGGACTTATTCAAGTGCCAGGTTTTTGAGAAAGAATCTAAGAGTGAGCGAAGCACGGAGGAGCCGAGGAAGAGGAGGACAGAGTAAAGGTTAGAAGCTGTGAGGCTGAGAGCGCTGCCAAGTCACACACTGACTGCACTTACAGCAAGCTGGGGTCTGAGAGCGGTTAAAAAGGCCCAAACACACACTGACAGGCTCCTCTCACTCCCTCTGACACAGACTCGCACATTCTGGGCAACATGTCAGGCCAAATAGCTGCGTGAGGAAACGACCACGAAGGGAATCTTAAAGGCGAATCAGCCATGAGGTCCGAAAAGGCATCACAGTCGCTGTCCAGATGGCTCGCTTGATGGAAGAAGAAGTCTCTGGAAGCTGTGGGGTTTTTGGGTTTGGGGGATTTGGGGACTCATTTCAGGCCATCTGTGGGTTTATAAAACATTTAGATTCAGAGCTGCTTTTAATCAGCGGAGCCATTTTCTCTCGATGTGGTTTTCACACCTCCTGCTGAAGTCATCAACCTGCTTTCACTCCCAGGAGACGTTCAGTGTTTGTGCAGTGAGCCACCATGAGGCCTCGGAGCGTCCCTCTGACTCCCTCATGCAATCAATTCTTTTCTGTTTGGCTCCACCTTGTGGCAGCTTTAGGTAACTGAAAACAAAAAGCCAAATAAACTTGGTTCTAATCTTATTCTGGATCTGATTTTTAAACAGAAGAGACTTGATTATTTATATCCCTGTACACGTACACCATCATGAAAGTGTCCCCGATGCTGATGTTCAGTTTGCAGTTGTGTCTCTGTTTTTGTCTCTTACATATTTTTGATCTCTACTGACGAAGGACGTTCAGACACCTTGAGGAGGTGTTTAAAAGCCACAACATTCTGGTGATATATCATATTCAGATATAACTCAAAAACAGGATAAGAACTAATCTTGTTTTCTGAAACCAGAACTTTTAGTTGACATGAACCATAACCGTAACGACAAAACCAGGAAAGATTAATGAATGTAAAGAACTCTGGGAGTATTTAAAAAATAAAGGAAAACCACAATAGCATTATGAATTCTAATTTTTAATTTGTTCTATTGTTTTAAGTTACTATAAGCTTTAGTCTAAAAAAAAATGTTTTTTTGAGCTTTTTGCCTTTATTTGATAACACAGTGGACAGAGTAGGAAATCAGGAGAGAGAGAGTGCAGCAAAAGAGCCACAAGTCGTACTTGAACCCGGGTCGCCTACTTGGAGGACTAGCCTCTGTACATGGGGAACAATCTAACCACTAGGCCATCTGCACCCCCCAATTATGTTTAGTTATTTAATTCAATCCTGTATAGATCAGCACTGCAAGCCTGAGAGTTCATGGAAGGAAAACACCTGAAATCAACCATCGAGTCACTCGCTGTTATAATTAAAAATCAATATAGCTGATATGATGAGGGGAAAAATGAAGCCAATGCGGAAGTGACATTTCCTGCAGTTCTTTGAGGGTCTGCTTGAGGCTGGCTGCAGAAGCACTGGAAGTCACATACACACCGAATAAAAATCGGCACACACTGTACGGGGATGAAGAGTAAATGGTAAATGGATTTGAGCTTGTGTAGGTATTTTCTAGTCTTCTGACTTCTCAAAGCGCTTTTACATCACAGGTCACACCTAAACATTCACACGCTGATGGCAGAGGCTGCTATGTAAAGTATATCAGTATTAACTAATCCCCAAACAAAAATAGAGACGACCGACTCTACCACTGAGCCACAATAAAGCGTGTAGCTGACCTGATTGCCAGACGGGTGCGGTATAACTGTTTGTCAAGAGGCTGCGGAGTTATAAAGAGGTGAACGAAGGACTCTTTGCTGAAAGAATGAACTTAACTCTGCTGTGTAAAAACATAAAGGTTTCAAACCCTCTCACTGACCTGCTTTCACTGTCCAGGAAAACAGAGCCGCTGCTTTCACAGAGAGCCTCGCTGACGGGGGACAGGCAGAAGGGCGAGGAGAAAGTGTCCGAGTCTGAACCCATGGTGCTGTCCCTGCTCACTTCATCCGACAGCTCGTCGCCCTCCTCCGTTGTCGAGGGCAGCGGCTGCTGGTGTGAGGAGTGATCTGCTCCTGCCTCCACCACCAGGCTGTGGCTCTCTGCAGAGGTGCTACTGGTTATGTTCCTCTCCTCGTCATCTTCTTCTTCCTGGGCTGCAGGGGGGCGCGAGTGAGGCCTGGAGAGGGTTTTAGGTTGTAAAACATCATCAGTGTAGTGTGAAATGTTGACACAGGGCTGAACACTTTATACTGAAGAGCCACAGAGAAAGATTATTACTGAAGATTCACATACCGTCGGCCCCTGCGGCGTGCGTTCCTGCGTACAGGGGAGCTCTCTGGCGTGATGTAGCGCAACGCCTCCTCATCCTGCTTCTGGATGCGGGAGTTGGGCACCCAGGTCAGAATCAGAGTGGTGCCCAGGCTCTCATCTTTCTCCGTGTGCACACACAGGTAGCCTGCAGGGGGCAACAGAAACCCAGTTAGCGTAAGTCAGGAGTAATAAGTGGAAAAAAAATAGGTAACATGAGAGGAAATGACAAGACTTTTTGAAAGAAGCATGCAGCTGCAACCTAAAGACAAACATGAAACCAGAGGAGAGATAAAGACACAAAGAGGTGACGACACCGAGGGGAAACAGAGAGGTGAGTAATGTCAACAGTATGCAACAAACTGAAACACAGAGAAGAGAAAAAAGAGAAACTGAACAGAAAACAGAAATCCTGTTAGTGTTCATACCAGGAAAAGATTAAAATCAATAAAGCAACTAAGCACTTAAAACCATTCTTTTAAAAGCATAGAAACGTGGACAAAGTCATTTCAGCCTGTTTTCAACCCTACAGTTAGACTTTAAAGGAACAATATGTAAGATATCGACTGAATTAGATCATAAAGTGATCTTACTATATGATCAGACATTAAGGAAACATGCTATGTTGGAGAACGCAGCAGCCAGTATGTCCTCCTTCTAAGTTTAGATTCTGGTCCTGAATGGTCTGAATTTGTTTGGACCAGAGATGGTAGGCAGTTTTAAGGCCCCCCTACACGGCCATTGTGGTTTTACCTTGGTTTGCCAGGCAAACATCAAACCAGCAGGTGTTGCAGCGATGGAAGCGGGCAAGTGAACTAATTCAGATAGAAGTGATTCTACCCGACGTAAATAAATATTGGAGACTTTTTGAGAAATAGAGAGAACGCAGACCGATGCAGAGCTGGCTAAACACTGAAGCTCCAGTGTCCGTGGCATGGCAACCTGCGTGAGCATCAACTCAAAGGGAGGAGGGATCGGGGGGAGACAGCTCTCTCCCCCTCTCTTTTTTCATCTTTGCTCTTTATTTATTTCAGTTATTTGTTTCCTTGAAAGGAACAGATTGATGATCATAAAAATACAAGATGTTAACCTGACAGAGCAGTCAAATTACTGATTTATCCCCTTAGAATGGAAACATAAACAGAGACATTGAAATTGACACTAACAGGAATACACACAAATTAAAAACATAATGCAGCATCTCAACATGCATTAGTGTTTGCTTGACTTCTGTATATACTATGTGCAAGATGTGCTTTTTTCATTGCGTTTCAGGCTACTAGGCTACCGGCACCCTTTAATATATTTGCAATAGATGTTTTTTTTCACAGGTGAAGGACAGGACAGGTACATTAGTATTTGTGTGTGTTGCCTGTAGAGTGAGCTAATAAAGTATAAAAGAAAGAAGAGCGATAACAAAGACCAGAGTGAGAAATATACAATATATACAAATACACACTTTCTCAAATACAAAAGAAGACTCAGTATAAAACAATAAGATGTGCACACACACTGTCAGCATCCATCCTGCCTTACCTGGGTGGTGTTCTGCCAGGCCGGGCAGGGGCTCTGCAGGGTGCACACAAACGTTATTTTTGGAGAAGATGATCTCGCCATCCAGGCCCGAGCGCAACGATGTGCCCCCGGCCCCTGGATTAAAGGTCAGGAGGTCGGAGGCTTTGGAGGAGGCGCGCCGCAGGAGCCGACCCAGAGACATCTCCTCAGGCACTGGGACTCTGGGCCCATCCTCTGCAAGGAGAAGAGGGAGTTTTAAGTCAGAGGAGTGAAGGACAGTATGTGATAGAGACGGTAACAGTCAGAAGAGGGAAAAACAAGGGAGGACATCAGAGAATAAAAGTACTGGAGAGAAACACTTGAGACAAAAAATCTGCAGACAGAATTCACAAAGCTGATCCTGGAGAAGTGCTGCAACTTTGACTTGATCAGAATGGGCTTCATTGTCCCATCCTGGCTCGCAAGGGGGTTAAGGCGGATCCCAGCCAACATTGGGGCGAGAGGTGGGGTACACTCTGGACTGGTCGCCAGTCATTCTCAAGGCTGACACATAGAGTGAAAAAACCTTCAAGCTCACACTCATACCTGCGGGAAATTTAGGGTCACCAATTTACTGACCCAGGAACCTTCTGGCTGTGAGGCAGCAGTGCTAACCACTGCAGCAGTGTGCAGCCTAACAGCAAAGTGGAACAACCTTATAACAATACCCTCTATGTTCATTAAAGACACGAACACGAACACTAAACCGCTGTAAACAAACATATTTGTATCCTTAAAATGTATATTGATGTCTCTTTATGACTTCAAAAACACAAAGGAGACCATCAGCGATAAAACAGATTATTTCTCTATGGTCATTTTGAACGTCTGAAGTTGCCGTTGCGGGGTAGGTGTCGGATAAAGAGAGAAACTGTTTTCACAGTGCTGAGACAAGCACTTAGATATTTTCAAAGATTCTTAATGAGTGGCACATTTGACTGTTAAAAAAAACTACATTAACACAAACAGGATAAAATCCGCTAAGAGTCAAGAGGTTCAGCTTTGACCACAGGGGGCGCCACAATCGACACAAACCAGAAGTATCACACAGCAGCTTGAAGTGGCGATTCTAGAGTCTGTTGGGGGGCTAGGCAAAAATAAATTGTTGGGCCCGCCAACCAGCGTTCAAGAACATAATGTCTGCCAGTGTCCCAACACTTAATATTCTTCCCTCTTTTATTCCTGCTTCTTTTTTCTCTCTTCTGGACGGATAATTCCTCTTCATTTTCTTTGTTGACTGTTTTTGACAAACTTTGGTTTTCAAAGGAATAATGCATGCGACGCTTAGCAGGGCATTAAGAGTGAGTGCTGTCAGATGGGGCCCCCTTAGGGAGGTTTCCTACTGTCATTGCAAAATGTGCACGTTTGTTAGCCCTCAGGGGCCCCCTACTGGTCTGTGGCCCCAAGCAGTTGCCTGACTTTTCAGTTGATAAGCAGCACCTCTGCCTGTGAGAGCTTCTGTTGGGATTTTGAGGCACGTTTTATTTTGTTTATTCTGAAAAATCAAAGCAGATTATTTGTTTCAGTGAATACATTTCTCATAATTCTTTTCTTTTCAATTCAGAAAAACAGAGCCGTTTATTTCTCAGGTACACTTTAAAAACAAGAGAGTGAATGACAGGTGAATATTTGAAGGACAGTTACACACATCCTGACACTATAAGAGTGCACACATCCTCCCCTACACTCCTCCTCTATCACACGCGTGCCTCTATACTGCAGTGTCCTTACTGCAGGATCCCCTCTCCCCTCTACACTTATTCAGCACTTCCACCTGCACCTGTACTGACACAAACTCTGTGGATACTGTACCTCTGTGTGACTAAACCTGTCCCACCTTGTGTAAACAAAGCATATCAAACAAAGACTTGTGCAAACAGCCTTCACCCCATCCGTGTGAAACAGCAGGCACTTATCAGAAGCCGACAGATGTCATAAACATCAGGTTCAGCATGTCACAGCACCCATGATTAACTTATAGGTCTAACAACGTCACATCGAGACGAGACCAACTTTGAGAAGAGCTCAAAGTAAAGCAGCTCTTTAGATGCTTTTGAGGCAGTCCTTTCTGAAGAGGCTCAGAGGGATCCTCCTTTTCAGGATTAAAAAACACCAAAAGCAATAACAGTCAAAGTTTTGTTCTGCTCCTTTTCAAACCCCTCCCGTCGGATGAATGAATGAATTCTACATGATCTCATTCATATATTTCCCTTCTGTTACCTTTACATGGGTTGTCTATATCTTTGGCTCACTTTCTGTGTGCAGCGTTGTTCTCTTGTTAGCCAAAAGCTGACACATCCTCCCCACTCCATCTGAGGAATGTTCCCTCCTTTTTCCTCTGAAGGACTTGTTTACCTCATGATGATGAAGCAGGCACCCCACTTCCTGATGCCAGGCCTCAGACGGGAAGTCTACTGGCATGAAATCCAGAGAAGAAAGCTGTAGAGAGACTTACTGAAGGCCATCGTTTGGCATGCATTTATAAATATGGGGTCGTCCATTCACACAGTGGGACCTACATGTCTTTCAAAAGGTGCTGCTGTTTGGGGCACATGTCAATAATCAGGGGATACCACTAAGTAACTGTCATTCTTCTTTATTTAACGGATAAATCGTTTAGACGAGAAGAACGTAAAAAACATCCTGAGAGCCAAAAGTGACGCTTGCTGTGTCAAATTAATCGTCAGAATCTCAAATGTTTACAACTCAAGAAGCAATCTAGCAATTTCACAGAGCAATTAAGAAGCAATACAACGAGGAGTATAATCCTGTTAATGCTCAAACAGAAGAAAAGGGAGGATATACAGGACACCACTCCACGACGCCTCACTGAGGGGTGTATGAGATTAAGAAGGGAACATGAGCCCAAGTTAAAGGAAGAATGTGCGACATTTCACACATAAACACAGCAGAAATCCAGTTTATCCTCAGTAAATGTCTCTCTGAATCATGACTGTCTACAATGAGTGAGAGGGGAGAGTCCCACCATCTGTACTGTTGTCAGAGCCGTGTTTACATCATGTTAACATGGACGGGACGGCCTTATGTACGAAGCTGTTTCAGTCAAGGACTAGAGAAAAGAAGAAGAACAGTCTACTCACTGCTTATTTGGATGTCATGAAAGTGTTTTAGATCTCGGTCATTCCATGTCAATTTATGTGCAATATGAAGCTATGAGTTAACCAACGTGTGCTAACGTTAGCCTGCTAACACAACAATGCAGGACAGAGGCGATTGAAGCTCGAGCAAAGGACAATCTTGTCTGCTGTTTGCGCTTAATGGTGCTTAATTATGATGCGTTCTAATTCATAATTCCCTCGTGCGATTGCGTGTGGAGAGGGGTTGGAGGCGTGCCGCTGGAGGAGAGCGGAGGATTCAGAATAGCGGAGGTGTGGCCAAACAGCAGTTTGTTTTGGTTTAATGCTGGTGCTCGAGTGCGACCTCTACTGGATCAAAAAGTTGCACGTTCTTCCTTGAAGTGGCCAAAGAAGAAAAAGAAGGAAGGAGGATAAAAGAGAGAAATGGAAATAAATTCTCCAATATCAATTTAAAACTCTATATCAACATTTGACGTGTTGTTTTGGGGTTATTGTCAATTAAATAAAGGGGTCTCACTATTTTGAAAATCATCACATTCAGTTTTTATCAACATTTCACAAAGCGTCAGACTTTTTAAAATTCTTTTTAAAACAGAAGGACAAAGAATTAGCTTCCATGCAAACACTCGTCCACACATGAGCCACATACAGCCACAACATCAGCGGTCACTGGGCTATTTGCATGCTAACTGCTTCTTATAGAGCTGAACTAATCCACTTGTAAATAAGCTAGAGTGCACTAGCGGGGTGTGTGACTCTGCATTCCTGCACACACTCTGAAAACATGCTACTTCCACACGATGTGCATATAATGACAGACTGGGGTCTTCAACATGACACACATCTGTTTGCAGCAAACATCAGCAACAACACACTGACTGACTGCCGTGTGACCATCCCGTGGTTATTTCAGTCTGTGTGTGATTACAGGGTCGGGCTGATAGGAGTCGTTCAGTCTGGCTGTCCTCACACTCCTCTCTCCTCGCTTCATCTTTTATGCTGTCAACACCTCGCCATGCCGCTCACACACCGCCTCTCCTCTCTGACCTTTCACTGTTTTATCAAATGACTCACATCCTAAACCCAGTCTGGTCTCCCTGTGACCTGCAGATCACAAACAACTGACAAACTTTTCATGCATTGCCCGCCAAAAAAAAAGAGATATATTAGAAACCAACACCTTGAAAATTTAGCCGCCAGTATGTAAAAGCTTTAAACTCTCAGAGTCTCAGCTTCTCACCTCGGGGCAACATTAATTAAGCTGTCACACTGACATTTGAATAGAGAAGCCAATTCTTTCTAAACACCCCTTTACCTAGTCTACACTGTAAACTGACGTGTCCTCGGGCTGTGAAAACGGAGACACGGCTCGAAGAAGACTGAAAAACAAGGTTCATGTGGAAAACGTAAAGGCTGGCGACGTTATGGGGAAACTTTAAGGACAAGTCAGTGAGAGTCTGTGCAGAAATGTAGGCTACTGCCTGGAAAGACACAGATTTAAGGATATCAAACATATGAATCTTTTAGGCTTCAGATCTTAAAGTAATATACTTTTGGCGTGCCCCAGAACTCACACACCTGTTTCATACAGCTCTCAGAATAAGCATTTGAATACACATAAACCTGCAAAAAACACCTGATTCTGACCGGTCTGATCCTGATGCATATTTGGTGATTTATATACGGAAATTCAAGGGTGATTTCACACACCTGTTCTGGAAAAAGTGTTAAAAATTGCTTAGATTTTCGGCGCTTAAAGAGCAGAGTCTGGTGGATTTGTTTTTGGGGCATGTATTGGTTGATATTAGCTTAACTCAGATATATCAATATCAGCATAGAAACCAGAGACATGCTTTAAGTCCAAAGGGAAAGCACCGCCGTGGTCTAAAATGTGCACAAGTTCATTTGTCAACTTTGAAATGTCTCAGATTATACCTTGAACAGAATTTGAAGTTCTAGATAAACTAATGTCAAAAGTCATGAACATAATCATAATTCTTGTTGCCACTTTTAAATCCAGACTTTGCCAATTTATCTACAGATGTTCATCCACATTGTTTTCTATATGCAATAAAAAATAAAGGTTCAAGCATCCTGATGTGGCTGGATCACTTCCTTTCAAAGGTAGTGCTTAAATGAAAGGAATATTTAGGTGGTATTATGAGGAAACACTGTTGTATTTAACTCAATAAATATGTCTACTTTAGGCCAGGGCTGTCACAATACCAGCATTTTAAAAATCTAACTATATTGATACTTGCTTTGACACTACGGCAATAAAGTCCCAAAGTCCAGCATAGTTAAGTATCTCATTTTAAATTGTTTTAAAGTTGCAGGCTAAGTCCTGCATGCTGTCTTAATACATTTGCAAGGTTTTGGTTCTGAAATGTTTCCAATGTTCTTGTTTGTGTGCAATTCAGACAGTGAGCAGATGAGTGCTTGCAATGTTTGATGAATTCATTCTTCTTACACCATATTTAAGAAAGAGATAAATATTTTTCAAAGCTTTGGTACTCTTTGATACCATCGATGACTACTATATCTAAGTGTCAAAAATGTCCACGACCTTAAGGAGATGATCGTCAAATGTTGTCTAAGTTTCAATACTTTGATGCTTTTCAAATCCACAGATTTTAAAATGATGCAATCTCTATTATTTTCATGATCAATAGTATTAAAAAGTACCAGAGCTTTAAAAATAAACTACAGGTCCTGGTAATTTTTTAACCAAAAGCTGCAGAGAGATAAAGAGAGAGAGCAGCGGTGGTTCACTTAAATTCACCGGTTGGCAAACACTGCTGTTTCTCAAGTCTGTTTGGAGTCTAAAAAAGATGCAGAAGTTCAGTTCATGTCTCTTGCAGCGCTGTGCAAAGATTGCTAATCAAACAAAGTAGAAAAGTACTTTGCATATCTATTTCATATGACAGGTTTGAAGGAGAGGACGAGAGTCGAATGAGGTGACAAATTGCAAGCAAACTCCTGCACACTGTATAAATTGCACAACGACATTTTGGTATCAAAACATTGCATTGTGCAATTTAGAGTGTGTAGTTTCCTTGCCTTTTTTCATAACTGAAAACGAAAAGTAACCCAATGCTGGGGGCCTAGGACTTCTATTTCTTTTGGTATTAAAACAGGTATCGATATTATTGATTTTACAAGAATCATATCAGAGTTCAAATTCTGGTATCGTGACAACCCTGTCATCTTACTACAGTACAGTAAATGGGTTTGTGAAATAACACACAAATAAAACGAGCAGATTTGTTGCAGGTGGTCTCTTCCTGTCGTGGAAATGCCTCAGAGTAGTAACAGTGCAGCAGAGGCGTGCCATCATGTCGGGGACTCCATCAGCTATCATTACGGTCAGTCTGACAGGCAGCATCCGCCTGACAGGAGGCGAGGACAGCTGAGAAGATGGGACAAGGCTTCTGCCACCACAGCACAATTTACACACACCCAGGCCCTGTAGTACTATTTATCTGTTAACCCGAGCAGGGACTCTATCTGTACCACCTTGAGCATAAATATTTTAGTGTAGCTTCCAAGACCATGGCCGAAATCCTTCCCTGGTAACATTTCACGGCGTCCACGTTTGCAGGCAACTTCAAAGTTTGTCCAACAGCAGCGAAAGCTACAAATTACACCGATTTAACCGCTAGAACAGGATGAGTGCATCCTTCTCCTTGATTTTGTGGCATACACCTGTTCAAGCGGGAGAAAATGAATGAATAGCAAGCAGCATGAAGAGGGAAAAAGGGGGGCCAAGCGGCTCACCTTCAGTCCCGCAGCAGAAGTCTACTGCAGCCCGTGTAGGACATCCATGTCACCGGGCAGACGGGCGGGGAACCAAGCAGCATGCACCGGCGTCGTTTCACCTCCTTTCACCCGGATTTATCCCAGCTGTCAGGAGCTGTAGTCTTGTTTGTATCCCTGTGTTGATCTCCGACAGTGACACTACACGTTTGGCTGCTGCTTTCTACAGCAAAAGTACACTTCCAGTTTTTACTTTCAAAGTAAAACTACGTTTCACAAGAATTCGGAACAGGCGCTTTTAATTTGTACGCTTACTTCCGTTTCCTACTTAGTTGTATTGCTAACTTGACGAAACATCTCCGGACCAATCCCCCTAAATTTCGCCGCTTCCGGGATGTAAAAAGCATTTTATTTCTCACATAAACCGGGATTTTTTTTCTGATGGGGCATCAAGGCACGACTGCACTTTATATGAATGATAAATACTTTTCACATTAAAGGGAGTCAGCATTTAATCGAGCCTTTCTTGAGCATCATCCGAGCCTTTTTCATCACGGTGACGTTTTAAAGGTCACAGGCAAAAGCTTGCATGCAGTTGGTTCTCCATCATCAGGACCAGAGCTGGAGTCAGAGCATCACATCACGACGCTGCTGGAGGATTCACCTCTCCCATGAAAACCTGTTTTCATTATGCAATAGATTACTCCTTACTCCAATAAAACACTGACTGGAAAATCTGTGATGCCAATTTTTAAAATTAGGTCTTTTTTAAATCCTTTTTTCTTTTAAAGAGAGGATAAAAGTTAAAAAATACTAAATTTGTCGTATTTAATTATTTGTGTACACCAAGGTTACCATCGTTACCCAAAACTGATGATTAAAACATGCTTTCAAAAACATTTAAATCAAATTATAGAGAACATTTATATTTTGGCTGTTTTCGTCATTGTGTGGTTGTGTTTTTTCCCCTTTGTTTGTCCTTTCCTTTTTTAATACAATTTTTAAAGTGTTAGGATGTATTGAGATCAATAAAATCAATTATAGACAATTTAAGAAATCTTTATTTTCAAGTGGTTTTAAATAAAGGTGTAGGTGCTCTTTCACCTTTGTTTGAAAATGATGATTTCAGGGGCGCTGGTAGCCTAGTGGTTAGTGCGCACCCACCATGTACAGAAGCTATATAGTCTTACAAGCAGGCACCCCAGGATCAATCCGACCTGTGGCTCCTATCACACATGTCACTCCCTACACTCGCTCCCTGATTCTGACTCTATCCACTGTAAAGGCATAAAGCCTAAAAATCTAAAAATGTAGATAATAGGGAACCATTTCAGGATCTCCAGGTGAAGGAGGGGACGTAGGGTAAAAATTGATGTGATTAAGTCTTAGTTTTGCAATAAACTTTATTAAAAAAATATATAGACATCAATCAACATACAAAAAGTTCCAGTTTTTAAAATTACATTTTTATATATAAAGGCCATCAGATAGTGTGGATTCTGTAGCAGAAAGCTACAAAGGTTGATCAGGATGACGGCTCCCCGTGTTTAACATCATCTTACTTTTTAATAAGCCGCTCTTTCCAAATCACGACCATTCAAAGGCCAGAGAGGCTGAGCAAGAAAAGCTGGCTGGCTGAATACGCAGCTGTTCTCTTTAGCAGTGCAACCAGCAAAGGCTCACAAAGGGTTTTGGGTAATGGAGTTCAGTGCATCAGAGAGCCCATTGGACTGTGAAGCCCTTTGTCATGGGTAAGGCCAGGCCGCTCACGGTCAGGACCTGTGGGGGGGGGGGGGGGGGGGGGGGGACAAACAGAGTAAGAGTGGATAAGTTGATATTTCAGACGTGGCACAAAGACAGTAAACAGTAGATGTGTTGAGTAAGGGAGGAGAAACATGGATATTAAACAGATAGGTTCTATCAACTTTGGATGTGCTGATTCAACACAAACTCGTCTGCAGAACGCCTTCATTACCTCTGAGGTGACATGTTGAGTCAAGTCTTTTTTTGTATTCAGGCTTTTAGTGTCCCTGCTTCTAAGCGTCCTGTACGTGCCCTGCTAAGTGTACAGTATTGCTGCTCCTGTGTTAACCCACCTTGTGTGTCGATTGTCCTGTCACTCACCTGCCCAGGGACTACAGTAGAAAAGGAGCCATGATGGCTAATCTGGCACATTACAGAAATGTGATGAATGTTCATTGTCCCTGTAACTTTAAACTGTATGAATAAATAAAGTCATACTAGACTCACCTTGGTGTCCGTGCGGTAGGTGAAATCTCTAACTTTGTCCCCGTTGGCTAAAACATAAAGAGGTGGTGAGGGCACCCCGAATACGCGAAGCCCTCCTAATACCAGACCGTCCAGGGCGCCATTCAGCCTGATAGGATCACTCACCACCTGAGACTGAACAAGAAATGTAAAGTTCTTAGCTTCCACTTTTTGAAGGATACATTTTTTTATACATGGCCTCGTCAGCTTTTCCAGGTCTGATGTCATTTGTCTTTCCTTATCTACAATTCATTTAGCAGACACTTTTGTCCAAAGCGACGTACATCATGAAGTACAACACCACCTACCTGTCCAGCAGTGAAAATAATGTAACAATAATTCCCCGTTTCAAAGGTGTCAAGGCTTTCCCCGTCGTCCCAGAACAAGTCTCCCCGGGCCCAGCCGCCTGCCGAGAGGGCCGCCGTCAGGAAGAAAGGGTTCCTGCGAGAGGCTGTTGTTGTCAAAGCAGGCTCCTTCATAAGAAGATCAAAGAAGCACGATGAAACACATCAAAACACTCTTCTCTTCACAGCTTCAGCTGCTTTTAAACTTTCAGATGTCATCAGTAAGAGTTCAACACAACCTGATGCAAACATTTGATCAAAGGCTTCTGTGTCAAACTAAATAATCCATAAAAAAGCTGCTGCTAACCCGAACCTTACTTTTACAATGACCTCCATGTCACTGTCTCTTTAAATCTGTAATGACAATCAAAGAAAGCCTTTCCGATGTTTTTACTAAAGACAGTAATCTGCAACATTTCAGAATAAAAGTCCTTTCCAAACATGGTAAAGTGTATTTTGCATAATATTTGACGTCAAACATGCTTAGCTAACTAGAAGTAGAAATTAGGATCTATGAAAAGTATTTGTTTCACCTGTTTCAATTGTCTGTTTGGCACTAAAATATTCTATTAAAAATTAATCTAGAACATTTTGTCTCCCCTCTGAACCAAACATGACACAGAAAAAAAAGGTGGTATCGAGTTTCTGCAGAGGAGACAAGCTCACCTGCTGAGGGATAATGTGTCCCTCCCTCACATGGACGTTGATGGTGTCCAGAGGAGCTGAGAGGAGCAGGTACTGACCCTTACTGTAGAAAGGCCGACCCTAGAGAGCAAGACCAGACCTCAATGGAACACAGTCCAACTCATCATGTGTTAGCACAGTAAGCTTTAAACATATCGACCTTCTACAGCAAACAAACAAAAAATGGATTGAACAATTCTAGTTGGAGCGACTCACATCATGCAGACTGTACCAGGTTCCAGGAGGCAGGTAAGCAGCTAGCTCTACTGCCCCTTGTTCTAAAACGGGGCTAATGAGAAGTGAACTCCCCCACAGGAACTGGCGGTCTATAGTCTGACTGTTTGGATCAGAGGGAAACCTGCGACAGATTGATATACAAGGAGCAGAGGAAAACAAAGTGTTATGGAAAGTAAAGCATGTGGTAGTAATAAGTTCCTTTTGGTGGGACAGATCATAGCTTTCAGTCACGTGACCGGCGTGGAGGCCTGGAGGGCAAAAAGATCTTAAGAGCTGACATTGAACACACTGTGAGCTGCAGCACGAGCTTGTTAATGTACAATCTCTTCAAATCGACACCTGCTTACATCGCCTGACAACCACAGGGAAACAGAGATATGAGCACTTGGGACCCTTATACTTGGGACTACTAAAAACAGCTGAGTCCTTGCTAGTCCGTCACTTCGGTGATGTTTTACATAAGATTTAAATTA
The DNA here is from genome assembly GCA_020745685.1 of Tautogolabrus adspersus. Taxonomy (NCBI): domain Eukaryota; kingdom Metazoa; phylum Chordata; class Actinopteri; order Labriformes; family Labridae; genus Tautogolabrus; species Tautogolabrus adspersus. Next base: position 4,590,224 of record CM036553.1, read on the forward strand.
AGTGGAGAACCCTTCCCCTTACACCGCCTCTAGGATGAAAGCCTACAAAGGTACAGATAGCTTTATGTGTTTTTAATGTTGCAGGGTTATGTTTCCACTCAGGGAGGTGAAGGAAGAAGAAATTCATCATTACAGCATAACTCAGTGCTAATTAGCAAAAATAAGAAGCAGCAGAGTGGTTAGTTTGTACCCCATGTACGGAGAACTGTAGTCCCTGACACAGGCGGCACGGGTTAGAATCCGACCTGGGGCCACTTTTCATTTCTCTCTCTCTCTCTCTCTCTCTCTCTCTCTCTCTCTCTCTCTCTCTCTCTCTCTCTCTCTCTCTCTCTCTCTCTCTCTCTCTCTCTCTCTCTCTCTCTCTCTCTCTCTCTCTCTCTCTCTCTCTCTCTCTCTCTCTCTCTCTCTCTCTCTCTCTCTCTCTCTCTCTCTCTCTCTCTCTCTTCGTCGGCGAGTACATACAATTAAACAACAAATATATTTTGTTTAAAAAATACAAAATAAAGCTGGTTAAAATACTTCGGTAGCAGATGAGACTGATAACTTCTCCATAGAGTGCAGCGATAGGAAGCCTGCCAGGTGGGCGGTTCCAGTGGTGTAGTGAAGTGTACAGGCAGGTATACGGAGTATACTCACTTGTTTTCTCTTATTTTAAAGTCTCCAGAGGGTATAACCACTTCTGAATACAAAACCAACGCATTATGTAACTTCTTACAACAAAAAAGCATGAGAGTTAGTACACTAGTGCATTGCTTTGTAATACATTACCCCCGACACAGCTAAATTAGGAATAGTTCACCTTAAATACATAACCATGTAGTTGTCTCAGCCGGTAAAAAAACCCGCTCCTCTTCTGTGGCTCATATTCATTTTAAAAACAAAAACTACTCCCTCAAGACAAGCAGCAGAAGTTCAGTGTTACTGTGCAAATATAAAAGGTGAACTAAATATGCCAGAGAAGTCTTAGGGCGCACTCACACTAGGCAATCTGTACCGTGCCTGAGCACACTTCACCCCTAAAGTCCAGTTCTTTTGACTAGTGTGAGTGCTCCGATCCGTGCTCAAACACGGTACACGTCCTTGGCCCTAGCACGCACAAGCATGGGTTCACAAAGTGGACAGCCTTTATTATTGAGAAATCCCAGAGTGTTATGGCTGTATCTAACTCAAAATAAGCCACAAAGTCAGTAAAGTAGTGTCATGTTCTCTGTGTTGTTCTCCGATGTGCAGACGTGGACCCGACAGCACGTCCCTTTTTTTATTTTTATTTTTTCTCCTGGACCTGACCCTTAAAAAATACAATTAGAGACAAATGTAAAGTATGCCCACTTCTTGTAGCTACACTACACCACTGGGCGGTCAATACGTGTGCGACGTCACATGGAAGCTATGAATAGAGGACAGAGATAAGGAAAGAGGACACGTACTCCATGAAGAGCGGCCTGGCCACAGTCTCAGCAGAAGAGTGTGCGTGATGGAAGAGTGTGTAGAGGAACGGGAGGAGGGAGTAACGGAGGTTCAACGCACTCCGCATGGCTGCCTGGGCCTTCTGCCCAAACACATAAGGCTCCTGAGGCTGAGGGACACAGAAGCAGAGAAACAAACACACTATGAGAAGGTGTAGAGTTACCTTGCTTCATAATACATGAAACAGATGGTCCGCTCTAGAAGCTGTGGATGTGACATGCAGGGCAGAACCCTAAAAAAACAAACACAGTGACTCTGTCTTACAGCATTCGGCTTGTCATTGTGGTTCCTCATAAATGGGTAGAAAGCCCCGAGCTGCATCCATCGTACACACAACTCCTCGCTGGTGTTGCCTTCAAAGCCACAGATGTCCGCCCCCACAAGAGGCACCCCGAACAGGCTGAACTGCAGCACCGCTGAGGGGGGGCACAAGGGGAAGAGGTCAGTATGCAACTATCAAATGTTCTGTGCTTGACAATTTTATTCCAACCCAAATGGACCTAAATAATCAAAAGGGTTTCAACTTGTTCCTATTTGATCTTACATTCATTCCACAGCATGTTTCCCACAAGTATGACTTCATGCTTGGATGTTGGACATATAAGACTTCGGTGCAAAACTGGATTTATCTTAAGAGTGCCACAAACTTTAAATTTGAAAAACTAGAAAAAACTAAAGCAAAGCATTAATGATTCCATGCAGGAGCGCAGGTAGCCTAGTGGTTAGTGCACACGCCCCATGTACAGAGGCTAAAGTCATCGAAAGGGGGTCGCCCAGGTTCGTCTTGTGGCTCCTTTCTCACTTATCCTTCCTCCCTCTCTCTCTCTCTCTCTCTCTCTCTCTCTCTCTCTTTGACTCTATCCAGTCTCTCCAATAAAGGCATGAAAAGCCCCAAAATAAAATAATAATCAATTATAATAATCCAGCATTCAAATATCTGTGATCAAATTTAAGACCAAAAAAACCTTTTATCATGAATTAGAAACTATGTCTCCTCACCAGGGATGGAGTATCGAAGCTGCTCCCAGTCACTCCTGACGTCTCCTGTCCACACTCCAGAGAAGCGTCCGATGCCGGGGAAGGAGGAGCGAGACAGGACGAAGGGTCTTTTCCCTCGTATCTTCATAAGCGCACTGAGGATGGCAGCAAATCACAGGTATAATAATGAATTAATTAATTCCCTGGGTCACACACACACAGCTCCAGTAATCCCAACGCAGGAGGAAATTGACACTGGCAAAAAGTCGATGTTTTACATTTTAACAACCCAGCATAACTAGAGCAACAGAATGAATGTGACCTGTGTGTGGCAGAAGCTTCGGTCAGTCCGTACATGTTGTGGAGGTTGTAATGTGTGGACAGCTTCTGCTGAGCTGACATGCAAAGAGTTTTGGAGTTCAGCTGGCCTCCAATCACCCCTGTTCAACAATCAGAGAGACACGGGCTGGAACTTAATGCAACATGAAGTAACTCCTGTGAATGTTATCTATTACATTATCTTTATGAACTTAAATATATCCATAAATGTCAAATCAGAGGCGGGAACTTAGAAAGTACAATTACTTTGTTAATTCTCAGTTTTGAAGGAATCTCTATTTTAGTTAAAAACGTACATTTTGGGGCCCTGGTGGCTGTGTGAGAAGTTTGCACGCCTCATGTACAGACTAGTCCTCGAATGCGTAGCGGTAATTTCTGAGGGCGTGCACAACCAACGCTCCAAACTACCGCAGGATACACAAGGCTGATGTCATGGGTTTGCGTACGTATAGTTTAAAGGAAGTTTACTCCTTAAAATTTGTTATGTTTGTACGTCTTTTATTTTAATGATGTGCAACCCTGATGAGGCAGACTTACTGGGCGTGAAGGGCGGGTTCTCCAGATCCGTGTCGGGACAGCCTTCCACTGAGCCCTGTACAAAACTGGACGGTTCATTCATATCCTGGATGCAGCGTTGGAGAAAGAAAACAAAGGACACATCATTCTTTATTTGACTCTAAGGTGTGAACAAACTAAGCACACAGCTACAGAGTCATGTGTCTCTTTCAGACAAACCCGACATACCTGATCTCTTATTATTAATCTTATCTAAATAACAAGTCTGCTGTGTGTGTTTGTTAATGCTCACAATCCACAAACCATCCACGGGAACTTTAGAATGAAAACCCCTGATGCAGTCCTCCCACCAGAGTCTCGTCTCGGGGTTGGTGAAGTCAGGGAACGCTGTTGGGCCCGGCCAGACCTACAAACACAACACGGGAATGATGTGCACTCACACTGACATCAGTAAGAAGATAAACACGTAACGTGTGCTCTTCCTAATGGGACACAGGGGCAAACATCCGTACATAGAAAAGTCTAACCTTCCCTATGAGGATGTGTCCTGTAGCATTTTTAATGAAGACGTCACGTTTCACTCCATCATCAAAAGGTGGGTAAGTTCCTGGGGGGCTTGTGCTGCTGATGCCCGGATCCTTGTGCAAAAACCAAAATAAGAAACAAGACTCAGTCACAAGTCACAAGAGTTTTACTGCCATCTACTGGACAAACACTGGTAACGTCTTCTTTTGCTCATTTATAGAGTAACACTTTTCTGTAACAAATGTAAACATAAAGTGTCACGTTTTTACTTTTCGAATCAAAAGCTCAAATATTTACTTTAAAAAAATTGTTTGTTGGATAGTTTAGACTTCAATGTCCCACCAGGATGAGGATGTACTTCATGCCTCTCTTGTGAAACTCCTGCACCATCTCTGGGAGGTCTGCAAATCGCCAGCGGTCAAATGTGAAGACCCTACGCTTCTCTGCGTAGTCCAGATCATTCCACTGAACATCCTGTAGGTGGAGAGTCAGGAATATAATCTCAGAAAGAGAAGAATTATTTCATGTGGAGTAGATCATGATGTCTGCTTGTCTCTTTTCTTTTAGTACTCCAGTCTTCACCTCGATCTCTGTCTCTGTTACTGAGCCAGAACGTGGAGTCAACACTTACTTAGATTAAAAATAAAGTCTTTTACAACATTTTTGACACAAAAAAAAGTATTTTTTTGCATTTTTAGGACAAGATCTCTGGGCCAGATTAACCCTTCAAGTGCCATTATAACTCAAACTTGAAGTTAATGATGCCAGAAATGTTCAGTCTTATCTTCAGGTATCTGTAAAAGTCAAGGATATTTTCACGCATTGATTTGATTCCAAAACTCTGAAAATGTGAGTCAATGAAGACTGAAATAAAACCTCTGTGATTTTGATAAGAAATGAGACCTAAAACAAGCACATCCTAAATAAAAATACCCAGTGAGCTTCATCTATAGAGCTTCATCTGATAGAGCTTTGTGAGAACTTCATTTACCATGGGAAATTTGGCATCATGCATCCGTTGTGCCACATGCCGAGTTGTATTAGCAGTCGTGTAACCCCAGCGACACAAGTGAAATCCTAGTGACCAGTATGGAGGCATCATGGGATAACCTGCAGACAGATACTCCAAAACATTTAAAAAACACACATTTCTTATGCTGGGATGAATGTTGCTCTTACTACCTGCAGATGTGTAGCAGAATGATAACCCTTAAAATACATACCAATGACCTGCAGGTACTGTCGTACAACACTTTGAGGGTCAGGTCCCAAGAAAATCAACATGTCCAGAATTCCACCGATAGCCACCCAGGTGAGAGCGGGGGTCGGCTGCAACATCACCTCTGCAAAGACAGATGTTATAATATCTTAATTTAGGTGTTTTTTTTAAAGCATTAAAATGTTTGGAGTGTGAAGATGAAATAAAGTGTGTCTTATGTGATAGCTTTGTACCGATTGCATTGCTGTTGAGGAGGAAAACTCCGTGTGCCAAGCCGTCCTCCTCCTGTACCATGTAGAACGGGTGGGAGCCATAGAGGTTAGCGTCAGCCTGTGAATATAGACACATGTTCAAAGATACACTTTGAAGACACAACTGGGAAGATGGGTGCAAACTTGTGCGCACCATTTATGGAACCGTTTGCAAAACTGTGGGCATGCTTTACAAATCCATGGGCACAATTTTTAAATCCCTGGGCACAATTTAGGAAACATAGTGCATACATTTGTAAACCATAGGTACAACTTGCTTCTGTTTGTTTACCTTCTCTGTTTGTTTACTCAAAGGCCCAACTTGCGACAAGTGGAAATTAGCAATAGCTTTATTTATGGATTTGCAAACAGCTTTTATTATTATTTAGGTATGAAACATACCTAAGCCTTTGTTGGTTAGGTAGAGACCAGACATGACTATACAAAAATAAAACCTTAAGGTCTGGAGTACTACAATAGACTCACATGAGGTGCCATGTCTCGGTTCCAGAGAGTCAGAGAAGTCCAGTTGAGATCCAGGACAAGGGGGGTGTAATGCTCCCCGAGGCCAGACACAAGGGAGGAGGCCAGTGCTGTGGACAGCTGCAGGTACTGGTCAGCATACAGCAGTGGAGCGACTGTGGTGTTCATACTGTTCAAGATGAGTAAGAAGGAGAAAGTCACCATGCCACAGACCATTTCATACATCTGTGTTAGGTTGAAGTTAAAGATTCATACGATAAAATAGGATGTCTGAGACCTTAAAATATGGTATCATCACTTTTTGTTCAAACTTCCTGGGAGATGAATATTGAACTAAAGTACGTGTTTTCTGCTTGGATTGTCCCGAGCAGTATTTGACTGGATTGCATTATACTGAAAGTAGTTTCTTATATTATTTTCCCGTCATGTTTGTAAATTGAAACACATTCTTAACATACTTGGACTTTATGCAGCCCAGTTCAAAACACTTTGATGAACGTGCAGTGTCTGCCTTACTTTGAGGTGCTTTATATGTGTTTATATGTAACTGTGTAAAAAACTGTACTTTTTTGATTTAATTACAGGACTAAAAAAATATTTTGTGAATGAAGTATTCAAAGAAGCCCCTATAGTATTCCCATGTCAGGAATAATCTCACAGAACTACTCACATCACTCTTCCGTTGGATTTTCGTCGCACTACGAAGCCGAATGGCTCAGACTGATATTCAGCCGTGTAGAGGGCATCCTGTGCATCAGATCTGTTGGGAGGAACATCGACTGGAAGCTGAACTTCATATCGCTGAGATGATGGGTCCTTTAGCTTGGGAGAAAAGAAAAAGAAAAAAAAAGATTAGCAGCACTTCCTTATTAATTATGTGCATGGAATTAGAGCTGCAAGAATTAATCAAAAGGCAGCCAATTAATTGAAAGACATTTTAACGGTCAATATTTTGATTATCACTGAATAGTTTTGGTGACTTTTAAAGCTAAATTGACAGCCACTGGCTACTTCCAGCTTTTAAATTCGAAGGATTTAATACATCTATTTCATACACAGTTGCATAGGACAGGAATTCATCCTTTAAACAATTGCAGAATTTCTTGCAGGGGTTTGCCTGCAAGAAATTACACAATATTGAGTGCCTATAGGACTTCTTTTTTTGTTCCCCTGGTATCAAAGCAGGTATCTTCACTTACTGTATCAACATTGATTGATTTACTAGTATGATATCAGAATATAGTTTACTCACAGTGAGGCGTAAGCAGCCTGCAGCCTCTTGTATGACCTCCAGTTGTAGCGTGGAGATATCTCTGGGGAGATAAGATGGGGTGTCACGGGTGAGGGTGGCAGCCTGGCCCCGCGTGGTGGGAGTGAAGGGACCCATTTTATAGCCAGGGTATAAACTGGGGTAAAAGCACCAAGGTGGTCCTGCAGAGCCGGGCAGGGGGGCGTAGCAGCATCCTCTCTCTTCACACTCTGTCTGGCTGAGAAGCTTGTCCCTACCACAGTCAAAGCGACTCTCTGGGGCGATGGTGCATTTATCATCTCTGGAAGTATCAGTCTCGTTAGTGGTTTTTAGTTTGACCCTCGTCGTCTCCACTACACTGCTTTGTGCTCTTACTGGATCAGCACTAACAAGTCTTTCATGTGCAGTGGTTTTATTCTGCGTGGCATGAACTGATCTAACCAGTCTGGTGTTGTGGGTGCAGATCTGGTTGATGTAGAAACATGTAAACAAAGCAAAGGCGAGGAGCACAGCTGCAGTAAAGTTAGACAGCATAACTAAATCCTGCTTACAGCATACCCTCTGCAATGCAAGCTTAATGCAGTTTTACGCTTTTTTAAAATCCGTAATGAATATCGCTTTATGAGACTTGTTCAAACTTGCAGTACTTTTCATTTCGTGGATGCTTTCTCTGACTCACAGGGAGCTGGCTAGGTTAGCTGTTAGCTAGCAGGTAGCTTTGTCGAACAGTATACAGACAGGGTTATAAAACAGCATTTCCCTTCACACAGAATAACAGCTGCGTGCGAGCATGGCAGAAAACAAGGTGTGTGTTACAAACACAGACTGAATAATAAGAATAAAACCGAGCCTCCACCTCCTTCAGTTTCACAGAAAGGAAGCAAACACAACTCCTTAAACGGGCGCTGACATATTGCGCATGCGTACAGGGGGATGTGGAGGAGCAAGTCCTTTCTTTTTCAATAAACTTTATCAATATATCACGATTACAATTAAAGTGCGAAATTCAAGTCACTATATTTATATTTTTTAATGTCAGATAAACCAGAACATTTAAAAATAGTTTTGATGAAGTACTAGGCTACACAAGAAAAAATAATGTGCAATAATTCCAGCTACATCATTTTTTATTTTTTGTTTGGACGTCTTGTTTCAGGATACTTTTCAGACAGATTCAAATAATATATTTAGTTCAATATAAAATAACTCAGTATAACGTTTATTTACATAGCACCTTTCAATAGCAGAGGTCACAAAGTGCTTCACAATAAAAGATTTACAGAGACATACAGACAAACAGTTACATAAATTCAGACATGGACAGATCAAAAAAAGCAAGTCTAAACACATGGGTCTTAACTGCTTTTTAAAAGTGTCCACAGAGTTCACAGCTCACGTCAACTTACTTCTAATAACAAAAACACACATTAAACTTACCAATAAATGGGCAAAGATCCCTCAGGTCTGTAGTCCATAGCCGTACACATTCATGTGTCCGTTTGAAGCAGACACTCGAGGTATAACTAACTCAAAAGCACCAACATCAACTTGGGAGATATTTTTAATGATTTGATTAAAAGGGTGTCTGAAAAGTTGTTGATCATGTTTCTGTTTATTTATTCAAATGTGTATTATATAACTGTACGTTTAAATATAGTGATCCCATTTTGATGAATCAGACTAATTTGTCTTAATCACAAAAGTCGATCAAGCTCAGAATACTTGGACATTAACCTTCATCACACAGGTTTTTGGTCATTTTCATTTTAAAGCTGAAAGATTTATGTCAAAAATATCAAGTAACAATCGGGACTAGAAGACAAAATAGACTGGGTCTTTGTATGGAAATGAAACAGATGTATTTTAAACATCAACTTAAAGAATGAGGAACACTCCTATACACCTGCAACTTCATTGATATGCTGAATGAAGGAATATTACGTTACATAAACCATGCAGAGTTTGTTGTTCTTCTTTAAATGTTCGATATCTATCTCAGTGTATGTTCAACAGTACGGCAGCTTTCAGTAGCTTCCCTATGTAGCGGTCTTTTATGTAACATCCGCTGTTTCCAAGGCAACGATGAACATTCTGTCATCATGGCGGCCGCCTCGACATGACACGTCCCATTACAACTTTAAAATGAGGGATTTCTCTGGCTTTGATAACTGTTGGAAATATTTGAGGTGATGTAAGTACTCAACAAAAAAATATATAACATAGGTTTAGTCAATTTTTAGTGAAGATATTTAAATTTAAACATTGTCATAAAAGTCAACATAGTGTATGTTTAAAATAATCCGTATTTAGACAGTCTGTTTTGATGAGACTCTCAATATTATGGAACCTGAAATATATCGTTTTCTTCAGAAATGAAAAAACCACAAACTAAAACAGAATTTGGAAACCAGTGTTTACTGAATGTAAATGCATGTTACACATATTTATGGAAACCAATGTTGGCAGGTACAACATTTCCCTGTGAAGTTAACATAAAGAAAGAAATCCCATATGACTAGCGTGTACAACATGTACAAAAGAAAAGTGTAAACAGTTCAAGAAATAAGAAATAGACAGATGTAAAAGTTTAAGTATAGACAGGCATTCAATTCACATATTGTCATTTCATATTAAAGGACATCTGGGGTTAAGCTGATACAATATGTAGGCCTATACAATCACTACATTCAATGTTTGTTTTTTTGAAGCACATCAAAATATATACACATTATTCTCTAACTAAATGTAGTACTGTTGCTTTAAGACCAGTTATCTTGAAAACAAAGACGCAAAGCCTAGATAACAAAGCTGAGAGAATATAAGCTATTAACATCTTCTTGAAAACATAATCGATCAACTGTGCTTTACATCTGGAACTTCAATGTCTTGATTTGAGGTACCAAATGCTTAAATACCTTTAAAGTTTATTAACACCAGATGTGCTCCAGACAGTTAGCAAAGTACAAGCACAAATGCACACTTGAGATATATTTGGAGGACATCGTGATGCTAGGTATAAACTCCAAAATCCAAAAGGAGTCTTCTTTGATCTTTCTTATATCCAACAAACAGTCCAAGAATTACACGATACAACTCACATTACCAAAAAAATGATTTAAAGTTTCTATTGGAGAATGACTCAGCTGTAGGTAAACAAATTCTTAGTTATTTCCATACTCAGGAAATCCAAATTTGGTCTTTTCAAAGTCAATGTACACACACACATATATACAAATACAACATTAGTACATTCCATGTTCATCAAGATTTTCTCGTTTGTCTTTTCAATATTGCCTAGTCAATTCTAGTTCAGTGTTCAAGCAAGTTGAAAAACAGCCTTGGCATTGTTCAAAGGCAAACTATTTGTTCACAATGATGTCGTAGGCAACAGGGCCTCTGTAGGTAAACCCAAGGTAGAAAGTGATGTTCTCATTACTATGAGGCACTGAAGGCACATGAAGAGGTAGGATCTTGAAGTTTTTTTTCTTGGCGTCATCAAGGTACACCAATCCATCTTTAGTCCATCCAGACACACGTTTCAGCATCATGGCAATCTCGGGTTTTTTCCATGCCTCACCACTAAACCACTTCATGCGTTTCTCAGAGACTGAGAAACCCTTAGTGACACTTTCAATCTTTTTCTTGTGGACAAATTTATCCAATCCATTTGCACTGCCCAGAAAAAAATGGGTGTATATCCTTCTCTTCCTCTGCGGAATGTCCTTCATCTTGATCCAGTAGTCTTTTTCCAGGTGTTCAACTGCTGATTGTACAATTTCATATTTGGTTTCTCTCTCCATGTCCATGTCATGATCCTCTGGCCAGAACAGCAAGGTGAGCAGGAACAGGGCACTTGGTAGGCATTTACGTTTATCAGATGGGAACTGACGACATAGTGCTTGTAGATTTTTCAGTGGAGTGACCTTTTGAGTATCCGGAGACAGGCAGTTCATTGAAATGTGGGCCATGATGAAATTGACAATATCCCTTTGACCAAGATTTGCCTTTAATGGATTGTTGGGATACAGAGAAAGGATGTTCTCTAGAAAGCATACTGCATCTCTCTGGTCTGTTAACTTGGAGAGAATCGATGTTACATTACCCCCACCAAGATGGTAGATGATCATACGTTTTTGGAAAGGCGTTAGATTGGCTGGGATTGATTGCCCCTGAAGTGCATTAGAGTGGGCTTCACTGAAGTACTTCCCATACTCTGAAGATTTTTTTGCCAGCCACGCGAGTGGTTGGCTAATCTTCTCTTCAGGACTTACCGGGTTGTCCTCTTCATCTGCACCAATGTCTGTCTGAAAGTAACTGAGGTCTTCTGAAATCCACTCCAAAGCATCTTGCATTGTTTTGTGAAGTTTTTTCAAAGGGCCATGAAATGGTTCCCAGGCATCTTTAACTTCCTCTGGAATGTAATCTGTCACCAGGTACTTCATACACTCTGAATGACCATTGGCTCTGTGTGCAAACACATCCGATGAAGAGATGAGTTTGAGAAGACTGCAACCAACTTCAACTTCAGAAAAAAATCCTGAATGATTCACATTTTCCATGTCTGCTTCAGCCGCTTTCTCACTCTCTTGAAAACACTCTAGAGCTTTCAGTGCAGTCCCCATAGCATCTGCTGTATTTTGGGCTGTCTTTGGTACATTGTCATTGTCAATGGCCTTGCATTTAGCTTGGAACCATTTCCTGTACACCTGCCCCTTTGTGTCGAGTATGTAGGAGTTGTCTGGCTGCTTTTTAGCTGCTGTCTCTGCCCAGTTTTTTGCCTCTTCAAACTTTTCATAGGTATAATGAAGGCGAGCAAGTTGTTGTGCAAAGAATGGATTTTCATGGAAACGCTCAAATGCCTCAGTAAGCAACTCAATTGCTTTGGCTGGGCTTTTCTCCTTTTCACGCACATGGTCAATAAGGGGAGAGAACAAACTGTCATATTTGTCTCCTTTGCTTATTCTTGATCTCCTTATGAAAAGTGCTCTCAGGAATGACAAATATTCATCCCTTCCAAATCTGTGTTCCAATAGCACATTTTCACAGACCAATTTCATTGCCAAACTGCTTTGGGTCTGTTCTCCCAAAAGTTGTTGGAGAATCTCCTTGGCGACAAGTGGGTGGATGATTCTGATTGATTTAATTTGTGTCTTCTCATCCCGGAGATGCAAGAAGACCAGTTGAGCCTGGGGGCTAAGTGATTTCTCAAACTCATGTTGGTGAAACCTTTCCATGTGAATGGTTAGAGCAAGCAGGGCTTCACAATGAGACTGGGAGATGAAAGAGTTTTGAACATAAGTGTTCAACAGTGCCACATAGAGGATGAGGCGAGTGACAACAGATTTGCGGTCAATGCCTTGTAGCAAATGTTCCACAAATTCTTGAACATATTTCTCACTGAATCCTTCACTCATCAGAACAAAAGTCAGAATGAATTCAGGTTCGTATCTTTCTTCAAGTGCCTCCCGTTTTCCAGAAAACTTTCTCCTCTCTTGGTCAGACAGCTTGTGAGTGACGGACACATTCTGTAATGGAGACTCCTTGCATTTCTTCTCTGGATTATAGGACCTTCTACAGCTCAACAAAATGAAGCATGGAGTTCCATACTGGATTCTTTTGGTGTTAACGGCAACCTCTAGTTCATTTCTGAGATCATCGAGATATTCTTTGTCTGAGTCTTCAATGAGCAGCAGTACAGTAAGACACTTCTGTGGATCTTTTTCTTCATACTCTCTAAGTTCAACTGCATGTTGTGCAACAAGAGAAGCGGAGTATGAGGGCTTCACAACTGCACACCTCAGATCTTTCCTGTTGTTCCACAGCACTTGTCTTGCCACAGTGCTTCCACCACTTCCTGGATGATGGTAGATGTTAATACTAACCACTGGAGGTTCATCTGTGTTCCTTTTAAAAGGGTCATGGAGAAGTTTGGAAACTTCTTGATAAGCATCTCTTTCAATTACCTCTCCAACATGGTTGTGCTCCGCAAGCCAAAAATTCAACCAGGTTACTCTCCCACCACGGTAGAACAGTTGTTCAATGTTTTCTTTCTCCTCATTGATGAAGTCTTCACTTGTTTCATCACAATGATCCACTGTCAGGATTTCCAGCGAATACATCTGTTCTTCTTCATGTGTTTCAAGAAGACAAGTCCCTTTCACGAACACTGGCAAGTGTTTGGCACATGATTTAAAAGGTTGTACATGCTGCAGAGTTGCATTGATGTGACTCATTTTCATCCCAACCACACTGGAATTGTTCACAGTTTCTGTTCCACATGAGCCCTCTGCAAAGCTTTGCCACTTCTGGAAGTTATCCTGGGATGGACAGATGCAGATGATGTCTTCATGGCCTTCCATGTCAGTGAAAAACTCATTAAAGGTGTGCAGGAGTGGTTTCTCAACTGGGGATGTGACTAGAAAAATGACCTGGAAGGTTCCTTTTGGCAAGATTTGTTTACAGATCAAAGACACAGACTCTCGCAGAAAAGTCATTTTTGTCTTGATCCAAGTCATTTCATCACACAGAGTTTCATTTCCTTTGTAGTCAGTTCGGCCATTACAAAAGATCCAGCTTGTTTGCTCAAACAGTTGCAACTGGTTTGTGAAATCTTTGATGTCCATGTCGCCGGGTATCCTATAACTCTGCAGAGAATGCATGTTTGCAGCGTGATGCTGAAGGTATCTATTGCAAAGACCTGATACCTCTGAGTCTGGGTCAAAGTCAAAAACACAGAATATGTTTACGTTGAGCAGCCAATCAATGTTGCGAAGGTCATCAGGTGGGAATTTATTTGTGATGAGTATGAACCATTTATCTTTTTCGATGAATTTCTTCCCACTTGTCATCAGCATTGTCAGTTTCCTTCCTAGGTCTTGGCAGTTTTCTGGGGCACTAAGGAACTTCATTTTCTCTGCTTCTTCCCTCTGTGCATCCCGATCTTTGACTCTCTGGTAGAAATCACTTAGGTCTTTGTCACTCACTGGCTCCGTTTTTGAACCCAACCTCCGCAGGATGGCTTCTTTTTCAAACTCCACTTTGTTAGCTGCCTCTTTGAAGTTTGGCAGACATACTGCATACACCTTGCTTTTAACAATACTGATAGAAGGCACAATGTCAACCTCTACCACATACCTCTTTTCTGTACTTTCCCTGTCCATAACTTCAATGAACCTTGGAGGCCGCACACACTGGCGTACATGCTCCTTGTCAGAACAGACATTCTTTTTCTCAATGTAGTCCAAAGCATCTACAAAAATATCTTTCTCTTTCACAGGGACACCAATGATCTCACCATGCACATATCCTGCATCCTCCTTACTGTCCATCACACCAAAGTGTATTGTACCATTTGATCTAATGTTCATACAGCCAGTGGCAAATTTAAGGACCTCATTTGCAAACTTAGCTTGGAGTCTTGTGCGATCCAATGTAGATGCTTTAGCTAATGACTTAAATTCATGGCATGGAGATATCAGATCAAAAGCACCTGATTCCGGTTGCAGAACTCTGTGCTTTACATATATCAAATCAATCCCTTCTTGATCAAATGGTCGAGGTCTGCAATCTTCCTTTGAAGTTGAAGTTTGTCTGTCTTTTGAGGCATCTTCAACACTGTCATGAGTTTGTGCAGGAGGGCCTTCACTTGCTGTAGGAACACATTGAACTGATTTCAGTTTCAACTCAGTTTTTTTACCACTGTTGGGCTTCTTCTTCTCTTGCTTCCCTTCTCGTTGCTTTGACTCAATGAGCTCATCTCTCTTTTGAATGATCAAATGAGCAGGCCCTGATTTCATGCAAATCTTAGCCTTTAAAAACTCCTCATTTAATGTAAGAAGGATTTGTCCATTTACTTCTTCCTCATAAAGCTTTTCTATGTACTGCTCCTTCACTCCAATTGATTTCAGCCAGGTGCTGACTTGAGATTCGGTCCAAACCTCGGGTGATTGGTCAAGTTTGTCAGCTGTGGGTGGGGAAAAAAAGTAAAGGCAACAGGTTTGATTATAAATAAAAGAATAGGGGACATTTTGAGCATTTTGCCACTGACAGTCAGTGCTAATTAGGCTGTCAGTATCAAATTAGCTCTTATTGAAGACATACATCTTTAAATGGGTAAATACTTTTTTTTTGCTCCAAGGAGGAAGTAGAACTAGGGTTGTCAAAATACCAGAAGTTTAACTTTGACATGACTCCCAAAAAAAACAAGATTGTATTGCTATAAGGCAAGAGGTATCTAAAAGTATACATTTTTTGACAACATTAAGTCTAAAAACTTTTGACCACAACACTGAAATATTTCCACCACTGCACTAGGTTTGTTTTTCCTAGCTTTAGCTAAACCTTCTCGGTCAACAAAGGTATTCACTCATACTTCTTCTCATATTACCTGTGGTGTACCACAGGGCTCAATCTTAGGTCCACTTTTATTCTCATTCTATATGCTTCTATACTTGGTGATATCATTCAACATCAATATGCCATGTTTTTCAGTAATTGAAAGGGTTATAGTGCTATGAGCTTTGTGTTGATATGCATAATATTATGGAAACCATATGGTCTAATAAAGAAAAACTATGATTAGCATTTCAGCATCTTTCAGTCTCTTGTTTAGGTGTGAAGACCACTAACTGACCAGGGCTCATCCTCTTTGTGTTAATTTTCACCTAGATCTGCTGAAGAGTCTTGGCTCGGTGTCACTTGAGAGTAGCATAGCACAGATTAGCTTCTCCATTAGAGCTGGTCTACCTGCTAAAGGTGTTTTTAAATGAAGTCTCCCTTGTCTTAAGTCTAAGATGATTAAAAGAAGCGGGCTTTGGTGGTGACTTGTGGTCAAAGGAACGGCTACACTGTTAATTCCTACAGTATTATCAAAAATCTCAGCTAAAGCTGCGTTCATTCGATGATAAAAATATTTTCCACATAAGTTCTGCACAGTGAAAGTCCCCAGTATAAATGTCATTGACATTATTTTATTGTAAAATAGCTATATCAGGAAATGAGGTATTTTCAGCCTTGTACTTAAATAATATAAACCTGGATTGTAATATTATAAGTATAACATTATGCTGCCAGTTAAAAATAGAGCGGTTGGTAGTGGCAGGTAAGCAACAAAGTTAATTTTGGTAGACTCATGGTTATATGGAGGCTGTAAAGCCACTGCTGACAGTTTTATTGCTGCTGGTGTCTTTTTTGCACATCATATCCCTCAGTATTCACTTTTCCTGTCTGCCTCTACAAAAAACAAACAAACAATAAAATTGCACAACTTGTCATAACACTCACCCATAATCTTCTTTTCCTTTTCATCAGATTATCAATATTGGTGTTTCCCCTTCCATCTGCAAAAGAAAATATTCATTTACATTGAGTCCATTATCAAATGAGTTGTTATTTCAGTTATTGTTCTTAATTTTTATTCTTAGTCACTATCGTCAATCTGCCTGTCTGTGTCTGCTTTACTGTTAGTTTTTATGTATCTGTGTTGCTGCACATTTATGTCTGCTGCAATTACTAGTTTTTATGTTTTACATTGTTGTATCGTGTGTGTTATTTCCTAAAAGCCTAACCAGGGACAAGAAAGGCAAATTAGCCATGGCTAGAAGTTCTAGATACATTGCATCGGTTGCACTTTAATTCGGTGTAACAATGGCCATATGTATTATCCCTGACAAATAAACAAATATAGATAAATAAACACATGGAATATGACGGATGTCTGGTCAAACTGGTTCACAAGTATTTTTAACCCTTACAAAAACTATGTAGACAAACTGGATTAGAAAAACTTCAACAGTCCTGGTACAGACATTGCAATCAGTCACTCAATCTTAGAGAGGCCTCTATGGTAATCAACAATGTGGCTTTACAAATAAGTTATTAGCTGATATTCATTTTAACAATTTCTATCAAAATAAAAGACTAATGCACAAAACATCAGATGTCTTAAATTGGGGATTAATGGATGTTGAGTGGGTGGCTGTGGCTCAATGGTACTATTCATCATCTCTCAACCAGAAGGTTGATGGTTCATTCTCTGCCATCAGTGTCTAAATGTGACATGTAGAGTAAACGCACTTTGATATGTTAATGTAAACATATTAGTATGAAGTCTCAACAGGCATTAGTCCACTATTTTCAAACTTTTGAGAGAACGTGACATGTGTGTCTACGCATGTCAACTGTGTTGTCTATGTAGTCTAGTTTACGTCCACTCGTGTTAACAACAGAAGGACGATGTACATAGCCTGGACAGGGTTATTATTTGTAATTTGAAGAAATCTTAAGGAATAATAAAAAGCAGTATCATAAGCAGGCCTACACTGCATTTGGCTGTGAAAGTGTTAATCCAGGTCACAGCTATGTTGACCTTTATCACATCGATTAAAGCCTACAACTATTTTTAAGGTGGTTGGATCTGGTATACTTTTTAGTATCTAGAATATAAATGTATCTTACCCTCAGCAGTAGTATCATTAGTTGATAAGGAACCATCTGCTGCCACACCCTCTGTGTCTGAAACTGAGGGAATGTGATGATAAGCTTTGTAAGTTCATTAATAGTTTCATGAATTACATGACATTGTTGCTTTGATGGTGATTAATGTTTGCTTTGCTACTTAGTTTAGACCACTTCTAAAACATTTAATCAAGTTATTCATTTCTTAACGATTTCTTAATTCTTATTTTTCTTGGTTTGCTGATGGTCAGACTAAAACCAATAGTTGGCCTGTAGTGAGGAGGGAAAGTTGACAAAGAGAACCAGTTGTTATTTTCCTGTATGCAAAATTCAGCCCATAATCACTAGGATGTAAAAAATGATGCAAAAAAAAAAAACTTTCTTTGGTTTCGAGGGCCCTCTCCATTCTCGGACCCAGGTGTATAGATAGATAGATATATTTATTTGACAACAATTTAAACACATACATGACAGGCTGATCATATCAGACTCCATATAAATCCATATCATACTCCCCACTTCCTCCATTCCTGTTGTGTCTCTGTAATTTTGTCATGAGCAACCACGAAAAGAAAGGCAACCATTGCTCCTACCTTGACGAAATGCAGACGCATATACAGTCTTGGTCCACTTTCAGGCTGGTTTTCTTTCATTTAGAGTCAAATACTTCAGCCGCTGAACTTCGGGCTGCTGTTTCTTCCGCTTCCCCGCCTAAACTCTGGACCTGGACACCGTGATCGGCTGGTTCTGCCTGTCACCGGGCTTGACTGGACCTACTGCGCATGCTCAGTGCCTTAAGTTTCGTTTTTGGGGAAATTCATCGACCTACCCTCATTGTAGTGTGCAGTAAACCGCCCCTACTGCAATCTCTACTGTGTTTGGTGATCTAAATCATTGGACTCATCTCAGCAATAATAAGGGCCGGCTCTTACGGCTCCCGATGGCTGCGGTCCATATTTGCTTGTTTCAATCTGCCAAATTAAGTCATGCTTTGACCTATGCTTTATATGAATATATTTTACTTATTTATGTATATACTAAACTGCATTATTCCCCAAATAACCCTATTAATGTCATGATCAAGCACATGTATTGAACTTGTATTTTGTGATGTGCTCACTTCTTTTAGATTTATGTGCAATCAAATCAAACATGAACTTTTCTCCCTCCATAATTTTGTAAAGTTCAGTTTTCAATTCAAGAATCCAAAAGAAAAAAAATAAACATGCCTCACTACTACTATAATATAGTAGGCCTATATGGTTTTTAACATGACTTATAAGCACAGTCCTTGATGCTCCATTGAAATAGGTTTTGATGGGCTTTGGTAGAATAACCCACAATCAGTGAGCATGAAAGCAGAATGAAACCGGAAGAGGAAACCACAGAGCTTTTGACAGGAAGTCGGCCTGAAGGAAGAAGAGGCAGAGGGGAAAATCTAGATCAGCTACTTCTTTCTCTATTGTTCAGTGTGTAGCTTAAGTATTTATTTAGTATCCAGATAAATGATGAGTGACATTGTTGTTATAAATGACTATATAAAGGACTAAAGAGAGAATATAAATGTATGAAAGCTTAAGTCCCTGACACGAGAAAATTTAAAGAAAAAGCCAAGAAAAACAAAGCTGCTCTACACGGTGGCAAATCAACTACTCACGACAAAAACCTCCAGAACAAATGTAAAGGTTCCTCAGAGAACCAGAGGACATGAGAGGACAGGGTGCGAGAGTTTGACTGAAATGTTCAGGAAGAAAAAGGAGGGGAGTGCTGTTGGACATGTGATTTAAGAGAAAAGCTCATGTTTGATTTGATTGCACATAAATAATAGAAGTGAGCACATCACAAAATACAAGTTCAATACATGTGGTGAAGTGCTTGATCATAACATCAATAGGGTTATTTTGGGAATTATACAGTTTAGTATATATACAAAATAAGTAAAATATATTAATATAAATCATAGGTCAAAGCATGACTTAAAATGTTATATAAAGGCTTATACAAAACATTGTATAAGCCTTTATATAACATTTTCGAGCCACACACTAACGTTAAACATGGAATAACAGTTAATCAGATAGTATCAGTATGAACAGAACGGCTCCAGCTGACAGTGTCATGAGTCAATAAACATTATTTTGTAAACCTCACCTTCTTCTTTATAGCCCTCACAGGGAGGACACGGGACATTCTTCCCAGGTACAGAAATCCTTCTTGGCTCCTGTTTCCAGCCTTTGAGCTACGACATGTTGGAACACAAACCTCTGTACTGAATGCACAGCGAGAAAAACTCAATCTGAATCTCATCTGCAGCATATTTAGGACATTCAAACCATGACATGTAAGAAGCTTCTTTAAGCCAATGACTTCAGTTAAATATTCAATCTTTAAGAAATCCTTACCCTGAAATGAAGCAATGACTCGACGAGCAAAAATGTAGGAATAAAAAAAAAAGATTTTAATGTGCAAGTTATTAACTTCATGTAAACGCTCTTCAAAAAGTCTTTGTACATGAACGTTCTGCAGCCGACCTCCAAGTTTGTCATTAGACCACATAATCACATGATAATAAGAAAACTTCTGTGTTCAGGTGTCACAGTGAACGCCCTTTGGAACCGTCCGCTCTTACCGAGTCAGCACAATAATCCTGATTGACACAAGCGAAGCAATCTAGCAGCATTAACTGGAATCAAGCACATTTAGCATAGTCATTCTTAAAGATCTGTACCCATGCAGCACAGTGATATTTAAAAATAAAAAAAAGAAGGCACGTCGGCCGTATTAATGGATTTAACATCGCAGATCCAAATTCTGAATCAGTCTATACAAAAATATACATACAGCATCTGCACAGTGAACAGGCTCACTGAGAAATACAACATTGCACAATAAAACTACCCAACAACATCCAGACATGTTTCCCACAATAGAGGCCAAATATTTTAGGGACAAACACTTTTTTTTGGACATGCTGTTATAAAATACAAAAAATTCTCTTTTCTCAGTCCTGCTACAATTTGACATCCAACAACACCCTGTTGGTTTTCAGACTTCCCCGAGGCAGAGGCAGACTTGTGGACGGTTGTGTCGGGGAACAATATCGGCCAGGTGAGCAGAAGGCACTTAAAAGAGGGTGCGGCTGCTCCACCCGGCAGTGGATCCCAGGCACTGCAGGCCCGGTCCTCACCAGCTTAAAGTGCAGCAGCTTGGCCCCATTTGATGTCCACCCTTACTGGCAATGCTCCCGTCTGTGCTGGGTCCACCTGACTCTGATCCAGTTCACACTGGTAGTTTGTCCAGTGAGGAAGGATCTGGCAGTGTGTGCAACTCAGACTGCCTGAGCGGATCTGCAGCTGATTCTGAGGCAGATGTGAGATTCACCGTTTGACTGTGTGAGTCCATGTGTGTG
This sequence comes from Tautogolabrus adspersus, assembly GCA_020745685.1. Classification (NCBI taxonomy): domain Eukaryota; kingdom Metazoa; phylum Chordata; class Actinopteri; order Labriformes; family Labridae; genus Tautogolabrus; species Tautogolabrus adspersus. Next base: position 4,611,115 of record CM036553.1, read on the forward strand.
GAAAGTGTTAACTCTGCTGGCTGCACTGTCTGAACCGGTAAATCTGAAGATAACGGCTCATCTGGTGTTGAAGAGGGCGATGGTCCATTTGTTATCGTGTGAGCGACCTGCACTGGCTGTAGAGAATGTGTAGGTTCCTGTGGTTGTGAGGCGTTTGATGATGTGTGTGTTGGCAGGTGTTGAGTACACGGCTCATTTTGTCTCTGCGGTCTGAGGTGTGTGTATTCGGCTTGTGTTTTTGCATTCTGCTCAGCAGTGGAGTAGTAAGGCAGGAATGGCCTCTCTGACGCACATGTCCGCATGGCCAGGTAGGTGTGCATGAGCAGGTGGGGGAATCGGGAGGTGAAGTAAGAGACAAAGTCATCAGGGATGGAGCCCAGAGTCTCTTGTACCTCTGCAGGCAACTCTCTGTAATGGTGTTTCTGTAGAGGGAGAGTCACATTGAGTCAAACATCACAGACCGCATTCTTTTAAAGACAAAACATGAAATACATCCCTACCTTGTTTCTCATTGCACGCATCAAGTCTCTGACCGATCCACCTTTATAGGAACGGAACTTCCGCAGATCTGCAGAAGAAAGACAAAACTCAAAACATCAACCACAGAAATGAATCACAGATTATCATCAACAAGAAACCAATGAACAGGGACACCTGAAATGATAGAGCTGAGCTTCTTTAATGTTACACTGTTTCTCAAGAGCCCACACACTCAGTCAGGGCACAAAGAGAGGAATAAACTGATTTTTTCATGTTTCATTTAAACAAGATCTAATGTATAGATGATCAGCTCACACAAAAGATATAAGGTGCACTCACACTAGGCAATCTGTACAGTGCCTAAGCACGTTTGACCCCAAAAGTCCAGTTTGCTAGACTAGTGTGAGTGCTCCGCTCTGTGCTCAAGCACGGTACACTTCCTTGGCCCTAGCACAGATGGAAGAGGTGTGCTTCGGCATGGTACAGCTGCTCATGCACGAGCACAAGCACACGGGTACACAATATTGACATGAAGTAAAATCGATCTCAGCCTTCCATTATCGAGGGATCCCCGAGTGTTCTGGCTGTGTCTGACCAAAATGACAAATAAGCTACAGAGTCAGTACAGTAGCTGTTATTGTTCTCTGTGTCGTTCTCTCCGATGTGCGGACGCAGACCCGACCGCACATTTTTTTTTTTGTAACTAACTACAGCGGTAACAGCAACTTTCCCCACAATAATGCGCCCCCTTTCACACATAACGGGTATCAGACACAACACTCCACATATGAATGAGTAGATATTCAATATGACAGCTGAGTTATGTCACTGTACGGTTTAAACTTTTGCAGGAAAAAACAGTCAGTTCTTCTCATGTTTTTTTTGGACCATGACGTTATAATATTCTATGTAGTATTTTTAATTAATAATCAGACATTTAGAGCCATCTATCCCTCACTAAGCCTGCTCCATTCATGATTACCTGATGAATGCCATTAGCTTCACATGTCAATAAAACTTCTTAACGTTCAGAAGGAAATAAAAAGTTGACGGTGTGACACTGACTGTGAAAAATGTCGACATCAGCAGCACGCTTAATTCATCACTTCCTGCTCATTTTGTGGTGACGTTCAGTGCAACTACAAACTCAGATCATGCATGCCAAATCCTTTTTCAACTAGCCGTATTGAGAGATGTTTCCTGAGTGAAGTTATGAAATGCTAACTTAAACTCTCATGATCAATCAATTAAAGAGACAAAGAAGGATATTTTACAACAGGGGGCGCCGAGAGCTTGTATCTTAACGTGCAAACTTCAGCCTCGGTCTCGTACCTGTCTGCAGAGGCACTGTGATATGCTCCCTCCAGTCACCCTTGACAACAGCCCTCCCTCCTCTCTCCAGCTGTCTCACGATTGGTCCGTCCAGCGGCTCCTTCTCTATTCTGTCACTCACATCCTGCAAACAACCAACAAAAGATTTTCAGAGAGTTTACAGTCATACGACAACAGTCTGAATCACATTCTGACCGTTTCTAGTATTTGGTTATGACTGACACATTTGTAATACTGTTGTTTTATTGACAAACGTTCTGCACCTTCACAAATCACTTTAATGAATTCATGGGGTTGTTTTTGTACATCTTAGAGACATTTATAGTACCTTAAGTTAAAATCAGAATTGACTAGTGTTAATATTAAAACCTAACCTGAAAGAACTGCAGCTCCTTCTCCAGGCTCCAGAAGAAAGGATGTTTGAGAACGCTCTCAGCTGCAGGTCTCCTCTGTGGCTCCATGCTCAACATCTGCTCGATGAGATCTCTGGCTACAATGTCCCCTGATCAAGACACAAAAACATACAGCTTTAGAACGTGTGTTCAAGAGGAAAGTCATATTAAAATCATTTGTATTTAGCCCTTATAGCTTTACCAAACGCAACAAACAAATGACCCACCGTCCTCTAATCAGTGAACAACATGACTGTCTTCTTAAACAAGGGAATTACGAGAGGAAACAAGAGCTCACCGTGTTTGTCAGTCTGCAGGTGGTCCAGGCTGTGTGAGCCCAGTAAGATGTTTGCTTGTCTCTGTAAAGACTTGCCGTACGGGTGGCTTCCCTGAGACACCACGTAGTAGAACACACAACCAGCAGAGAAGATGTCAACGGCGCACGTCTGCATGAGACAAGAGAGGGAAAGGGCACTGTAGCTTACTGTGGTGTGAAATGAAAAAAGCACTACACTCAGTCCGTTTAATGCAGAGTTCAGATGAGCTTCAGTTAAAGCTCCATTAGGCCATTTAAATAGAACACGGTCCATGTCCCAGTTTACATGTACCAAGAGAATACAGTAGGTGGCGATATGCCCCCTTTCAGCTAGTAAGTTACCATTGGACCTTCTTCATGTTGACATCGCAAACAACTTAGCAAGTTAGTAAACAGCAAAGAGGTGGTTGTATGTCAAACTGTGTAAACATGGACAACTTTAAAGCTCTGTACATTTCGTATTTATCGTACTCCACACTTTACTTTTGGTTCAAATGTGATGCACGCTATCCCTTCAGCTTGTGGTGATATTCAAAGGAAGATGTCAAAGCGACTCCTGCTATGATACGCACCTATGCTGTTCAACTTCTGGGTCAAAGCCCAGTACAGGGACTGTGAAGGATGCGCAGATCGCCTGTGAATTGATCTCCAACCACATTATCTAGGTGCATTAGTCCGACTTCGAGAAATTGACTCATATTTACATGCATTTTAAAAGTCCAGTTTAAGTCGGACCAGAAGTGAGCTGCTTCTCTACCACTCACTCACCGGGTTGTCTTTGCAGTCCTCACTGAGAACTTCGGGGGCGATCCAGCCTTCTGTGCCCGGCACGCCGGACCTTCTGCTGAAACTGTGACGACCCACTGCCAGCTTCTTACACAGGCCGAAGTCTGAGATCATGGCCCGGACCCGACCGTGCGCGTTGGGCATGGACACCAGGATGTTGTGAGGTTTCAGGTCTCTGTGGACTGAAGGACAAATATGAAGCCGAGCGGAGAAGAACAAGTTGTTTTTTTAAAAGTGGTATAGTGTTCTGTCATGTGGTACCTACCAATGTTGAGAGAATGCAGGTGGGCCAGTCCTGACATGGCCTGCTGAAGAAGCATAACTGGCTCTAGTCCATGACGGTCAAAATCCTTCCTCTCCACATACTAAAGAGAAGAAAAGACAGCAGTCAGTGCAGTTCTTAACTATGAAGGGAGGTCTCATTGAGAAGTAATCAAAGCAGGGTTAGTCCCTCTTTTGACTTTTTAAGAAAACACATAAGACACAAAAAATAACTTTACATCAGAGTAGGCCTATCACTGCTATTAATTATGTTGCTATTGGCAAAAGACTACAGTTGAAAAAAGGGGGGGTTTGGGGACGCTATTAGCTGTCCATTACCTCCTGAAGCGAGGCAGCACAAAGCTCAATGGCGATGTACTGGAACTGGCGGTCCCTCTCCGTGCAGAAGTAGCGGATGACATTCGGGTGCTCGTCTGACTCCCTCAGCAGCTGAACTTCCCGGTCTGCAAAGCTGAAGCACTCTGGGAGGATCCTTTTCACGGCCACTGGACGGTTGTCAAACTGCCCCCTTGTGGAGAAACAATGGAAACACAATGTGGTGTTATTTCTGCAGTATCGGACTAATCAAACACACGTTGTCATGAATCATTGTCGACTGTTTTTTCAGACTTACTTGTACACAATGGTGCCCTCAGCGCCATGACCCAAGACCTCTTTGGGACGGAACGTGATGTTGCCTACTCTGACTATACCAGAGTCCTCCTCTGACGGGACAAAGACAACATTTTAGACATTTAAAACGGTGTTTAAATTGTTAATGAATGACAAACGAGCTCATACAAAAAATGTTTTGCATGTGCTTTATCTTAGTTTCCCAATCCTAACCTCCATCTTCGTGCTCGTTTGCAGAGCTTCCCAGCTCAGACACTGACAGGTTGGAGTGGTTGGAGGCGCGGGGGGTGACATTGGGGCTGCTGTGATCAGAGCACTCTGAGCGAGTACGGGCCACCTCCAGGTAGTCGCTGTCAGGAGCCAAGCCAAGGCCAAGGTCCGAAGGGGGGAATGGCTGCTGTCTCTGAAGCAGCTCCAGCCTCTCCTCCATCTGTCTCTGGAACTCCTGGTGCTGCAGCTGCTGCTGCTTGTGAACACTCTGTGGTGAGAGACGAGACTCATGTAAGGCCTTAAGAATTACAAGACTGGCTGTTTATGAAGCTACAACAATTTTACTACTTTATTTAGTAGACTTTTTTAGTCCAAAGTGACGTACATCTGAGAGGAAGTACAACATAAGCAAGGATCTAGAGAGGAGGAAACAACTACTGTAGCCATCAGAAGAGAATTTTAACAAGCTAATTGCAGGCACTCAACCATCCACTAGGTGGTGTTGTTGGACTTACTTTGGGGTAGGTTATCACAAAGGCCACCCAGCCAGCCAGCAGGAAAGTGGAGAAGATGATGGTGGCCATGTCTTTGAGCATAGAGTCTACCGGCGCCTCTGGGCGGAAAGGTCGACCACCGGTCGCTGGTTCTTGGATAGATGTGTCAGGCAGAGGAGAAGGAGGGCCATCACCCATACCGCTATCATTCACCTTCTACAACAAGAACAGAGGACAGGGAGGACGGGGATGAGAAAATCTGTAGGGATGTTTTCATATCTGAAAAATATCTCAGGGGTCACACACCTCCTCGACTTTCTTATCAGTGGTGGGTGGGATGACGTTGCCTTGATTGCGAGGGAAGCTGTCAGGAAACTTCTCCAGGATCTTAGTGTGAGCTTCAGGCGGCGTCTCATGATGACCTGAAATGCAGGAGTTAACTTTTTCAACATCACCAGCCCCAGACAGCAGACTAATGTCAGATGACATAATGACCAAATAAATACTGATTTTAGTTGTAGATTTTTCAGGATTTAAAAATTGCTGTATAAATGGCAAGGAAACACTTCATGATGTTGTTACAGATGTTTTCACTATTCATTGTAACCAGCAGAGGGCAGTCTTAGTTCATCAGTCACTCAAAGTAGACCATGAAAGGCCCTGAATTCAATTCAAAATGTGAGAAACAGTCCTGAGAGGGGAACTTCTTGATAAAACGACACAACCATTTTTATTTTCCATATGTCACCTTTAGTCCGTGAAACTAATAACCACTTCTTCTTACAGTGGAAGCCTTGACACCCTCTCCATTAGCATGCCAGGAAAGTTAACATTCATCAGAGTGAGTGTTTTTTATTCTAACTCTATGATAAAGTACCTATGAGGAGCAGGTAGTTCCTCATGAAGTTGATGCGGTTCCTCTCTCGCAGGGCAGCGTTAAACTTGACACTTGTGCTGGGCGTGATGACACACTCCTTGTCCTCCTCCGTCTCCTGGCTGTCAGGACCCTCCAGCATGGGGAAGGTGCTGCCACGAGGCTGTGCATACACACGCACACGCACACACAGACAGACAGACAGACAGACAGACAGACAGACAGACAGACAGACAGACAGACAGACAGACAGACAGACAGACAGACAGACAGACAGACAGACAGACAGACAGACAGACAGACAGACAGACAGACAGACAGACAGACAGACAGACAGACAGACAGACAGACAGACAGACAGACAGACAGACAGATAGAGGAAAATTCAGAAATACTTAGAAAGAATTTTCTTAGAACAGTAAAGTCGTGATCGGTGAAACCAGGACAATGAGTGACTCAAGATGGGGCAAGCCTCGACCCAGAAAACTGAAAACAGGATGTGTTCAAACAAAGTCAGCTACAAACCTGGAAACCACAAACCATGTAGATAAACTGATGTGCCACTTTGAATAATTCAAAACTTTTACATATTTTTACGGTAAATCTACAAGCTTGATGCTCGTGTGTTTATGATAAGGATTGTGTTTTGCTTAAATGAAGATACACATATAACCGTCACTCACCACCACCGTCACTCCATCGTGCACCAGCGAGGGAGAGGCGTACAGACTGGTGGAGTACTTCCCCACATACAAAGTGGCCCTGAAAACAATGAAAACCTTCAGATTATCGCCTGCTTACTCTCAGGGATACAGATCGTGGTTCACATTTCATGCTCAATAAAATTCTGACAACAGAGACGACAGATCTGCCGTGTTTGTACCACTACTAATTCAACATGCAGAACAGACAGAGCTCTTTGTATTCTCCTTAAAAAGGCAAAACTGTCACTGAGGATCGACCACTCAGTTTCCTGTTTCTGTCCATTCCAGCATGAGCAGCTGTGACATAAATGTATACAAATAAACAGAGTTCTGAAGAGTGAAACAAGAGGTGAAACCAGCCTGGCGTGCACACTTTTAGTTTTGGTGTTACATGTTGAGACTACATCCCAGCATGAAGCAACCTCACAAATTACAAAAGTACATCTTGATTTCACCCTTTCAGGAATTCGGCCCATGAGATGTTGAAGGTTGCAACATGCTCTTCTGAAGGTTTTTCTGATGCTTTATTCAAACTCGATTCAAAAACAAAAAGAGAATTGTCATCGTAGAGACAATAGACAAAAAAACTAAAAAGGTGACTTGTGAAAACACCACAGGTCACCTTTTTAGTGTTTGTCTATTGTCTCAGATACACTAAATTCCTGTTCACTGCATTTGAAGCCAACTTTTTCATCCTTACTTTATCTGAATTTGTTCCTGCCAGCCCCCCAGTAAATGTTCCACATGTAGGGGGGAGGGAAATAATCAAGAAAAATTCACAGTGAGCACTGGGAGTGTGGGATGACGTTTATAACCTGCAGCTGGATCTCCATGTTCCTAATTAAACTGCTTTATTAAATTTCCTGTTGGCCTGTATATTCTTCTCTGCTCTTTCATTACAGCCCTGATAATTTCGTACTACAAGACGCACTAAAAGTAGCCAAAATTGTCATCAAAGCGTCTGAGTCTGTCGCTTTGTCCACCATTTTTACGTCATGTCCTGCCTCCTGAACCCGCCCCCTCCCTCCCGTCTGAGAGGGATACTCTTCTACTGTGAGGTGCATGTGTGAACAAGCAGGCCAGGAAGATTTCAGGAGCAGCCTGTCTGAAATTTTCTAACAAATCTCAGGAGTTCATGTGTCAAAGTGTAAAAGAAAACACGTCTGCCTACATGAATTTATTCTTGGGCTTCTTCTCTTTTGGAAACGGGTATTTCCACTGCGTGATGCGGCCAACCTCTCCAGACATGAAAGTGAGATAGCGCAGGGTTTCCACGGCTACGTTGGTGTGCGCAACTTTGCGGAGGCCCTCGCGCTGCCAGATGTACATGGCCACCACCGGAGAGTTATAGTTCTGCACCCACTGAACGTCTCCCGTTTCGCTGTCCACTGTCACCACCAGGCCGTCACCGTTAGACACGAAGTGAGCCATCTCTGTGAGGAGCCAAAGAACAGACAAATGATCAGCATCGTCTTTTAGCAACGTGACAAAACTTAAGAGCCAGTGTCTTCAAGAGTCTTACTGTATTTGGTGTCATCGTCGGGGAGCGTGGAGGCGTAGTCAGAATAGGTGGCATTCCAGCGCAGCTCTCTGCTCTTTGTGTCATACATGGTGATGGTATACTCTAAAAGGGACAGAAGACAAAGCTGTTTTTTTACACATTTGTTTTGCTTTCTTTACTTATGTAACACACAACAAGCCAGAGAGGATCCATTTCTGGGAGTAAGAGCAAAGTGGTGTTGAGTTTCCTCTGCTTCCTAAATGACACTCACTGCAGGGAAAACATGGAGAAACTTAATCCAGCAGTTACACTCCGAGGTGACAAAGCAAAGTTTGACTTGACACCGCGTTAATGGTTTAAAAAAGTATTCAATTGGCAGGGCTCTCATGCTCTACAATTACCATCCTGGGTTCTGTAGCCTTAAGCAATGCAGGGATAGGCTGAGGGGGGGGGGGGGGCAGCAGAGGAGATGATTAGAAAGTAAATAAAGGTTTGCCAACAGTTTGGGGTAAGAGCACGCAAGACAAATAGGGCGGTTAATTAGCCAGATTAAATCAAGAGCTGAGTGGGATGGGCTGCATTGATAATCTGACAAGAAAACAACTGGTTGGGGAACTGTTCTTTAAACACCTTTATCCTTTAAGAGCAGTCTGAAAGATGTGTTCATCCTGGCTGAAGAGATATCCTGAACAAAGTGTGCTCTCGTCTTGAATGTAAGACAGAACGAGTAGAGAGTTGAAACCATCATCAGCCTTCTTATGCCCCCACTGGTCAACTGGTTGCAGGTTAATGAGGTATAATCAAGATCACCTTGGCGGTACTCGGGAAATGACCCGAACCAGACCAACTTCCATACTTTGTTCCACACCAGGACTTGACCTGGCGACCCTCGGGTACCAGACCAGTATGTACCAACATACTGAGCTACTGTCGCCCTGCGCTTGCAAGCAGGACAGAGGGCTCTGATAATATGACAGACGGGGCCGCCACTCCAGACGAATGGTAGGGGGAAACATTGGATACAGTCTTTGTTATAGCCCTTTTTACAGTGCTGTAATGTAGCTCTGCCGTCATTACCCCAAGGCATTTTATATTGATTCTACAATGGCGTGATATTGATGTCCAAGTGTATCATTTCACATAGTGTTACAGGGTTTTGGACGCACCAGATGCATGGTGTATTGCTCCTAGTTGTGCCTCTGTTACTACCTCCAACGGTGAATCAGTAGAACGACTGTGTCCAATCATTTCGCCTCAGTGAGATTTGCATCGATGGCTTTCCATGGCAGGGACGTAAAAGGGCTTTGTCATGTAAAAGGGCTTATGACTCAGCTAAATCAATGATGTGCTTACACTACCTTTTTCTTCTTTCATCATGAGTTGCCTCGTAGGTAAGGATGTTATTTACATAAAAAAATGAATTATTAATCATCATCCTGCTAATTGAAGAAACGACTTTTGGTTGAAGGACGTTTTGCTCTGACAAACCTTCAAATGAATTTATAAACAGATTCAAAACCATCCACAAATCTGATCCAGGTAAAAAGAACTGGGTCCTGTCTAGAACAGACAAATAGCTGAGTTTGTGTTGTTGGATTAGCTTCATGTTTACCTGTGCGCCCCAGGTAGAGGAGAGAGGAAGAGGGACACAGCATCTCAGCAAAGGAGGAAGTCAGGGTCTGTTGTTTCTCCCCGGTCAACAGGTCCACCACGTACCACGAGTCCTGCTTCTTACCTGAACACAAACACACTCACACTTTACATTTACCTATGCCATGAACACAGCATTCACCATCCTTTGATAAAGCAGCACATCTGTTTAGTTTCATAATTAAATCAGAGCATCTTTGAATAAGCTTTTATTTCTTTAAATACTTAAAAAATGTCTGTTTGTCTCGACACGTTGTAATTCTACTTCTTCTACCCGTGCCTGCATCATACATATGAGTGAAATTGGGGCTTTTTGTAGCATTTTTTCTGACCTTAACTGAATACAAAGTTTGAAGATCGACTACAAAACTTCGCCAAATGTATGAAAATCCTGCACACTACTCTTGTGAAGTTGAGGTTCAGACGGACTGAAACGTTGTGATTTTTTATAATAAATTGGTGATGCTTAGCAAGAGTAGTGTAGTGTAGAATTTTTCTTTTTAAGTGATAGTTTGTCGTCCTACGCACCTACTTCATGAGATAGTTGGATGTGCGAACACCACATTTTTATCAGGAAGAAAATGAAAGTGTCTGCTCAAAAGGAAATGTCTAATTGATCAATACCTGCTGCAGGAGTGCTAGTCTAGTCAAGCCATATAACTAAAGCAGCCATTCAACCTTCACAGTCATGGGTGTTACCATTCTAACAGTCAATGACCAACCCATCATGGCCTCATTGTTCTGGCATCTCACCTCTATTGTCACTGCAAGGAGCAGCAGTGTTACACTAATCATGTATTATTAAAGATGAAAACACTAAAGCACAAATCAGGAAAAGGCAGCTTCACTTCTAAGAATCAAGAGGTTGAAGAGTGACGGTTTGGCTCGATAAGTCCTGCAGCTTTCTGCAGATTTACAGAGTGAGAATCCCAGGCTGCAGCACATTTAGACCTTTGCATCTCAAGTGTGCTTTGTTCCAGCTGCAGCTTCAGTTGAATGAAAACAAAAGCCTCGCTGATAAAGACTGTGTGGAGGCAAATGTCAGCCGCTTCCCCTTCAACAATGACACACAGACAGTCACTGTGGTAGATTAACTTTCCTCTGCTGCGGACTGTTGTAAATTCAAAGGAGCACAGGATCCGACCGCAGGTGAGGGGTACAGTAAGATATTCCATTAAAGCCGGATAAAGCCAGTTTAATTATGTGAGGAGACGCACTGGGACACGCTGGACACATGTTCACTGATAAGAAAAGTACAGAACAAAAGGCACAAGATCATTTGTATGGGAGGATTGGCCTTACCGGTGTAAAGGACTCCATCAGAGCTGCGACAGGGAGAAGCTTGGACCAACTCAGGGATAGTGAAGGGTAATTTCTGTTTGAGCAAAATGAATGAACATTATACAATCGAAACATGCTTCACGTACGACGACATCACATGCATGGGGAACTTCATGCATGCACCATCACAGCTGCAACCTCAGAATGAGGGTGCATTACATATCAGCATGACTTACTGTATGAACACATATGGGGTGAGCGGTTTTTCCATGAAAGAGGGAAGTGAATAACGCATGTATACTAACGGTTTGAGATGAGTGTTTTGTGATAAAAAATGATTTCCTCTTACTGTGAGGCCTTCTTTGTTCTTCCCTCCCAGAGAATACAGACTGCCATCGTTGGGGTCGGGCAGAAAAGCCGGTCTAAAGATATAAGAAGAGGCATCACATCTCAAGACCAGTAAAAGACGGATAATGTAAGTTTGATATGAGTGACAGATAAGACAAGCTCAACAGGTTAGCACATCTTTTTGCAGTCAGCATCTTTTGTTGCAGACAGGTGCAGTACACCCATGCAGAAAATAACTCAATGGTACGTACTCTGCCACATGTGTGGGGACCTGAAGAACTGGATCTGTGAGGAGGGAAGAGGAGACAAGATGCAATTCAGGACAGACAAGAACATTAGCCAACAATGGAACAGCATGGCCTGCAGGTGTTGAGTAAGAGGACGACATGAACATCAGTAACATTCAGCCGCACGGAACACAAAGTCCAAAAGAAGATGGATTTCCCCACGGGGGGTGGGGGGGCGGGCAAACATAAAAAAGCAAACAGTTATGTCTGCAAATAAACTTTTTTGGGCATATGCCAAACATGTAGCAACAGAATGAGCTCGTATTAAAATGCCATCCTCATTGTGATACCAAATATTCCTCTATTAACCTGATCAGTGCAGGGATTTGAACCAGGCTGCTGTTCACTGTTTCCTGGTTCATTGAAAAAAAAGATGAGACTTGTATCTAAACACTTACAAGAAATGGCAGAAACCCAATGATTGAGTTAACCAGGCTAAGTTGTTCATTGCCCTTCCCTGACAGGCTTATTAGGGACTTCAAAAAAAAAAAAAGGACGACATCAAGTTTTGTGTTTTGTTAAGTGCATAAATACTTACTAGCTGACGAGTTCTAAAAACAGTTTTCCAAAGGGCCTGATGACATTTGCATGTCATTCGTATGAACTGACAAAGTAAATATTTGGATTAGTTTAGAATGATCATTGCTGCAGATAAGATTACACTTTAATTCATCTTCTGTGCTGCAAGCTGTTGATCATTACTAAGATGTAATGCCATTCACTAGACTCTGTGATGCAGTGTGTGGTGGTAGGTAGGGACCTTAAAATGTTATTAAAATAATTAAAAGTAGTGTATTTTACATGTAACTAAAAGTAGTTTTCTTATTGTGCCCAGTGAATGTGTCCATATTTGAAAACTAGAGATGCAGCGATTGGTTGAATCAGGGCTGATTCCAATACTGATGTTTGTTTCATGACTCCGACAGTGCCAACATTTTCACTCATGTTTGACATGAAAACAAGTCAGAGTTTGTTCAACGAGTGACTTCCTCTGCCCATTAAATGAATCAGTAGTTAGATGTACAAGATGCCAGCATTCAACTGATTTGGCAAAACAAATAAACATCGGCTTCTGATTGGTTCATGCCACTTTATTTGCAGATGTCTGTCAACAGGTCCAATATCGGTGCATCCCTATTAAAAACATTTCATCTGAGGTCTGCCTTTGCACATGGCCCAAAATAAAAGTAGGCATGATCACATGTTTTGGGGAAGGGAAAATGCAAAGAAAGAGGAAATGTGCATATTCATTATCTGAGAAAATATGTTTCATATCAACAATCACATATATGCACTAAATCTAACCAGATGAATTCTTATTCAATAGTAAACAGACATTTTCCTTCTCTTTAGTCAGCTATAAGCTCTATAAAAATAAAAAAAACGGGATATAAATAAATGAGTTGGGTTCAAAATTGTCGGGAAAAAACCCTTGAAACGTGCTTCTGTTAACGATCATGATCCAGCACATTGAACTTCATGTCTACTTTGAAGTTAGATTCTTCTTGTGTTGTCGACCAATGAGATGCATGCCTTGCAAACATTGGTCCGTTTTAAAAGTACCTGCATGTTGAAACTTAGTATTGAAGTAGGAAGCTTATTTAGCCGAGAGCCGCCATTACTACTAGACAAACATGCACCTCCCTACAGTGTGAACACACAGGGCGTGGAGCAGATGGTGTTGATCCCGTGGAGGTGGCCCAAGGGGTCAACAGTAGTAAAGGTGGGGGCGAGACCTCGGATTACCTGAAGGTGGTCAACGACTTTATGTGTGATTGACTTTGAGAACAATAGTTCTCTATGTTGCAAACAGTGAGAGGAGGACATGTGGGCTGAGCCGTCTCGTTTGGTCCAGGGAAAAGATTTCCACCTCCCCCTCATAATGTGGGTGTATGATTGCTGACTGAAGCACAACAACAACAGGTGTGTGTGTGTGTGTGTGTGTGTGTGTGTGTGTGTGTGTGTGTGTGTGTGTGTGTGTGTGTGGAGTCTGCTACAGAACTGGTCAGATTTATATTCAACAGCTCTTTCCACAAAAACAGACGATGCGGAGGTAGCAGCCTCTACTTCTGATTATTAATGAGTGTTAGGTGGCACAAGCCGAGACTCGTAGCTACAACCCAAAGTACTTTCAGTTTGTCATAAAAACATAGGGATCCTTAAAACGGTGCTAAACTTTCCTTTACGACAGGTAAACTATTCTCTGAACGTTGCGTCTTATTGAATGCTCGTCTCTAATGTATAGAGCCTATAATACCATGGAGACCACAGTACACGCTGTGTGTGCAGGTGACACTGCAGCAGAGCGGCTTACCCTTGCCCACTCTGACCTTGATTAGCGGCTATATTTGCCCCTCTCTTGGTTAATAATTACCCTCCTTTCCTGCCGAGCAGTACATCTCACAGCGTTTTCCTCAGCTTGACTACAAAACACATTTCCACCAAGTCAGTGTTTATAACTCAAATAACTCTCGCAGTATGTTTGGGTCAAATTCATTGAAGCTTTCAAATGATCAGAGTTACAAGAAGAGGTCTTAAAGTGACTTGGTACAGGCCTTTTTGACATTCATGTGTGTGAGAATAAAGCACACACCAACAATGCACAGAATTAGAAGGTGGTGATTTTGTTGATTTGGATAACCTTAAACTGGCTTTAATCGGATGAAACCAAGCCCCTCTGTTTAGTCCATGTCATTAGAGTCACTTCACCTGAGGAGCCCATTTGGCTCAACATTTGAGGTCATTTAAATCTTATTGTTGTCTTCATGTCATACATTAACTCTTTGAAAGGATAAGAGCTAAAACAGCTTTTGACTGGGATATCATTTTAAAGAAGTGTTGTGTTTCATGGATAAAACCTAAATGATCAGCTGGGCCTTGAAAAGAACTTGACAGTGTTGAACTCTGCTCTTACCTTCTTTCAGAGTCCATTTGATTGAGCCGGACTTCTTGCTGACGGCGTGCAGGTTTCCATCCAAGGTGGACACAAAGAGAAGACTTTCAGGGAGGGAAACTGTGCTGGCACTGCAAAAGCCCTACGGAAACACACAAAACAAAAAGAATACAGGTGAACAAGTGCAAACCTCTCGTCTTATTTTTCATGCATTTGAATCAAAGTCATCACCTATTAAACTCTGACATTAGCAGGGAGGCGTGTGTTTGCATACATGCTCCCACTTGAGCCCACGGTTCAGATTAAAACGTGGAATAATGACATTCAGTCACTAATCACTAAATGATTAACATGTTGAAACTACACTATGCTAATGACATCATTCCTGTGCTGATGTGGTGAAATCTGGCTCAAGATCATCCATTGATTGGGAAATAGATGTTTTTCTTTTCATCATCTCCAGGCTGTCCCAGGTGTAGTTAGCATTTGGCTTGAAGGGGGGTGAGGGGGGCGAGGCAGAGCGTTTGCCCCGGGGAGTGTGCCACTTTGGCCCGCCTCACAAATCAATAAACAACTAATCAATACCTTTCAATGACAGCTGAAGATCAAACTAGGAGGGGGCTGTCTGGATAGGTAGCAGAGGGCAGGTTGCTGGATGAGCTCTGGGAGGGTTCAAAGTAACAGCCGGAGCCGACGGCTGCAACGTGGAGGAAGGTAAACAGATGGGCCATGGGGCTGCAGAGCACGTGTGTGGAAGGCATGCTAACAGCCTGAGCGTACCTTACGAGGTTAGCTTGATTTGTAAAACCACTTTGGATTGAGCTGAGTGAAGAGTAAAGACAAATGGTGGGTTGACATGCTGTAATTAAAACCTTCTTTCCAAACCCTTTGAATTCCACTCAGGAATATGTGTGGCAAAAAGTGATTGATTGAGGGTTGCTGCACTTTTTCCAAAACCTTATTTAAGCCTTTTTAAGAACCAGAAATAAGAACAATTTAATACCATTTGTGCATCACATAGTGTCTATGCTTTTCAGATTGCATGTGGGGCTTTTTTCTGCATATCTTGCAAGTTGCCTCAAAATTTAAATTGCCCCTGCCAACCATGCCCTGTATTTCCCATCTCCCCCATCATCTTCAACCCAGAGTAAAACAATAGAATATATAACCATAACAGCAACTCAGTGACCCAGCCTCATGACTTGGCTTATGTCTGAATTAACAGCAATGTGGTTGATGTGTGCTCCACCCACTCACTTTGGAATTCAAAAAACGCCACCCTTGATAGCCAAGCCGTGGGTTGCTTATGAAGTTTGGCACCAACGTTCAGGAGGAGTCGGAGTCAGAAATGAGTCAGATTGGTCTGTTTTCTTAAATAAAGCTGATTCGTCATTTCGATGATAATCAAGCTGTAAACACGAGAGGCTGGAAGAGCTTAGACCTGTCATCTTTACAACATGGTGAGGAGGTCAAATGTTTCAATACTTCCATATTTTTCAATACCACGTGTTTTAAAAGATTCAATCTCTGTGATTTTTATGATCAATCCAAAAGTACCAAAGCTTAAAAACCCCCTCAGATGTTCAGTCATAGTGTGAACCAAAAGCTGCCAGCTTCCCCATACCACTGTGTACACTCTTTACAAATAAGTTAGTGACGTTTCATTAGCAAACGTGGCCAACTTATTTGTACAACTCAGAAACCGTGAAGGAGAATCTTTTGGTATTTAACCAAAAAGGAGGTGCCTATGGCTTAGTTTTTGTTGCCATGGTACGGAAACCAGTATCCACATCCTTTGATTTGACTGGAATTGTATCACGGTTTAAATGCCTGGTATTGTGACAATCCCACTAAAGGGATCTTGGAAAGGCAGAGCAGCTGAGACAGTCCTGCTGAGCCACAGCAGTATTGATCATGGTGTCTGAATAATCCCCCTTAACGAGCCCCTGGGGGCAGTGCAAATACCCCCCTTTTATAATGCAGATTACCAATCTTTATAGTTACTACAACACTCTTCAGAGCTCCTAGCCAAGGTGGGCTGAAGAGCTCTTACAGTCAGGCACAAAGAAACCACCAGAGCCATTATCTTATGCCCTGGTGTATATGTGTGTGTGTGTGTGTGTGTGTGTGTGTGTGTGTGTGTGTGTGTGTGTGTGTGTGTGTGTGTGTGTGTGTGTGTGTGTGTGTGTGTGTGTGTGTGTGTGTGTGTGTGTGTGTGTGTGTGTGCGTGCGCTGTGGAGAGCCAACCAACAACACCGAGTCACTCTGGGAGTTTCCTTTGGGTCAGTCAGCTTTCACTTCCTCACAAAACCAACGCCATAAAATGTCAGATGTAGAACAAATCTGAGATGTGGATGTTTTTTATTTCTCATTTGTGTTCATCAGCTTTAAATATCAAAAAGGGAAAAACTATAAAGTCATAACTGACGTTTAGAAACCAATGTCAACAAACCCGTTGACTGAAAGTTTCATAGCATCTACAGAATGAAACTGAGTCCATCCACATTTACCTACCGATCCTCTGCTGTTGTCTCACATCCTATATGAGCAGTTGTGTCAATATTTTGCACCTGTGACTGTTCCCACTGGGTGCAAACTCACGAGCATCAGACAACTGTTCTGGGAGAATCATAAGCGACTTGTTTTTGGGGCCCCGGTTGTTATCTACATCACAGCTCTTGGTTTCGCAAACAAATGACTTTCTTACCATCTGTTTGTGTGCTAGTACATCGGTTGTTGGACCCAGGATATCCAACAACTGTTCAATATGTTTCAGAAAACATCTGGTTAACAATGTCTGGCTGTTCTCAAGGAGACTTAAATATCAGGGCATGCTCTCATTCTGTGTGTAACGCAGAAATGTAAGGTTGTTGCGTAAGCGAGTTGCATAATACTACAGAACTGGGCGAAACCAAAAGTCTTGGCAAGTTCTGAGGTCTTCACTTTTTCTTCTTCAGCGAGGACAGACTCGGCTAAACGGACGAGGGCTACAATGCTCATGATATCAGTGGCAGGAGCCGGCTGGAGTGCCACTGTGCTTCACAGCCTCTTGCACTGCAGACCAACCTGAACTCAGGGCAGCGTGTCATTGGCAGCTTTCCAACAGAGCACACACAAGCATTTCAGAAGTGCCTCAGTATTACAGACCCTCTCATCAACACGGTCAAGTATTACAGAGTAAATCAATAGTTATGCGAGTTCGGGCTTAAACTTGAGCAGCTAGGCAAAGCTGTTATAAACACAGACAGCCTCTTCAGAGGAGCAACAGCTAACACACGAAGGAGACAACTCTCCCCTCTTCATAGCACACAGGAGTAAGAGGAAATAAAGAGGATAACCTACAAAGTGTTCCAGTTATTCTGCAAGCTATGTCAGAGCTTTAAGTCTCTTCTACTCTTCTGAGTTTTGCATCAAACTGAAACACTACGGCTACAATCACAGCTTATGGTGTTGCTTGTGATTCCTCCTTTTGATCAATTAAAATGCAAGAGCACAACACTTTGCAAAAAAAAAAGCCAGGACGGACTTTTACATCGTTTAGCCTGTTTGTCTGCACGTGTTGCAGATGAGGACATTTTTCAAAAGAAAGGTGGAAAAATCCAGATTTTGCACGGTCATTTGAACTGTTAGGAATCATTGTCAGGTAGAAGGGAAGATGGAAGACTTCCAGATTCTCTGACTGCATACACTCATCTTTATGAAGTTGTATGAATCTGAATTGAGATGATTTCTGGTCTCGAGATGACATTTGTCAAACGTAGTTAAAAACAGGAAAGGTATTTAATCGTGAGATGGAAAGCTGTGGTTTGATGCTGGGTTGCTTGTCAAATTTAAATATTTGAAAACAGGAAACCAATCATTTGATGATAAAGCAATACTAATCACAACAAGTAAGTCATCCTGTGTGCCCTAAAAAGCCTCAGTAGTCCTTTCTAATAAATATAGATATCTTCTATCTGAAAGACTCTGTGCATGAACCACCGGTTGCTACTTCTCGGTATAGAAGTTTAACTCTCCAAAAAAAAGTTGGTCTGCAGCAATAAGCAGTCTGAAGCTTGCAAGGGTGCAGAATAAAAACAATACAGGAACTAACACATCTCACACATGGTGACTTGTTAGGATAAGTGTAGCACAAAAGCTCATTCAAGGCATTTGAAATGAGACGCCTCTTTATGTGCGTGAGGAAATGTGAGCATTAAAAACACTTGACCATCAATCAGTTTTAATATCCTTCATAGAAGAAGCCGTTAAAGGTTTCCTCTCAGGGCTGCGTAAAGTTGACATAGGGTTATGGATATTTGATTTCCTCTACGGCCTCACACAATATGGGAGAGTTTCTCTAATACTACACGGGAGAACAGGAGAACCGTTTTCTTTGTCAACAGCGTCTATCAGCTGCTCTCTGCGTGGTGTTGCTTCAGTGTGGAGGATGTCACGTGTTGGCGCTTGCTCAGGCACACAGCACAGACAATCTGCTGCTGTGATAAGATAGTGTGAGATCACAACTCTTTTTCTCTTTACAGCAAAATCAGACTGGTTTAGTTCAACCTGAATGATAAGCCAAACTGGGCGAAAATAAAATATAGTCACAGAGACCGAGGACAGAAACGAAGTCCATATTTAGGTGTTGTTATCAGAGGGCCAGCAGAAGTGTGAAGTGAGGCATGAACATGATGTGAGAAGTCGAGTCTGTAAAAACAAACAGTGATAGCGACTGAAACAGCTCAACACAGCCTCCTTACAAGGGAACATCTGCTGGTTGTTAAAAATATCTGGACAGGAGACTGAGAGGAAACATGTTCAACTTTGTTTCCCCTTTGTTTGAATCCATGTCTCCCTCATTCACAAGAACTGGGGATGTTATGATACCTTGCAATACAAATAAAAACACTATACACATATGAACTATTGAAATCGATGTGACAAAAAAATATATTGCAAAGCTCTGTTTCAATCAGCAGAGGGTGCTACCTGTCGCTTTTGGCTTCTGTTATTTGACGCCAGAAGAAGCTTGCAGATATCGCTGCAGAATCGTTGTTCAGTGTATTTTAAAAAGGTCTTTATAGAAGTGATTATCAATGGCCTTTTTTTTCTTGCATTTGTAACTATACAACTTGTAAATTCAATGATTTCTATTTATAAAGACAAATAAGAAACAGGATATTTTGCATTTTTTGTCAGCAAATACGAGTGAAAGACTTCAATCGTATATCTTTTTAGAAATTAGAAAACCGTAGAAAACAGCACTCGCATCGTGAACCCAGTATCCTGACATCGTGAGTTGAGTATCGTTACATCCCTAACACTGACCTATGTATAAACCGATGGCTAGCTTATAATCGGTCTTCCCACTACTTCAGCAGACTGTCTGATGATAGGCTCAAAGAAGAACCTGATAGGGGATCATTATTAGGCTACTGTAATCTGCTGCTTAGCTTTTAGTGCTCGACTAGCCTGGTAGGTAACAGATCGTCTTTGAGACTTTCTAGACATCTGGTTCAGTTTCAGCGGCTCAGCCAGTCCTCTTTTGTGCCAGCTGCCAAAACCACAGCATCCATTCTCTGCTTACAATTTGCTTTGTTCAAATTTAAATTGGGTTACGATGGATCCTGAGCAGATTTCTATTTAGTAACATTACAGTCATACTGTTTGGGTTTCTTTAGGACTGTATGTATTTTGTAGTAATTGTCTGATATACAGTAGGTTGTGCCTGATTGAATCAAGTAAAGCACAAAGAATCATCATGTGCAACAATGCCATGCAACTGTGACTGTAAACATCCTAGTAAGTAAAATGTCCTGAGATATATTCAAATGGGGGGAGGCTTTTAAAAAGTCAGCTGCACCAGTAGAATTCAACCTTAAAACTTCAAGCCCTCTGTTTTTTACTGTAAGAGCTATTTTCTCTCCTCTGTTTTGAATCTTTACCTTCATCTAATGGAGAGCCCAATATCAAAATCTATCATTTCACAGACACATAAATCCCTAACCCTGCCCAGACATACCAAATAATTATTTTGCAGTCAGCTGCTCGTGTGAGAAAAGGACTTGTGTTGACTCTTGTAAAGAATAAATGACGGGATAACATGCAAGACGAAGAAATATCAGCATATAACGGAGCATGACTTAAAACTAACATCATCAATACAAAGACCTTTTTGTATTGTGGTGTGGCTCAGATTTTGTACAGTACTTCACAAGCAACTTTTAAATGAAAAAAAAAGGAAACTCTATACATTACTGATTTTATAGTCAAAACAAAGGCACTTTAAAGATGTTGTAGTTATCAAATAAGACTGAGATACTAATAGAAGAGTCATGGGAGTACAGTCCTTTCCAGAGATGATTTAAGAAAGGATGAATTCAACTACTAAAGGTCTCTCAAAAGGGAGATGAGAAAGTGACCTCAAAGCTATGAAGACATCAGTGTTCTTGGTTTGTGGCACTGTGCTGATTGAAAAGGAAATTATTTGTCAAAATGTTCAATACTATTTCAGAAAAACTGAAGAAAGGTGCTTTGGAGAGGAATATGTCCAATTGAACTGCCAAGCACATTACACACTTTCTAATTTGCACAAATACGTTTTGTTGGCGTTTGTTTGCAATGATTGAGAAGTGAAAACAATAAAGTTTCAAATATTGGGTGCCTAGGACTTCTATTTCTGTTGCCGTGGCATCGAAACACTTATCATATTTAAGGTTCTGATCATATTCTGGTATCGTGACAACTCTGATAAAGCATTGTTTACGTATATATTTATTAAAAATTTATACTTTCAGCCAGCTAGCTAACGTTAGCGTTGTTAGCTTACCACTGACATGTGAAGACAACACGCAGCATGCAGACAGAATTAATGCTTCACTGAAAGACCAATGTTTGTGTTTGTGATAAAAGATGGGATAAATGGCAGCCTAACCTTTAGTGAAGTGTAGGGCTCCAAGCTAGTGTCATGAAACTAAAGCTAGCTTATCCAGTTAGCCCCTCTTACCTTTTGTGGGAGACCAGCGCAGCAAAGCAACACCAAAATGCACCACAGCCGGGTCCGACTTGTCACCGTCCAGTCCATATTTTCTGGTCTCAAACCGGGATAGACAGCTGGTCCGGACGGCCGTAGACTACATAGAAAACGCGATTTCGCTGACAGCTAGATATGCCGAAATCAATTGTGATCAACGTTGTGGCGTTTAATACACTGGGTAAGTGTTGGTTGTGGTGGGTACAATGCTAGATCCGCTTCTTCCTGAAATGAAAACCGTGGGGGTTGGACTTTCGGGTGGATATACACACGAGTGGAGGAGGGGGGAAAAGTAGACCTACGCTGCATTCACGTACTGCTCAGATGCTCGAAACTTAAAGTTGTTCCTCCGACTTCGGTGCATCGCGAGATTGAATCATAATGTTTAACAAACATGGACTCAATTAAAAGATAATTTATTTCAAAATATGGTTCAAAATTCAAAACTACCCAAAAACATTTAGAATAAAAATATATTTTTTTTTACTTTGGTCCCCCATATTCCCGCGTAAAAAGACGAAAATTTAGTCAACTCAGGAAGCAAATATTTTCACCGACTTTAACAGATGTTCTGGTTTTACTGTCAGTCAATACATTTTCAATTTATTTTGACACTACGTGAATGCAGCATCAGTGTCAGCCAATGAGAAAAGGCCCACGGACACAGGATGTGCTATAAAGAAGTACTTCCGGTGGCCTTACGCTGCAGATGTCCTCCCTGTGCGAGAAACATGTGCTGGCTAGCTAGTATAGCAGAGATTACTTTTAACATGTATTGGAGAGTTTTTTTAGTGTGATTATTAAGATTTCAGTATTGCGATACATAGATGTAGCTTTAAATATATACATTTTCTTATTTATTTATTAATATGCGTTTTGGAGAATCGCGAAGGCCGCTGCAGCTTGGAAATGTGGAGGTAACATTGTGTGTTTCTGGATTTTGTACAGCATCAAATGGCAAATTGAATATATTATTATCCTCTGACTAACTATATGTCGTACTATCATCAGTGACGGCGATGAACCCGGAGCGGATGCGGTGTTTGTGCGGTGATTGCACCACTGCACGTGGGCAGATGGTCGGCTAAGGCCTCACGTGGTTTCTGTGGACGTGAGTATTTGTTGGAGAAATATCTTTTCTTTTTGTTTGGTTCACGAATGATGATTTCTGTGCGTTAGACTTCTGATATAATAATGAAGTCAACATATACATTCTCTGACTTGATCGTTGAGTTACATCCTGAGGTATGCGTGTCAATAATTATGATTCACTCAGACACTTTATCTTTGCAGGAAATGGATGTTGCTGTGAATGGATCCTCGAAGTAGCACTATTGTAAGTATAATGGAGGGAGAGGAAAGTGGCTTAAACAGTTATGAATGATGATTATAATGCGTTAGACTTCTGAGTCAACTTTGAAGACAATAAAAAGATCTGACATAACTCATGTTGCCCTTTTTTTATTCTAATCTTTTGAATAACTGAACTAAATCAAAGCTCTTTTCATCTGCAGATATCGGACCTCAAGAATCGGACATCTAACTGTAAATGATGAGGTATATAAACGGTGTGTTTTGAACCAAAATGTTTGAAAGTGTATATTCTATTTGTAATTGATGGAATGAATAAACATGTCCGTTATTAATAAAACATTTTTGCACACACACGTTGTTGTTCTTTTAATTGATCTATCTGTTTTGGGAACTGTTTTTAGGCACTGTACTTTGAACCTGAATGGCCTTCCTCTTGGTCATTCACACAGGTCAAAAGTAGTGCAAGAGCATGTCTTGTCATAACTGGAGTTTCTTGGCAATTTTCCCAAGTCTCTCTTTTAAAGCAAGACACAATATTTAAATAAAGTGCAGAAAAACACATTTAAATAATTGGAACTTGAGAAATTCTAAACGAGCTGTTCAGTATCTTTGGTTTTAGGCATCTAATGATGTTAAATATTTATTTAAATTCATAGTGAAGGTTGTTTCAGCTCTTAGCATAAACACGATGGAAAGAAATCCAGTGGGCACATCTGGATAAGTTCTAATGGACTCTTATGACCACACACAAACCAGCATGATTATTTTCAAGCAAAAGGTTTTATTGATCCATAATGATCAGAACCATAAACATTCTGTGACATCACTGAACACAACAGCAATGTTTCATATTTACATCACTGTGCAAATGAACAACACCGATACCTTGAGAAAACAGGGCACGTCTTTGACAGACTAATGGCACAACACCTTTCTCTCTTCTTCTCCTAAACTGATGCAACAGATGTGGCGCACTATGGAGGAATGTTTAATTATTTTAAAGGCACTTTCTGCCTCATACACTTTGCCAACACACACATTTGAACGCAAAACATCAAATTATAGTCGCCTGTAAAGCAGCCAGGTACTTGGCAGATAACTTCAGCTGTTTTTCTATTTTCTTTTATAGGTGTACAGTACAGAAAGAACATGGAATCAAATAATTCTGCAAAAACAAGCATTCATTAGCTGGATGTCTGTCGACAACATTAAATAATATGGCTAATATCCAGTATTGTTCAAATCAAACAGGAAGAATTCCTGCTGAAATACCTCTTTTATTTTGAAAATCCAGCTACACGGATCCATACTTGCTAACACAGAACACAAGATAATTAACCGCTTGCTTATTTGTCACCGTTTACCTCATAAAAAGCCTTCAAACGGGACTGAAAGATTGCTTTGGCAATAAAAAATGAACTATTATTACTTTTGCTCGACTCTGAATATGACACGAAAAGAAAACTTGAAGCATGTTGCGTAGAAGCACGTCGTCAGTGAATGAGCTGTAGTTTGTACAGCTTTGGGAGCTGTGATCCTGTTTATACATTCATCAGACCTAGGCAAGGTTGAGCTGCTGTGTTTGCAGATATGTTTATTTTATCACCCCTTTACGGTCAGTGTTAGATGTAAACCCAATCACACTATGCAAAGCACACAGGTTGTGTGTTTTGATGGTGTCTTCAGTGGATTTAAACTGACCCGGTGTCTGCGATGGACACATTGCTGTTGTGTTTGCATAAAGGCGGCTGGCACAGGCAGCAGTGTGGATGGGGCGGGCGAATGAGTCTTGGTATCCCTGTGAGATCGTATCAGTAGATGCAGGGGCTTCCAGCAAATTCATACCTGATCTCATTAGTAGCCTCAAAGTCCTCCCAGAGTTTAGCAACGACTCCAATAAGAAAGGCGGCACAAACAGTTGACACTGCGACCTCCATGTTTGGTGCGTCTGTACATCACAGGTATTGTGGTTCTTCTGGTTGAATTTGATGGCTATTTGTCGATCCACCAACACACACATTTGTTAAACAGTCTCCACATGCTCCGTGTATGTACGTCAGTGGAAAACAAAGCAAAATGTTGACGTCACACAGATAACTCTGGGTGATTGCATGACAATGAAGGAGTCACGTTTCTCTTCCATTTTCCACAAATAAACAAGCTCGCTGACACCTCCAGTTTTGTTATGCACATCGGGATTCTCCACAGGCTGCTGCATCAACATCGTGGGAGTCTGTCCTATTGCCATGGTGATCACATGTCCCGTCATTAAACACTTTAAATCTTCACATGTCCGAGACCTCAGAGTCCTCAGGGTCTGGGTCCTTCAATGCATCGTCTGTCACAGTAAGCAAATTGGCATTTGAGCGCGTGTCCATGGCAGAGTGCATTATGGGTAGCCAGATGTCATCCATGTTTGGCATCACAAATATTTTCTGTGGGAGGACAAGCACAGTGAGGAACAAAGTCATCTTTATTTGAAGGATAAAAAGAAGGGAGGAAACGGAAATTGAAAAGACATTTTGAATTGAAGGGAATGAAACAGAAACTACTGGATATTATTTGATTATGTTACAAAAATAAATACAAATAAAGACAGTGACATGATATCACATCTGTTCACAACGCTGCTTTCTAAAGTTTGGACACTGTTAGATGTAAACAGAATGTGACGAAGTTCAAAACATTGAAACAGAAAATGTAATAGTTTAACATTAAAAGCCCATTTAGTATTTACTGCCATCATCACGTCTCAAAAAAAGTTGTGACATCATGTTTACCACTCTGTAGCATCACCTCCTGTTTTAACCACACCCTGTAACTTACCATCTGGGATCTGAGGAGACCAGTTACTGTCATTTCAAACTGGGAATGTTTTCCTCATTTCTGTTGGATGTGGGATTTCAGCTGCTGAACAGATCGGGGTTTCCTTTTTCATGGTTTATGTTTCATAATTCTTAATACAGTAGGTGACAAGTCGAGGCTGCAGACAGGCCAGTTTATCTCCAGCCTCTTGTTGTAATGCCTGCAGAATGGGGTTTGGCATTTTCTTGCTGAAATAAACTTGGCCTTCCCTTGTATTGAGAAACATGATTCTTAGACTGTTGCACAGTTTGCCATCACAGTCTTTCACCGAGTGGTGAACCCCTCCCTGTCCTTACTCCAGACAGACTCAGTCTATCTGGGATGTTTTTTTAATACCCAGTCGTGTAAATAACCCTTTGCTGGTTGGGTCTAATAATTCAGATGTTCCACCAGTTGTTTTATTTTTTATATCACAACTTTTCTTTAAACATGCTGCTGGCAGTATACTCAAAATGAGCATATCATTTTTTTCAGCAGCAATAAAATATCTTAAGTTTCAACATTTGATTCGTTGTTTTTGTGCACATGTTTTCAATATGATCACATTCTGTTTCTATATACAGTTTACACAGCGTCCAAACTTTTTTTGATACTGGTTTGTAAAAGACCCTCAAATCCATCCCCCTCTGCACATGGAACCCTGCAACGTGTTGTGTCTGCAAACCACTGAGGCCTTTTGTCCAAATCCAGATGTAAACACTAACTCACAAATGACAACACATTGCACAGCAGCACTGTATTTTACTAGGGGGTTTGTACATAATAATAACCCCCCAGCAGAGTCAGGCGGGGATAAATGTTGCTGTGTGGGAGAGCTGACAGGGACACAGTAGTTTTCAGGTGAGCCTCAGGGTGGTTATCTGGCAGCAGGCGTATCATTACTTTGGATGAATATATGAGGGGTGGAAAAGCCACAGGCACACTGCTTTGAAGTGCATGTAGGTGGGCAGCCATAAATGAATCCTCTTTTATGACTTAAATTCTTGTCCCTAAACATCTGGGGGGGGGCACTCTATGTCCTCAAGTCATTTTCAGGCCTGCACTTTTTAACCACACACCTCCTTTTGTTGTTAATGTCAAGAAACAGTCTTCATGACAACGTTGAAATGCACAGTATCCTACCTGAAACTCCTGATCCAGTTTCTTCTCAATCCAGTCCGTCACATGAACCAGAGTGACCTCCCTCTCTCCCAGTTTAGGCCGTGCTTTTAGCTCCAGGTGAGGCGGACTCCGGAAACCATACCTAAAACCCAAACCCAAATGTAAGTCATCTCATGGGAGCTGAAGTATAGTTTGTAGGATCGGCCTCGCCAAAACAGGTAGCCATTGTTTACTACCCCCTTAGTTCCAGATATATTTTCCTATATTAAAACATTTTTTTGCTAAATGTGCTTTAAAATCACGACCACAATAATGCTTTGTATCAGTGTTTCATTAAAGTTTTGGCTTGTGACCTTTTCGAATGAGACATCTCATCACATATCTTTGGCCTAATGTTGAATGCTCTTTTTCACTTCAGGATTTTTGCATTTGAATAATTTCGAGAGGCTTATAAAGAGGAGAAATAAAACGAGGAGCAATCTGAAAAACATACAATGACCAGTTAGATGTTGATGTAAGTAATGTTTATACAGTACGGAAGCCCTTAACGGACATATGTCCTTAACTTTGATTTTACTCCGTGTCCTGTGATGATGAGTAAATGTGGTTCTTTTCTCGAGATCTCGACTTATTTATCTCATTTAATCTCGTGATAACGACGCTGGTTTCCCATGGTAACGTGTTCATTTCAATGTTAATCTCAAGATCTTGAGAAATTCACTCGTTATCATATGAAAACCGGCGTTGTTCTCCAGAGATAATGCTATAAATAAGTCTACATCTCGAGAAAACAACAGAAGTTTAACTCGTTATCACAGGAAACATAAAGTGTATGGAGGCATGTCCTTTTAGGGCTTCCGTAATAAAGCACACAGTGTGTATTTTTAAGATTTAATGCAACTTTCATTCACTGGTGAGAACACATTGTTCAGTCGTTCATTTTATTGTACTTTCTACATTTGTCCAGCAGAGGGTGCTGAATTACACCTCATGCCAGGATTCCCATACCTCCACAAACTTAATCCTACAGTCCTCCATGCACTCCTCCCTGGAAGTCAACCTACCATATCCTGTCCGTGGGGGGAGGTGGGATGTTCACAGCCAGCGTCCCGCGGCATTCCTGCACCTCCACAGTGAGCAGCAGGGGCGTGTTGGACACTTCCTCCATCTTCTTCTTAATGAACTCCGTCTCTGTGGCCTTCTGGAAGTATTTGGACTTGGCTATCTTGTCCACAAAGCGCATGATCTTGCTGGGCCTGTGGCCTCCCATATAGCTACGTGAGCAGAGGATGGAAACAGGAGGAGGAGGAGGAGGAGGGGAGGCAAGAAGTGAGTCAGGTTCATCATTTATTCATAACAGCATCTCTTGCTACTCAGCACCCACGATGGAGGGGAGTGACCGGGTGCTACATTAAAACAGCAGCAAGCTTTCAAACATGAAGGAGTGAGTAGGTGGGTGTGTGGAATGAAAGGGCAGAAAGTTCTGCTCTGACACCTAATCTATTTCTGCCCATTTCTTAATTCAGATGTGTGATGATGTGGTCGTAAGGAGACATCTGCTCACCCCTCGCCTCCAGGAGGAATGGCTTTGTCACTGAGGAGTTCAGGAGGATCCTCCTCATCCGACGAGCCAGCACTAGACGATTCCTCATCGCTGTCTGCCAGGCTGTATGTCCGCGGCCTGGGCCTGTCACACATCCACATTAACACACATTTATTGTTGCAGTCAGGCAAATGGCTTTACACACAATTCAAACAATTCAACCAATTATCATTAAAGAATCCCTACTTATGTAATTCAGAGGACAATAATCTCCATTCACCCGAGCAAAAAAAACCTACACTCTAGAACAAAATGCATTATTGCAGTGACAGACCTTTGTCCCCAAACTCACCAATCATTGAGCAAATCCAGTTTTGAGCGTCCAGAGAGGATTAGCATATGAAGAGAAGAAGGAAGAGCCAACAGAAGAAGAGTAGTTATAGTGAAAAACAAGACTACTAATCTGATTCTAAATGCAGAAGTGCCTAATAAACATCAAGCTACAGTAAGAGCCATTTGTTTGTCTCAAAGTCGAGTCCTTCCAACTTCCTGTTAAGGCCTTTTAACGGAGAATGTATTATTAAATCATTACAAACACTGAGGAGTGAGGACAAGCTGTGCACATCGCCTGAAACATTCTTTATAGCCCCTTTCACAAATGCACTCCGGACTATTTCCAGAACATTTCAGGACAGCCTGCCACTGGCAGGGGGGGTCTCAGAAGGCAGGACATGATATAAAAAAGGACACAGTGGAAGTCAGATGGTGGACGAAGCAACAGATTCTGACGACATGAAAGTCTTTGACTTAACATCGATGATGTGGGAAAATCATAATCACGATTATTTTCATCGATATTGAGATCACGATGATTAAACCTGATTACTCATTGATTTGACAACATCTGCATCACGTGCATTTATCGAACTTAAAGACTCTTAACACTGACACATTCTGAACACTTTCAAGTTAAACAAGCAATTAATGAAAAGAAAAAAGTGAGAAAAAGATGAATATATACAAATAACAGATAATAATAACAATACAATAATACAAATGTTTTTGAGTTAGGGCTGATGTTTATTTTGGTGCTTTTTTTTTATACCTTTATTAAGAGAAAGGACAGTGGATAGAGTCAGAAATCAAGGAGACAGAAAGTGGGGAATGACATGCGGGAAAGGAGCAACAGGTCAAACTCGAAACGGGGCCATCGGCTTTGGAGGACGTAAGCCTCTGTACATGAAGCGCACGCACTTACCACTAGGCTACCGGCGCCCCCTGGTGATTTACTCTAGTGGCCAAAATATAACACGAAACACTTCCCACATGATCGTGGGAAGCCAAAATCATAATTGAAATTCGATAAATTGCCCAGCACTAATTCAGTGTCAACAAATGAGTGGATATGTCACGGTGAGAATGAGGAGGTGGAGGACCCAATTGCAGATAATAACAAAAAGATTTATTTAAACTAAAAAAAGGCAAGGCCAAACAAAACTTACTACACAAAAATCAATCCAAAAAGGGTAGCCACGAGGAATCACAGGGAGACAAACGACATCCAACATCTCACAAACAATAAACGACACAGAGGGGAAGAAACACAGAGACTAAATAGACACAGGGGTAATCAACACAGGTGAGACTAGTTAGACAGGTGAAGACAATCAGGGCAATCAGAACAGGAGGGAAACAGAGGCAGGAATGAACACAAGACACACTGAGGACAACTACAAAGTAAATCAGGAAACACTGAAGACACACAGAACTCAAGAATGTAACCATAATACAGACAACATAGCAGGACACAAGGATACAAAGTAACACAGGAAACACTAAAGACACATCTAGGAAACACAAGGGAAACACCAAGATCAGAAATTACTAAATAAGACAACACTTAAACATCAAGATAAGACACAAGGGAAACACCAGGGAAGAATGAGAACTAAAACCATATAAAGAACTCTAAACTACAAACTAAAACAGACCAAATCACGACATTACCCCCCCCTCAAGGGACGGCTCCCAGACGTCCCAAAAAGTCAAAAACCCAAAGCAGGGTGGGTGGAGGGGGTCCGGAGGAGGGACTCCGGACCTTCAGGCGGACGGCCTGTAGGCAGGGCACATGGCCAGGACAGTTCGGGAGGGCGGCCCGGAGGCCGACCCAACACAGAATAGTTCAGGTGGACGGCCCGGAGGCCGACCAGACACAGGGAACAGTTCGGGTGGACGGCCCGGAGGCCGACCAGAAACGGGGAACAGTTCGGGTGGGCGGCCCGGAGGCCGACCAGACACAGGGGAGAGTTCGGGTGGGCGGCCGGGAGGCCGACCCGTGAGAGGCAGAACCCCTGACGAGGGTGCAGGAGCCAGCAGCGCCTCTGACGAAGGCGCAGGAGTCAGCAGTAACTCTGACAAGAGCGGAGGAGTCGGCAGGACCTCTGACGAGAGCGGAGGAGTCGGCAGGACCTCTGACGAGAGCGCAGGAGTCGGCAGGACCTCTGACGAGAGCGCCGGAGTCGGCAGGACCTCTGACGAGAGCGCCGGAGTCGGCAGGACCTCTGACGAGAGCGCAGGAGTCGGCAGGACCTCTGACGAGAGCGCAGGAGTCGGCAGGGCCTCTGATGAAGGCGCAGGAAGCTGACGAGTCGGCCGGACCGCAGACGGGACGTCAGGCATCGGCCGGACCGCTGACAAGGCCTCAGGAAGCGTCACGGCCTCCAGTGGAGACACGAGAGTGGGCACAACCTCAAACGTGGATACGGGTGTTGGCAGGGCCTCCCACAGAGACATAGGAGTGGGAAGATCCTCCCAGAGAGAAACAGGAGTGGGCAGATCCTCCAACGGAGAAACAGGAGTTGGCAGAACCTCCCACAGAGACACAGGAGTGGGCAGAATCATCCACGGAGACAGAAGAGTGGGCAGATCCTCCCACAGAGACACAGGAGTCGGCCGGACCGCCGAGGGGACGTCAGAAGTGGGCAGAACCTCCCACGGAGACACAGGAGTGGGCAGATCCTCCCACGGAGAAACAGAAGTGGGCAGAATCTCCCACGGAGAAACAGAAGTGGGCAGATCCTCCCACAGAGACACAGGAGTCGGCCGGACCGCCGAAGGGACGTCAGGAGTCGGCCGGACCGCCGAGGGGACGTCAGGAGTCGGCCGGACCGCCGAGGGGACGTCAGGAGTCGGCCGGACCGCCGAAGGGACGTCAGGAGTCGGCCGGACCGCCGAGGGGACGTCAGGAGTCGGCCGGACCGCCGAGGGGACGTCAGGAGTCGGCCAGACCGCCGACAGGGAATCCGGAGAAATCCCCCTCTCTTCAACAGGGGGACTACGGAGCTCAGCAGTCACAGGCAGCAGACGGCGCTCTGCAGGGACGCAGTGAGGCTGAGGCTCCAAGGCACAGGGAGGCTGAGGCCCTGGGGAGCTGGGCAGCGGAGACTCGGGTGAGCTGGGCAGCGAAGGCTCGGGTGAGCTGGGCAGCGTAGACTCGGGTGAGCTGGGCAGCGTAGACTCGGGTGAGCTGGGCAGCGTAGACTCGGGTGAGCTGGGCAGCGTAGACTCCGGTGAGCTGGGCAGCGTAGACTCCGGTGAGCTGAGCAGCAACATGGGCTGAGGCCTGATTTGAGGCTTTTGCTGAGGCCTGTGCTGAGGCCTGGGTTGAAGCTGTGGCTTGGGCTGGTAGACAGGCTGCTGAGGTTGAGGCTTGAGCTGAGGCTTGAGCTGAGGCTTGAGCTGAGGCTTGAGCTGAGGTTTGAGCTGAGGCTTGAGCTGAGGCTTGGGTTGAGGCCTGGGCTGAAGCTTGTGTTCAGGCCCGGACTGAGGCTTGAGTTGAGGCTTGGGCTGAGGCTTGGATTGGCATGACTGGGAAGAAGAGGAGAACAAGTCTCTTGTCCACTCAGGGAGAAAGTGCCTGAGCCATGGCCTTGAGTGAATCTCCTCTTGCGCTGCAAAAATAGCTGCCTCTCTCTCCTCGCCACAGCAAGCCATTTTAATGTCATTTCTAATGCACGTGAGGTTGTAAGTTACCTCACGTAGTTCTAAAGAAAAACATCCATCCGCTGGGTCCATAGCTGGTCGGTTCATTCTGTCACGGTGAGAATGAGGAGGTGGAGGACCCAATTGCAGATAATAACAAAAAGATTTATTTAAACTAAAAAAAGGCAAGGCCAAACAAAACTTACTACACAAAAATCAATCCAAAAAGGGTAGCCACGAGGAATCACAGGGAGACAAACGACATCCAACATCTCACAAACAATAAACGACACAGAGGGGAAGAAACACAGAGACTAAATAGACACAGGGGTAATCAACACAGGTGAGACTAGTTAGACAGGTGAAGACAATCAGGGCAATCAGAACAGGAGGGAAACAGAGGCAGGAATGAACACAAGACACACTGAGGACAACTACAAAGTAAATCAGGAAACACTGAAGACACACAGAACTCAAGAATGTAACCATAATACAGACAACATAGCAGGACACAAGGATACAAAGTAACACAGGAAACACTAAAGACACATCTAGGAAACACAAGGGAAACACCAAGATCAGAAATTACTAAATAAGACAACACTTAAACATCAAGATAAGACACAAGGGAAACACCAGGGAAGAATGAGAACTAAAACCATATAAAGAACTCTAAACTACAAACTAAAACAGACCAAATCACGACAGGATAAGAACATGCAGGTGAACAAAGTGTGTGTAAAACAGCCTCATTCCCTGTACAAAGATTTCAATGTTTTGCACTGGTTGCATGATATATACGTCACACCTACCCACTCGCGATGAATTTTCCTGATTATTACCTGCTGCATTCACACATCAGCCTACCCTGTCTTCTTGCAGAAATGTTAAAAGGTTACTGGCAGTAAGAAGTCTGGTATAAAGTCAGGCTGTCAGGCTACCCGGCAAAATGTCTGGACATTTTCAGGAGAACGGTGCATATGTGAAAGGAGCTTCAAAAGTCAGACTGAGCCTCATTAGCTTCATTGGAAACTCTAAAATACTGTATGTGATTGAAAGCCTCACCACTCTTTCCCATGCTCCCCGAGCCCCTCGCCCTCCTTCCCCAGACGGGCCAGGTTCATCTTTGTCTCTAACGTCATGAGGAAGGAGCCTGTGTAGGAGACCTCAAGATCGAACCACAGACCTGCACAGAGAGGGAGAGAAAGACACAGAAAGGTTTGTTTCGGTTTTATTTTAATCATGCTACTTTACAGCCTCAAACATAGAAAACACAATAACTCAGAGTAACATTTCTGTGAATAACCATAACCTCCTGCCTGGTGTCTAAATGCTGCGAGGCCTCTACAGAGCTGCCAGGAAGAAGACCCATCCTCAAGCAAACACGGAAAAGGTCAGTGCATGGGCGGAAGAGCCTCCTGATTATAAAAGGCTACTTCCTGTTTACACATCAAACGTCTCAGGAGGCAAAAGGATGCTGCAGATTTCAAGCCCCCTGCTGTTTGCTCAAATGAAACCGAAACTTCACAACTAACAAGGGGTGTTTATGACTTCTCTTCGTTTTCCTGTCTCCATAAATCACTCGTTGATTGGTATGTGTGTGGCAGCGGCTCAAAGAGAAGCTAAATGACAAGTTCCAGTCAGAACAACTGAGACATGTTGTTGATGTCTCTGTCCAGAACATGAGACACAGGACAAAGATATACGTGTCTGCTTCCACTTATAACCATGCAGCGTTTCTACAAATAACTGAGAAATGAGTCAAACATGAGTTAACACTCACACACTAACAGTAACATTAATTAATGTTTATAAATTACACGTTCAGGCTCACAACTTGAAAAGCTTTTGGATATAAGTTGCCAAAAATCTTAAAGTTCCTGTGAGGACGTTTTAACTGATTTTGAAACAGACTGAAATCAATACAGATGTCTCTATATGAGCTACAAAATCAAACAGGACAACCAGACGAGGTCATTCACCCTTTGCACAGCCTTTCGTTACACTTTCCATCGACAAGATTCATAAAATGCTCTACGTTGAAATGTTAAAGTGAAGCAGGAAGGGATCTTTTCTTTGGAAAACACTACAGGTCAACGTACAGGACAAGATCAGCAAGGGTTAAGAGGTGCGCTTTATCCACAGGGGGCGCCGAAATGTACACAAACTAAAAGTTCCTCACAGGAGCTTTTCATTCTGACTGAACACTCAGGTCAAATATTACATTTGAATCTTTTTTTCCACCTCAACGTGTCTCTCTTTTAACACTGAGATATTCTATGAAGTTGGTATTTTAGTTTCTTGTTATTTGTCTATGTAAGTAATTCCCAGCACTACTTTGCAAGGCTGTGTGAATTTCCTCATTCTTGACGTACATTTTGTACATTTAAAATCAAATCATGTCCTCCAAACATTAAGAAGTCTGGAAGCACCGTCCCCACCTACAAGATGTGAAATCAGGTATGTTACTAACGAAGCATGCAGCACATCTAGACATGCCGTTCCCCCAGGACTAATTATGTGTCGGGCTCGACTGATTGTGCTTTGTGAGTATATTTCTGTGGGCGTGTTGTTTCAGACAGAACACATTAATGAGCATTGCAGCCTCAACTGTGGAAATGTGGCTGACAGGAGAATGACTCATCATGACTGGGAATAAGAATAGGTATTACCTTGTCAATGCTCTTATGTCTTTAGCCGTAGGATTAAATTAGACTAAGCAGACTTTGGACAAACCCTGAATATTAACACATCATTGAAAAGCACATCTCAAAACCTGCCCCCAACTTCTTTTCACCATCTAAAGCTTCCCTTTCTGCACTTTTAGCCCAAACCAGCGGCCATGATCGGTAATCATTTCTATGTGTCCCACTCCCTTTGCATGAGCTCAAGTCATGGAGTGGGCAGGGTGAGTCACTGTTTCAGTTATGCATGAGGGGCACCCAAGACATGAAGTCTAATTAGTGGAACTTAATAAAGCGATGCACAGAGAGAGAGGGCGAGATACAAGAGGCGAGAGGGTTGGAGGAAATGTCTTAAAACATAAAGAAGAAGGAAAAGCTTTGGGAAGACAATCCCGGATCATCTTGGCTATCGCCCGACAACATCTGGGAAAGATGTTCAAGTTCTGGATAATTCTGGTGCAGCCAGCAGATGGCCAGAAACAACTTCCTTCAAAGACTTCCTCTTGCATGTGCTCCATTGCAGTCCAGTCAGTAGCTTGAGAAACCACTGCATGTTTAGATCAGAAGCATAGCGAAACCTGCCCCTCCAGATACATCTTTAAAGTTAAGGCCATTATTTCTTAGGTCAGTACATTCCCCAGAAGAGCGCCATTTTCTGATACGTCTGAGGAACTTCAGTAGCCCAGTTTAAATCCAGCATGGCTGCTTCGTGCATCAACAGTACATTTTCAGATGTACATCAGTGACTATTGGCCCTTTAGTTTTGTTTTAGTGAAATTAAATCAATCACACTGATAGCATTAGTGTCTTGTTATCGCCTGGTAATAGCTAACACAACAACGATACTCCTGGAGGCGTTCATGTTGCTTGTCCGACTTGTTACCAACTTGTAACTGGAACGCGGTCAACTCGGATGTGATGTCATTCCCAGCTCTGACGTCCGACTTATCAAGTAAATGGAACGCACCATATTGGTTTTCAATTGTCTAAATTACATGGCACAAACACACACACTGGCACACAGACAATCTGCAACACCAACAAACACAAGCAGCTAATTCACAACAAATACGCCCCGTCAGCTCGAGGTCCGCAAATATTCCCTGCCAATGTCTCTTTCATGATAGGGGTGGATTCAAAATAAAATCATAGGACTAATTGAACAGGCATGCCCACTGTTGCCTTGGTGTTTTGGGTCACTGTCTGGCGCAATCAGGAAAAAACATGCCTCAGTGTAGACTGCCTGTACAGTGTACAACCGGCTTTTAGTAGCACACCAACCACAGCACTGTGTTGAAAACATTTCTTCCCAATGTTGCGTATGTCTTACCTTGGTGGTCCACAGAAGGTTTAGAGGCATGGAGAATCTTTGGAATAGAAAAGCCCATGTCTAGCTCTGTCAGAGTCAGCTCATTCATCACATACGGCAGCTGAAGGACACAAAACAGTTCAGGTTTCATGTGCTGAGACGAAAAAAGACATCTTACACAGCCATCAGTGACGTAAACTTCTCTTAAAACTGATCACTGTGGAACTCTGAGAAACATTTTTTTTCACCATGGATGTATTGTTGTGCAAAGTACCCACCCTGATCTTACTGAGCTTCATTTGGATCTTTTTGGAGACCACATTGGCCCAGTACTTCTCTCCCAGGAAGTCCCAGAATATCCTTCCTAGAAAAGCATTGACCCAGGCCTCAGGCTCCACAGGCTCCTCTGAACTCCTGCGTAACTGAGGGACACACGTACAGGAGTTCATTGTAGCTTTAATTTTTCTGATATGAAGTAAACCAAATAGATTCTCAATGAGTATAACAGCACAGGAGTAAGGTTAGAGTCTACGTCAAGCCTGTTTGAACTCCCCTGTACTCGACATATTCTCAAAATAAACTAGATAGACCTTGACACGGTGCCCCTCTGCATTATGGCTCACAAGATTGAATTTACTGTGTGGAGCTTACACGAAATAAATAATTTTAACATGAATGTGGATAAGAGGCAAGTTAAAAATCCATCCTCCTCTGCCTTTATCTGCTAGCTAAAGCATCACTAGTAACGCTAGCGAGCAATTAGGACGCCTAACAGCTTGTCTGTTGGCTGTTACCTTTTTGGTAGTTTTGGGGCTGCTCTCAGGGCTGTTCCCGGGGCTGTCGGTGGCAGCCGGGCTTCTCTGTGGTGCTTGGGGGTTGACATATTTGGCCATGTAGACATTATAGTCCAACAGCATCTTCTGCTTCATGCCTCCAGTGGAGGAACATGACAGGCGGGACTGAGGCAGCTCCTCCAGGCTCCCCCGGCTGCTGCTCCTGCTGTCAGCCTCAAGGCCTCCGCCACCAGACTGGGTGCTGCTGCTGCGGCTGTGGGCGGGCAAGAAGGCTGAGAGCGAAGAATAAATGGAGGTTAATGTGATAGATGTGCAGCTTCTGCATTTTCATAGATTTCAATCAATGCATCATATTTCACATACATAAGGAATTCTCAAGACTTTGTGTAGCCTTGGATCGTTAGCATTTTATGTCATTTCTCACATTATGCTGCAACACTCTGAATCAGCATGCTGTACACTATCCTCCCACTCGCTCATAATAGCCCTGTATTAGTCATTTTCAATATAAACGCTATTTATATCCACCGAACAGCCTCCTATTTAAATCACGTTTCTGTAATCCTGTTTCTACAGCAGCGCTCTTATCACTGGACGCTAACAGTGTTAGTGTTTCCCTTTGAATTGGCCCTTATCCCTGCATGCTTATATTACACAGTGGAAACCGATGCTATAATATGCTGCTTCTCTGTGCATGTAATCCTGCTGACCCATTCACACTCATCTGTTGAGGGGATTGGCATTCCCTAAGCTGGGGCTTATGAACAGATCTGATGGCTGTGCAGTAACATATTCGAGAGAATGGCTTTTCAGCAGTAAGACATGTGACAGTATCTGTAACAGTGACATATAAACTCATTTACTGTACACGGCTGTTTGCACGGGAACTTATGTGGGTGATACTGTACAAGTTTCAGCCCCAGACTCACCACTCTTGCAGATGCCAGGCAGACCTCCGCTTCTCCCCTCTGACTTCATCCGGGATGCCACAAGAAACCTCCTGAACCACTCCTCCTTTTCCCGACCGGTCCTCCCAAACAGGTAGATTGTCAGATCCCCACCTCCAGAGGTTGGCCTTTTGGGTTCCTCTGCTGATCCTGCTACTTCAACTTTCTCGCATTTGTCTGTTCGGTCTAGCTTCTCACCCACACCTGTTGATTTTTCCTCCCCAGCTTCGGGCTTCTCTCCCTGGGCTTTGGACATGAAGTCCTCCTGCTTGGCCAGCTCGATGCAAATTGGATACTTCTTGTTCCAAACTCTCTTCCTGGCCAAGCTCTGAGGCACCAGCTGGATCTGCAGGGGTATATAGTGGAGTCCAAATAAATGTTTTCGCTGCAGTTGAATGCCCACGTTACTATCAGGACAAACAAAGAAAAATAACTCCAGCCGTAGAGCAGCATTAGAATTACAAATATAATGTGGCAGACTGGCCCCAGGCTGTGAGTTGTATACAGCTATGAGGGGCTTTAAACTATTTAAATAAGAGAAACACCAACAACAAAAGGAACACAGGCGTCTTTGATGTATCCACAGCAAGGTTCATTTGTCTTTAAACAGTACAAACAATACAAATGCAAACGAGACCATTGGAAACAAGAAAGACAATTTCTATTTTGTTATTTCATTCGCCTGGCTCCCCTTCTGCGTGGTAGGTGTCTAACAAGGTTTTTTTCATTTTAGATATTTGAAATGAAGCTGGAGAAGATTGTCAGAACACACTACTGAGGGCTCAATCACACAGAGACGCGTCGCCATAGGCTCGGCCGCTCCAAAAACACCTGAGTGCATCAGGGGGGAAAAGTAACAGCTGGGAGCGCCTGTGGAGCAGGGCTGCATGAGCATACAAAGTAAGTGGAACACATTGAGCTCTCGCCGTTTCTTTGCACCTAGACGAGGAGGGGGAAAAGTCATAAAAAGCTTAGAACTGATGACTTGTACTGATGTGATTGGCTCCTTCAGCCAAAAGTGACATTGATAAGCACTGCAACTCCGCGTCTTGTTTTTCTTTAACAGCAGCAGAGAAGAGTGCACGGCAAGCGTGCTGTACCATAGTGAAACAATGGTTTGGCTGGCGATGCTTTATTTTTGGGATTTCTTTTGATTTCACTTTTTCCACAATGGGCACAAAAAGCGACAACCCTGGAAGTTCCTCACAGGAGCTTTAACATCATTTACCACAGGACAGTAACTATCAGATACTTTAAGATTCAAGTATGGCTTCAGGTTCTTCATCAATCTCTGTGAATTTAAGAATTGCTCAAATGTGAGCATCACAGGGTTGTTGTGGAGTTTTGTAGCATTGTGGTGTTATGGTGAGTGATGGAGTTGGCAGATCTCAGAATATAAAATAAAGTCAAAGTCAAATGAAAATGAAAGTTTTGGTATGTTACTATGTGTAAAAAAGCTTTACAGATGTCGAGACAGACTTAAGATCCACAATAATGATGCTGAGATGAACGACCCCAAGAACCTCCCTGGTCACTGATACACTGACATGACAAATGTCTTCTTACTGTCTGGCCTTCAGATGTACAAAACCATCGAGTCAGCACAAAAACAAGCCAAGCCAGCGCAGGGTCAGTGACCTGTGATATTCACTCTGTGTTTACACACTGTGTGTGACTCTAAGTGGCTCTGTCACTGAACATGACCTATTAGCAAACATGTACTCAGGCAAAAGGAAATAGGAGGAGACGTGTGCTTCATGTCACTGTGCGTTAAGCTTATCATCAAGCCCACAAATAGACTGGTGAGCCAGACGAGACAAACACACACTGAACACATTAATATCTCCCTGAAATATTTCACAAAGATACACTTCTCTTCTTCTTCTTCTTCTCTTTGACCACATAAATTATCAAGCAACCAGCGCACCTTGCTGTCAGTGAGGTCATAGATCTTCTGGCTGATGTAGGTGACGTCAGGTTTAGGCTCGTTGTGTGTGGCACGGCGGGAGATGTTCCTGTTGGGCTTGGACAGACGCAGGACTGAGCCCTCGAGGCGGACGTAAACAGAGTGGGTCAGGGTGGCGTGATACATCTCCGGGTCATAGCTGTGGATCTCATTCATCCAGCCCTGAGAGAACGAGGGAGCGGAGAGGGGGATCAGTTTTTACTGACACTGAGGTTCAAGTCACAAAATGCAGAAAAGTGTTAGTTACAGTTAAAGAGAAGTAATGAAAACTTTGGTAACCCTAGGACTGACCATGACATGCCGCACTAATGAGGTAAGTTAAGCCTATTTTTAGGATTGTCTGGTGCATTTGCGACTCCAGGGATACGAGATAAATAAGTCCAGATCAAAACAAAACAACCATAAATGTGATTTAAATCTGTTTTCCTGATATCACAGAATAACGAAGTAAATGAAATGTATGGATGCACGTCCGCTTAGGGCTTTTGTAATCAATAAACATGCCTCTTTAAAAAGTTCTCACTCAGAGCGGAAGTGCATCAAAAAGATCAAAAAGCACAATAAAACTTAAAGTGGGCCATCTGACTTTCTATAGCTTCTCAAACGTAGAGATAGACAAACAGAAAGAGGAACTTTGCCTCTCTGCTGTGGCCCGGATGTTTTTATGTGTGTATGACGTCCTGCACAACCACTCAGCTCCTCTTCTGGAACAGCTGTGCCCTCCAGCCACTAGGCTCTTCTGTGCAACAGATTGGTACCCACTGAAGTACACACACACACACACAATACACATGCTTACATAACTCCTCAAACTACCAAACATTTCTCCTTTGGAAGAGTTTCGACAGCGCAGAGTGAGCTTAGCCGAGAACAGAGAGCAGACATGTCGGTGCTCTTATTGTGATATTTGGCTTAAAGCTAAACTGTGACTCTAATATAACCTCAATATGTTTCTGCTGGTCCCCATGAGGCTACACAGAGTTTAATTCTCATTCAAACTCCCACCTTATCAGTCCCAAAGGAGGCACAGAGGGAGAAGAGCCAATTCAACGGGAGCAACGGGGGAAATTTCAGCGCTGGGCTTGTGTTCCAGGATGTTTAAAGATAGAGCAGAGAAATAAAGAGTAAAGACACAAGAACAAAGCTCTTGGGGACAACAACCCTGCACACTACCACTGAACTCATTAGGCTTGATAATAAATCTTACATCCTGTGTTCTGTTCGGCACTTTCAACTAAAAATGTTTCTCCAGGATGCACTTTGAGATAAACGCAGGACCTTACCATATATCATACTGACGCTGTCAACGATGTGTGTTAATCTAGTATATGTGATGTTGACTCCTGGCTACATACAGTATGTTTTTATTTTAAAGGTTACATTTAGATCTGGAACTTTCCTATCACTACAAAGACACTGCTCATTTGCAGAGTGCAGCTTTAATAATTAACTAGGAACATTACACCAGATGTTGGGTTTCAACTCTCCTTTAGATCGATCACTTTTCATACTGGGTGTTCCTTCTGACAGTATTTATGACAGAGATTTACATCCTTAGATGTATTTGTACATTTCATGTCAAGACACTCAACAAGTTTTTTTTTTTCAAACGTATTACAAGTAATGCAAGCCTTATTGTTTGTGTTTTATATCTTGGCGTAAGATGTTTGTCTGCACTTGTCAGGTGTCTGTGGCTCAGTTGGTAGAGTCGGCCGTCTCTTAACCGGAAGGTCAGGGGTTCGATCCCCAGCTCCTGCAGCCACATGTCGATGTGTCCTTGGGCAAGACACTTAACCCCAAGTTGCTCCCGCTGCTTCACTGGCGGTGTGTGAATGTGTATGAATGAGATTGGTAACTTCATACGGACACAGTGTGTGAATGGGTAGGTGTGACATGCGGTGTAAAGCGCTTTAAATAGTCAGAAGACTAGCCCAAATATTTGATCTAAATATTACAGCAGAACAATACCTTAAAGTTAGTAAAGAAAAAACATCACGTAAAAAAAAGTCCTCTGAAAACACAACTTCAGTGAGTTAGGAAACAAATTGACGATGATGACGTCAGAGCATCAGTCCTTACCTTGAATATCCCCGGCTCTTTTATGTCCAGCTGGGCCACGTTCCACTGCTCTATCCTTCGCCTCCATCTTCTTGTCACCAACGATGAGCCACGAGAAGAGGACGACCAAAGGATCAGCAAAACTATCATGAACCCAGCTACTATCCCATGCACCACTGCACATACATATGGAGGCACTGGGAGGAGTAAATACCAGTACACCAACTGTGTCAGGAGGATGAGACCAGTCACAGGTACAGTCTCTAAGTCCTCGTCCACTTTCTCCTCCTCCTCCTCCTCTGTGTCCAGTTCACTACACAACCCCGTGCTACCAGCACGAGGCTGCTGGGACCCTGGATGATCCCCGTCTGGTGTTTCTGTATCAGTACAAATGTCAAAGTCTTCGCTGTACAGTTCACAGAAGTCCTCGTCTTCCTGTCGAGCTACCAGGGCCGACATGGAGCATCGGCCCAGGGTGAGAGATGGAGACTTGGGGAAAGTAAATGAGGAGGTCTGGTTGAGGACTGGGGCTGGCGCCAGCGATGGGAAGGAGAAAAAAACAGAGTCAGGACCCTTTCCTGTGGGGGTTTCTTCCTCGTCTTCTTCGCCCTCTGCGCCTTCCTCCTCCTTGATGCTGTAGTTGTTGCTTTCTGCGTGTCCATTTACCGCAGTCGCTCCACTGAGCTCAGACGCACTTGAGGACAGCAATTTAGCCCGATGAGCGGCGCTTCCACCAGCCCCCATACCAGACTCATCCCCCATAATTTTACTAAAAAGCTGCAAGGGGTCTGACATCACCTCTGATAGCCGCCGCTTAGTATCCTCTATCCTTGCCTCCACCTCTTGGACCTTGAAGAAAGACCTACCATCTGGGGACATAATGGGGGAAGAAGGGGCTGTTTTGGAGTCTCCTCCTGCTTGATGGACAACAACAGGGCAGGAGGATAGGCGAGGCTGGGAGAACTGTTTGAAGAGCTGCATGTTGCGAGGTGGAGCCCGCTGGGATGGCTGAACTTGATGTGGCTGATTAGGCGGTTGGTTATGATAGTGATGTAGAGGCACATCCTGATGTTCAGCCTTTGAAGTGTCCGTGGAAAGAGACTTAACGAAAGATTTCATTAAGTGACGGTGCCTTGTGTGTTGTGGTGCATTTGCAGTAGGTGGGGGAGTGGTTTCACGAGTCTCGACGTCATTCGACAAAGACCTGACCAGGCTGAGGAACGGCTTGGAGGAGGGCAGCGCTGCAGACTTGCAGGGGGAGGTGCTGGAGTTTGTACATGGGGGATTTGCTGAGGGTCGATCGGAGGGCCAAGAGGAGCTGGCGGGAGGGTTGGAGCTCAGATGGGAGTGGGTGGAGGAGGGAATGATAGTCATGGCTGGAGAAGGCATGTGTGGTTGCAGGTCTGAAGACTGAACAGACAGGGTGGTGGATAAAACAGGGAGCACAGCAGCCCCTGAGAATGTATCCCCACCAGCAGCCTCAAACAGCAGCTCCTCCTTTGCCTCGAAGGCCGAGGCGACAGGCTGCTCATCCGCCGCTGAAGCTTCTAGACCTCGAGGTCCCCCTGCACCATCAAGCCCAGGTTTAGCTCCATCAGATCCAAGAGAAACCCCGTACAGCTCCTCATCCTCGTCGTCTTCCTCCTTCCCCAGAGCGGAGAAGTGGATGGTGATGGTGTCGCGGGAGAGGGAGCGCTGCACCTGCAGCTTGGGTCCTGGGGCCTGACGAGGGGGAGTAGTGTCGGCATGCTGGCCACTTCCCCTGCTGCTGCTGCTGCCCTGAGTGCTCATCACGACCCTGCACAGGGCTCACAGCCTGGAAAAGACACAGAGACAGAAGAAGCACACTTTAATGATCGCTCAAATAAGGACAAATAGAAAATAAGATACAATACAACACATTTGTTTTTTTAAACATCATGTTAATTATCAGAGTGGTCATGCAGATCTTAAATCCCCAAGAAGTTGGTTTTAAGTTCTACATGACGATGCTGCTGTGACAAAAACATTATTAATTGTTAAAACATGTGACATTAAGAGCGACATGTAACTCTGACACCTAGTGTTTAAAATGGGTACAGCAGTTCAAATTCAAAACATTGGGCTTTACAGTGCAAACACAAATACATAAACACAACAAACCCTCGTTCTCCCACTCAAGCGTGACAATAAGCAGGACCTAATCACCAACGATGAAGCTGTCAGGCTCCACTGATCACAGGAACAAGGAATCTATTGTGTAGTCTGAACACAGCAGAACCAGAGTCATCCATCATGCACTGATTTCACCCAATGAGGCCTCGAGTTGTTATTGAGTTGTTGTTGTGCATGCTTATTCTTCCACATCGCGTAGAGGCCATCATCCCTGGTAGGCATTATCAAACAGGCAGAGCAAAACAGCACACACACACACACACACACACAAATATAGACCCATGCACAGACAGCCACAGAATCACTGTGGCTCCCCGCTGATAAAAATGTAATAGAAGAAGGAGGGACTAGCAGTTTGTTTGTGTGATTGTCTGAGTTTCCGAGAAAGCCCTGGCGGCCCGTAGGGGGCTCTCCGGTTGGCACTGCATCTCCAGAGATTGTATTTGCTGGGATGTAATAACAGAGCGTTTGACTTTCCCAG
This sequence comes from Tautogolabrus adspersus, assembly GCA_020745685.1. Taxonomy (NCBI): domain Eukaryota; kingdom Metazoa; phylum Chordata; class Actinopteri; order Labriformes; family Labridae; genus Tautogolabrus; species Tautogolabrus adspersus. Next base: position 4,655,769 of record CM036553.1, read on the forward strand.
CCAGCCACTCACTTGGCTGTGCTACATTAGGGTTTGTGTATGTGTATGTCATTTAGAGTGTATGTGTGTGTTGAGTCAGCGCTGGCTTTGCTAGGGGCAAAGGAGATCCAATAAAGACAAAGAAAGAGAGAGACAGAAAAAAATGAGCAACAAAAAGGAGAAAGAGGAAGACCCGGGGGGGGGGGGGTCTGTGGAGGCTGCAGACGACCTTTCAGAGACAAGCTTTTGAGGTGGAATTCACTAAAAGATGGAAAAAAGGCAGAGAGAGATACACAAGCAAGTGAAAGTGACAGAGAGGAGAGAGGAGAGAGAAAGGAGGAGACAAATGAGTGTACAGACAGTGCCATGGAGATGGAAGTGTTTGTTGTTTTCAAAGCCTGAAGGACAGACGTTAACACAGTAGAGGTCGACGAGGTGAGCAGAGGAGGATTGTTTCACATTTTCCTGGTGTCAGGTTTTAGAGGGGGGCAGCCAAAAGACAAACGAGGCTCAGCATCGAACAACAAATCACATTGAAAGCATTTCTGATTTTCTGTTGAAAGAAAGCTTTAAATGTGCCAGATCTCTAGGCTTGCATGAAGCTACACCTGATTCATGTCTGTGGTGCATGATGCATCACTGTAATATAGACTAACAGACTTTAATTGAGGCCATATACCTGTAAAGCCCTTGGCTGTATATGAGAGCTAAATCATGGCTGACACATTGGAAATACGTGTACTGCTCCGCTGGTTGGATGCAGTGCATGTCGGCTGACAGGCCCACAGGTTTAGTTATTTCCTCCCATTAAAAGGCCCATGTTTGTATAAGCAGCATGAAGAGGAAGAGGACGAGGAAGACGAGGACGAGGAGGAGAAGAGGAGTCAAGTCTGGCATGGACACAAGGTTCATCCAATTAATCAAAGCAAGCAAAGCCACTTTAATCAGCTAAAGGCAGCACCGAGGGGGAACAGGGAGAAAAGGAGAAAGGTTAAAAGCAGCAGGATAAAGAATGATATAAGAGGATGGACAGACAGCAGGGAGAGGGGTTCAAACAGAAGACTGGAGAGAAAAGCAAAAAATAGAGCAGAAATATTGAGTATCTGTGATCCCTTTTTAATCTGTAATACAGATATGCTTTCCATGCTTTGTACCTTAAAATGAAAAACCCTGACACCACATCTTTCATGTCTTCAAAATTGTGCAGAGAAGTTGAAAAAAACACACATTGTGATTGTGTTTTGAAGAGGAGGAAGGAGTGGGTGTGGAAAGAGATGGAGATGTATTTATGGTCAACAGTTTGTGCTTCTTTCAGCACATCTCGTCTCTCTTCTCCCAGCTGAATCATCCACTGAAAACCACTTGAATTCACTCCAATTTAAGAGCCAAGAAGTGCTCTTCATTAGAAAACTCCAGCTGTGCCTCGAAGATCTGTGCTCCATATATTCTTACTCAAACTGCAGCTGATGTATCGGGCCTGACTGATGCAGCAGCTGATTCCATATTTTCTGACAGACTCACCTGGTCTCCCGCTCCTCCTCCTCTTCCTCCTCCTCCTCTCTGTATCTGATGGATGTGAGATACTTCTAGGCTGTCACACACACTAACAAATACCAGACCCCGAGGAGGCAGAAGGAGTGGCACGGCGAGTGTGTTTGTCTCTCGCTCTGTGAGGTGTGAGAATGGACTAAAGTACATTTTCACATTTATAGACTGTGGTTGTTGATAAAGTTGGTGCTACGAGTGACATGAAGTCAGCTTGAAGGGCTACGGAGGTGAAGATCACTTTTAGAAAAAGAAAAGTTTGGGGAAATCTGTTAAATAATTTGTCTGTAAGGCACCGGGAGGCCTCGCTGTTATGTTACATGCCACATGTACAGAGGCTTTAGTCATTGAGACGGGCGTCTCTCATCCCTGTGTCCAACTCTCTCCACTGTCCTTATTCATGTGTGGCGGGGACTTTAGAGTATCTTTGCCCAGAGTAGTGTCACTCTCTCTATTTGTGGAGGTCATTTGAACCGATGTGGACTGACTATTGACTAAACAAGTTGAAGCTAAGTGCACAATAAGTGCAGAGCTAGTTTGATGTGGTTACCAATGACAACTACACACTGCCCCCCACCCCACACACACACACACCTAAACGCTCTTTCATGGATTCATCCAACGATCACGTGCTATAGAGAGCGGTTTTATCATTTCTCCTGTTGTATACTGCTAAAGTTTAGCCTACCAATGCTGGGTTTTTTAAAGGTTCATACACAAATTAAGGTTGGCTTGCTAGATTTCAGAGATCAAACAGAAAAGTTAAAGAAGGGAAAGAATCGCAGGCTGGTGTCTCGAGCATACTGAGTGGATGAGTTTGACATTGTGGGAAAATGTAAAGCAGGGTGAGTAAGAAGCAAGTCGGCATTGCATTAAAGGGGAGGATGACAGCGGAAAGAAAGATTTTGGGAGAGCAGAAAAGGAAAGAGGAGACCTGATGGAGTAGTTGATTGTCACTAACCGTCATGAAACTAACACACTAGGGATGTAAAGATTAATCGTGAGGCAGTTAAAAATCGATTCAAAGGTGTCAAGGTTCGAATCGGTACTCTGAAAAATGAATCGCAGTAATATCGTGAGCGTCAGCAGCTGTAGAGCAGAGGCGGTTGGTTGTAATCAGCAGGCATTTGAATGGCAGTGGAAGCATTTTTGCTTCCCAAGACAGAAAATGAAAGAGGTGAGAAGATAACAGACAAGACAAAAACTGTGTGCAAATATTGCAACAAGACAGAGAACTACACAAATAGAACAACCAACATGATGCAGCATTTCATCAACAGCACAATGAGAAGCTCCAATCACCTCCCGATTCTCTCAAAATAAATCGTGAGAGAATCGTATCGTGAACCCAGTATCGTGAATCGTATCGTGAGTTGAGTGAATCGTTACATCCCTATAACACACACATGCGCACAAAAGCAAAAGCTTGAGCTAACACACACACAAATGTTTACAATGAGTTCCTTGGTTACATCATGTAGACGGTTCATTCATTCATTCCACCTTTATCTAAATCTCCAAAAATCATTGAGGGCGTGTCTGAATTTGCACTGATGTCGAGAGAACATCAAAACTCAATAAATAGACACAAACAATAAATACAAAAAAGAAGACAAACAACACAATCAGCAGTTACCTGCAATGGCAGAGTAGTTTGTTGTCATAGTTTTTAACTGACCCATAGTAACAACAGTATGAAGTGATTGAGTCAGCGGCAGAGTGTTCATGTGGATGCAGCTGAGAAGCTACAGGCCGTTTTTTCCATTGTCTGGATGTAACCGAATGCAAACAGAAGTGAACAGGTAATGAGAACAAAGCAGGTTTGGAGAGAGAGAAATAGAAAAAAGAAAAAAACACAAAGGTTAGGGTGGGTCGTGTCTTATCTGGCACAATGCAGACCACAGGCAGAGGCAGGTAAACACACCACAGGCCTTTTATAAGCCATGTGCAGCTCTGACAAGACTTTAACGGCAACTAGGTGCATCACTTAGTATATGAAGATGCACTTTAGAGATATGCAGCTCAGGAATAAGGGAAATGACAAGAGCATAAGATGTAACATGTTACTTCAATAAAAAACAAGAAGAGAAGTAGGGAAAATGTAAAGGCCACATGTACCAAGCAAACCCTTTGTTACCTTTGAAACAGAAGGAAACTCTGACCTGACTCGGACGAGGAGAAAACAGCGCAAGAGGCAGATCTTAAAATAGCTCCGGTAAGAGCGTGGGTGCTGTCGGGGTGTTAGTGTCAAAACATGGAGTTGGACAGTTAGCAAACTCACATGGGGACGGAAGTATGGAGGAACAAATGGAAATAAGAACGAAGAGTGACGCAAGCACAGGCTTTCAGTCTGCTCTGTCCACAGGAGCGTCTGCCGCACGCCGACCTGCAAATAACGGCTTTATTTAAACTCAACAGCAATTGTTTCTTGGCCTAATAGTAGATCAATAGGGCTCCATTTTCAACTTGAAGTCCTTAAACATGTCTACATAAAATCTTAAAATAGTCACAATGTCAATGATCCAAAGATGACTTTCTAACAGTTCTCATGTTCCCTGAATAAAAGCCTAACACTAACATATCAATAACACCAACAGAGAAGCCAATTAGAAAATATTGACAATTTCACAACGTGGAAGAAGTAGATTTTCCACTTATTTAAATTGATCACTTTATTTATTGAATTCCACTTGATTGACTTGTGAGTTAATCTGGGAAAACATTGACATCTGGCTAAACGTCCTCTCTGTGCACTCACTGTTTTTTGGTCCTTTCCTTTGATTTGTAGGAAAGCTGAAGAGGGACAAGAAATGTGGGGAAAGGAGGAAGAAGGGGGTGATATGCACGCATTGGTCGCAGGTCAGGAGTCAAACCATGAACCAGTGCACGAAGGGCTTTGTCTTTGTACAAGGTACCTTCTCTACAGACTGAACTAAACTAGCCCTCCCACTAGTTCTTAATAACAAATCCAACTAGCAGCTTGAGACGCGAGAATGGAATTGAAGTTAAGAGGCTAGTCCCTTTCACACCTGCACTGCTCTCTGGTTAACTCACCTGGCATTTTCCCAGATGAGCTACATGTGTGAACGGCTGAATTTTAACACCAAATTTATCATGACTTTTTCCTGCCAGGGGTTGCATATATTTAAAGCTGCCTCGTTTCCACACTTTCTTTCCTCGGACTACAAACAGGATGCAATCTGAAACAATAACTTCAGGTACCAAAGCGTTCAGATCCTGCACTCACATTCGGATAGTTGTTTAAAGAGATGACTACTGGATTGACTCATAGCATTAGATGTACCTGAATATAAACAGAAAATAAAAGTGTATGGTCCCTCCCTCTTGTGAAACTGCAGGTATGACATACTCAGAAACCCAGATCTTCAGTGAGATTATTATGATCAGAGTAGCAGCTGTTGGATGCATTGAATAAAGACTGCTTCAAACTAAATGCAGCAAAATTGCCTAAAATAAAAAAATGTTGGAGAAAATAATTCCACAGTAGACTTTAGAGACGGATTTGTTGTAGCTGTTCCAATGGAGACCTCCAGCATATTGACAGCTAACAGTACAGACCGCCTGATACTCTATATTGACGTGTGATGTGTCAATATGTCTGACTAATTCATTGTGTAACCTCCAAATGCAGATATGGACACACAGAGTGTGCAAAGAGCTGCTTGCGGGTCTGACACATCGACTGGCAGAGTTTTGAGCTCGAGCAGCGTCAGAGCAAACACCAAGTGGGGGTTTGATGTTTGGCTTCACTGCAGCCGTCTCTTAATGAAAAGGAGAATAAAACAACAATCAAACTACAGCAGGGAGATAAAGAGAACTCACGCACACACGCTGGATCAAACCGGTTTTCTTCACCTCTCTCTCTCTCTCTCTCTGACACAGAATCCAGCGTCAACACGTCAAACATCAAACCTCACCATGCAGATCATCCGGTGGTTACCATGCCAACAGTGAAGCTTTCATCTTGTTCTTGGTCCTTTTGTATGGCAGGGCAGCTCCCCCTCGGTCTCCTTGGAGTGTTTGTTAACACAAGATCTCCAGTGAAGGGTGCTCCAGGTGTGTGCGTGTGTCAGTCCGTGTGCGTGTGTGCGTGTGTCAGTCCGTGTGCATGGTGCGTAGGTGCGTAGGTGCAAAACCAAAGCATAAAAAGAGAAAAAAGAAGCTTGAATGCACCTTGTTTTGAGAAAGTGAGTGTTTTCATATCTGCCTCTCAATGATGAAAAAGCACCAGATCAATGAAGAATCTCTAATTATGCTCGTCAACATCAACACTCTCTCTCCTGACAACTTCAAGCTGTTGCCTCCCGTCCTCTCTGTGAGCATCCAGACACAAATGTGCTCGTTTTCATCACTACACGCCGCTCATTTGCTTTAGTAGCGCCGCACGGGTTTAACGCTCCACTTTGATACATAACGGATTTGCATCGAATATCGATGTCTGGTGCTGTCTAACCCGATTTGGCAGTTAAGAGATCAAAAGGTGGATGAACGCGCAGCTCTGACTGAACACTCACAAACATACAGGAATCCAAATATATTAAGCAACATATAATCTCTGTAAAAGCTGCTTGACAGCTGCAAACAGCCAGAGGATGCGTATTAGTCATAATCCACCCAATTACATGATGAATGGAGCGGCGGAGGGAGGGAGACGTGGGGGGAAAAGGCAGAAAAACATCAACTGTGGGTAAATTGACAGACTGACAAAGATTAATATCAGAATTCTGTTTTGTTTTTATCCAGTACGACCACCAGGAAGAGGTGGCCTGTGTAAAGTGCATTCATATCACATGCTGAGTAGAGTGTGTGCATACAGACTGCGTTTTTAGTGTGTAGGTCAAATCTCTGTGTGTGATCTAGTAAACAAAGACTTCCTCCTTTCTCTCGATGTTTACTTCCCGTTTAGCGAGATAACAGCAGAAAGAGGAAAGCGCCGCCCATTACTCTCCCTCTGTATCTCTCTTTAACATTCACACCAACTGATATATATCTGCAGCAGAGTTACTTCTTTTTCCAGCAGCTCTTAACCATTGCTTTTACAACAGCTCCGCTTTATTCATATCCTGCACAATAGCTGGTCAGTGAGAGCAAACACACACACACACACACGCACACGCGCACACACACACACACACACACACACACACACACAACAGCGTCAGAAGCCATTAGCGGTCTGACACTTGTGGCTGCTCGTCACAGTGACAGGGCCCGCTGGCTGCTCCTCTGGCTTTTCAGTAGAAACCGTAAATGATGTGAAGGATGGTGTGCATGCACAGTACATGTGTGAAGACACTAGTGCATGTGTGTTTGTCCTTTTGCATAAATTAGTCCCTACATGTCTGTAATCTTGCAAACCGATCCATATGCAAAGTAGCACTTTCTGCAGAACTCAACACAAGTGTCACATCCATCTTCAGTCAGGCTTTTGCAGACCACGTTACCTTTTATTCACCAGGAATCTGATCATTTTAGGGCCAGCAGTTTATCCACAAACATATCCTTTTGGTCTATACCTTGGGTCTTCACACGTTATCAAAGAGCAATAAAGAACAAAGAGTTTGATATTTGGGGGCCCAAAAACAGCTTTTAAAGATCCCATATTATGCCCTTTTTGGGGTTCATATATCTAATGTATGTGCCTACTAAAGTACGTTCACAATCGCTAATGTTCAAAAAAAGTGTCTGTTTTCATGTACTGACGATCGATGCAGCCCGTCTCATCTGCCTGTGTTTGCAACGCTCTGAATCCCCCCGAGCAGGGTCCCCACGTGTGCCAAGTCTGACCTGATTGGTTGGCCGATCTGCTCTGTTGTAATTGGTCAGTCGTTCGGACAATTCTCGGAAATGTTACGCCCCTTTTACCATATTGGGAATGTCGCTAATGTGCAGCATGAGCTTGTGCTTGCCACAACGAGCCAATGGGCTTGGATCAGTGACATCATCGCAGTGTGATGTCACACTGCCAATTTTCAACGAGGGGGGCTAGAACCGAGCGTTACATGCAGCTACTGCTACTGCTAACAGGAGGAGGTAGGAGAAGCCGCGTTTCCGCGGACTTTCAATTTTTGCACATAGATGTGCCTAAACATGCACAAGACACCTGGAAAACACACTAAAGAGCATATAAAACCAGAAAAAGCATAATATGGGACCTTTAAAAAAAGATGCTTCTTGGAAAATAATGGAGTGTCCCAAAATATAGTGAACATAGCACAATAAGATTCAGCTGGTTGCTGCCACATCTACTTTAAAATACCGTCCCAACATCCAAAAATAGACAAAAATTCTGTCGGCTTAACAAATTAACATCGAAATCATAATTTTCACAATTAATAAACTTGATAAGTGAATTAACTCCAAATTGAGCTCAGTATGACCATCTACAAATCTTAACAATCACTCTCGCCATATGGCTATAACACTCATGTTACATAGCTCCTGCTACATGACCAAAACTATGTGGACAACTGTACAGCAGACACATGAGAACTTCACTTCCTAAAATCTTCAGCATCATTGATGTTGGCTCCCATTCAAGCAGGAGACCATTAATGAAGTCGGTGGCACATAGATTTGGTCTGAAGGCCGTGCTCTCTGTTAATTTTCCAGTTCATCCTAAAGATGCTGCACAAGATCAGGCCTCTGCTTTCTTTCATTTAGTGTGAGATAACTATACTGTATAAAACATGGACGTAGTGTCAGTGATGTCACCCATTGGTTTGTAAAGGGTAGTTTTGAAGGCCATCAATTGCAGTCGCCATATTGGAAATGTGGCCTCAAACTAGCTTTCGGTCAATCTAGATACAGGCAAAAAGGCGGAGCTGAGCAGGCCTTTAGCTTCCTGGCAAACAGCTACAACACTACAATTCTACAATTCACTTAGCAACACACCAACCAGTCAGTCAGATCAGCCACACCCCAAATGATGCAAAGCTCTTAGCCTTTATGTCATCAAAACGAAAAATCACCCTGTGTACCCATAAAACACGATCTATTCAGATCCTCGAACCAGGCTGTAAACATGTTTATTAATTTATCATGGGTGTTAATGGGACTTCCACGGCTTTTGGAGCCAGCCTGGAGTAGACTCTGCAGTTTTTTGCACTTCTGCACTGGCTTACATTTTCAGCACCAGAGGTTTCTGCTTGGAGATAACTGGCCTGCACAAGTGTGAACGCCATATTGAAGCAGGAGAGGGAATTCCTGAAACTGTTGCCACTGTTTGAAGGACTATACCGACATAAACATCATTTAAATTCTGAAATATGACATCTTGATAGGGCAAGTCGAGGTCAGTTATTAGCTTAAACTCCTGTCATATATTCTCTGGTTGTATTCCCTTTCTCCTATCCTCTATCCTCCAGGATAATTACACTGGAATTGTTTTATCTGGCTCAGATTGAAATCAGTTGTCTTCGTACCCGAGTAGGAGGATTTCCCTCGATTATTTCTTTTGTAGGAATCTAGTGAGCTGCAGGGTTCTGCCTCGAGCGCCTTCATTTTACACTTATCACTACAAACATTCAATATGTCACCAGTTGTTCTTATAACGTTATCTCCTTCTGATGGTATCTTCTAAACGGCTTTGAACAAAATGAATCTTGTGAATACAGTATGACGTTTTTAATCTCACAAAAAACACTTGTGTCCTTTCTCTTCTGGAGAGACAGATCACCGAAAGAGGTTTGTTTTCAATATCCAGCATTATTAAATCCCTATCATTCAAACAGATTATTCTACTTACGGCCTCCACTCGTCAAAATCCCTTTAACCCTTCACTTAAAGCTGGAGATTTAGAATGAATAACAACAGCAACACAAACACACACACACACACACACACACACACACACACACAAGGATCGATGTGGACATAAAGTTTAGACTGACACTGACACATTGGCTCAAACCATGAAGGTTGAATGTCAGGATCCCAAAAAAAAGCCCCCCAAGCAGAATTTTCTGAACTTGTCAAAATATGAACTGCAGTTGAACTTGAGAGTTCTCAGCCTGCAGCACACACACACACACACACACACACACACACACACATGCACGCACGCACACACGCACGCACGCACACACACAGACACACACACACGGGCAAGCATAGACACATCATCTCACACTTTCCGGTATAGGGCCTTTTTCTCCACCAACAATAGTTTATTCAGGTTCAGCTGGCACTGTTTGCCGTCACCCTCACAGCAGTTTGTCTAATTGAGCTTAAAAAAAACGAGTATTCTCTTTAGACTTGTTGACACACGCCTTCTTCACCTACAGACAGCGCTCAGTGTGGGACACAGATGTCGCTGTAAAGAACGCAGCACGTGAAAAAACAAACATCTTGTTGGTTTATGGAAGCCCTAAGCAGACATGCATCCATACATTTACTTCCTCCATGCTCCTGTGATAGTGAGTCGTTTCTGGTTGTTTCCTTGAGATCTCGTCTTATTTATCTCAACACCTGGACATAAGAAAGATGGTTTTCTCGTGATAAGAGCTCTTTCACATGATTTCTTAAGATCTGGACTTATTTGTCTTTTTATCTCGGTATAACAAAGTTGGTTTTCCGATTATAACAGATAAATTTATCTCATTATTTTAAGATAGCACAGCATGTTTTCTAGTGATGATGGGAGAATTTTCTGGCAATACAGAAAACGAAACAATAGGCCGGTCACCATGACAGGCCAGACCATGTCATGCCGTGCTGCTATTGTCCATGCTAATGAGATAAGTTGGTTTTGTGCTTTTTGCAACCCAGAGACAGATACAAGATTAATAAGTCAAGATTCTGAGAAAACCCTCTCAAATGACTTGATAGGCCGGGAAAACTGAGTAAATGCGATGTATGGATGTTTGTCCACTGAGGGCTTCCTTATTTGTATTAACACAGAGATGTTAAAGCTGATAAAGAAAGAGGTTTTATACTGAGAGAAGAAACATCAAGATGAAGGAGACACAATTGAGTGAGGCAGGGTGCAGCTGTTCAAGGCCATGGATCACAATCACACAGATGTGGGGGAGAGGAAGTCTTACCTTGAGATGTTAGAGGCATTCAATCTCCTCTCGTAACACAACCTGCACTGACACACACTGAACGCCACGGCCACGGATCATGGTGCTAACATGTCTGGAAAAACACAGACAGGACAATACATGTGTTTAATATGTAATGTACACCTGATAACCATCATTTTTAACTTCTTATAGAAATGTTTTAAACTTGTCTTGCATGAAAAGGAGTGCTTTGGAGATCCAAAAGTTCAAAATGAAGCTGGAAAATGTTTGGTAGGTTGGACAAAAGACGCTCAGTGTCATGCAACTTCTACAGAATGTGTATCCAACCACTTTTTTTGCATACACATATTAGTAGCTACATTACAGCTCATTTAGAAAGCAGTTCACATAAGGACACTAGAAGCTCTCTCTAAATTATCTGAGAAGTGATGTCACACAGGCCCCTGATGATCTCACCCTGGAATAAAGGGAGTATAAATGTAGAATAAAGAGGGGATTTGGTGTAATTAGGTGACACGGAGATGAAAGTCTCAGAGATCGATGTCTTCTTGTAGGGCTGTGATGCTGTGGCCTGCTATTAGAAGGAGAACCAAGGGGAGAGGAGAGGAGAGGATTGAGCATTTCATGCAGATCAGAACAGTTAACAGAAAGCCATATGGATAATGAGCAGAGAGATGCATCACAAGCCAAGGCAGTGCCATGATCCAAACAGTGAGAGGCTTACAGATGTAAAGCTATAGTCAAATGAATGTGCTGTCATAAGGAAGTACACCACTGCACAATGCTACACTGTACCGTCCAGCTTTTTTAGATGCTGTTCCTCTAATATGAAAGGAGAGATTTTGCGTGGGATTGTTTTTTTAAGCACAAATAAACCCAAATATTTAGATATCCATCCGCTGCTTTGTCTTCCTCTCAGATGGATTAAGCATTGTGTTGGTGTACTGGGTGAGCCTAGCTGTATCACATCCAGGGACCCAACAGCTGATGCAAAAAGAAACGTAGCCTGGCTTCAATCTTACCGTAGTTATCGCATCTTTGTGTGCAGGGCCGTTGGTTCTCTCTGCATCCAATCTGCGTAACGAAGAGGATCCTACTGCGTGGAGAGCCTGCGGAGGGATGCCGAGGGGATGGCTGGCTGGATCGCTGGCTGGCCTGTGTGCACCCAGTGAGACTCCGGAGCAGACGGTCCTGAAACCTGCTCCCCACCACGGCGCCGTTCTTCTGTTAGTTTCACGCCACGGATGCACGAGCTCCCTGGGCGTGTGTTGTTTTGGTGAATGGGAGATGGTCAGCGCCACACCCCCTCCTCCAACTAACCATCTAAATGCTGTTAACAGCCAGAAGATGAAAAAGAAGAGGAAGTAAACGGAGCATCCTGTCGTCGGCGCTTTGATGGTGATTCATATTTTATTGTGTTGCAGCAGCGGAGGTTGAGTTGCGTCACGGCGTCGCAGTGTGCCTGTGAGAGGTGGATTTCCCTCCACAAACACAACCAAGAGCCCTGCTTCTACATCAGCAGGGTGATCACAAACATCTAAAACACATACGCTTTTATGAACTTTATCCACAATACGCCATGTTGTAAATAAAAGCCAAACGCCCTGAACAGAAGCTACCCCTGGTTCTGATACACCCGGTGCTCTGTGGTTCTGGTTAGCCGGAAGATGCATCCGAATTTCGGCTCGTTAAATTTGATTTTATTCGCTTGGACAGGCTGCCACCTGCCGGGCTGACGTGATTACGTCAGGGGTGAAATATCCCACGTGAGGCTGCGATCCACTGAGAGAGAGAGAGAGATTTAATTGTGCCCCTTTTTCTGTTTTATTTTGATTTTAGCTTTGGCAATGTAAACGTATGTTTTCCCTGCTATTAAAGCCCCCTTGAATGGCATTGAATTGAATTGAATTGAATTGAATTGAATTGAGAGAGAGAGAGAGAGAGAGAGAGAGAGAGAGAGAGAGAGAGAGAGAGAGATGACTGCACAGGTGCATACTATCTCTCCAGTGTTTTTATTTTAGAGCCTTTGTTTTGAGTTTTGACTGAAACGTCACTTTTGGGGTTACAGTAAGTATTAAAATATATTTCTTTTTCTAAAACTTTAACTTAGCCCACATTTTTAGGCCACACAACCTATTGGCTCCATGAATTTGCGTCAATACAAGCTTAATGATGTTTTATCTTTTGATTTGATTTGATTGAGCCTAAAGATCACATAGCCTATAGCCTATCTTTTTGTCCCTGGACTTACCTTCACCCACCTTAGCAAAGGGCTTATAAGAAAGACTCTTTCTTAACTCTTTGAGATGGTTTAAAGTTTTTAATTAATAGAAATAAAAACAATTCAACTTGTTAATTGTGTATCTAAATGTTGAGTTTATAGTTTGTCTTGTTATTTAATGTAGGCCTAAACTCAAAAGTGACTGTAGAGTACATGTCAACTACCTGCACATTCATATGATGCTCTGTGATCTACAGCAAACATTAACATCCATGAAGGGTTTGGATCAAGTCTGTCTTTTTCTTGTGACTGTCAGAGGCAGGACTCTACTCATACTGAGAAACTAGAGCATGGATGAACAGCACCACCTTCAGGCCATAGTGAGCAATTAGTTGTTTTAGAAGTGATGTATAAACCAAATAAAAGGGAAGTGGAAATGTTAAAGGTCCTTTTGTGCAAATAAAGGATATAAAGAGATGCCACTAATGGGCCAACAGCAAGGGAAGCTCTGGATACTTGAGGAGAAGAAGCTTTTATGATGATTGTATTTTGCTTTGTGTGACTTGTTGGTTTATCATCCACAGATGAGAGCAGGATGCTTCCTCTCCCCCTGCTCTCTTCAGTGGACAGACGTCCATCTCAGATCTTCTCCATAATGAAAGAAAAGCTTTTTCTGCTGATTTGAAACGAATAAACACTTGTTCTGGTTATTTGTCAAGGGTGCTATAAATCTTTTTTTTGGCCTGCTTGTCTACATTTTAGTCCTGGCTACCCCTCCATTGCATTTGTTCAGCTTTGTGGTTATGTCAGTTCTGAAAAAAAGGATATATAGGTCTATCTGTTGTCCAATAATGCTAAATCTGGTTCTGAAATAGCCAGAACACTGTGCATGTGTGTCCCAGTGTTTGTTTGGGCGTGTGTTACAGTCATAGAGAGGTGGCAGGAGTCGAGGGAGACAGAATCAGGGACTTTGCATTTCACAGATAGTGTGTTAACTCCTCATCTTGATGGCACCATATTTTTTTCTCTGAACTTGAAAAGGCAGTAATTACAATAAAGAACTCTTATCCTTTATTTAATACAGCATCAGGATCCTTTATCTGTCTCTGCCTTAAAGAGACACACAGACTGTATAGCCCAACAGAAGATCTGATCCAACTCATGACATTATTAAAATGCAATGACATACTGAAGTATCAAACATCAACCACATTCTGATTTCATACAATTGGAAAACTCTTTGCTCCTTGGCCTCTCCTCTCCTTCTCCTACTACTAATTATTTTCTCTTCTTCCTCTGTTTCAGCCTCTTCATCTCCTCCTCTTTTTCTTTTTTTTAGTTTATTTTTGGGGGCTTTTTATGCCTTTATTTTGGAGATAGGACAGTGGATAGAGTCAGAAATTGGGGAGAGAGAAAGTGAGGGATGACATGCAGGAAAGGAGTCACAGGCTGGATTTGAACCCATGCTGCCCACTTGGAGGGCTGTAGACTCCGCACATGGGGCGCACACACACACTAACCTTTAGGCTACCAGCACCCCTCTTCCTCCTCCTCTTCTCCTTCTCCTTCTGCTTCTCTCCTTCCCCTTTCACTTCTCCTACTCCTCCTCTTCTTCTTCTCTTTCTTCTCCTTACACACCTTCTTCTTCTCGATGTGATAAAAGCTGAAAACAAAAATGGTTTGCGACATGATGAAGACGCATGTTACTTTGTGTGATGGAGATGGAGTTCACGGTTCACCTGGGGACGTCTACTTAATGGGATGCTCTTTATTGATCTCAACCATCACAGTGTTGTTGCCATTGATGTGTAAGAATAAAGAAATAAAGAAATAAAGAAAAAAAAACAGGTTAATTATCACTTATATAACAGGGCCTTGGCCTTTTGTACGGCTTCAGTAGCACCCTCTACCTCTCAGAAGTTATTTAACAGAATGATTCACATCAAAGCACCCAGGACCCCCGCTGCTAAACTCAAAGGCCAGACAGCCCATCTCCACTCTGACGCTCTAATAACCGAGCCTTTATGAAGTTCATAAAACCCACTCCTCACTGGATCACTGCAGATGGTGGGCCGGACTAATAGCTGGAAAAGTAGCACAGACTGCCACCTCGCTTGGACTCCTTTGAACTGAACCGTACGCAGATTGAACAGGGGGGCGACCATATGCATGTTTCTGTGTGTGTTTGAAAAGACTCTCTCTGTGTATGTGTGTGCGTGTATGTGTGTGCGTGTGTCCTCGTCCCTATCCTGTCACAGCAGGGGTGCGACATGAAAGCCTTTCTACAGTGTTTGGTAATTGCAAAGACCTCCGTTCTGCCTAAACAGCAGAAGGGACGAAAACCTTATCAGGACACGGTCTAATCCAACACACACACACACACACACACACACATACATAAACCCACGAACACGCACATATAAGGTACAGGCTCACACACACACCTTTGGGGCAGCTGACCAATCAATAGTCTTGACTGTGAAGAAGTACACAGAAGTGTGTACTGGGTGCTTTTTCTTTTCTACACAGGCCTTTCTTTGTTGTGTGTAACCTTTTGATCTAAATGAAAAAAAAAAGGGGGGGGGGGGGTAGGTAGGCTGATGTGTTGGAGAGGGTAAGTTATGCTAAAAGGGGAAGGCTGTGTAGGGGGGGGAGTGCCACCTTTTCATCTCACCTCTCCTCCGTGCAGCTTTATAACGAATGTCAACGCTGATAACAAAGCCTCATTTGCATATCATAATCCCCATCTCTCGACCTTGTGATCAGGTGTGCTCAGACGCACGCCTGTGTTCTTTCAAAAAGGGAAAAAGATACAGAACAAGAGAGAGAGAGAGAGAGAGAGAGAGAGAGAGGGGGAAAAAGTCTGCTCACTTAGTTTGAAAGCTGTTTGAAGTTCTCTGCCCGAGTTCAAATAACACTAAAACATGTGCATGGCATTGAGTGGCTGATTTGTATTAAAAAGAAGAAAGGCAGAGGGATGGAGGGATGAAAGGAGGTCAGGGAGGGGAGGCTGAGGGAACTTTCTGGAGCGAGTGAGGCCAAAATCCTTTGGATCTCATGTCAGTACACATGAGGAGGAGCGGGCGCTTTTATATTTGATCTTTGAACTTGAAAGTGACGTGTTAGGCACTTTGACCCCCAACACATTTTCCTCAACTTTTGGTTTTGTGATGCCTTAATTTTTTTATTTATTTTGCTTTGATCGGAAGACGGCGGATTATTCTCATCTCTAAAGTAGCTTCTTTTCTGTCTCTGGCACTTAAGCCAACAAACAACAAGGAGAAACTCTGAACTCTTCAAACCAGCTTGAAGGAGGTTCTTCTGGGTGAAGGCAGGGAAAGAAAAGAAGGTGTGGCTTTGAGGAAGTGCTTACCACACAGGAACACATTGATACCATACCATACACATTTAGCTGCTTCCATAATGGTGCTGTGTGGTGGCAGGGTGAGTGAAGAAGGACTTGTGGCTAGGCTTACCACAAACGATACGATGCGATACGACACAAGATGACACGAGATGACACACATTTATCTGCCTCTATTTTTACGATGCTATACCCATATAGCCCATGATAATGAGTCGGACATAATCATGCTGTGTGTTTTTCTTTGGCCAATTAACGTTACCCTCAATTTTGTGATAAGCCCCACACTGAGGATTCATGAAGAAGTGACGATGTGAGTTAAATTTATCTTTGACTCCAGTCCTGCACACATTCAGCTGCCTCTGCATAATACATTAAAACAATGAAATCAACAGAAATCGACAATCAACATCCAAACTATCAGATTTGTGTGCGTGTGTGTGTGTGTGCGTGTTTGCGTGTGTGTGTGTGTGTGTGTGCGTGCGTGCGTGCGTGCGTGCGTGCGTGCGTGCGTGCGTGCATGCGTGCGTGTGTGTGTGTGTGTTTGTGTGATTAGCATCTCTGCATGTCATAGCAACTGATCCAAAGGTCAGGGACCACCCCGACTGTGTGTTCACACTCTTCATCATCCCCCTCACACTGACCACCAGTGGTTGCTGGACTGTTCCAGGGCAGAAGGTTTGGACGTCTACCAATACTCTATGTTTCTGCCTCCTCTCTGTCAGAAACTCCTTCTTGGCTTGAACTCGCTGTTCTCAGCAGCCTATGGTTTTCTGAATCCCGGTTGTGAAGACCAGACGTCCTTTCCCATGAGTGCACAGGGCCTCCAGCAGGGCTGCTTCAGCTCCTCCACATTCTCTCCGTACCCCGTTTGGCCGTAGTTGTAAAGCCGGGCCCTGGGAGTCGCCCGCCTCCACTCTGATCCACTCTGGGCCGGGCTCTGCAGCTGAGCCTGTCCTGCCAGCTCCTTTATCCCAGCTACCGCACACCTAGGGCGGGCAAAGCCAGACTGACAGTCCCCCGCTGCCTCCAGAGCCTCCGTCTCATTTCCCCGGTGTAGCCGCCCACCGCCCCGCTCTGCTTTTCAATCTTCGAAGCAATTAGAAGGAGATCCCTTTCTTTTGTCGACTATCCGGGGAAAGAAGAAAAGTGAGAGAATGAGAAAGAAAGAAGAAGGAGGGCCAAGTTGTTGTTGGTGGTGGAGCTAAGGCCTAGCCAGGAGCCACTTGTGAAGCCCAGGGTATTAGGACTCACATGGTTTGTTTGGAAAGGCTTCTCCAGGGGCCAAAGTGGGATTACGTTGCAGATTGCAAGTTCCCATGGAAGGGGCCTATACCAGCGAGGGCTTTGGTGGGTGGGTTTCAGGTTGGGGGCCATAGAAGAGGTCTTTATGAGTTTGGGGTCTGTCTGAATGGAAAGGGCCAACTCCCAGCATGCTAGCCCTCCATATTAGATGGACACAGAGAGGCTATTGAAGTTACCCAGACGTCCCCCCCTTTATTTCTGTCCTTTTCTCTCCCTCTCTCTCCGCTCTTGAAGGCTTAGCTGTTCGCCCGTCGAGAAAAGAGTAAAAGACTGTTCTGGGGGATGAAATGATTCTTGTGTTCGTTGTTATGATGAAAATTCAATCTGTGATTCTGAGCAAACATAACATGATATGACAGATAGAAGCTTGAACCACAGAGTCTGACTTCAAAGCCACAGTCACCAAATCACCTCGAATTATTTCTGACTAGTTTAGCAAGGTATCTTCTGAAGTCGGACTAGCTAATCATTAAACACTTATTTTAAAGAAGAATAGCTTTGAGCTTATTCTTGACTTAAGGCTTCACCTCAGTTACTTACAAAATCCACCAAACCACCAGAAAAGGATCGATAAACGTGCACACTTTCATTCTGCAACAATAAATATATGGTTTCTGACATATAATATTTACCCATAAGTTAAGGATAATGTGCGCTGAAATATCAAGTTTGAATCCTATGTTAAAAGTCACCTCCAGCCTAAAATGCAAAACTGTAAATGAGGCATCATGTCCTGCACTTCAGCTCGGACGTGTCAGAAACTGATTGAAATTAAGATTCATAGCTTAGAAAATAATTGAGCCACTTGTACTTTAATGTTTTAATCATCTGAATCCAGACGTTACTGCAGACACAATCAATTAAACTCTTTCATATGACTTCCATAAAGGTTATTTCAAGTCAAGGTTCTTGTTTGTAAGTTTGTAATACGACAATAAAAACATAAACAAGTGAATTTAGTTCAAAACAGCTGAATGTTTTTTTGGATTCACTCACCTTTATAAGTATATGATTAGTAAATTGGGTCTTCTGTGGAGACAGATATGTTTATCTGCCCTCTAGTGTTGAACTGTAGGTACTGCACATTCTGCTTCACCATGACTGAGTTGCTTTGTGCAGACATACATGAATCTATTTGAAAAGATTCATTTAAAGAGGGGATCTGAAATTTGAAAGAACAGATAAATAAAGTAAACATGGATGAAAATCTTCGAGTACAGGCTCCACTTTGTTTATTCCAGAGCCTTTGAAATCACAAAAAAGATGACGATTACCAGATACTCTGTTCTACTCTTTATATGCTGTATACTACATATGAAGCAAAGAGCGTCTACAGTGGAACTTTAAAAATCCCCTCCACATTTTAATGGGACATGAAAACAAAGCAAGAAGAGGCAGCTTTTTAACACGTCATGTTTTAAACAGAGAGGAGATTTAAGGAGCTCAAACAGCAGCAGAGATTTAAAGCTTTCTGTTCAACACTTCAGTTTCATGCTTTGTATCTGAACTCTCTGTTCCTGTAAAATAAAGAACATTCAAATTCAAAATAAAAAAACTATGAGCAATAAAACAACACTACAACATCATTTAAGATGAAGATAAAAGGATCTTTTCACGATAAAATGAAATAATGAATATGATAAATAAAGCTACAGTGCCGATCGTAGCGCAGGGATAAGATGGTAAGATAAGATTCTAAGATGCCTTAATATGATGTAAGAAAATAAAAGTGCAGCAACCAACCAGAGGCACAGGAGAACAGGTTTTTAACGTAGAGTTGACATTTGGTATCATCATGAAGTTGGAGCCATCTTTTCCCGCCGTGGCAGCTAAAAATAACGGGTTTGATTCTGACATGAAGAAGTACCAGCTGCCTTCCCTCCTCAGATCTAAGGGCCCTACTGAGTTCATATTCTTCTTCTTCAATGGGAAGATTCAAGATGTATTGATTGATTTATAAACTGACGGTAGAACTTTGAAATCTGTCGGTCAGTAACTGGAACTGAACTCAATACTTTAAGTTTGGTGATGCTTCAGTTTAGTTTCACTGTGTGCACTGAGGAACCATTCCTACTCGACGAATCCAAGCCATAAGTCATGAACGGATCAGCATCATCGCTCTCCAGATGTCTCCCCACTGCCCTTCAAGCTCTTCTGTCACCTATAGACCCCCCCACCCCATCCCCCCCAGCACCCCATCAGTCTGTGTCTGCAGACCAAACAGCCGCGCTCCCCTTCTACTCCCCCCCGACCCCCTCCAGCCATTTCCCTTTGAGCTGTGCCGCCGCAATGCATAAATACATAAATCTAGTGTCAGTGGATGCATGTGTGTGAGCTTTAATACGTGTGTGTGTGTGTGTGTGTGTGTGTGTGTGTGTGTGGTGGGGGATGTCGACATATAGACGACGGCCGGCAACCCCACAGACAGACCCTCTTTCATGTGTCACCAGATCGGGGACGCTCAGTGTTTACACACCACACCCATCCAGACACACAACCAGAAACCCCCAGAGCTGTGTCCCCCAGAACCTGTCACCCTGGCTGGGGAAGCTCGGGGGACAAAGGCTGTGAGTCGACCCGGAGGTGGTGGTGCCAGTCTGGCTCTCTGATCTGACCGACCGCCGCAGACCTGATGGGAGATACGGCCACAGGTCAGAGGTCAAAGAGGCCATAAAAAGGAGTCAGCTGAGCTCCTCTTGTTTGGCTCCATCTCAGCTGCGTTTGGCAAACACACACACATGATTTAATGTTCTGCGATTTGAAAGTCAAGAGCTTGAACTTTGGATGGTTGCTGAGCTCAATCTGACAGATGTCGAAGAGTTTCACAACACACTTTTAAGTTATTACCATCTTTATAACTCCTGTGAGTTTAGCTGGTTATGAAATATTACTGGTGCCTCTTTATGACCTGAAACACCAAACGAGACCATCAGCATAACTCTCTCAGTCCTTTTCGGGTCATTGTTAGATAACTTGATGAACAGCATGCTGCCAAAACAGCCTTTTTCTATACTTCCACAGTAGAGCCACAGTCAGAACGTTAACATTACGTAAAAAAAAGTCTATTTATTGTGTTAGTCCGACTAAGACGTGACTTCTGTAATACAGGTGGACCTGATAGTACGATTGCAACTGTCAAATTTCCAGAAGTTGGAACACCACATCTAAATAATGCAGTTGAGGGTAGATTTCCTCTTGCATGTTTAAACCTCAATTAGCCCTTTACTGGCCCAGGCTTTCTGTGCATGCTCCATAGTCCCTGCACCAGGCTATGACACGGAAGTAGAAAAGCATAAATGTGTAGAAGGAAGCTGGGAAGAAATGAAGACTCAGGTATAAACATGGCAAGTTAGAGCAAGAACTATGCATTTTGGACAGATGAGGAGTGAATGTACAGATCTGTAAAGTTGTCCATGTCTTCACCGTTCAACATGCACTGCTTGCTATGTTGTTTTTCAAATGTTTTGTATGTGATGTAATAGGTCAAACAGAAGAAGGTCCTAAAGTGACTTGCTGAAAGGGGGCATATCGCCACCTACTGTAGCGGAGTCGGACATACTTACGTCAATTAATCTATTCTCCCCTGATGCTTGTATATCAGGACAAGAACAGTAGTCCAATCATCAGGCCTCATTGTGCATAGCTCAACTGTATTGTGCATGTAAACCGATGTAAACGCACTAAAGTGAAGGTTTTGAGTTAAAGTTCCAGTGGGGAAATGTTGTTGATTTTGGTGCCCCCTGTGGACAAAGCAGTACCTCTTATTACTGTATAGGTAGAGTTTTCTGATAAAGTTTTCTAACATCAAAGTCTAATGCATCACTCATTGTGACTATTTGCCGTTTGAAAAGTATGACAAAGGCCTTTTTTCAGTGTGCTGTAAATCGTCTCGTCTGACACCTACCTGGTTACAGGTTACAGACATTCAAATTATAAGATAGAGATTGTCATCTTGTGGCTGATGATCTTGTTTGATTTTGTAGGTCACATAAAGGCATTAGGATACATTTAAAAGGCCTCACAGGAGCATTAAACAAAAGCAGGATGTTAGAAAACACTACACACACGTAGAAAGAGATACGAGGTACAGCATTGTCCAGAGAGGGCGCCAAAATCAACACAAAATGAAAGTCCCTCTCAGAAGCTTTAAATTACACACTCCTCTGAGTGTCAGACAAAAAACTTTTTATCTGCTGGCAACAGATGGGTAATGAGAGAGCAATGATTAATGATGCAATGAGCTTTTCAACGCAGTCAACATAGACTACTTTACACATAAAGATGTATCTCTACATCAGTGCATTCACAAGTGAAGACAGAAAACAAGATCAAATCAAATCATGACAGAAAGAAGATAAACATCTTCATATCAGATTTCCATAAACAGTTGTTAACTGTAAGTCCCGCTGTAATAACCATGAGTCCTCTTCTTCTGTCTGGAAACATTAAAAAAAAAAAGGTAGGAGAGAAAATGAGACGAAAGGAAAAGAGCAGAAAACAACAAAGCTAAAGGAAGCATTTTATCCTGCTGCGTTAAATTGGGTGTGACTAGGAAGGCCCTGAGAAAACACACACACACACACACACACACACACACACACACACACACACACACACACACACACACACAACACAAACAAATTAACATCTAAAATACTCGTGGCTCGTTTCAACCGTTCACTTCAAACCGTCATCAGGCCTCTAATGGGGGCCAAGTTCAAAGCTCCACTACACTCCCGCTGCTTTGCTGAGATGGAGGAACAACACCACCGTCTCCCTCTCCCTCCCTGTGTTTGTTTATCCTTCGCTTTGCTCTCTTTCGCTGCTTCTTTCATTCCTTCTCTCCTCCATGCTTCATCGCCTTCAGAAGACCCCTCACTAAATTTAGCAGCAACCTCTCTGTCTTTGCCTTTTCTCCTTGTTTCATTTTCAATATTTGATTCCTGCGGTACACGCAGCTCTCTCTCTCTCTTTGTATCTCAATCCAGCTTTCATCATGAATGCCAGTCTTTCAAATCTGACAGACATTGATCAGCACGCAGCAGCGCTGATGCTGTCCTGGTGCAAGTTTGTTCACAAAGCCCCCGTCTAACCCTGGATATTCAAACACAGCCTTGAACAGCAAGCTCTCAAAAGACAATCACTGGTCCGATTTAGACAGTTGCTCGGAACTGCCCTGCAGATATCTGCCAGGATCAAAACACCCTTCGCATCTCCTCCCCGCTTTCTCCCCTCTTCTCTTCTTTCTCCCCTTTTTTCTCTTTCGAAGATGGCACTTCCACAAATGTTTAACTCCAGCTATCTGCTCATTAAGAGGTCTTCAAAGCCTTCCATTGATGTAAAAGCATCCATTTGAATTTGTAATCACCCTTTGCTGTACGGCTGCTGCGCTCAGCGTAATTTTCCCCCGGATTTTCTGATAGCCAGCTCAAAGCGCTAACATCCCGTTTTTCTCCTCTCTGAACAGCGGGAGGAAGGGAGAAGAATAAAAAAAGAGGACTTTATCAAACTTTCAGAAGCAGGGAGGTGCGTATTTGTGAAGGCCTTGGGTTTGTTTATATATGCTGACAAAGAAAGTAAGAATATATAGAAATTCACTCTGCCGACAACCCTCACAAGAAGATAAGAGCGGGGAGAAAAAACCCACTAGAGCTGGATAAGGTTTGTTTGAAGATTAAAGTTCTGTCTTCATCGGGCTATTTCCTTGAAAGGCACATAAATGGCCCAGAAATTGGTTTGTCTATAGGGAGCGTTTTAACTGATATTGCCTTTAATGGAAGGTATTTTTTAATATTCCCCAACACAAACTTTAAGGTGTCTGCGGCTGAGAGAAAACACACTTTGCCCACATAATACATTTTGAAAGAACGCCAAGAGACACACTCAGGCAGCGACCTGCATGCATATTTAGCTCAGACATCTTCTGCGTGTCGAGATGATGGAGAGCCAAACTCTGTCAATCCACAGCGACACCATGAAGAAGAAAATGCAGGGGAAAAAAGCATAAAAAGAAGAAGAGATTCGTCAGATCCTTGAGGCAGAAGAACATACCTTTACATCTGGATTTCCTCACAGGAAGGAAGTGTTTGAAATCTAATACATAAACATTATTCCCCAGGCTCGCCAGTTTTCCCTTCACCTGCGGAGAAACAGGCTCGTCTTCTAAACCACTTTGGGGAACTTTTCCACAATACAGTCCTACTTCAGGAGGTTCAATAAGAGGGCTGACTGGGATTTGGCTCCTGCCATGTTTCATCAAACACACTTGTCTTCAGCCATCGCAGGCCTGTCTGTCAGTCAAACAGCTCCTCATAAATAGCGTTTTCCTCAGGTTTCCACCGCTCTCTTCTGAAATGTGGATATTAAAGTGCTCTGTGCAAGTTCAAAGAATGTACTGTTGAAATCTCCCGACTCAGAGCTAAACACAACTGGGAAATATGACTTACAGCATGCTAATGCTATTACAGAACCCCTCCTGCTAATGCTCAAGAAATGCTAAGTCAAACTGTGGTTGATTACAACACTAGTTCATTTTTGAGGCTCCATCCATTGGTTTTGGTAACATTATAGTCATCAAAGTAACTGCTGAGGTTTCAAAGCAACAAACATGAGCGGTCAGATCATAACTCAGATTTTAAACGAACCTCCAAGCTAGTAAAATTTGTTTGGAAGAGAAAACAAAGGTGAGTGGTCAGATTACAAACCAAACGTCCTTCAGTAAACATCCATCAAGGTTTATGGTAGACTCTTGACAGGTCAATGCGTCCTGCAAGCCAACACGAGGGTCAGGTGACTTATGAGGGTAGCCATGCTATTTTACCAGCACACACTGCTAGCTGACCACACTGACTGTGCTGAATGTTGTTTTAGATTTTTTTCTTACCAGAAACTCCAAGGAAAAGATCATTATGATGCCAATACACAAAACCAAGCGGCAACCTTGGTGGCAGCAGAAGTCACACCAATTCTTAAATGTCCATTTTTACATCAGAAATAAACATGTTAACAGCCTGGTTCAACAACTAATTTGGTCTGAGTAGCTCATGTCCTTATTGGTACACACTGCACTATGGGAGACATTTCTTTATAACTAATCTGTTTTGATTTATGCAAGGAAGAGTTATGCATAACTAGGGGGGCGTTGATGATCTGACTGACAGGAGGGTGTGTGGTAGATGTTAACCAGGAGGATTAAGGCCCACCTCAGCTCCTCCTCTTTGCCTTTTGCTATGTCGAAAGTTAATTTGAGACTGCATTTCCAATATGGCAACCACCATTGTTAGACTTCGAAATCAGCTTCAGAACCCAACAGGTGAAGTCACTGAGACAACGTCCGTGTTTTATACAGTCTTCTATACTGATATTTATACTAAAACGCCAGACAAACATATGCCTAAACTTGTGTACGGTAAACATGGACAGTATCATGACGTCACCCACTGGTTTGAGGCATTATGAATCCTAACAATGGCAGGTGCCATATTGGAAATGCTGACTCAGGCTAACTTTCAGCTAATCTAGAAATAGGCAGAGGTGAAGTTGATAAGAGCTGAGTGAATATTTTAGTGCCTGAAACATAGTCAGCTAGCTCATCTTGCTAGCATATTCCAATTGATGAAAAGAACACAATCAACGCTGACCGCTCAAGGTTAGTAACAGGTTTTAGCGAAAGTGAAGCCTGGTCTTCCGGCAGACAGCTACAACGTGCCCACCTATTGTTCAAATCAGCTTAAAATGAGCCATAGAGACAAAAAAAAACGTCCCTACCAGGCTGTAAACAGGTTTATTCCTGCTGTTAAAATGAGTATTTTAATATTGGGCTTTAATGGGGATTCTCTAGCTTTTGTAGCCAACCTCAAGTGGACACTTATGGCACTTCATTTCACCAGACATTGTCACTTGACTGTATATAGTAATATTAAGCTAATGCTAATGCTAACAAGTTGAAATACTGATGTCTGCTTGGTTCATGTGTGAGAGAAGGACACAAACACAAGCGCAGTTTGTGTGTTATTGAGTGTGTGTGTGAGGAGAGCGAGTGGCAGACATGTCACCAGGACCATTGACTCCAGTCTAATCCCTTCCTGATGGCCTTTTCTTCAGGCGCAGATGGAGACTAGGGGCTCTTGACTTTTGACCTGCACCACTAAATCACATCAGTCGCTGACTTTGAGGGCCACGGGGCCCCGTACTCCGCTAGGCAGATGGGCAGCTGCCCACGCACACATACACACACATAAGTACACACAATTGTGCAGTTCTCGAAACATTCACAGAGAAAGGCAGAAACAAAAATGCTTTCATGCATGTATACGGACACTTTTTCACAAGATGACACAAATAAACTTCACACAAACAGGTCAATACACTTTTCTCACACTGACTCGCTTTCATGCATTTGAAGGGACACACAGATCAATGTGTACACACACACACACACCACTAAATAATGTTCTTTTTTCTTCTTTTCAAGTATTCTCTGTCATCTGTGTCCTTTTACTCAGCCACATCACACACTCTCTCAAGCTCTCTCCTACACTTTGTTTTAAACTCTTCTTTTCTCTTCCTCCTTTTCAAACTCTGCTGGTGTCCCTGTGATGTGGCTTCTCTGTTTTCTGCAGAATAAAACACAGATGAGGAGAGACAGAGAAAGAGAGAGAAGGAGAGGGATGAAGGGAAATGTAGACGGCTGAGAGACGGACAGACTGAGGAAAAAAAAGAAAGAGAGGTGGAGGGAGAAAGGAGACAAGGAAAAAAGAGTGCAGTCTTTTTCAGTGTTGTTTTTATGTGGTGCAATATTTTTTCTCTTTGCCACCCAGGACATCAACCCACCCTGTTATTCTTTGTTAGAAACATAGTCCAAAACTATGGCAAACATGTAATTGACTTAGTTTAAATCAGTAGGTTTTCTTTCTGTAGATTGTGATTACTTTTATGTTGGGTTCACAAAGAAAACACATATTTGAGGGGACTTTCTATCCAGCCTGATAATCAGTGCACACCTTTTTTTTGGCTTGAGGGTTTCGGACCTGCTGTCACGTAGTGTCTCAAGGATCCTCGCAAAGTGACAAACATGCACCTTTGAAACTTTGAACAACTACTTTGCATGAGAAGCAGGCGCGCAGAGTTGAAATGTGGTCTGGGTTCCCTCACACCGACGTGCTGCTTGCCCACGCTGCGCTCCTACGGAGGTCCTCCTCACTTTGTTGTCCTCACAGCAGGCACCTGCATTCCTGGCATAGCTGTCTCCAAAGTTTCAAGAACAGCTCACTATCTTTCTGTCTGCCGCTCTCTCTCTGCTGAGACGTCCCTTGCCTTGTTGCCTGGAGACGAAAAGAATGGGGACAACGTAGAGAGAGGGAGGAAAAGGGGGCCTAAGCAGAGGAGGATGAAAGAGGAGTGAGATCAGAGGAGAGGACAGGCCAGCAGGGAAGTGATGAAGTTTGTTTGGGATACTTTGGATTTTTACAGCCATTGTGTTGGGCCACTATCTTCACTTTACTCCATCGCTTTCAACTGAGGTTTTTGAAGGTGCTGGATAACATTTTCTTTACTGAAAATAGGAAATGCATGGTTAAGATAGCTGAAATCGTTCAGTTTAAATGTTTTATTATTCCAAAGTGTAGTCTGGTTAGGTTGACACGTGTCATTTTGATTAACTAAATATGTCTTTGTGTTCGCAGCGTAAACTCCACAGAAAATACACAAAATCATGTGATTGGTTGGTTAATTATTGACCTTGGCAACACATATCTTGTAATTAAGAAGCATTTTGATAAAATCGAGCTTAATTTTTATATTTTTCAAAGACATATAGACAAATCAGATTCTTACAACATCAGCTTTCTGTGAATAACTCCTTATCAACAAATGGTCATACGACTAAAAACAACAGATGTGATGAATGGACCATGAAGCTTGAATGCAAAACATGACCAGAAGTCTGTGAACACCTCACCTAAATGTTGACCTCAGGTATTCAGCCACAACCGCGCTTACAGGAGCACACAGTCTAAGTGGTAACCTTCATGGCTGAGAAATGAAGCACACATACTGAAGTTCCTCTAGTGGCCTCTGGGGGGCTGCTTCCAAAAGTGAGTCACTCCCTATGAGATACATATTAAAAAGCTGAACTTAAAAGCAGAATTAAACGTGTTTACAGCCTGGTACATTTCTCATTTCTATCTCTAAATAAAAGCATACAAAAGCCCCACAAATAAACCTTTAAAAAAACTGCATTTGTACAGGTCCGTTATGAGGATTTACAAATGAGCAATCACTCTACAGAATGTCGTACCATAACTGTGTGTTGGCCTACCCATCATTCCTCACAAGGGCCACCATCTCATCCAAACCGGCCACGTTTGGCTCCAAAATAACAAACAAAACAAAAACTGTATGGTGGGGGCCAGAATGCCAGACTTCACTATAAAAAGGTAGTCGACCAACCAATGGTTGATGCCTGGGAGGCCACGCACAGGCAATAGTTACAGGGCATATAGGGACTTGTTGGGAATAAGAAGACATAATAAAGATTTAAGAAACACAGTTTAAATGTTTACCTCCAAAATAGCAGGTTCTGAGTTGATTTCACTGTAAGAAATGAGCAGGAGAGGAAAGGCTCTCATGCTACGATTACAGAATGGCCAAATCTTTCTTACTGCGAGGCAGCAGACAGTCATGATGTAAAACATACGCTCTCTACTGGCACGCAGTAGTGGAGGGAGTTGTTGTGAAAGCCTGTCATTTAGAAAACAAATCCATAACAAACTTCTTAAACTCGTGTTCCATGGTAACAGAACACACACATGTACACACACACACGTCTGTTTACCCCTTTGCTCCATCTAAACCCATATGTGTGTGTGTTTGTAAGAGAGAGAGAGAGACACAGACTTTCCTTTCGGTATCTCAACATTCCCATTTCCTCCTTGCCTCTCTTTGTGCAGTCATCCTGGCTTATTTATCTTTCCCTCCTATCCCAAACACAGGAACGCTCTCCGGAGCTCTGATCTCTCTGCCACCCTGATGTGTGCACACACCGACCCCCATGAACCCTTCCTGGCTCTCTGGGTCTGCTTGTTTTTCTCTCTCTTCCTCATTTAACCTCAACTCCTCTTCTGCATCTTTGTTTCTCCTCCTTGTTTGTGCTCTCAGAGTTGCTTTGGGGCAGCAGGGAGATTTGGTTTAATGTCCTGTGTCCTCCGTGACGTCGTCAGCTGTTGTTCTCTGTCACAGCGCCTGAGGTTTGCCTTTGAAGCCAAAGGCGGCTCGTGAAGACGCATATGATGGCTTTTGGCCTCTCTTTCATTCGCCCGCTTTCATCCCTCTGCGCAGCGACTGACATCAAGGGAGATTCCTAACAAGCATGTTATTTAGACAGCGATGTCATGGCCACGGGGATGCACTGTTATGTCTGAGGCCGAGCTGCACCGGAAGGGAGAAAACACAAGATCAAGACGCGGTTATATCTGGCATCAGCGTCCTTAATATAATGAGAGCAGACAGTAATATCATTGATCAGCTTTCTACATAATCTGTCCCCTTAAATGTGCCGGAGAACTCCACATTAAACACATAGACAACTTAAGTAATGTGCGTCGCCAACATGAAGCTATTCACTGGTTAGTCAACTGCGGGCATTTTGACAGTCCCCATGTTGGTTTTTTAGAGTCAGCCTTGATCATATTTGGGCTGGAGGGTGGAGCTGGAGAGGAACGAGGAGTCGGGAAATGCCAGGTTATCAAAGCTACAGTCTGTGTTGCTAATTCATTAGCTGCTTGGGTAATTAACTATTGTGTTTTCCAAACAATGAGATGCAGTGGAAGAAGTTGACTGCCAATGTTTATTTGTTAACTTTAGAAGTAAGGTGAGCTTATGGAAGTGGAATCACCGCTGTCTTGCCAGCATCTCTGCAGGGAGGGCGTGCAGCGGTTAAATGACACAAACCAGGTCACTAGCAGACTCCTGATCATTGAGACCTCTCATACTCATACACTGAATGAGCTAAAAAGCCAGACACGTGAGTACGAAATCTGCTTATTAGCGTTAAGGGGTTAAAACAATGATACTAGAATTTCACTTATTAAAAACTGGGTATTCCTGAATGGTCTGTTAGAGCAATAAACCTTGCAGCAAGCCATATTATTTTGAGTTTACAAGAAAAAAATCCTTAAGGACCTCAAATATGGCCAATGGTCGGTGACTGAATTAACTAAGGTGACAACTAGCACACAGCAAGCTGTATCCATCAACTGTATAAAACATGGATGTCACCCATTGGTTTCTAAAGCAAGTTTTTGAAGCCCTTCAATAGACGATGACGTCAATAAAAATACAACTTAATGTTACGTCTCAATCTGTTATGAATAATATCTGCAGGGATAAAGACTTTTTGTCTCTTTTTCTCTTCTTAGCTTCATCCGTCACCATCCTCTTCCTCTTAGCCTCAGCCATTGTATCAAACCGTACAGGGACGGTTTAACTTCTTTTAATCTGGTTGGTGTGTGAACTAGTGCCGTAAAGCCGTACCCTCTTCTAGAGAGATGACCTCAGCCTGCTGCCGAAGTTCCTTAGTGCAGTAAACAGGCGATTGGGTTGCGCTGTGGATATGGAACAGACGCCATTCTCCCTGTTCAAAATGATTGTGCTATTAAATGGACCTTTGAAGCTACTACTTTAAGGTGGAATTTTGTTGATTGTGTATGACCAAGCCAGGACACAGTATAGATAATATCTTTGTTTTGGTTTATAAAAGCATTAATAAAGCCACAGCTTGTAAAAAACACAACATGCTTCAAGTGCTGCACTGACTGCAGCACTTTTAAGTAAGTCAATGTGGTCTTTGCATGGCAGCCGCCCATGTCCAGATCACAGTCCTTGATAGAGGGCCGGCTGGATCAGCAGTGTGCCCACCCTGAATAAGGCCTCTATTGTTGGCTGCAGGTGTGTGTTTGTGCATATCAGTGGTACTTGGCAGAAGAAAAGGGAGCAAAGCAAGAAGGTAAGGGAACACCTTGAGTCAGCATGTGCAGGTGAGGGGTCAGGAGGGCAGAGGGTTGGTTGGTAAAAATCTCCAGAGAACAAATGGAGATGGGAAGATTGAAGGATTTTGCTGATACACAGGTGTGCAGGAGATCCGGCAAGAATAAATAAGGAGGTAATGGCTTACCTGTGGTCCATTAGAATAGCATACTGTAAGATGTGCAGATTCTGGTGTTGTTTCTATCAGTTTTTCTGACATTGTATAGTATATATAATAGTAAAGGATGGCTCAGTGGTAGAGTCGTCGTCTCTCAAGCAGAAGGTCGGGGGTTCAATCCCCAGCTCCTGCAGTCACATGTCGAAGTGTTCTGGGGCACGACATTGAACCATAAACTGCTCTTCCTGCTGCGTCAGTGGCACGTGAATTTGCATGAATGGATTAGTTAATACCGATGGACACTTTACACAGCGTCACCTGCCATCAGTGTGTGCTTGTGGTGTGACTGGGTGAATGTGACCTGCAGCTAGTTACCGTCAATCTTTTACGTAACGTACAAAACAAAACTGACAAACAAGTGAGCAAGTAGCAAACTGACTGTATGTCGAACAGTGATAACAACAGTGCACACTTCACAGTTCTGTACAATATCTGCAGAAATATTATGATAAACACAAGACGACCAAACTGTCAGGACAAGACATCCTGGCTACGTGTCATCTCATGCATGAACACACACTATGAGCATGCACTGTGAGATAACAAGCATCAAAACAGGTTTCAGGAAAAGATAACAGATAAGTAGGAAATGTTAACAGTGGTGCAGAGAAAAAAAATAAGGTCAAATAACTTTGTGTAATCTACATGAGAATGTGTTGCAAAGTGTGCAGCTGAAACATATTAAGGGCGACCAAGAGGAGGAGGTGTTGGTGTTGAGAGGGGGGGGGGGGGGACTAATTTGAGAAGATGAGGGGTGACAGTCATCCTATCTGGCCAAACAGGTCTGGCACTGCTGCTGCAGACATACACAGACTGAAGTGTGTGCACACACAAAAACACAGACACACACCGGTAATTAAAGTGTTGGGTGACAAAGTGTCGCTTCCTCTGGCATCTCAAAGCTGGAGCCGCCATCGGACTCTCTCTCTGGTTTTGCTTTTCATTTTATGTTTTCCCGTCTGAGTATCAGGTTTGCTGGCGAGGCTGACTGGCTGGTTGACTGACAGCCTGACTAAATGTTTGTCTGGTTGCCTGACTGATCAGACGAATGACTATATGACAACATGCGTGGCTCTTCCTTCTTTCTCTCTTGCTGCCTTTTTTTCTTCATCCTCTCCTCTTGATTGATCTACATCCTTGTCGCCTCTGTGAGCAATTACGAAAGCTGAGAGCAGAGTTTACGCTTCCTTAAAGGCTTAAGAATTTGCAGATTTTTTATTAAAGGCCGAGGTTGTGCCAAGCCCCAACCAGAGCCAAGCCCTGAAGCCAGTGAATTCTCACATTTCAGCCACCAGGAATGGGCAAAGGTGAGACAAGAGGTAGATTCACTACAAAGACTTGAGTGTGTGTGCGCACAGATTTGTGTGTGTTCAGTTTGTAATCCAACCCTGCCAGATAGCTCCAGGGAGAAGGACATTCTCCGTTGTTGTTTCCCCTCTCCTGCATTCCTGCCTCCTCTTGACGTGTGGCACCAGAAAGAGTGAAGCAGGAGGAGGAGGAGGAGGAAGAGATGTACCAGGTTGTTTCATGCCAAACTGATCGCCTTCGTGCTCCCACACACAAACGCATCACATTCATTCCAGAAGGCACCTGCTCTCATCAAGGCTGGAAAAGCACTCACCCAGACGCTTGCACACACACACACACACACACACACACACACACACACACACACACACACACACACACACACACACACACACACACACACACACACACACACACACACACACACACACACACACACACACACGCACACACCTGGTCTGCTCTGCCTCCTTTGAGCCACCTTCCAACCACATTGCTCCGCTGTCAGGACTCAGAGCAAACAAGAGTGTGCCCCGCTCTGAAGTGAGAGCAAGTCTCTATTTTTGAGTACAGTGGATGATGATGAGGCCACACACAAGCTTTGTGCCAAGCGCTCAGGGCTGGGGGAGCCAAGAATACACAAAATAAAAGCAGAGCGTGACAGCAGGAAAGAGAAGGTATGCTCAGGTATTGTTTGGAGTGGAGCCTACTGTGTGTGCAGCCGATTCAGAAGTTTGTTACAAAGAGCAAAGAAACTCTGCTCCTGAGGGAAGCTCTACAGCAGCCTGCCTGTGCTGAATTCTAATATTAGCCAACTTAAGTATGTAAATACTCCACATGAAACCGCAAAGAGAATTTATACTGTGAGCTCTGTAAAAATTAACAAATCCTATGGAACTTGTGGGAGCACATGTGTGACATAAAAGTGGCTCTTCTGTGTAAAATATCTCAGCGTTTATAACCAGGAGATTTTAAATACACTATATTGCCAAAAGTATTGGCTCACCAGCCTTGATTCGCATATCAACTTAGGTTACATCCCATTCTTAACCCATAGGGTTTAATATGACGTCGGTCACCCCTTTGCAGCTATAACAGCTTCAACTTTTCTGGGAAGGGTGTCCACAAGGTTTAGGAGTGTGTTTATGGGAATTTTTGACCATTCTTCCAGAAGCGCATTTGTGAGGTCACACACTGATGTTGGACGAGAAGGCCTGGCTCTCAGTCTCCGCTCTAATTCATCCCAAAGGTGTTCTATCGGGTTGAGGTCAGGACTCTGTGCAGGCCAGTCAAGTCCATCCACACAAAACTCTCTCATCCATGTCTTTATGGACCTTGCTTTGTACACTGGTGCACAGTCATGTGGGAACAGGTAGGGGCTATCCCCAAACTGTTCCCACAAAGTTGGGGGCATGGAATTGTCCAAAATCTCTTGGTATCCTGAAGCATTCAGAGTTCCTTTCACTGGAACTAAGGGGCCAAGCCCAGCTCCTGAAAAACAACCCCACACCATAATCCCCCCCTCCACCAAACTTTACACTTGGCACAATGCAGTCAGACAAGTACCGTTCTCCTGGCAACTGCCAAACCCAGACTCGTCCATCAGATCGCCAGATGGTGAAGCATGATTCGTCACTCCAGAGAACGCATCTCCACTGCTCTAGAGTCCAGTGGGGGCGTGCTTTGGACCACTGCATCTGACGCTTTGCCTTGTACTTGGTGATGTATGGCTTAGATGCAGCTGCTCGGCCATGGAAACCCATTCCATGAAGCTCTCTATGCACTGTTCTTGAACTAATCTGAAGGCCACATGAAGTTTGGAGGTCTGTAGCGGTTGACTCTGCAGAAAGATGGCGACCTCTGCGCACTATGCGCCTCACATCCGCTGACCCCGCGCCGTCTTTTTACGTGGCTTACCACTTCGTGGCTGAGTTGCTGTCGTTCCCAATCGCTTCCACTTTGTTATAATACCACTGACAGTTGACTGTGGAATATTTAGGAGCGAGGAAATTTCACGACTGGACTTGTTGCACAGGTGGCATCCTATCACAGTACACGCGCTGGAATTCACTGAGCTCCTGAGAGCGACCCTTTCTTTCACAAATGTTTGTAGAAACAGACTGCATGCCTTGGTGCTTGATTTTATACACCTGTGGCCATGGAAGTGATTGGAACAACTGATTTCAATTATTTGGATGGGTGAGTGAATACTTTTGGCAATATAGTGTATATGGAGTGCATCCTCAACGCCTTGAGAGAAAAAGTGTTTGAATCCAAACATTGATATATGATTTAATCCCAAAGTCGTCCCATTAAATTATATTTATTTGGTCATTTCTGAATTCCTGTAGCACAAGATAGATACCCAGTGACAACATTGATACGAACCTTTTACTACCACAACCTGTTCAGCTCGCAGCCCCTTTAAGAAGTTAAGAGTGATTATATTTTGTCACAAGGTCAGCAGGTTGTGCAGATCAAGATGTGAAATAAAGCTCAATTAAACACTTGTAAAAAACCACAAAGCATGTAAAATCCCGTGTTTGAAAAATGTAAAACCATTAGTATGAGCCTCTCCAGGTTTTAGTAGTAGTTTCAAATGCACCACACTTAAGCCTTTTTCACAAATGCACGCTTAAAAATATCTAGAAAGTTTCAGTAAAGACTGACCCTGATATCGTCCTGGTCCGTGGACACATGCACCCCAGGAGCTTGGGATTAGCAGAGAGAATCACTCCCATGATTCCCCGCAAGCCTCAACGTCATCTTTTGTTATTATTTTGATTGAGAGCCCCCTGGCAGTGTATTTTACATACTGTGCATTTAAGACTATGAACATTTTTGCCTTTTATGTATACATTACGTGTAGTTGGATTAAATCACAGTATCAAGTAATGAGTGGTAAAGAGTCATACTTGCAAGCAGCAAGAGTGTGAAGCAGCTTCACTACGTACACAACAATCTCAGTGGTCATGTGATGCAAAAGTCATTACCCCACATGCTTGTTCGCATTTAACTTTCCTAAATATAACCTGCTGCGTTCTAACATCAGCTCCTGCTGACTTGACACAGAAATGTTACTTTAGTCGAGGTTAAAAAAATCAGACATCTGCATTCACACATGCAAATGCTGATGTCAAACTATTTGCTCTATTAAACTGGATGTTTGTGGAAGTGAGCATTGGCCAGGAGCCCTCACTTTGTGATACTTTAGTGTTGATCAGAGTCAGACCTTTCTAAGAGTGCCAAACACATTAACACACAAAAATATATGTAGATAATGTGGCTGGAGGTTGATTTACTCGTGCATGTATACACCTACACCTCAATCAGCCCCAAACTGGCCTGGGTGTTCTGAGCATGCTCCACAGGTCTTGCGTCAAGCTTTGACCCCGATGTCAAACAGCATAAATGTGTTGAGACAGCCAGAAAGAGAAAAAAGACAATGGCAAGTGGTTGAGCAAGAACCACAGAGTTTAACATATTTAGTACATGGATTGAGAGATAACAACTTTCCTCTTGTTAACTTGTTTGTCGATTGTATTGTGACGTAGTAGGTCAACCAGAAGAAGGTGTTACAGTTCCTGGATGTAAAAGCGAAGTCAGACATCCATTCTCCCCTGTTGCTTGTATAAAGGGAGGGACCAGGACAGGAGTTTAATTAAATGGCTTAATCGAGCTGAAACCATAGCACAGCTCATCTGTACATTAAAACATTACTCCGTCATCATCAACACCATCATATCAGCTCTTACCCTCCCTTCCTTCAAGGGTTTAGGTGAGATTTGTTAACATGATGTCAGGCGAACCTCACAACAGCCCCCATCTCAATCTGATGCATTCCTACACCCCTACCCCTACCCCTCATACCACAACAGCTGATCGGGAAACTGGACCGACTGGGCCTCAACACACCCCTCTGTAATTGGTTGCTGGACTTCCTCAGTGAGAGGCCACAAGCAGTACGGGTCGGCAACAACATCTCGAGCACCATCACACTAAGCACAGGGGCCCCCCAAGGATGTGTGCTCAGTCCCCTGCTCTTCACCCTGCTGACCCATGACTGCACAACAACCTTCAGCACCAATCACATTGTGAAGTTTGCGGATGATACAACTGTAGTGGGTCTCATTTCTAACAACGATGAGACAAACTACAGGAAGGAGGTCAGCCACTTGACCACGTGGTGCAGAGACAACAATCTCCTACTAAACGTGGGCAAGACCAAGGAGATTGTTGTCGACTTCCGGAGAGGCCACATGCAGCACCCACCGCTCACCATCAACGGCTCTGCTGTGGAGAGAGTGAGCAGCACTAAATTTCTGGGGGGTGCACATCAGTGAGGACCTCTCCTGGTCAAAAAACACTACATCACTGGCCAAGAAAGGACAGCAGCGACTCTACTTCCTCCGCAAACTGAAGAAGGCGAGAGCCCCCCCACCCATCATGTGCTCCTTCTACAGGGGCACCATCGAGAGTGTCCTGACCAGCTGCATCACTATGTGGTACAGGAACTGCACCGCCCACAACCGCAAGACCCTGCAACGCATAGTGAACACAGCAGGAAAGATCATTGGCATCTCACTCCCCTCCCTCATGGACATCTACAACACCCGCCTCACCCGCAAAGCATCCAGCATTGTGTGTGACCCCAACCATCCATCACACAGACTCTTCAGCCTCCTGCCATCTGGGAGACGGTACCGGAGCCTCCGAGCCAGCTCCACCAGACTAATGAACAGTTTCATCCACCAAGCCGTCAGGAAGCTGAACACTCTGAACACTCTCCCCTCTACCCCCTCTCTTCCTCCCCCTGGCCCCCTCAGCTCTGGACACTGAACCTCACCACCCATCATGGAGCAGCCCTCTCTCTCTGGTACTCTCTCTGTCTTCTGTCTTCTCTCTGTCTTCTCCCCCCCCCCCCCCCCAACTGGAAACCAAAGCACCGGACACTTTTTACACAAATGCCACTTTAAAAGTCTGTCCCTCATCAACAACACAGAAGCATCAGTCACTTTAAAAAACTAAAAATGGACTTTCTTTTTTTTCTGCTAAGTTAGTGCCTTATATTTATTTATGTCAAATCTAAGTCCATGCACATTTGTTGTTGCTGCTGCTGCTGTTGTTTTTCTTCACGCACATCCTTGCACATTATCATGTATATAATTTTTATAGTTTGTATATCTGTAATTGTATTTTTATCCTCTAGTTTTTGTATATATTTTTTAAATCTTTTTTTTACAGTAAACTTACACCGTGGAGCGGAGAGAAACGTTTTTTCGATTCTTCTATATGTCCAGCACATGTTGAAAAATTGACAATAAAAATGACTTTGACTTTGACTTTGACTACACACATGTTTCCCCTCTCTTTTTAACCTTCTCTCCCCCATTTTCTTTAAGCAGTATAAAAAATGTAATCAGAAGCTCTCAAGAATATCATTTTTTGCTCTTAAAATCTCACACAATCAAGTCTGTTTCCACACGCAGCCACACACACATTAAAGTCATCACACACAGTGAACATGTTCACAACGAAGATTTAACTTGCACACGATGGATATAGCTTAAGAGATCCACAGCTTGGTTTCTATCTTAAGCCACTCTAGACGTAGTAGGATGTGTTAGGTGCACTTTTATGTTTCTCCATGTGTGTGTGTGGTGTGTGTACAGCACTCTCTCCTACGTTAGCTAATTAAAGCAGAGCGTGCTGCAGGGGGTCAGCAGACGTGTGTGAAGCATCCCCAACGTGATTGATTGTGACTGTCAGGGCACTCGGCTGGGGGTCTCCCTGCGTCGGGCCCCGGATAAAGGATTACACAGGCCCTTGGTAACCTTGGCTGGCTTTGTGTGCCTGGGTCCCGCATCAAAGACCCGGCAGGAGACATTAGCATTTTTAACGAGCGAGCAGGCCCCGTGCTGGCACAGGATGCCTGATCATTTTCATCAAAACAGAGAGAAGACAGGAAGAAGGCAAAAAGCTGAGGCCATTACAAGGAACTACAACCATGCAGGAAGTAACACAGAAGAATACGTAAATATAGACGAAAAAGAATGATCACAACACATTCAGGAGCCTGTCTTCCCTTCAAGATGAATAACATATAACATACATAAAGCTACACATCTCTCTCGTCTCTTTCACACATGGACTCATGACATTGTCAGGTCCTGAGTGTGAGACTCATTCTTACAACTCAAAATGCTCAGTTTATTTGAGCTGATTGGGAGGCGCCTAGAATGTGCAGGAGAAGGAGACTTCTAGTAACAGGCAAAGAGGTGGAGCTGAAAAAAAATTAGTTATTGTAATAAAATGCGTTTTGTTTAATCAGCCAGAAAACGTGTTTATTTGTGTTGTAAAAATGGGCATTTTAACATGGAACCTAAGGAGGTTTCTTTGGCCTTTGCAGCCAGCCTCAAGTGGACACTTAAGGAACTGCAGTTTTTTGTGTGCATTGGCTTCCTTTTTGCAACACTGGAGGTTGATGTTTGAACACAGCATACCGTAAGAGAAAATGTTGTTTTTCTAAAATCAGAAAGCGATCAAAATGTTCCTCTCTTACAAGACTATGACCTACAAATATGACCTAAACATTTATAGGTTGAAACAAACCTGCAGTCAGCTTTTTATTCCAGAAACAGAACTGAATGTCAAAAAAAAGCTTCAGGAGTTCAGTAGGCTACATGTGTGAAATGGGCTCAGACTCAGTCTTCTCCCCATCGCCTCCTCCTTATAATCAAGCTATCAGCAGCTGCAAAGTAAGGACGGGGCCCAATTTGTTTAAGAAAGTGCTCCATTTTCAATTAAAGTGAGACCTCTGAGTGGCCTTCAGAAAAAGTTTTCATGAAAAGAGCAGAGGGAGGGGGAGATCGCCTGATCTGTGTGCACTTAAGTCTTTAACCCAGTTTCTTTAAAAAGTGGTGGAGCCGCTTAAAA
Organism: Tautogolabrus adspersus; assembly: GCA_020745685.1. Taxonomy (NCBI): domain Eukaryota; kingdom Metazoa; phylum Chordata; class Actinopteri; order Labriformes; family Labridae; genus Tautogolabrus; species Tautogolabrus adspersus. The sequence goes on from CM036553.1 coordinate 4,694,675, forward strand.
AAAAACACGTACCTCTCCATTCTTCAGGAACAATGATTATGAAGCTGGTTGAAGTTTAAGAAAAGCCAAACAGAACAGAAAAGAAGTGAGAAAACTCAGCAGTAAAGAAGAAAAACACTATGCAGGAAAGAAGAGCCATAGCGCCTTGAGGAGCATGTTCAAAAACTGAGCAGCGCACTCGGAAACAACCCTGAAACATTTCCAACTTGGTGTCCAACTACATTTGTCAATTTGTTTGAGTTGCCGCCACCACGAACCTCTAGGAAATGATGCATAAATGCATGCCTCCTACCTTCTCTCTGGCTGAATTATGAGCAAGCAGCGACTGGGGCAAACATATGCCGCTTGCGCCATGTGACAAGCACATTAAATCTTCATCACAGGAAAAATGTTTTTAATTGGCAGCTGTAGTTTGAACACGGTGCCAAGAGGAGCCAGAGGAGAGAACAAAGGAGGAAAAAGGGGAAATAAGTAAAACATCATCAGATGTACAATTGAGATTTACAACTGAGACTGCACACAGGTGCTGTCAGGCTGTGCACAGAGGCAATGAACAACAATATATAAGTAGTTTCTTTTATCATCATCAATATCCTGATTAACATCAATAACATCAATAACCTCATCACCTCGTCAGTAGCATCAGCGTCAAAAGGGCTGAGTCTTGAGCTTTAAAGGGGAAATATTATCCCCCTTTCCCACCTTTTCAAACAGTCCCCTGTGGTCTAAATGAAACATCTGTGCTTTGCTTTGGTCAAAATATAACATGAATCAAGCACCAGAGGAGGTTTGTGACCCTGTATAAACCAGCTCTCTCAGAACGCTCCGTTTTGGTGTGTGTGTCTCTTTAAATGCAATGAGCCCTCCCTGAGTTTTCCCGGTAGACATCACTCCTCTGTAGCGAGAATAAAAATGGAGGACCTGGGCAAAAGTTTTGCTCTAGGCTGGGGGAGATACCAGGGGAGGGGAGGGTTTTTTTTTTTTACCACAATCCAACTTGTAACATCACAAGTTGAGAAAATTTGAAAGGGAGCATTTTTCTCTGTGTTGTAAGACTTATGCAGACCACAAACAAAGGACTGGATGGATTTATTTCACATTTTGTGGGTCGATAAACACTCAGGTTACCCAAATAAATGTTCAAAAACACTATCAAAGTGTGTTTTTCATAATATGTCCCCTTTAAAAAATATATATATACATATATTTTTGGGGCATTTTTGCCTGCATTAGACAGGAAAGCGGAAGAGACCACAAATGCTGGGAGGAGAGAGTAGGGGGACGACATGCAGCAAAGAGGCAAGGCCTGACCCGAACCCACGGTCGCCGCGAAGAGGACTACAGCCTTGACACATGGGGCACAGGACACAGCCACCAGGCCTTCCAGCGCCCCTGTCTTGAGCTTTCTTAAAAGTGAGAAGAGACTCTGCAGATCAAATGGAGTTCGTCATTCGTTCCACCACGAAGGGACTACAGAGGAGAAGAGTCTATCTAGAGACTTAGGGCCCTGTTGTGAAGGTAGGACCAGGGGCCTTTCATTGGCAGTGCATAGTGGGCGGGATGGAGTGTAGACCTTACCGAAAGACGCCATGTTCATTGCTGTTTTGTAAGCGATCGACAGGGTTTTGAATCTTCCTGTACAACGTATATTAACACGATCAAGCAATTGAGCCATATGAACGTGAAAGGTTAGCTGGTTGTCTATCATAACACCCAGGTTCTAGGCAGACTTTGTGGGTATAGTTTGGTAGTCCAAGCCGGATACTGACCCCTCGTTGCATCGAGGGACTGGCTCAGGTTGAGCCGAAGGCTGCGATCAAATTCAAACCAGGTTAGGTACCACTGTCTGTCAAGCAATCTTTGATATTTATTTTTTCCTCACTGTTGTGTGCTCTCCTCATGGACTCCTTCGCAGGATCAAGACAGCTTGGGATAAACCCTTAACTGCAGAAACAGTTCCTTCAGTGCCTCAGATGCAAATTCTCCACAATAGCGAGGTTAGCGGTTAAATCTCTGCCTGTGAATAGTCCGGCGAGAGACTTCCAAGACTTAATATCCCTTTAGAAGTCTATTATCTCTGCTTTGCAACTTGCATCACAACAAAACACACACTCCCAAATACACAAAACCTTAAAGTGAACTGCAGTACTCGCATCTGGCACTTTTAAATAAGTTATCACCAGCTCGGCCGAGTGAAACAAAGAAGGCTGTTTATTATGTCTTTATGGGCTGTTTTTCTCATCCTTTCTTCTTTTCCTTTTGGTTTATCTTATACACACACACACACACACACACACACACACACACACACACACACACACACACACACACACAAACACACTCAGCTCCCCCAGCTTTTCCTTTGAGGATGACGTTTAGATATGGACATCGTTTGATGTGACTCATCAAAGCACAGATCTGGGTGTGACAGGAGCGTCTCCCGATATTTCCCCGGCTCTCCCGCTGACAGCCGAGCGGACACGCAGTCAGGAGCCGGGAGGTGACCACTGGAAACTTTTCATTTGATCAACCGATGGCCGCGTACGGGGCCTCTCTGCAGCTCAGTTCAAAACAGAAAGGATGCGATCGTAGCAGGATGCATATGCAGAGAAAGGTTCCCTGATGGGCTCCACTCTGTACGCGGATCATGGAGGTGCAAAGGACATGTAGGTGTGTCAGAGCTGTGTGTATGTAGTGGTCTTTTCATAACATCTGTGCTGGTCTGTACCCTCTCCAGAGAGAAGAAAGAGAGAGAGAGATGAAATGAGAACAAACAAGTGCAGGAGAAGAGAGGCAGCTCTCAGCAGTATACCGCCTGTTGGACTTTAAAGAGCAGGAAAGAGATTGCTCGGCCTTCTCTCACCTGTTAGCTCCAGCAGATAAGGAGAGGCAAACTAAAAGAGACACGAGGGACAGACAGAAAGAAAAATAAACTGAGAAGCCTGTGCAAGATGATAAGAGTTAGAAAAACTCTAACCAGACCCATTAATCTTACAAGAAACCATGAGCAATGTTCATGTTCAACAAGTGTAGGAGTTTGAATCATGCTAACTGGAAGTGAGACTTTACTAATGCATCCTCTTTGACCCTGATACACCCGTGTGAGCCGCGTTCGCACTGTTTTGCTTAGTCCGATGGCGCACGTCATACCCCACTGCATCCATTTCGGGCACAGACACTTTAACAAAAGAACAAAGAAAGATTCAAAATGAAATCTTAAGATTTTTTTCATGCCTTTATTGGAGAGACAGGACAGTGGATAGAGACAGTAATCAGGGAGCGAGAGAGAGAGTGGGGAATGACGTGCAGAAAAGGAGGCACAGGTCAGATTTGAACCAGGCTGCCCACGTCGAGGACGATAGCCTCTGTACATGGGGCATGCTTTTTAACCACTGGCCCACCGGGGTTGTTTCAAATGAAATCTTGTGGTAATAAATTGATTTTGCCTCTAAAAAAATACCAAATACCAAGTCAAGTAAATTGTACTGTGGCAATATTCAAGCTTTAGGGTCCGAGAGGTACAAAATCATGCACAAAGCAATCCATCTGATTTCTTCACTGATCTTCAGTAGTCTAGTTCATGCAGGACACGGTCATTGCACTCCCTAGAAAGCTGTGACATGCAGCCACGCTAACCCAGAGAGTATCTTTACAGCAGAGCCATCAGCGACAAGTTGAACTGTATTTCCATCAATGGGTAAATCTGTGCAAGTGTTCCTGGCTGAGGCGAGTGTTATGTTATGTAATGTTCGCCCTGATGTTAGTGCTAATGGTTTGACAGACAGTCATGAGCCGAATAGTTAGCCATGCTGATGGTGCTAAATGAAGGAGAAATGATGCACATACCAACAGAACACCAAAGTTAACCAGCGTTTATTGACTAAAACTGACTTCAATATTCGTGGATTACGACATGTCCAACATTAGCTGGACTTTCTTTCTCAAAAAGAAGAAGTTTAACTGATGGACATCGTGTTCAGATCAGTTGTCCGTTTTGCCACATCAAAGGCAAATCCATGCTTTAATAAATGCCAACCCACGCCTTCGCCCGCTGCTCCACCCGCTGCTCCACCGTTAATGTGGCTAGTGTGATGGTTTGTAATGGCAGCGGCGTTCGGGTGACAGGCGGCGCAAGGGCAACTTTAGCTAGTTAAGCTAAAGTGCTGAAATGACTGCGGAGTCTACAGCTGCAGTTCAAAGCCTATCAGCTTTTGAATCTTAACAAGAAGGAAAAAAGGGCCCTGTGCATAGGGAGAGAGGGCAGAGGCTGCCTTAGATCTTCAACCTCTTTGCACACACACACACAAAGTCATGGCACAGGCAAACACATACACTGACTTCAAAACAGAAACATTAAAGGGCACACAAACAATCACATCAAGACACACAGCAAGAGCCACAAGAGTGCTGACACACAAATATACAAAAAGCAAACAAGTTCAGACGCACACATCAAGAAACCGGCAGAACACACAAACACTCACACACACACATTCGCCACATGAGTCCTGTGTTCCTGGCTGGCCAGCTGTGGGAGGTCACACAGACATGACAGTCGCGCTATCAGGCCAGCATTAAGGCCTGCCGCTTTAAACACAGCCGTTTGAAGTCACACCAAAGTCAGACACTAGGATCTCTCATCTCCCATCTCCCTTTTAACACTGCAGTGCCGACATTTCATTCTGCCCCTCTTTTCATGCTCCCTGCTTTGAATTCTGCCTTTTAAAAGACTAATTTTAACTTCTTCAAGGCTGGAAAAACAGGCAAAGGCGCGTCGTTAAGATTCTTCCGCCTGACGTGTTTCTTTTTCAGCCTGGTAACGACTTTTCAAAGGTAGCAGCCACCAAAGTAACGCCGTGCCTCTGATGTTCTGGACCAAGAACCCAAGTAAGATTGAGCACATATATCTATCTTAAATCATGTTTGCATGATCAGGATACCAGAGAATTATGAGACAATATCCACAGTGAAAGGTCAACAAATTACCGACATGTATGTGTTACCAAAGGATTTTCTCTCTCCTTATTCGCTTCATCATTCAGATATGAGGTCACAATCATCAAAACATTTTTTTTTACAGTCATAAAACTAAAAGTCTAAATGACCAAAGGGGTTGTTTGTCTGTTTGGATGGCTTGTGATCTCAGTGCAATGGTCAAATCACACATAAGCAGCCCGGCGGCTCGGGCTTTCTTGCACCATGTCCTATTGTTTACGGTGAGAAGGCAGACTCAGAGGGCAGAACAGACACCTAGCTGTGGGGATGTCACCCACCTGGGGGAGGGGTTACTGCCCTTTGTGATGTCATGAAGGGAAAACCTCCAAACGGCCTGTTTGAGCACACATTTTCTGAAAAGTGAAGCAGGCAAAAGACGGAGAGGATGGACTTTTCTCATCATTGTGGGGGTTTTAAGACAGACTAGGGACACATATTAGTGTTAGAAATGGTAACATTTATTTTTCATAATATGTGACCTTTAACATTAGCTGTGAATCTCCATCGAAATTCGTACTCTCACACTTTTCTTTTTGCTCACAAAATGTGTGAATTATAACAGAAAGATGTTTCCACTGTTACAACTGATTATGAAGTTAGAAAGATTGTATGAGGAAGGAGATTTCAGGAACTATTCTATTGACTCAAAGGCACCTTAGGTAATGTGCTGACACCTTTGTTGAGCCAAAATAAATCCAGAGTTTGTTGCTTCATATGCTCATCCATTTACATTTTTTGCATTCATACAAGAATGTCTTCCTACTTCCTGCTTTGCTTGGGTTACATAAAGGTCATTGTGAGAGTTTTTGAACAATTACAAAACAAAGTCATGCTGTGGATTTTGTGGTGAGGACGGTTCTCCTAAACTGACATTTGAAGGAATTAGTTCAACTCTTTTCCCTTGTCTGACTCTAAAGTCTGCTTTGTCAAAGGGCGCCGTGTAAACTTAAATCTCAAATAATCACAGAACAAGTTGAGATGCCCTTCCATTTGCTTTCGGGTTGGAACAGCTAACTTTCTTTGGTGTGTGTGTGTGTGTGTGTGTCCCAACCAAAAAACCGACACGCACACACACACACTCTGACGCCCCCTCCACAGCCCTCCTCTGAAGCTGACCCAGTCTAATTTTTCTGTTTACTCCACTCAGTGTTTCGCAGTTGAACAGATCAAACGTGCTGCAAAGCTGTGGGTTTGTTTACTCCGACTCTGACCTACGCCCAGCCAGGGACACACAAGCACTGCAGCTTCTTTTTCCACATTTGACTTTTTTTGCTTTTCATCTGGATCACAGCCTCTCTCTCTCTCTCTCTCTCTCTCTCCCCCCCCCCCCCCCTCCCTCATTCATTCCTCTGATGCCTTCCCCTGCCCTCTTTGCCCCCTGAAAAGTTTTGTTCAGCTGACACCAATAGTTTTTGTATGTCTACATTTTACTTTACACATCTAAACTTTATCCTAGAATAACCTTTTGGCTTCCTCTTTTCTGCACCTGTGGAGTACAGAGGCATTCTTATGCTGCAAGGGCTTACAAGATTTTTATTAGCATACAAAGATACAACTTCTGAAATTATTCATATTCAATTTAAATGATAAAAATAATCTAAATAAATGTGTTGCAAATAAAACACTGCTGCTGAAAGCTGCAAACCTGCAGTAAATGTGTAAAGGATGCAAAGTCTAAGAAAACACACAAACCCCAAAACATAGCACAAGAGAAATAAAGCATATCCAGAAGTTCTCCAGGCCTTTAGTGCACGACAGATTAAACATCCTTATTTTTAACAGGGGACAAAGACAGACCAGGCACTGAATTTACTGAATTAAATGCTGTGTTTCTGACTTTGCATTGTTTCTAGGTTTGCAGCACGGTTGCTGTTTCTGACGTTGTTTCAGCTTTTTGCAGCACGGTTTTTCCGTTTGCAGGGAGAGAGACTCGGGAATGACATGGGAAAGGAGCCCCAGGTTGGATTTGACCTGGGTCTCCCACTTGGTGGACAGCCTCTGTACATGGGGAGCAATCTAACAGCTAGTCCATTGGCGCCCCATGCTTTTGTCTTTTTTCATGTATTTTTGAATTTGCAGCCTGACCTCCAAATAAGAAAAATCCTTGCAACATGTTTGACCTTGTCGGCCACCGTAGTGGCGCTTTAATCCATAGTCACATCCTCATGACTTCTTTCATCACATCTATGAAGTGTTTTTTTTTTAACTCTCGTCCTCTCCTTGATTTTTTCCCTGCCTTCTCACACGTTCCCTGATATCCTTTCTAATTCTCCTCTTTGAAACTATTCTCCTCTCTCTCTGTGCTCTCCCAGTCACGCACAACTACATGCTCTCCCTTGCAAGCAAAATGCACTCACATGCACGCTCACACGTATGCTGGAGTAGGCTGTGTGTGATGTGAAGCCAGGCCCGCTCCTTTCCCAGGCAGGCCAGCAGGAGTGAGGACCCCCGGCTCACAGCTCACCTCCCTCCACGGCTCTTTTCTTTCTCCTTCCTCCCTTTCTTCTTTTACTCTTTCCAGCAAGGTGAAGGCCGAGGACGGACGGATGACATCACTCAGGGGGAGTCCAGGAGGAAGTTAAACTGTAACGAAATCAGAGCCAAATAAGCAGCAGGGATGATTTTGTGAGGCCATGTGGTAATCAGGTAATGATTTTGACCATAGCCTTCACTGCCCTTGGGCTTTAAATTTTACTAGCATGGATCTTTTCCAGGTGTAGTGTCATGCTTGGATACAGGATTAAGACAGGTTTTTATTATAGTTTCTGCAGCTCAGGAACCAGAGAGTTTCTTTCTTTAGAAAATGCGGATATTATAACGTCCTTTTCACCTCTCCTGTCTTACCCCTGCAGTGTTTTATATCAAGACTACTGATTCTGTGTTTTTGTCAAACATATTAAAAGTCAGCCAGGTCCCAGCTAATGGCATATGAATAACACTTGATCCTTTCAATGCAGAAGTCCCATTCACATGTAAGTGATACACCGACCTCTTAAATTCATTTGCATGTTAGGTGACAGAGTATAAAAGAAAACCAAGAGCGTCTATAGAATGATGGCCGGCCTGGATGGTTTGGTCAAATAAACAGTGTTCAGATCAGTTGTCTGTTTTGCCACATCAAAGGCAAATCCATGCTTTAATGAACGCCGCACCACGCATTGGCCCGCTGCTTCACCCGCTGCTCCAGCGTTAATGTGGCTAGTGTGATGGTTTGTAATGGCAGTGGCGTTCAGGTGAAAGGCGGCGCAAGGGCAACTTTAGCTAGTTAAGCTAAAGTGCTGAAATGACTGAGGCTGGGTTTGGGGTTTGAATGAGGCTCCTGTTCACCTTCTCCTTCTTTTAACTTACATGCAGAGTGGATGGAACATATATCAAGTCCCTTGTAAAAGAGATTTTATATCTTAATGGGAATTTTCCTGGTAGAATAAAGGTTACATTTGTCACAGTTGATTAATTGGGGTTCAGGTGTCGATTCATTTTTTTTACGACTTGTATCTATTGTGTCTGAGATTTTCCAGTTGAATTAAGGATACCATTTGTTTGATCCAACAAATGAGAGATAAATTCACTTCCTTGTAACTTAAATCAGTGTAATCAACACTGGATCCAAACCAGGACGTACACCATACACGGCCGTTTTGGACGCCCTTCAGTTTGACAATGTAACGTCAAACCAAGCAGCGATGGAAGCTAGCAAGAGAACTGGTTCAGATATAACGGATTCTACCCGACCTAAAAAGCCTCTGCATGTTTCTACGAGCAGAAACGTGCTCAAACTAGGATCAATATTGGAGATGCTTTTGAAAAATGGAGAGAGGTTAAAACGCAGAAAGGTATCTAGACGGATGTAGAGCTGGCTAAACACTGAAGCTTCAGTGTCCGCGACATGGCAACTCACATGCGCCACAAATTAAAGGAGGAGGGGGGCAGGGGGGGAGACAGCTTTCTCCAATGTTTTGAATTTAAACTTCAGTGCAGTCCAATTTAAATGTACGTGTCAGACTTAAGTAGTCCTCCTTTAATACTCTATTTCACCAGTTTGTCGTTCCCTGATAAAAGCCCAATAACTTTCCTGGAAAAAGCTCTTTACCTTGTTACTTATTGTTGGGAATTTGGGGGGGAAGTATAGAATAATTCCAATTAAATTATCAAGACTACAAGAACACAAATATTCTATTCAGTGTTTAATAGTTTTAATGGATTTGTATCAAGGATCGTTTTACCACAGAGTGTATTACATTTAATCATGGCCTTGCTTTGTGGCCTTTTAGTGTTTTGAGGGTGTTTGCGAATATAAAACAGCTCATTACCCTGAAGGCTTTGGAGTTACGTGGGTGTTTCTTGTATGTAACAGGCTGAAGGAGGGCTGTGGTTTGTGTTCACGTGGTTCACAGTCTAACTTTACCGCATTCTGTAGTGAACTCAGCCTGGAGGCATCATGCTAATACGCTCCCACACAGTTACAACCAGCAAGAAGCCTGATGTAGGACACTGAAGATATAGAATATTACAAAGGAAATGGTATACATTTGTAATACGAGAACGTCCTTGAATTCTCTGAACTTAAAGCTGCCTCTTCCTCGTCTGATTTGCAAATAAAGGAGTGTGAAGCTGATTTGATGTGCTCTCTCCGTGTTTATCAATGGCCTTCAGAGCATCCATATTGTTTAATAATCAGCTGGATGTTTAGATTGTAGATGCAGGTTGGAGCAAAGAGAAGCCAGACCCTCCATTTCTGCATGCAGCGCCCCAAACAAGAACCACATGTCCCAGTCCTGGTTCTACCCAAACTTCCCTCTCTCCGCCCCGTCCTCCTGCTACAGACTACAACCCCTCACCCTGGGAAACAACGTGGAGGCTCAAAGATTCAAAAACACATGTGGTTAGCCATAAAACTTCACATGCACTCTGTGTACCCTAACCCCCCTAACTCCAGCCCCCAACTCATCCAACCGACACACACACACATCGACCTACGCCGAGGAGAAAAGTCACACAAAGAGGAGACGTGGAAACAATGGGATGAGAGGAAGCAACATCAGGCAACAATATGAGCTGTCTGTGGTGGGGAGGAAAAACAAAGGAGTTTCTTTTAAGGGGGGGGTGTTGGTGGGACAATGGCGACAGTCAGCAAGAAGGGGACTGCAGGCTACCATTCCTGCACGGGCCCAGAACAATGCCCATCCTGTGGCTCGGTGGGGCGGCGCTGAGCACTCGGTGAAATTCAAGACAAACGTAAACACCAAAGGAGGACAATGGTGATCGCTCTCCTTACAAAAGATGCTTTTCCTTCAGCTATAGGGAGGACGCACACTGAATCCCCCGACGCGACACAGCCGGCTATCAGACCTCACGTCCTCAGCAACCTTTGAGCGGCAAAGCATCCGATGCTGTCACACTACACCGGTGGAAGATTGAATTTCTGGCCTAAACGCCAAACCCCAGTCTTCTTCGTTTCCCAAAGCATTTGTGAGATACATAATCTCTGCAAATTCCTGTGCTATGTGTTTAGGGAGGGAAATATAACGCCCTTTATTCTGTCAGTTTGTTGGGGGAAAAGTATGCTTTTGAAGATTTGTTCAGCCTTCAAATATTTAAGGCTCATATGATAGTCATAAAGACTCTTGCCATGTAAAAACTGAGAATACATAGTATGTAGACTTTATAGGACTTCCTCTCTAATGGTGGAAAAGTACACAAGTGAATGTAAATGATCAAATCCATTCAAACGGACCGTGTGTGTCAAGTCTAAAGTCTGCATGAAGTCAGGGAGAGAAGATGTGTGACGGGCACTGATAATCAGAAACAAGCGAGTGGGTGATGACACTGTTCACGTTGAGCGGAGGTTCTCTGCTTTAGGATGGGCATACACTGTACGACTGTGTAACTGTCGTGGTGGAAAGTCAACTCACACTTTACAAGTGAATCGTTTCAGACGCACAGCCAAAGTTCACAACAGAGTGTTGACAACTGCCAATAAAGTTTGCATTGAAAACTCCCACAGACTGAAGTTGAAGTCAGATCTGTGTTATTCACTTTTCTCATCTGCACAGCTCGAATACAAACACTGAAAAACACACTCGCTCTCCAACACGTGCACACACTCTGCACACTCAAACACACGCTAACTAGCAGCTAAATCATAACCGATATTCCATGGTTGCTCTCATTCAGGTGGGAAGACACATCAAACAGACGTGCCTGCTGTTGCCATGGTGATTTCGGACGCTGTCTGCCAGTTTGTGCAGGTGCAATCATGAAAAAAAGCCCTGAAGTTGGTGGAATCAGCTCATGACTCCAGAGTGTGTAGTCGCATGACGTACATTTCAAACACGTCTGAAATTCATTCGACATATCGGGAGCAGCTGATCAGGTCGTGATTGGCCCTCGTGCCTACCTGCACGCCAACGACGCCTGATTGAGTTGCAGAGTGCATGCCCTGCATAATATTCTTTACAGCATGCCTTAGTGTGTGGAATTTATGTTTCATATAATAGTATATAAGATTGATTTATATATACCATATTAACCCCATAACAGGCCCCGTTATGAACACGTGTGAACCCCCTCCCTGAGTTGTCGCGGTGCATCAGACACTGACAATCTCCTGCTGTGAGCTGCATGTGTGAAAGACACGTTCCTGAAAATATCAGAGCCTTAATGTCCTGAAGTTGTCAGGAGTTCATGTGCCAACGGGGCTTTAGTGAAGCCTTCATTTCTCTCTCTTCTACTTAATGAGAGCAGTCTGTAGGCTGCAATAACAACTCTCTTAACATCATTTTGATGGATAGGTTCTGCGTCTTCTTGCTCGAGCAGATGTCATCAAAACATGTCAGTGAGTTTGGCACTATAGTTGATACGGAAGAAGTGAGAGCGTGCCATTGGTTAAAGCAGAGTATCAGGCAGTAAAAAGTCCGCTGATTGGTCACATAGTAGGGAGATCAGCTACCGCAGTGGCGCCTGGCCAGGTTCCAGACGAGGCCCCCTGGTTGACCACAGTCCCACGGCTGTCTGGGTCGATGCCTGTGTGGGACAGCTTGCATGGCTGATCCAGGGTCCAAATGAAGGGGTTCAAGCACCCAAAATTGGGGGTCTCATTCTCTCATATCCGTCTATGGTGGAATGATTGGAGTGTATTTAAATGAGGTTGAGGTTCGCGGTGACAGACAGTAAGTTTTTATTCCCATGGCCTCTATGCTCGGCTCTGCTTTGGCTGCATTTTAAAGGATCCATGTTAACCTTCAATGTTTAAACATCAGTTGCTTTTTCTTCATTTCTTTTCATCAAAGGCGGCCAGTGTCAGGTCTTTTGTTCTCTGACAGTCCATTTTGGGAAGTAAGCATTACAGTAATGACCGCACACAGACGTCACAGCCTTGCCTCCACCATTCAAAGCACATCTGTGTGATCCTGGTTCCACTTCTTGTTTAGGTTCCTGTGTGCCCTTGTTCACAGCCAGAGCCTTTGATCTGGCCTCATGTGGGCGGGACAGGTAGCAGACGTTGGATATCATCGGGGGAAACAATGGCAGGCAGAGATGTGGGCATGAGGGGGGGGCGAGGGGAGGGGGCAGTTTGGCACAGACTCGTGCCAATTCATTACAGACCAAAACTGAATTCATAAAGTGGTCACCCGTCAGTGAAGCAGATATCTGCCAGAGCTCCTTATACAAAACGAGAATCCTCTAAAGGAAAAACCGTACGAGTTTGACATAAAGTTAGAAAGTTTTGTTCACTTATTGTATTTTTCTTTGGCTTCAGGGGTGTTTCTTGGACGTATGAGTTTTAAAGAAGTTTACCAGTCTCTGATTATGTCAAGGTTGGATTAACAATGTGAGAAACTTCCCTTGTCCATAGACAGTCAGTGGACTCCTGGAGTGCTTCAGGTTTACTCAGTGTCAGTATTTAACTGGACTCACTCGTGCAGGAGTTGGCACTTGTAGGTTTAATATCAACTTGGACTGTCATGGTCTTTTAGAGACCCCCCACTGAAGATCTTGTTTGGACGCATGTTTTATTTAAGGTCATTATTCAAAAGGTGACTTGTTCTCAAATCATCAGGGCCAGATTATTTGAATAGTTTAACCTGGATAAAAATCATCCAGATCTGGAAACCCAGCCAGCCAAGGATCACATAATCCAGCTCACTTTAATCCCAGTTTTTAAAGAAAATTTTTACACCATCAACCTGATCCAGGAACAGACTTTTAAAGATGAACAAATCTGGATTACCCAAAGGGAGCTTCACAATACATACTTTGTCCACAGGGGGCGCTAGTTTGACCAATTTAACTGTTTTTCTTTTTAGCTCAAATCCAATCCAAATCCAGCCCTCTGCTGGGATCAGGATAATCCAGTAATTATCGTAATCTTACTTTTAAGATTTTTCCGACACAAACTGGAGGTTTTACGTGTTTGTGCAATTTAGACAGTGTGCAGGAGCTTACTTACAGCTTTTGATGATACAAGAAATAACCAATCACTGGGTGCGTGAGACTTCTTGGTTTTGAAACAGGCATCACTAGTGTTTGATTTTTACCAGTTTCACATCAAAGCTTTAATTTCTCGGGTTGATCCGACCTGTCATGGACTGAAGGAATCTCTTGCAGAAAACATTTTGTGTCTTAGTGGGAATATTTTATGCTAAAATGAATTAATTCAAGGGACAAAACTTTTTCAGCAACCTTCAAACGGCCCTGAATCTGAATCCCCACCCTTAAAAAGCCCCTACACGTTTGAATAGCAGTCTAAAGTCCACCTATCCAGTTCTCCCTTCAAACAGATGACCCCATCTAAAATAGCCCCCCATACAAAGAGGGGTTCACAGGGCCTTCTGACAGAGGAGCGCCGCTCACTGAGAGCCTCTTCGTTGTTAAGAGTCCAAAGGATGGCCTTCAAGTGTATGCACTGACCTTTGCTGATGAAAGGCCTGAAAATGGTATTTTAACAATATCATGATGCCCTTTCAATATGAAAGGCAGCATAAGCAACACTCTTAGCCAAAGGGACTTGAAAGGAGGCAGGGTGGCAGAGGAACGCGGTGTGTCAAAGTGTGTGTGAAGATATGGGTGAGCGTGTGTGTGAAGCTAGAAGCTATTACATGTTTAAATTAAATAAGGACTCGTGTAAGGAGGCTTCATGGAGACGACTCTGAGCTCTTTTAACAGCTTGCACAAAGCTCTCTGCTGATGCTGCACGGAGGAGAAGACTCAAATAAAAATACAGGTGATGTGTAATTTGTCCGCAGAAATCAAGTCGGACTAAAGGCCAACTAAAATGGAACTCATCCTTTAAACATGACCTTCTTTGTGCTATTAAACTACATTTATGTCCGCAAAAAAATTAAATCTTACTTACCTTAAGACTGTTTTTTTCTGTATTTCCTTTTCTCTTCTGTGCTGTAACCAAGAGTACAATGATTACAGGTGATTGAGCGCACCTGTGTCCACTTCTGATCAAGACCAGAGTATAAAGAGAGACAGAGACAGACAGAGAGAGAGAGAGAGAGAGAGAGAGAGAGACCGAGAGAGAGAGAGAGAGAGAGAGACCGAGAGAGAGAGAGAGAGAGAGAGACCGAGAGACAGAGAGGAAGGAGGCAGTCATCCATTGGTGCTCTGGTGTCTCATTGTTATTTTTTCAGGTTCATATTGGGGAACTGAAAGAGTAGATCGGCTTCTCTTGGGTCAGTTGTTAGATATTTTTTCCTCTTCACTTATCCCTTATTTCAGGTTAACCTCCAATACTTCACTCCTTGAGTTTTATATTAAAATGTTGTTCCCCTCACGTCCTGCTCATCTCGAGGTTTGTAACAGCGTATGAAATCATCAGTATGCTTCATTATGACAAATGTGTATTCATCCGCTGCTGTAAATAGTCCCCTACAGATTGTTTTAATCCTGTTTCAGTCATGTTTAGAAAAACAATGTAAGTGCCGAGCTGTTTAAAACAAAACTAATCCTTTAGGCATTTATGTTTATGTTAATTATTTGTGTCTCCAGTAGGAACCAACGAGTTGAGGACTGAGTGGTGTAGAAAAGGCCGGGACATATTGAAAGCTTGACCAGCACTTTGTTTTGGCCAGGGTATCAAATTCACTTTCTGACTCAGCGGTCGAGATGATGTGTGGATGAAACAATTCACCTGCCAGGCCTATTTTCTAAACATAATAAATTGTGTTTTTGTTTTCACACACACACACACACACACACACACACACACACACACACACACACACACACACATTAAAGCCCTGTGAAATTTGAACGCCGCATGGAAAATCTCCCCTCACTTGGCATTTGGCAGGTGTTCATTTCGGACCCTGGTTCAGACTATACAGTTTTATCGTGAGATTTGTTGAAAATTAGAAAAATGTAGAGTAATATTAGATTTTAAATCAGCAATAAATACTCCAGACGCCTTGAAAGCTGCTGACAAGATCGAACAGTGACTGTGTTTCAGCCTCATCTCTCACCTTTCATTCACTTTGTACCTGATTTAAATAAAAGTTGGTACCTTTTAAGAAGATGCACACGTTCTCTATCTTACTTATTCTATTTTCTTTTACAACTAAGGACTGTGGATTTTATGTTTTCAGATTTATTTGGGGGCTTTTTATACTTTTATGTAGAGACAGGACAATAGAGTCAAACAGCGGGGAGAGAGAGAGAGAGAGAGAGAGAGAGAGAGAGAGAGAGAGAGAGTGGAGAATGACATGAAGGAGTCCGCTCGAGGGCTTTAGGCTCTGCACATATTGGCACGCACTAACCGCTAGGCTACCTCTGCCTATGACCTTTTTAGGTCAAATTAATATGAAATTTAAGGCCAACGTCACAGAATGACTGGAATTGCTCAAATCTGTGACTTACCTCAAGGCAGCGGTGTGTTTCAGCCATTATAATCTTTTCACCGGGACCTTAATTGAGTCTTCGGAGGACCTCATCCCTCTCTCTCTCACATAGTGCATGAGGTGCCACAGGAGGCCAAACGGTTAACTGTGCAAATAGCTGCGTGAAATGTACTTATGGCGTGATTTGCCAAATGTCTCATTAAAGCACACTTACATACACTTCTTCTTACGCTACATCGCAGAGGCTCTGGTGGCCAAATTAATGCTGCATGTTTTAATTTCCAACAGGGAGTAAATTAAGAGCTGATAATGGATGCAAATCTGAAGGAGATTTCTCACTGGATCCGAGGAGTTGCACTCTCCACAGCAGGGGTGTGTGTGTGTGTGTGTGTGTGTGTGTGTGTGTGTGTGTGTGTGTGTGTGTGTGTGTGTGTGTGTGTACACCCTCACATACACACATTACCATCCCAATTAAAGCAGATAAAATCCATACAACATCACATCACAAGACGCACAAAAAAACCATAGGAAGCCATTTGCTAATTTGAAAAATAGAACATTTTAATAAAGGCTACATCTCTTCATAATTACAATAATTAAAGTACCGAGGCATCTTTTCAACTGAGCTCTATAGAACGTATAATTTACAGTTTACAAGTGGAGCCAAGGAAGCCATGAAAAATATTATAAAACATAAACATGATGAAACAGATACTAAAAGGCATAAAAATATCTTTTCAACATAAGGCCCCTTGTGAAAACCAAGGGAGTAAAAGGACCCTGAAAACTGGGTAAAACACGGCAAGAATCCATGTAGGCACAGCTACTGTACTCAGTTTAAACACTATGGACATAGTGTATATCACCACCATCGTTACCATCTGCAGCTCATAGTGCAGGCTTCAAATACACACACAGAGTAAGCCCTACTCAACGACATGTCGGTCACAAAGGTAAGCACGTTGGGGAGCACATATAGAGCTTTGTGTTGGTAAATATGAACATTGGTGTAAACACATTTTGGGGACCTGTTCAGGGCAGTTTCCTCTCTAAGCAAATACGTAGGCGATTTGTGCGATGCCTGCGCCACTGAAACAAAGGCACTAAGACGCGACAGATCAAGGCTAGCTGGGCAGAGTCCCAGAGAAGGGAATTAAACATTAATAGCATTTTGAGTTCCTTTTTCAAAGTACACCCAGGGCCCATTTAGAGCAGATGGGGACACAACCACAAATAGCACTGCAGTAGTAAATATATTATCAGACTTTTTTTTAAGTGAAAAGAGAACTGTTCTCAAAGCTTCAGCAGTAAGCTCTCCCGCCGAGAGATCAGAGATGTCCCACTCAAACCTCCAGGAACAGGAGTGGAGTTATTGAAGAGGTATCTTTGAAGTTTACAGTTCAATATGAGGGGCAGAAAATGAATAAAACCCATTTCCTTTGCTCTAGAACTGATGCACAGAAGGGAATGAAAAATAATAATCGTCTAGGATCTGGAAAAATAAGAGACGTTTTTCCAACTCCAAGCAGCTTGTCCATGGAAGAATAAAAGGGTTAGGGCAGAGATATTTCCAATAAATAGCAATATAATCTTTACACAGCAATACGAGCATCACAATACAATGCAATGTACATGTATATTTGCATATACATATAAGTGAGGGGCTAGCAGGTGCCACAGGGCAGATGCTAACACGGGCAAGAGCAGGTAGGCTGTCAGTCTCAGATTTGAACCCACGGCCCCGCCTCTTTGAGGAGTGGTCATTCACCTGGAGTCTCTAAAGTTTTCTCTTCTGGAAACACAGGAAATGTTTCAGTCCAGCAACATACAATCCTTTGTTTTCTTCACTTCAAGGTCCTTTGATAGCGATAATTTGTCTTCCTTTCTTTTCGATCATCATCTTGTGTCCAGTTCGTCTTCCCACATCTAGCAGACGTTCCTTAAACATCTCCAGTCCTGCAGTCTTAGCTTAAAAAGACACAGACGTCGTGCTTCAGAGCACATGAAGAAGTACCTCCACAGGAGGTCGAAGCGTTCATAGGAGTTTAATCCACATCAACGGGGAGGTCCTCACTCCATCCTCTCCACCTTGCCCAGGATCTTGCCCTCGTAGGTGGGCAGCAAGGAGCCGTCGACTGACACCTCCTCGAAGACGGCACCGCACTCAAACTCATTGCTGGCCTTTTTGAAGTAGTACCTGAAACAGAGAGACAACACAGGGTTAACACCCACAGACACACAGTCTTCATACAAGCTGGATTCAAGATAAAAGTCAAAAGAACCAAAAAGTCAAACAGCTTGTTGCCACCTCCTTTGTTCCACCTTTGAAACATCAAGAATCATTTTCACTGTCTGTGAAAAGCCACTCGGTGCACAATCGAGCCTGCTGGGCCCACAGACTTCTCAGGTTGGGGTGGAACCTGCTGTGAAAACTTGTTGGTCTAAAATAAGAGGCTCACGCTCTTCATTCCTTCTCTTGTTTTTTTTTTGTTTTTTTACCTCTCCCTTTCTTTTTTCTACATCCAGTTGTCGTGAGCTTTGCCCCGGCTAACAGGGGCCAATTAGGCCAGCGTGCAAATGAAGGGGTCCTTTGACAAAGGCTGAAATTTTGGGTGCCTGGAAGTCTGCCTGTCATTACAGCGCCCCCCCCAAACCCCAACTCCTACACACTCACTCGTGCACTCGTCAGGAGACGCACGTGCACAGGCTTTCACTTGCCCCTCATCCCGTTTCATTATTACAGGACAAAGAAAAGAACAAAGTGGAGGAGAAGGAGGAGGAGCACGCAGTACACTGTGTACTTCCTTACCCCCGTTGATAGCACGAGCTCTCGCTGGGTGCTATAGGAAGGGCAGCAGACTGACAACTTTCTGTGTGTGTGTTGACGAAAAAGTAAGGAGGGGCTTCTTGTCAGCCATGACTTCACTGGGCCATTAATGATGCAACCCCCCCAGCCTGGTTTTTAGAGGAAGAGAAAGCAGCAGGGGTGGGTTTCACTCATTAACTATGTAATGGAAAAATGCCTCGGTTTGCTCCATGTGTGGGGTGACTGGAATGTGGCTATGTTTGTGAGCATTTTGTTTTTAATGAGATGTGAGGCTGACAAAATCCAACATGTGATTCTTGTAATAAAAAAATCCAGCTACAGACTTCTTGCTCAGATGTCTGAATGCACATGAGCCAATCAGCATGAGGGAGGTCACTAATAACAAGCAGCTTCATTGGAAATAGAGGACGGCTTTAACAAAGTTACTCTTGCAGAGAAAAAGAGGGAGGTAAGAACAACAAAGTAGATAAATAAGAGGACATGAAAGACCATAAAATACGCCTAATAACTGTATCCTCCTCTCTCATCCTGCGGAGGAAGAAGGAAAAACAGGACTACCCTTTAAAAGAAAATCTTCAAAGAGCCATGATCTTTTCTTTTTTTTGCAGAGAGAGAGAGACAGACAGAGACAGAGAGAGCCTGAATTTCCACTGGAACATGTTTTATGTGGCTAGATCTGTTTTTCCCCCTCTTCTCCCCTTCTCTCTCTCTCTGCATTTGCACTGACATCTGGCACCAATATCGTCTGGCAGGGCCCGGCAGTACTGTTCTTTGTTGAACCGCTGCCATGTTGAAATGACCCAACTCCACACATTCTCTGGCTGCTATTAAAGCGCCGCGCGGCTCTCCTTCCAAAAAATGTGGATGGTATGACACAGGAACTGATACAGCGAGCCAAGGGGAAGAGAATAGGGGGAGACGGACAGATGTGTGTCTGTGTGTGTGTGTGTGTGTGTGTGTGTGTGTGTGTGTGTGTGTGTGTGTGGGTGGGGGGGTCGTAGCTAAGTGCTTGTCACATTTGTTGATCCGAAAAACGGCGAACACATCTGGACGGGAAGACGTTTCTATAAGTTCTTCTGCTTTTTTTTCTGCAGAAAGAGCCAGATACCTGTAATTATTAACACAATACTCAACTCGTGCTTATCCTGGAGACCGTGTCCGCCTAAACAGCAAATGTTTGATCTTTTTCCCTTTAATGCCCACTGGAAAGGAGCAATCAAAGTAAAATCTCTCTCACAAACACACACTGAAGCTGTGCGGCCTCAGTCAGCACCCTGAAGTACAGCAAACAAGCGAGTCTGGCATTTAACAATCTGCCTTTCAAAAATATCCATAAAATGATTACAACATGTGTAAACAGAGTGCACGTTCAATGCCAGCGCATTGATGTACGCACACACTCACACACCGGGGCAGGAAAAAAGAGCCCCTGATAGCATCAGTGAAGAATTTGCACGCTGGCCATTTGTGTGAGTCTTTGTTGGTTGAAATGAAAGGGGCCGGGGCTTCAAAGCCATGTGTATTAAGTGTGCCTTAGCATGGAAATCAATACCAGATGGGACCCAAATCGCTGCAGTTCAAACTCTTCCACTAACCCCCGCACCACCCACCCACCATCGCTCACTCACTCACTCGCTCTTGTCCTTTCCTTTTCATTGCAACCCCCCCTTCCAAGCACACACACAAAACACAGAGGCCTGAATCAGACTGTGTGCACACATATAAATAAAAACTGATAACAGAGCTATGCATAGACGTGGATAAAGCTCTAATAAATGTGTAGAAAATACATCAGGTCGCACAGGCACTCACCACAGTTCAAAGATCAAAAATGTACCATTACAGAGTGAAGCCTTAGCTTACAATAGCTTGCTTCAGTTTGTGGTTTCCATTTGTCCTGCCCTGGTAAGGATTGTGTCAATTCTGATTGCTCTAAATATCTTAAAAAGCTCACAAAGTCACAGTAATGCTGACATATTGGAAGGTCCGTCCCACAGCTTCTATAATCCTGCAGATACTAGAATAACGTCTCTGCAGATTTCTCCACTTTGTTAGTGGGTTTTGGAGAATCTAAGTGCATTACTAAACTTCCCATTTCTGAAGTTGCACTTCTGAACTTCAACCTGTGCAGCAGGATTTGTGGACCAATCATTTGTTTTGTTTTCAAACACTCTTTTAGATCAAGGCTGATAAACTGATAGTGTTTTATAGCCGGCAATCACAATATCAGAGAGTGGCCGATGTCAGAAGTTCAGATTACATCAGTGAATACACTCTTGTAAAACTTTAACCCACAGCTCTACGTGTTCCAGTCTTAAACTACACACCTGTAGTTGCCCTTCTTGCGAAGCTGCTCCTTAAAGTGACCCAAAGTGAGACTGTGGCTCTTCATGGTCCTTCTGTAGGGGATCTCCTCACC
Source organism: Tautogolabrus adspersus (assembly GCA_020745685.1). Taxonomy (NCBI): domain Eukaryota; kingdom Metazoa; phylum Chordata; class Actinopteri; order Labriformes; family Labridae; genus Tautogolabrus; species Tautogolabrus adspersus. The sequence continues at coordinate 4,715,760 of CM036553.1, forward strand.
GCAGAAGAAATACGTCACCACTGTCTCGCCGCCGCACACCCCTGAACCCTTCTTACACTCCTTCATCCTGAAATAAGTAAGAAAAACAAAGAGAAAGTTAGAGTCAGCCTCGTGAAACTTACAGATGATAAGTAAAAGAGAAACCAGTAAAAGGGCAAAGCATCTTCAGGACCAAAACTTAAAATCTGTGTCTACAAAGCGCACAGAAGACAGGACTGCACTGGAAATACAGTAACAGCACCCTAACTGAAGAATACCACTAACTGAGTGAGTGACCCAGTGCCATCAGTAAGTGTGTACTTGTGTGTTGTGTGTGTGCATGGAGAAGGGGCACAGTATTATCAATTCCCCTTCAGCTATGTCCAAGGCTTTGTAGGCCCACTTCAGAGGAGCTCTCTCTCTTTGCTAAGCTCTGCTCGCCCCAGCCGACTGCCAGCTCACTGAAGGACAGCCAATAAAAATGATACATATATATGAAAGGGATGTTTCAGTCAGGTGGTGCGGTGACTACACACTCCCCACACACAACACAAATACACACGATTCATGCAAAGAGAGGCAGAGCCAGTCATCTCTGTACAAAGCTTAGAATACGCTCCTCAAAAAAAGGGGGTCACCCTCGCTTTTAAGTGATGTATGTGGGTGTGTGCACATGTGCAATATGTAGGTTTGACTACTTGTCTGTGTGCCTACATGTGCAGCGAGCAAAAGCAGGTGTCAAGAAGGAAGAGTTAAAAGGGTAGAAGTACACTGCAAGGTGGAGGCTATGGCTGAGAGGAGGAGGAAGAGGAGCAGAGAGGAGGAGAGGAGAGGGAGGGCAGGACGCTAGAGGCATCGTACTCTTCTGATTGGAGACCGGGGCTGGTGGTAGGAAGGCCGGCAGGGCTGGGATTGGCTAAAGACAGAGGGACGGACCCCTCACCCTGGACAGGCACTAGGAGGCTCTTCTCTTGCTGGACACTGGACACTGAATGCCTGGGAAGAAATGTTGCAGAAACTTAACCACCAGGCTCAGTTATACAGTGATATTTCCTTCAATTACTAAAGAACTCATTAATCAGTCACGACTTTGCTCGATTTATCAGTATAGAATGGTTAAAAAATCTAAGAGCAGCATTCAACCACTTCTCTCTAGTCTCTGTGTACCTTTGCTTGGTGGTCTTGGTGGAGACCTCCTCCAGTCTGCGGCAGGCCTCCTCCAGCTGGGCCAAAGTGTTGGGAGGGGGCAGAGGAGGCATGGCCGGGTCCTGGATGAATGGCTGGGCCGGCTGGTGGCTACGTAGGTGGCCACAGCTTCCACCGCCACCCCACGTGTGCGTCTGGGTGGAAGAGCCTCCAAAGGATTTTTTGGTGCTCTGGTTACTGGAAGGGAGAAAGAAGAGAAGACTATAAGCATCAACACATGCATTGCAGGGACAGAACTCAGGACATTTTAGAGTAAAATAAAGCTAAAAGTAAAAAAAAAGCTAAAAGCCAAAGGTATCAGCAAATTCTTACCTGTGAGACTTGTGCCGGCCTTGCCGTTTACTTTCCAGGATCCACTGCAGCACATTTTGGGTGGGGTCAGCTGTGTCGGTGGGCAGCTGTAAGTCCTCCATACACCTCTCGGCTGCTCCATCCTCAGCCCCTGCTCTACACACACGCCTGGAAAGAGAGCTGGATCGCCTGGAAGCAGAAGGGAGGAGTTAAATTTTACATGTTCAACAAAAGGAAACTGGAAAAAAACACCAGGAAAAAGATCGGAGAAGTGACTTAAACTGACCCTGTGCTGTTGTCCAATGAGACGGACCCACACATCTCCCTGCCCAGGCTGCGGCTGCGCTGGTAAGGCTGGCAGGGCTGGCACTCGCCACTGCTAGAGCAGAGGCCGTGCACCCTGAGGGCCGCCTCCCTTTCAATCTGCTCCTTTGTTTTGGGACTGGCGTGATGGTGGATGTAGTGGTGGTGGATGTGTTTTGTGCTTTGCCTGCTTACGAGGGTCCGGATGGCCCCTTGGTCAGGACTTGAGATGGAACAAGAAGCGGAAGGCCCTGTTCTTACAAGGGTCTTGATTCCATAGGCTGCCCTCGTGAAGGCCTTGTGCTCCGGGGAGGTGGAGCGAGGTGAGTGGCGGATTACTGCAGGGGACTGGCAGCCGGGGGTCTTCAGGACGCGAGAGAGGTGTTCGTCCAGGATTGCCTGTGGGTCCTCATCGGATGAACAAGAGAGGAGGGCCAAGGGGTGCGGAGAGAGTATCGGAGCACTTGCAACAATCTCTGTATCTTCTCTTTCCTCCTCCTGGGAACAAAGAGCAGAAAGTTATCATTACGAGAAATAAAAGATTAGAATTTAATTTGACAGTAAAAAAAGAATTTCACACAAACCTCCTGAATTTGCTGCAGCTTCTCCTCCAGAGAGTTGATGGTGTCCTGCTTTCTCTTCAGGCTCTCCAGGCGGGAGATGAGCTTGGCTGCAAACTCTGCCGGCTCCATCGGGACCATCTCCTTGGGAGGATGGCGAGTACGCTTTGGGGAGAAGGAGATACATTAGCCGCTGTACCATCCCTCCCTCCATGACCAAACCCCAGCCTTCCCCAAATTCTACAAAGACATCCACACTCCTCTCCCCTCATCTGCCTACATGCATGCATCACAAGCTCAAACACTGGTGGTACTGATCTGGGGTGCTCTGATAGGCACCCAGGGCTACAGGGTTGTTTCAAGGGGTGGCAGGCCTGGTGTACGGTCACGCTGGGCTAGGCCTCGGCTGGTTCCCTCTGTCATCATCAGCAGGCCTCTTTAAAGTCAGCTCACTTCAAAGGCTTCCTCGTCAAATATCAAACACTCAGTGGGGGGAGAATAGGATGGTGGAGGGAGGGATGGAGGGATAGATAGATGGGAAGCAGTGGCTTTACATCTTGGAATAAAAGCCACATATCGACAGGGGGTGGAAGGGAACTCCAGGGAGGAAAGGATGAGGGATTAAAAATATGGGAGAAGTTGAGATGCAGAGATGTGTCCTCACAGGAGGGAAGAGAAAAATAAAATGAAGAGAGGGACGGATTGGAGGAAAGAGATAAAGGTGCCAAAAAGGACAGAAGATCAGACAGGTTGAGGTAATTTATTCCCCCTTTGTCACACACTGGGCACCTTTGAGGTACAGTGCAGTGACAGTACGAGAACGTGTGTGTGCGCACACACATTTTATATTATTTGCATTTTTGCACTGGGGCTTTCTTGATTTTTCTTCTTCTTTTTTGTTTCTCTCAACCCTTTGTAGTGAGGATGAAGGGGAGAAAAGAGTGAGAAAAAGAGGCGCTGTGTGATGGAGCCTAGGGCTGGTGCACCATGGGAATGGCAGCCATTGCCAAAAATCAGACGGGAAACAAAAACAAGTATAAAAGCAAAAAATAAAGCAAAAGGGGGACAGTGGGAGAGGAGAGGCAAGAACCAATCTGTGGATCTTTTCCTAATGCAAGTAACACTTGCTGCATGTCTCATAACGTAGAGAAAAATGGGGTTACATCAAGTTTATTTTAACAGGCTGGTTACTTTAACTTCTACAAACGGCCCCCTGGCTCTTTTTTGGACCTCCTTTACTGAAGTTAGCCTCTCTTAAGCCTTAAGCTACTAGATCCCCTCTGACCCACTCAGAGCTCACATGACACGCTCAAACTCTTCCCTCAGAAGCTTCACTTTTAGGGGAGGTTGAGTGAGTGCATGTGTGTGTGTGTGTGTGTGTGTGTATATGTAAGGGGGGGTTGTAGTTCTGTGGAAAAAAGGGGGCCAGCTCTGTTGGAAGTTGTCACTTCCCTGTGCGTTTGTTCCATTCATCCTCGGATCAAAGCGCTGTGTGTGCGTGCATGTGCGTGTGAATGTGTCTGAGTATCTTTGTATTTTTGTTGGGAAACCGGGCTGATTTCAGAGCCCTCGGGAGAAAGCGGCAGAGATCTTCCTCATCTCTCCCTATTCTCCATATTTACAGCATCGGTAGGGAAGAAAAACCCTGGTGTGTTCCGAGCGCTGCGGCGATAAACAGCTTAGAGACCCCCACGTCTCCCGCAGACTTCAAGGAACCCTAATGGGGGTGTAGGTGACACCAAAGGTAGCGAGGGGGCTCGCAGATCCAAGTGTGCATGTGCGCTTACGTGAGTGTGTGTGTGAGTGGGAGTACATCTTTGACGTTACTCTTCAGATCTTTGCTGGTGTTGTTGAATTGAAAATGCTGAATACAGTTTGCAGGACTATTCATAGAACCAAGAGAGACCCGGAACAGAGGGTGGTATGGAAATTACTCTGTGGGACCCAGGTTCAAAAAGACTTCTGAGCGTGTGTGTGTGCATAGATATGTGTGTTTGTGTTTGTGTACTTACAGGGAAAGCAGGGAGAGAGACTTGACTGTTCATCCTCATGTTGCGCTGCATCTCTCTCTGTAGATGTTTCTTGGATCCCAGTTTATACGGAGGGATGCCATCTCTAGGGGGAAACAGAGAGATTACAAAGGTCAATTACTGCATCAGATCCATCGTTTAAGACCTAACAGCCATTCAGGAAGGAGCTAGTTAGCCAACTGGGGAGATCAAACACATTTCAGGCAAGAAGAAACCCAATGTATTAATTATTCCATCCTTTTTTGTGTGTTTTTGATCTTTTAGCCCTAATTTTAGAACAACAAAAAAAGATACTCAGGAGGAAAACTAAGCCAGGATTTCCAGTCTTGTTTATATGTCCAGGTTTAACTTGCTCTTGGTGAGGTGGTAGGAGGTTTTGTTTGCCCTAGAAATGACACTCATTTTCAGCACTGGCTCCAGCACAGCACTGGGAACCCTGCTGGCCACTTCCTTTCTACACCACACCACACCACACACACACACACACACACACACACACACACACACACACACACACACACACACACTTACTTACACACAAACATACTCTGCAGTCATAGTGCGCTCTGCTCTACTGGCCAGAAGTAATGTCAGCATTAGCATTCCCCTACTGACTTTAATGTTCAGCTGAGGACACCGTTAGCATTAGCTTCTTATTCAAAGAGTTTCCCCAGGACAGGACCCAAGGGAGCAGCTAACCTGGTTAAATCTATCTGAGGGACTGAAAGGCTGACTGGCATGAAAAAATGAAATCAAACAACAAACAGCAAAGCTGGAGCATCAAACTGAAGCACTTGACAGAGTAAAACAGTGTCTTTTCTCCCATGCTAAACAGCAGTTTCCTGGTGACCTAGCCTAACTGAGGAGCACTTTTCCACTTTTGCTTTGAAATGCCACAGTCATGCGCATAAGCAACCCCCCCCCTCCCTCCCCTCCCAATCTTCATTTGGCAAGCGCTGCCGCAGCCAGCCTCTGATCTCCGCACATCAAAAGGCTGGTTTGTAAGATAAGGTAATGTTTGAAGTCTGCGCAGCTGCATTCCCCAGCGTCCAAGCAAATCCATAAATAAGATATAAGCAAAAATCCCCCCCCCCCCCTTTCCTCTTCTCACCCAACCGCCTCCTCCCCCCTTTTCTATTCTTTTCTTAATCTGTAGATTAAATTCAAATGTTTATGGGTCCTTTCAACTGACCTAAAGAGAGGCAGATATTCTGATCAAGGCCAGATCAGGCAGAACAGAGGAGGGGTGGGGGTTGTGTCCCTGTGGCGGGGGCTTTGTCACTACACCGGGCAAAGTACAGCAGAATACGACTATATGGGCCTCGGTCTCTTTGAAGCAGCTGTGTAGAGATATGCCAGAACAGAGGACTCCCTGCTCTTCATAGCTGCCATATTTATGTGTAACCCAGCCCTCTGGATGATCTGAACCTCAGTGTCTGTACGTATCTTTAGCCTGGTCATGGTAAACATTTCTGCTTCAGTGACATCATCCATGTGGGCTCTTTCGCCTCTCATGTGAAAGACCACGCCGTACCAAGATTGTTCTGCTTTCTGTCCTCAAAGCAGCTGACCTGAGCGCACTTGGCCTTGAGCTGTGTACTGTGCACTGACTTCATAGTACCTTGTAGCTGAAGAGACATGTGATCACACCAAGTAACCTTTCAGAAGAACGAGGCCCACGGCACGTACACAGATAAGCCCAAAACACATGTGGACAGAGGCAGCACACTTGAAACACTTTTCTTGTTTTGTCAATCCAAAGGCAGTTAATCAATAATAGTTTGGATAATGAACCTATCATATCAAACTTATAGAAATAAAGCTGTCTTTTATTTTGGACACTTCTTTACAACACCATGTGTTCTAAAATGATACAACCTGTTATTTTTATGATCGATAGTATTTAAATATTACCAAAGCATTAAAAAAACCTTCAGATCTTCACACAAAGCTGCTGAGAGCATAAAAGAGACAGCGCTGTCTTAACTGCACAGAAACGTTGGCAGCTGATTTACCAGTTTGCCTGCAATTTCTGGTCACTCAAAAACAAGAAAATACCCAATAAAAGGTGCCCAGGAGTTCTATTTTTTGACATGGTATCAAAACAGGTATCGACATTTTTTAATTTTACTAGAATCATACCAAAGTCTTTACAACCTGTGCAAGTCACGATGCCAAGTTTTAGAAACTTTAGAAACTTTCTGACTATCCTATATCTAACTATGAACAGTGCCCATGCTACTGAAACTGGCGCTCTAAATGTAAAACCCCAATTTGTTTCTCGAGTACTTGATAGAACGATATCAGTATGAGCCTCAGATACTGCCTAAGATGCAGTGTCAGGTATCAGGGAGTATACAATCAGTTTACCGATCCAATGCCCTAACCAATAAGCCACAAAAAAGTCAACTAGTCCTACTGTAAGTAAACTATGATGCCAATAACTAACAACAGTGAGGTGCGTTCAGAAACTGTAAAACATCTCTACGTATCCCCTTATGAATCTCTTAACATTGACAATCAAACATATTCAAAGACATGTTTGAGTACAGCAGTATGGGGCCTGGCATTGACCTGCACCAAATCCTGGTTTCCACAGAATTGTTTCAAGAGGCCAAAAGTCAACAGTATTTCCACCACAGCAAACCGTTCTTCCAATTTGACTCCCACAGCCAGCTAAAAGAAAGGTGTCACTTCTCTTTTTGTTCATTTCAAGAGCCGCTAATTCAACTTTCCCTTCACACCCACACATGTGCTTGGGTTCTTCCATACATATTTGCATGTTTCGTTATTAATCACTTACACACTGCTGTCGGTCAGGGACATGGCATCGTCGGTCAAAGCATCACTGGACACCTCGCTGTCATTGGTGCTGCTGACGGGGGCGAAAGAGCCCACATGGCAGGGGTTGAGTGATTCTCCTCTCTTGTATGATCTGCAGAGGTTACAAAGACAGAATTAAGTCTGATGTTAATGCACGACAACTGTTTAAAAAAAAAAAATGAAACAGGTGGATGACCGTTAATTCCTGCTTTGGAAGAAGAGTTAATGATGAGGATAGTGTTTTCACAATACAAATAAAGACATAAGTGTTATTCAAATGATGCTGATACCTGTGTCCATACCACGGCAGCAGAAATAGAAGTCAGAGGCACCCAATATTGGGTCACTTCCTGTTTTTAATTACCAAAAATTGCAGGCAAACTCCTTTCTAAATTGCGCAATTACTGTGGCTCAAATGTTGCCGTTGTATTTTTGCAGTTTAGACAGTTCTCTCTGACTCTTGTGACAGCTTTTGGTTAAAAACATGACTGTAGATCTTACGTTTTTTTCTAAAGCTAGGGTACTTTTCAATGGTATCAGCATTAAAATAACAGAGTTTGTATTGTTTTAAAGCACACAGTATCGAAAAGTATTGAACATGTTGACAACCTTCCTCAGGGGATACGGAGAAGAAAAGTTATTAAAGAGATTGAGATATTAAAAAGTGAGGGTAGATGTGGGAATATAACCTTATGTGCTACTAGAAACAACTTTAACCTTTAAAAAATGATTGTGATTGGCTAACTCTGCTACTTTTGCAAAATCCAACCCTTAAATTCAAGTTCATCTGCACTGGGAAAGCTGTGGTTTTCTCCTTATGCCCCATTTAAGCCTTCTTACACAGCCCACAACTTCTCTCTTTCCACCTCTCTCACTCTTTCCTCTGCATTAATCCCCCGCTGTGCATGCATTCTTGCCATGGTACAGACGGAGGAGAAAAGGGGGGAGACCAGAGAGAAAAAAAAAGGTATAGAGCGGAAGCATGAGAGTGTGTCAGAGGAGGAGAGAAAGGGGAGAGGAAAAAAGTAGGGGTCTTCATGAGGAGGGAGAGACCAAGCAAGACTAAAGCTGTAGCCCCCACCAGCTCTGGTCTGACCTTCAGAGGGGCTTGCAAAGAGTCAGGTATTTAACACAGCTGGCCTTGCATTCTTCCCTCCCTGCCTCTCTCCCTCACCCCCCTTATTTCTCCTTTCTCCTCCCTCCTTTTCTTTCATTCGATGCACCCTCCTCCTCCTCTCTGTCCTTCCTTTCCGCTCTCTTTCCCCTCACTTTCTCTCCAAAAGCATGCCTCCTAGTCCCCATCCCTGAGATTTCAAAAGGGAAAAAAAAGATAAAAGTGGAGAAGGCAGCAAAGGAGGGAATCAGAGGAGAATTGACGCAAACAAGAAAAGAAGGAAGAAGAAAGTGAGAGGGGCTGAGGAGGGGAGGTGTTGATTCTGTACTGTAGCTGCTTTTTTAAAGAAAGTAAGACAGACGAGAGGAGGTGAGGAGAGGGAAGCGGAAAGGGGAGAAATAGGTTCCACATGTTTTGAATCTGTAGTGTGACAATGTGAGGGGGGGGAGAAAGGCAGCGGGGCTTCATGTCAGAGGAGGAATAAGCATCCATCGATAGAAATGTTCGGACCCCTTCTTCCAACACAATTATGCTAGATGTATGAGCGTTACTTAACACTGTTACAGTTCAAATATGTTTTAAACTCATAACTCTGCAACGTCAAATGATGTCCAAATGTTGGCACTTCTTCTTTAAATTCAATATTAACGCCTGAATAAAAGCATGTGCCTGTTTAGGATGCAGTATCAATAAAAACTTTGATTTGACACTTTTAAAATGTACAGGCAGAGATTTGAAGGCCATAGAAAGCAACAAAACTAAGGAATGTCAATTTCAAAAATAGCATCCATAGATCTGCTATAGATTTATATCACTGCATAGCAAAGCATAGCAATGTCATCATCTATTATTTGCCGGCTGGGGCCAGAGCCAGCAATGCTCTGTGAACTTTTCCCGTGGAAGACGATCCCTCATTCTGCTGAACTATTTCAAAGCCCCGGAAATCCAGGCGAGCGGCAGCAGAGGGCTGCTGCTGCTGGAGATGGTGAGAGGGGCCAGAGGGCGCCAGGAGTGAAAAACAGACTGAGTTTTCTACAAAATGTAAAGAAAGCCTTAAGTGATTTAAGAGTTTTTGATGTTTCCAGTTGTCAATATTTTGGTGAACCCCTTGAATAGAGTAGGGATTCTGGTTCTAAAGCATAACAGTGTTAAATGGTGTAGCAGCCATACCTGTATCCGCTTTCCATCACCTCCACCTCCCTCATGGACACGGTGACCCTCTGCGTCTTCACCGACAGTCCAACCAGCGCTTTGGCTTTGAAATCACAACTCCACTCCTCCTCTTCATTGAGCGTGGGCAGGTATCCACATACAACTTTCAGGTCGCCCAGTCCGTTCGAGTTAACGTGATTGGGGTTTTCGCCCCCAGTCCTCACGTACTCGAGGTAAATGTCAGAGGTCAGAAACATCTGGTACGCGTTCTCCTCCATGTCCGTTTGGATCTCGGTCTGCGCCTGATCAAACATCGCAGAGTCTATGTGCTGCTTCTTGACATTATCCCGAATGAAGGTTTTAGTCGCGGGCTTGAGCTGCTGGGCGACAATGCTGTTGTTTTCGATGTAGCGTTTGTAAATTGCTTTGGCGACTCTTTGCGTTTTGGTATCCTTGAGGTCCATTTGTCTGAAGCCATTGCAGGCGAACCAAAAGTCTAAAGAATCTACACATTTCTCTCGCTCCAGGAATGTCCTAAAAAGTAGAGCACCGTCCTGATCCCCGAGGAGAGAGTGCAAAGACTTTGTCCACCGAGACAGCGGCGAGTCTGGAGAGGCACTCCCCTCCGGCTCCCCAAGTCCATCCTCGTTCCTCCTCGCCGAGGAGCCCGGAGAGCCGAGCAGAACCGATTTAGGGGGTTCAAGGGCTTTCATAATTACGAGTTTGCCGGGGTAGCAGGGCGACTCGCCCTCCTCCCCCGGCACTGGGGGTCGGGGAGCATCTTCTCTGAAACTACTGGCGAGATGGTCCATAAACGCCCGGCTCATGGCTCTGAAGGCAGCAGGAGAGAGATCCTGTGTGTTGTTCGCCTCCTCTGAGCTTCTACTGTAATCTCCTCACTCTCTTATGTCAGCGGGGAGCTTCTCTCTGGCTGCCCGTCTTCTCTCTGAAACACAAAGTATTGATCTAATCAAAACCAGATCCGCCCCAACTTCAAAGGAGGAGAGACGCAGTAAGAGTCTTTTCAGACCCTCTCCGACTTTTACACAAGGAGACAGGCTAGTTCACAGAGAAAAAACATCTGACAAAACGCTGCAGCAGCATTACATAAAGAGCTTGTTTTAATTTCCATTCTCATATCTTACCATGGGATGTGATTCTGCATTGGCGCTATTGGCGAGGACGCAAATGAACAAGAACGTAACAGTGATAAATTGCGCGTAACAAGCCACCTGCGCGATGTCTGACTGAATCATCCTTTAGAGAAGAGGTACTCACACGTATCTCTAGCGGGCCTGTGCCCTGATCATTAATAAGTCATTAATCCTTCATAATGCCAGAGCATTACGCACGGACACTGGCTTTATTAACGCTTCCGGATCCATCACGCCTGATGTCAGGGTTAACGCCTGGCAGCCTGCTGCGAAATGCGAGCACGTCCCCTAAAATCCATCCCTTCCACTTTCTTATATTCTGGGCAGTCATCCCTACATCGCTACATCTCATTACAAGCGGCTAAATCACGTCAAATTGAGCCTCCCCGCGAGGACCTGTAGGACACAGATGTGGGACAAACTGGAGGAGATCGAAAACGTGACCAAAATAATTATTGGAGTTCACTGGCTGCTGCTGCTGTTTGCTGTGCTACTACTGGAGCTTTCAAACATTCAACTATCTGTTTTCTATCGCGGAGATTATAAACAGTTTGTTACACATGATCGCCCCTACACCCAAAGGCATCAGTGTTACACTGTAGGCTATCAGAGGCAGATGTGCAACACTGCAGATGTCACTTTGTTTCTCTGACACATGGCTTCAATGTTTAAGTATGAAACTTGTCAGAGAAACTGAAGGGAAACAGCTCCGGACACAGCAACTACTTTAACCTCCCGATTACATCGACTTGTTATTAAAAATAATATTCAATGAAACTGTGTAAATTACAAAAACACACAGGTTAATACCATTCCGCAGTCAAGAGTCTTCAAAGTTACTCAACCCTGCATCTAAGGCGAAAAAACAGCCCTTTCTTTTAACGTCCAATCCCAAGTACACCAAAGTCTTAGATCTTGTGGGGGAGGAATTCCACTAAAAGAAACCCATAGTTCTTAGTATTTTCTACTTCGTGTATGAATATGAAATACAAAAAAATCTCGAAAAGAACACGAAATGAATGATAAAGAAAAGATACGAAGCTGTTTTTGATCTTTAAACGCGAGAAAAGTGGCTCATTTTCCCCAGAACATTACTTCAAAGGCGAGTCAACAGCACATCAAAGGGAACTCCGATGGGGGCCAGTTTGAGGAGGCACACTCTCTTGTAACTTACCATCGATCCACGAGTTCTCCACACAAATTAAACTCCGGTTGTTGTCCTTTATCCACATGAAGAAACGCGTATAATCCACAGTACTCGTCTCCACGACGCGTCCACATACAGTCCCGTTCAGGTTTGAGTCGGTTTACGGAGAGAAAAATGCACTCGAGAGGAAAAAAAACTACCGCTTTTCTCCCTCCTCCTTTTCTCCTCCCTATGCATTCAGACAGCCATGCCGCACGGTAGGTCTCTCCTGCAGGCGACTCCAACACCAACTGAGCCGACAGGCTGGAGCAGCGCACTTCAAAGTAAGAAACCGACTGCCGGGTCCCGACAGCTGCATAAAAAACAATTCAGCCTAACGCCACCGAATAAAAACAAAACAGTAGTCGAAGCTTTCCGGATATGTTGCAGTCACTCAGGATGAAGCATTTTTTATCGGCTGCTGTTTTTATTTTCCAACATAAGGGCTTTTTTGCCACGCTTCAACAGTCTTTTCCCACATCACGAAGTTGCAGCTACACAGTGAGGACCTTATCAAAGACAAGGAATCTTGAGCCAACTCCCCGAGGCTTTGGAGCGTCAGAAGTAACTGATCTGCCGCCCCAATAGCATTATCGCTACAATCCCTCTGTTGCTACATAAACTTTAAAGACGCAGAGATCCTTTCTTTTCAAGACCCGCATAGTTTTCAGATTAATCCACTGGAGTCCTGGGGATGCACAAAGCATGCACCGGCGTGTGTAAAATAACACTTTCATATCCTCACATGAATTTTTGGTCACATTACAACACCACAAAAGCCCAGTACAATAATACAACTATATATGTTAACCCCTTAAAGAAACTATTTGTGAAGAACAAAGATATGTGTCATTCCTGCAACCACACTGCAAGAGTCATCAACTTGCAGAAGACAATTCTGCAGGACAGACCTTCAAAATAAGTCTAAAAACAAAGGCATCTTTACATTTTCTCTTTAACTGTTAATAGACAACACTGTGATTCACCATGTTGCAATAGGACCTCAGATCATGATGCAGTTATCACTCCACAGCTCCTACCAGTGGCAATAAGGGCACATGGTACATGCATAACACACACGATTAAAACATGTGTTTGCTGAGGATATCAGCTCCGTGAAGGATGTTACATGATTTAAGCAACAGAAGAAGAAGCTCTGACAGTATAGCTCTTTCTGCATGCCCCTAACTGCAGCATAAATAATGTGAAAAGGAGTGAAAAGCCTGAAGACAGATCAAACATTTAATATACATCCATTTACTGCACTGACTGAGAGGATGCAGATCGCAGTGGACGTTTTTCTTTTGCTACTTTTTCATTCTGGACTGGCTTCAGGCAGTGATGCTTAATAGTGTTTATAGACAGAGCCAAGAGTGTTCTGGATGGGTCTTCATAGTGTTCAAATGAGCCCTCACAGGCGACCCTCTGCACAAGATGACTGGCTATATTCTTGAGAGGTAGACAGTAGGTGTCTTTGTGTCCTTGTTGTCTCAGCGGACAGAGGTTCAAGAAGTACAGTACAAAGACGGCAAACACTTTGATCAGCCTGTTTGCTAAAGGTGCTGTGAAACTTTCTCCCTAGATACCTCGCTTCCCATCAAGGTTAATAAAAGAGGAAATTACCCTTGAAGAGGCGATGATGACTAAGGGATTAGTCATGATTCAAAGGCCACTTTAACAGGCTCACATCCTGCACAAAAACACTTCCAATATGTCGACATCAAACTCACTGTCCCTGCAAAAGATGAACTTCAGTGATTGCAAAGTACAGTGTCTGTACCCCCTGCAGGGAGTAGAAACTTAATACCCCATGAGGAGGGCTTGTGTAGCTTCTCAACTTATTAGCTACATTAAGAAATTACTTTTTGATTTCTTCAGGTTTTAAAATGTATGGATAAATGTGAAAAAATATTATGAATGCAATGTTCGAATAGTTTGCTTAAAGTGATTATTGAGAGTTGAACGATTTATCTAAAAGTTATGAAGGCTTATGTAACATATAAATGGCTTCAAACGACAATTTAAGTGCAGGCAATAAAGATAAAGTTCAGCTATTCAGTTATAAAACTTAAAACTGTGATAAGACAATTCAAACAGTAACACGTTTTAATTTGACAGTTAAAAGTGATAGTTCAAAAAGATGGATTCCACAAATAACTCTTCAGTTTAAATAATTTAAAGGAAACAGGTAAATGGTCAAATTACACATCTAACAGAGGTTGGATTAACAGATTAAATAAATAGCCAACTACCGTAAAATAAACTGAAATAAATGGCAATGTAATCTGGGTACTTAAGTTCATTTTAAGGGGCTTTGTGACATACAGTGTATGAGATGTATGTGTCAGATTAGACAATAACGACTCAGACTTTCAAATCAAATCTTCAAAAACACAATTTCTCATCTTGTAAAAGTTCGTCTGCAGAGTCCGGCTCCGTCTCTAGGTACCCAGGTCATCTGGCTAATATACTGAGTGAGTGCTACCCCGACAATGTCTGCCTTTGTTAACTTTGGAGGACTAAGCCTGACCTCTGGCAGTAAACACACCAGGGTGGAAACCATCACCATGGCGATGGTGTGGACCCCCTGCCTGTACCAGGAGCCAGTTGGGCCTTCATGTCCTGCCTTGTCAACCCCCCTCTCTGGTTCATGGGAGGTCCCCATAGGTCGGGTCTTCCCTGCTGCCCCTTTAGGAGCTGACCCCAGGTCTGGGACGGGGCCTGAGACGAGGGGTGTCCTTGGCTCCTGGGCCTATAAAAAGACCCTTAAAAGGGGGCTTCAGGGGGAGAGGTTATGGGGTGTAACTGTCTCTCTGTTGGGAAGATATTATTACAGGGACAGGTCGAATTCGGACTGACTACAAAGAGGCCTATAAATAGAGATGGAAGGACATGCATAAATCACGTGTGTGCTGAATTAGTTCTTTCATTTCGATTGCTTTTTTTTGCACGTGCACAAAATAAACAAAGATGCTTCATTGACTTTTGCATCTAAAGTCATACTTGCTGAAGAACACATCCTGTCTTGCAACTAAAAAGGACGAGAGAGGGTTTTATGACTCTGCTATAAGGTCTCCTGAGCAGCCTTGGCCTGTCGTAACAGCTACCGGCCACCTCAGTCGCACTCATAAACACTCAAATTGTGTGTGTGTGTGTGTGTGTGTGTACCGGTGCTGTCCTCTCTGTGCAGCAGCCCTGTGATCAGTAACTGCTCTCAATTACAGTATTGTGTGCCGTTCCTTTCGGCTCGGGGTTAAACTCTTTGCAGACCCCTTTGAAGTGCTCATCCCTTTATCTCAAGCCAGAGCCAAGAATTTGGGGGGAGGACAATGGAAAATGAAACCAAGAGGGAAGCTTATGGCAATTATCAACCAGGGCCATGAGGAGGAAGTCAGTGCACACACACAGAAAGAGAGAGCAGATAAAGAGAGCAGGAGACTGCCGATGTAGGACAGGGGGTTACTGTTTCAAGTTTGCTTGGTGTGTACACACCCGGGGCAACAACACCGGGTGCAGAGAGAGGAAATGGAGGCTACTTCTTCAAAGTATAGGTGACAACAGGGGGACAATGGTCTCTGAAGGGAGCGAGGAGCTGATGAGAAGAGCTGCAGAAGTCGTGTTGGGGGTCAAAACACAACTTAAACGAGGACCAAAGAGTGGCATAAGAGGACGGGAGGAGAACGGAGGGAGAAGTGCTGTTGTCAGCAGAATCAAACAGCACGCAGAGAGCTGAGGAAGATACAATTAAAGTGTGGAGTTAAGACAGGCTTTGAAGTTGGACATGGTGCATAATACCCTTAAAAGTTAAGGAAGGGCAACAATTCTCCAGTTTGTTATGGGGATGTTTTGAAGGAGGAAGAGGAAGGAGGGTGGTGGGAGGGTTTGTTTTTGAAAGGGTTCAGTTTGAGGGGAATGAAGTTGGATTTAAAGCGCCAATTGGCCCCACATGCATTTTTTTTTTTTTGCAAAACAGGGAATATAAAGTGCGAGTGGGAGTCGGCGCCTACCTGTGCATTTTGATGATGGGGATGCGAGTGTGAAAGATGGAGGGGGTAAAAGAGAGATGTGTCAGAGCAGATTGGAGAGTTAGACAGGTAGAAGACTATGAGGTAAGAATGAGACATGAAATAGGTTGGGAATTGGTGGCAGAGGAAATAAAAGAGAGGCAAAAAGAAAGGAGGGGGGCTGTTGAAGGTTATTTATTGGTTTTTTCCCTCATTTTAATCCCATTTTGCGCTTGACTTTTAAGTCTACCAATGTATAGAAACAATGTCGGATGCACTGTCTAATCCCGTTTGGGCCATGAAGCTCACTCCACGCTGACAGTAATGACTTTCATTTCCTCTGCTGCTCCTGCTGAAGCACCATGCAGACACTTCACAGGCCGGACGCCACTGCTCCGCCATGCTTGACAGGACAGTGATCCGTCTCCGAATCAGTCTTAACCTGAACCCTGGGCTCCCTCACTCAGCCTTAATCCATCACTTTAACCCCATCTTCCTCTCTGCTGACTCGGGAGCACAGGGTTCCCAGACTGGTAAGGTGATTAACTCGCTCGTCCATTCAACAGATGCCAGATTTTTATCTCTCTCTCTGCTTCCTGTTCCCCCATTAGAGGGGTGTGTGACACAACAACTGGGTGAGCACCATGCCAACAGACATGCCAGATACTCGCCTTTAAACACTGAACAAACAAATCGAAACTAAAATTTCAAATCTACCTTTGACACAAATGTAGGCACTTTGAGTTTGGAGCTTTGCACCACTTTTCAAGTGTCATAAACTCAACATTTCTCCAAAACAGATCATGTAACAATCAGATGATTAAAAATTCAGTCATTTTGTAAAACGCCATGTAGACGACCTTTTTGCAGGGCAGCGCAACAATTGAGCCCACAAAAGTCATGTCCAAAATGCTCTCTCTGGGACATTTAGAGGGGGTTCAAAAACTTCTGAAGGAAGCTACATCGGGTGTTTAAACATCAGTTTTGAAGGAACATTTCTTTAACTCCGGTTTTGGCTAAATATCTTCTTATCTTGCGATTAAAACATGGTAACGTGTAGTTTTGACTGAAATTGCAAAGTGTCACACTTTGTGGAGAGAATTACTCAGAAATGAAAGCGTCCCTGAGGAGTTGTTATGTGGTTATGAGACAGACTGAAATTAATACTCATGCCTCTTCATTAGTTAAAAAAAACAAACAAGACAATAATTGTTGAATTGAAGATTGATGATTTCTAATTACTGATTTCTTTATTCCTGTGAACACTGCTGCGCGGTGTGTTGGACAAAGTGAGATACAGCAAGCTGCAAAAAACGCCTTTTCCACAAGATAAAAATCCCAACATTACAATGCGTTTAACTGTTTAAAGAAAGCAGGAGGACACTTCTCTTTAGAAAACAAGACCTGCACATGTGGACAAGATCAGCATAGTGATAACACACACTACTTTGTCCACAGGGGGCGCCAAAATCAATGCTCACAGTAGCTTTAAGTTAAGAATTCCTGCAACTTTGAGACGTCTTTTTTGTGCATTTAGAGTGCAGAGGTATTTTCTGCACTTGGGTGACAGTATGAAAAACAATGTATAGATGCATCTTAGCACAGATAAATGCCATTTCAAATTGGGCATTTCAAGAAAACGTGCAACTATACCAAGTGATTCAACTTCATATACGAAGGCAAAAGGAAAAATGAGGGAAAACTGTAAAAAATATCCCAGCAATTGGACCCGAACCCTTGACAACAACCTTTTATGGTCCACTTGGGAGAATATTTGCAAGTTAATCGATGTCAGGTCAAATGCAATGTCTACTTTATCTGCATTAGTGTAGATGTGGCCAAAATAGCTTTCTTCTTCCCCTTTTCTTCTGCAGGAATTTTCTGTGCAATGATAAAAGCGGCTGACAGAGATAAACGGAGAGAGCGAGACAGAGATACCCAGACAGACACAGAGGGCAAATGATGCAGACAAACCTCCCACACGGTGTTAAGAGCAACATTTCTGTCCCCCAGCTCAGCCCACACCATCAGCCCAGACAGCAAATTCATGCCACAGTCACACACACACACTCACACAACCAGCTGAGCCTCCTTCACTGAGGCTGTACAGCTTCGAACCCACTTGTTCTCAAATCACACAGCTGCAGATCCTTTTTCATAGCTTCTGCTGTTTGAGTGACAGGGCAAGGGGGGGAAAAAGAAAAAAAAATCACTGCCATAAATACCGAATCAACAAAGAGAAGAACGATACAAGCTAGGAAGGGAGACAAAAGCAGAAACCCGATGGAAGACATCAGCGTGTGTGTGAGAAGTGGCGGCGATAAACAGCTTTATTTATGCACGCAGCGTACAGCAGCCAAACACAGGCCTCCTAGGGTCTGACTCAGAATACAGCGCTATAAAAAGCTCCAGTGACACACGGTTCACACACACACGGTTCACACACACACACACGTATGTACAATGACTTTGTCAATCACACACTGATGTACAGTCAATCCCAGAGGCCTGTCACAAGCACAGAGTCATATGTGTAAATCTATCACCAGGCAGAGAAGCTGCCCTCGAATCACCCCGCTCTGCAGTTGATTAAATATCACTGCTGGTCTTACATTTGTATCCTCAAATAACCCCTTTGATATCCTGCAGGAATAAAATACTTCAAAACAAAAACGGGTTGAACGTTCCTCTCTGCAGCAACTTGAGAAGAAACAGCGTTTGTAGTTGCTCTACATTCGACTGATTCACAATCAAATGGCTGTTTCTATCGTTTAAATGAGCACACTGAAGGGAAACTAAGTTAACACTTTGAATGTCCCAGAGAAGAGTTTTCAGGTGTCTTTACCTGAGTATTTATGTTCTGCTGATAACTTTTTACTTTCACCCTCCTGAGGTTTGAACACACATATCTGTACTTTCTTACATTATATTAAAAAAATGTTGTCTCTTCGGCTCAAATGGAAATAATCAACTCCTTTCATTATGCATCCTTTCGCACAGGTTTAACAACATCAAGACCCATTTCAAACTAAATGGAAGGGGCAATAAGAAGAAGAAGATATTCTTTATTAGTCCTGCAAGGGGAACGTCAATTTTACACTGTTTTGTTGAACATGCTACACACACACAGGCTGAAATACACAAACAGGATCCATGGACATGCACTAATGTCTGCCATAAGACAATCAGTACACACCACACACAGCAGACATCACATGCTGAAAAAGGACAATAAAAGGGTGATAAGTGAATGAGCGTTTTTTTTTAACAAAGAAAGAAATAGTGACATGGATAGACTTGTGAACCAGAAAACATTGTTGAATACTTTTAAACAGATTCAAGATAACAAGACATTCCCCATCCAACTTATTAAAGGTACAATATTCACCATTTTAACATTAATTAGCAGAACA
Organism: Tautogolabrus adspersus; assembly: GCA_020745685.1. Taxonomy (NCBI): domain Eukaryota; kingdom Metazoa; phylum Chordata; class Actinopteri; order Labriformes; family Labridae; genus Tautogolabrus; species Tautogolabrus adspersus. Next base: position 4,734,975 of record CM036553.1, read on the forward strand.
GTAAGATATCCTAGCTCACTATATCAGTGAGTAATGTCTTTCTAAAAAAGAGTGAAGTCAAACTCCCTCAGGGCTTGTTGTTCTCAGCTCTGTGTTCATCAGGGACGGGAGGCTGCCTCCTTCAGCTTCTTTATGTTGAGCACAGAGGCTCGATTGGTTTCATTCACGTGACGTTTCCTGTCCAACAGTTAGCTCTGCCACCACGTGGGGGAAAAGAGACGGACCCACCGACTCTGTGATGGCTGTAAGCAAGTAATAACCGGCTGAGTTTTCGTCGCAAGAGTATAACTCAAGGAGAGGACTTTACGAACCGCAGAAAATACTTTTGTTTTGGTCTAAAATACTTCAAAGGACTGACACACGAATCAACTTTGGGCTGCATTTCTGAATGGAGATCAGTCGTAGAAACGGCGGGCACTTGGTCGTGAACCCTGAGGGAGGGTGGGGGGAGGAGGGGAAGCAGAGTGCGCTGAGGGGACAGCTCTGTTTCAGTTTGAGAGGCTGCGTGCGGCATCGACTAGACATCTACCTTAAAGTCGCAAACTACACCTTAAAACATCGGAGTGTTTTTTCTTCTTGTTCGAGTGGTTGAAATAGAACTTTGTCTTTTAAATGATGAGAGGTTAAATTAGCGTCAGAGCGCCATTATACTGTACCCTTAGAGCCTTTGCGTCTTCAGTGTCTACTGGTCTTATTTACATACTGATTCTACTAAAGTAAAGAATGATCCTCTGTCACCTCTGCTCATCATAAAACTCTTCTTAGGTCAACTCATGATCCAGCTGTATGTAGGGAGAATATGGTCGAGTGGAGCTCCCTCACTGCCCTTTACTGTTGTCACACCACAGTCCGCTGTGTGATGTGGAGATAACTGAGAGGAAGCGACGGCTTTGATCCTTAATGGGGCCGTGTCGGCTGTGTGGAAATGACTTCATGGCTTGTATTTACACAAGCACAATTATGGAGGTTCATTTTGGTGAGAGACAATCAATAGAGTGAAACTATGTCAGAGTGGATAAGACAGATTAAAGGAGAGGTTAGAAGAGCGAAACAAGAGGTCTGCTGAACAGGACAGAGTTAGCATCAACACCTTGAAGATCACCTTAAATATCAAAGACGAAACGTTTGTTCGATTCTCAGTATCAGAAACCTTTGAAAAGTCAGTTGTGGAAACATGGCGACTTCTGTAAAAGGTGAAGAACTAATGAAACAAACCAGCTCACAGGACTTTGTCGTCTAACCTTCCCTAAGGCTGAACGGTGTACGGCGTTTTAAATGGCCTCACTTGCAAAACACCTGCAGGGGTGAGAAGAAGTGAAGCGTACAAATGGGGATAACAGCACATTTCTTCTCATGGCTCCTCTTACATATGGAAAACAAGTCATGCCAACTTTCTCTCCTCCACACATCTGGCAGATGTTGATGAAAGAAGCCATGATTGTTTGTCTCTTAGTAAAAGCAGATGTAAGTATAGGTTTTCAGGTGGACCTGGATATGCTTCCGACAATTTTGTCAACCTTCACAAACAGACATTGAATCAACCTGAAAGTGTTATTATATAACTTAGTCTATAAGCCAATGAAAACACTCGAGTACATTTTTAAAACAGGGCAGAAGATTATTTGCTGTCCCAAGTTTTCTATCTCCATGAATCATATCAGGAGCAGGGTGATATATGAGGGAACGTGCTTTGATAAATTCCAGGTGTGCATGCTGTAGGGTCGTAATGACACCAGAATTTTAAACTTCGATGATGATTCAAGTTAAAAAATGAAATGATATCAATACCCGTTCAGTACCAATGCAACAAAGAATAGAAGTCGTAGGTACCAAGAAATTGGGTACTCTGTAGTTTCAATGATTGCAGCAGCTCCTTCATAATGTCCACATTGAACAAATACAGAGGCAACTTTCAGTACCAAAATGTTGCCAATGTATCAGTGCCATTTAGAACAGTGTGCAGGAGAGAGGCTAGCTGGCAATTTTTCAATAGATTCATTCCTCTTCTGTATGCACCCATCTAAGAAATAGATGGTTTTTTTAAAGCTTCGGTACGACTTAATTTTGGAGATTGTATCTTTACCAAAATTGCGGGTATGGAAAAGTATCAAAGTCTTAACTTTGACAACCTTTGCATGCTGGTTTCTCAAATGTGTGGAACAGGCAAAAAGCTGCATGACAGAACATCAACTAAGACCAAGCAGCAACCATTGTTGGTCAAAAAATGAAATTGGTTTGATTTAGCTCATGATTTTTTAATATCTCATCCGTTTTTTATTTTATGAAGGATTCAAGGACTGCATGGCCTTTCCCCCCCACATTTGAATCTGGCCCTTTACACCAGGTTTAGATCCTGAGACCCCTCAGATGAAGTCGGACAACATGTTGGTTTCGTTTGTTAAGAGCTGAGGACTTTCCTGGCACATCGAGTCAAATCACACATGCAAAACAAAATGTGTTTCAACATGTCTGTATGTTGTAATATTTATGAATCCTCCTCCATAAACAACAAAGGGCTTCACGCTGAAACACTAAATTCCTGCATCTCAGAAGTTGTGTACGTGGGACAGCTTTCCTTTTGTCTTTCTCTTTTGTTTCTTCTCTCTCTCTTGCTCGCTCGCTTCTGCACGGGCAGCAGAAATCAGCACATCAAATAAAGTACAGAGAGGGAGTATAGTGTTTCGTTGGAGACAGCCGAACAGGGTCAGGACAATGGGAACACATGGAAGTGCGTGAACTGTGGGTGTAAAAGGAATATGAATCCAATGCAAATAAATGCAGGGCCCACTTTGAAATCAAATCAGCTTTTTGGAATTTAACCGTTTTCCAGAAATGATCACTATTCAAGCACAGGGCATTCCTCATACCAAACACAAAGTATCAATGGCCAGCTGCTGCCCACCAAATGTAATTGAATATCATAAACCCCTCCACACGCTGGAGATATCGGAGGAGACATGGTGGCCACTCCATGGACCCCAGAGTCTGAATGATTCCGTTTTGGGTTTGAGTGGAGCCGATGGTAAAACCCAAAGTGGTGGCCGAGGCAGAAACACTGTAGTGTTTGGCCCGAGGTTCAAGACGTTGGATCTCGCAGCGCTCTTTATCCCAACCAACACAAACTCCCAACTGCTCTTTACAGGTTCAAATGGGCGCTTGAGCAGAGAGACGATGCTTAATAGTGACGGAGCGGCTGGGAATTCAAGGTCTTTGATTGAGAGTAAAGTTAAAGAGCTAATCTTGGTGAACATGCATGTTGTGGTCGTAAGGAAAACAAGGGCAGACAGCTTGACTTCAGCTAATTGAGGGATTCATTACTAAGGTATTTGGAGATGAAAAACATGGTCTGAAAGAACAAAAGAAGGAGCATGACAAAAGAAAAATGATGCAAAGTTGTTTTTTATTAAATTGAAGGATTTGACAATTGATCGCCAGAGTCTTGAAATGTCCGTAGAACAACAAGCGAGTGATGTCATGACAAGTAAAAAACTCAACAATGTTAACCACAGTGAACATAGAAAATTAGGATTCATTTTTCATAAAAGAAGAGTTAATAAATAAACAACAAAACCATGAGAACATGACTGGTCCAGTTCACAGTGACAGGAGTGTAAAAACATGTAACAGTCAGTAATGCTCACATCTGATTGGACGTCGTGTCCTTCATATTCCGGTTTCTGGTGAAGCTGTGATTTCCCATGGTTACCTGCACGAAACATGATGTTGATTGGTCAATAAATAATTAATTGGGGGGGGGGGGGGGGGGGGCATGCAGCAAAGGGCTGTGGTCGGATTTAAACCCACGCACGGCCTGTGATGTGATGACGACTATGTGGGGGGGGCTAAAACGCAGCAGAAATCGCTAGGCTTATCCAGCGCCCTCCGTGTAAACTGTTTAATATACCATTTTTATATATATTGTCATTAATATTTAAGAATAACCCGTTATGGAGAGAAATTCAAACCAACTCCCTGACTGACTGTTCCTTTAAGAGCGTCTCTGTCACTTTAAGTTGTGATGCAGCGTACAGTGAGTCAACGGGTTATTTACTGTGATGTTTGTGACTGACAGTCCTGAGAGATGACTGCAGAGATGTGAGCAGCAGTGTCGTTTGACGAGCCCTCTCATCACTGCGCTCTATGGATGCTTTTCATAAAGACATAAATGTCTCGTACGGTCTGATGGACGGGGGGAGAATCAGAGCCCCCAGGACAGGAAGCTGTCACAGTCAACGCTTCATCTAATGTACCTGTGCCGTTTATAATGAGTTACAAGGTTTTTAGAATGAGTAGTTCTGGATTCTTAAACATGACCAATCTTAAAAGGTGGGGTACACTGGTTTCATACATACATACAGTACATGCATCGTATTGTGCAGAAGTACCAGCTTCCACATGAACTATGAACAGGAACATGTGCACAAACGTTCCCATAATCTAAACAATCATGCTTACCTCCTGCTGCGACAGGCATCCAGTTCTTCCTGAAGCAGAGAGGCTCTCTTCTGGAGGAAGTTTACCTGCAACACACACAAAGAGGCACAGAGGAGTCTTTTAAATACGTCGCTCTGATTAGCTGTGTGATTTAAATGAGGGAGGATCAGAAGAGAAACTTGAAGTGGAGGAGGCATGATGGCTTTGGGTCAATTGTGCTTTTGGGTGGAGGGGGTTAGTTAGAGGAAGAAAGGTTTGGTTGTTGAGTCCAGGGGTCAGAACAGCAGGGGTTGGGGGTCAGGAGATTAGGGCAGCGGGGTTAAGGCACAGAGGGACAGAGGGGAGATTATGAGCCAGGTTAGTTGAGGTTAGGATGCTGCGAGGCGATGCAGCGCCATTCTTTTGTTTGGCTACAAAGTGTGGGTTTATTTATGAAGTGTCTTAGGCTGAAGTGAAAATAAACCACTTCTACATTTACACGGCATCCAGAGCCTGGCAGAATAATCAAGGCTCCAAAAGAATCTGTATTGTTCTGGGACTACCGTACTGGAGCCGAGGGCGCATTCCTTTGTGTGGGGGAGACCTCAGGGATGTTCTAGCGTTTCATTTGGCACCAAAAAGTGGTGAAGGAGATGAAAAAAAAAAACAGACGAAATGTGGTCTGACACCTCCAGAGACACCGAAACTCTCCCTACTTTTTTAACTTCTTAAAACTATTTACTTTAATAGGGAAAAACATGGAACATCATCAATGAGAGGAGAGGCCCCTCTGGTCACGAAAGAGATCTTATAAACATATCTGATCACAAAGCTGTGGTTGGTGCACTGAAATGGGATGTAGTGGAACAAGGCAAGCGGTTTACGATGAGCCCATTTCACAGAGACGTGCACCATGTGGTCTGATCATCATCACAGAAAACCTCCTTTGTGTACAGTTTGGAAGGCGAGAAAACGAAGGGATTAGTAGGAGACATGCTTCATCTGACCAACACAGCTTCATGAGCGCGGTTATGCGAGGAGGGATTATGTGATCAGAAAAAAAGACAAGGAGATATTGAGGTTTCTATTGAGGATTGGCCCGGTTCAAAGTGAGAGCATGTCTATGATGGAGTACTCCACCAAAAGCACACTAAAGCTTTCTTTGGTGGCATGTAAACAAACAAAAACTCTTGCATGCATGTTCATCAGGGCTGTGTGTGTATTGATGGATTTATAGCAGGTGAAAGTGACAGACAAATACAATTAGTGGTTGTATAATTCATTACTTTAACAATCTGTGCAATATGCTGATACATGTATTTATATTTTGTCCGTGACTTGATGCCTAGGTGGTCTGAGCATGGTTCACTTCCTTGATGGCCGCTCCAGGTGTGTGTAGCATGGTAGCACGTTTGTTCCCTGGCACGCTTCCAAGAGGTGTGCTTCGACACGGTACAGTTCATGCACGAGCACAAGCACGTGTACAAAACGTGGGCAGCCTTCATTATGGAGAAATCCTGGAGTGTTCTGGCTGTATCTGACTAACATGACTCAAAATAAGTCACAAAGTCAGTAAAGTAGCTGTCTTGTTCTCCGATGTGCAGACACGGACCTGAAAGCACTTCACATTTATTTTTTATTTTCATGTCCGTCTGTCTTGTAAACTAAGCACGCCTCACGGTCACGTAAAGCCATGCACGTATTGTGTAACGACGTTATGCTTCGTTAAGAGGTAACCGGTTAGTCCTGGAGCAGTGTGAGTGCAGGCCAGCGGGGGAATGGGGAGGGGGGACAATCGTGCTTAAGCAAAGTACGGGACAACTTTGCAAGTGTGAGTGCGCCCTGATTGTTCTATAAGTTTTTTTCAGACAACTTTATAATCTTAGAGGGGCAATTCAGTTTCACAGTCAATCGAGTCATTAAAAGAAGTCAAGACAATATCAGGAAACAAACACAGTTGAGTCCCTGATCACGGTTCTTTGTCAGAAATCTGTGAGTTACATTTGTTTACTACACTTCAGCCTCACTTCCACTGCATGTTTTTTCTATTGGTTTTGGTTCTGGGATCTTTTAATAGTTGACGTTCAAAGCATCATTTTCAACTTGACGGACACTGGATCCTTTCACTGGCAGCTGAAAAGAGGAAATCAATCGAACATGGCCCGCTGTTTTAGGGAAGAAATCTGTGTTGCATGAATAAACAAAACTGTGTTTACTTAAGCTATTTTATAAAAGCTGGTTTGAACTGGATATACCGTTCTGAAGAGGTGATGATACAAACATAAGGTCCAACTCACAGCTTCTGAAGATGTTAAACCAAACAAAGAAACAGTTCTCAGATAGTCCAGTTTGATAAAGTCGTAAAAAGGATGTGGGAATGTTTTTGTGCTAAGATGAAAACTATTTAACATCCTTGAAACTTAAGTCATCAGACTGAATATGTCATTGTGTGTGTCCTCGGCATGTTGTTATCTGACAAACAGTCAGCTCTCACCTGAGCTTTCAGAGAGTTGATGGTGTCCTCCAGTTCCTGTCTGAGCTCTGACGGCATCAAACCTTTGATCTTCTCCTCGTACTCCTGACACGCCGCGGTCACCTGAGCAGACAAGAGGCAGGATGGACAAACAGTGTCAGTAAACTACGAAGAAACACCTGAAAATGTACTTTAATATATCAACTATAATCAACTCAACCATCTAACAGTTACAAATGCATTATGAAGAAGACACAAGCACTGTTCTTCATCTGTATTTATATCACTTGTAAGTTATTTATGTCTTCAACTGGATTAGAAAGTATATTTTGCGTGCACACACATTTCCAGACACAGTGCCAAAGTGTGTAGCTCCCTTGGAGGAGGCACACACTTACACACAGACAGTGGGTATCCCCTCTTTATTCATGGCTCAGAGTATTCCCTCGCTCTTCACAGCTCCTTCACATCTCCACAGGGGGCCTGCAGACTGGCATGCCTTGCTCTGCACAACACCCCCTACTGGCTGCTGATGACTACAGCCACATCTGACACAATGCATTTATGGGCCTGTTACACAGCTGGGTTTGGACGGGGACAGAGCCACAGTGGAGGGCAGGACACATCAAAAGCAGCAACAGCAGCAGTTCAGAGCCTGCTAGCTAGCTAGCTCCACCGGGGAGGACGGGAGGAAGTCTGTCTGGGGCTAAATTACACTCCACTAAACCAGAGTCTGATTATAGAAGTTGAAAAGGGTTTGGTTAGCGCAACCCCCAGCCTTTTACCCACAAACACACATGAATGGAAGCACACACATATCAAGACACGCACACAAACGTAGAGTTTTACAGTACTGTAAAAGCATTTACAGCGTTTTGAAAAGAGTTGCTGAATCAATTACTTCTGTGCTTGATGAATGGTTTAACAGAGCGTGAGGAATCAACGGGAGCTTAGAAAAGCAACAGTTTTCACCCACATTTTTCAAAGTGTAACCAGGGGAGAGTCTGAGCATTTAGGGCGACCATAATGTATTTGACAGAGCCAGAGATCAGCTAAGATCAAGAATATCCCCACGCCCCCCCCCCTCCTCTCCTCTCATCAGTCCGCTCTTTCAAGTGAAGAGAGCGTGAACGAGGTGAGGGGGAGGGGAAAAAGATTGGTTTTCCTAAAATAATTTTCCTGTTGTGGATTTAACTGATTGTTCTGGCTTTGGCTAATTAATCTTCCTGGGCACAATGAAAGGGATTGGGAAGCACTTCAAAGGGAGCTCCAGTATAAATGATCCCAACATGAAGCGGCTCACTTTGTCTCAGCACAGCATGCAGTAAGATTAGTCTGCCACAACTTTGCCAAATTTTCAGCCTCCTTCTGCCCTATTCTTTTTAAAGTGTCAGGACAATAACATCAGGTATAAAGCCCATCTCTTTAGAGAAATGTGTCTTTTTCTCTGTGTGAGAATAGAGTCAAGTATAATTTAAGAGTGGCTTATTCAAACAAGAGGCAGCAAAACTGGTCTCAGACGCTCTAATTTCAACGTCCAGGACTTACAAAAATCAGCTGAAGCTACGGGAGAGCGTATATCTATCTATAGCAGCTTCTGTAGTCATAACAAAACAGCAAGCCAAGACAAAACACACTCCACTACCTCAAACCGGAGCAATAAACAATGGTTGAATAAACACATCCCTAACCAACCACTCTGAATATAAGTCTAGATTCTTCAAAAGCCGCGCTCCTTAGTTTTGCATTCTTGGTTCATGTATGGTGCCGTCACCGCAGCAATGAGAGATCTGCTCTGCCTAAATTACAAGCTCCTTTGTGGCAATGCTGTCTCCATTTTCCCTTCCCATACATTAGAATGGGCAAGGCTACAACAGCGTATTCGCAGAGACTCAGAGAGAGCAACAGGGACGACTGGAAACTGTACGTACAGTCGCACGGCTGATCAAACTCGACAAGCCATGAATGTTTGCTTTAGCAACATCGACAGAGGGAAGCCTAAAGGAGAACTAATGTATTATGTGATACAGTAACGTTGTTTATCTGGAGTCTGTTCTAATGTTGTCAGGGTGCCTGTAGATGCAAAGAAAAGCATGATAAAATACCACCTTTTTCTCTGGTTGTAGTGGAAGTGTTTATTGTTCTTAACACAGAATAAGCATTGCTTCATACTTTGTCATCATATGTACAAACTGTGTGCACATTTTCACATCTACATGCTGCATACCTTCAACAAACTGAACTTGTATAATGCAGATTTCTGCTCTTCCTGCACAGTAGCACACCAAAGCATTTGCAATCACATCTTTCCCTGGCATGTCTAACTAAAGCTCAGCCATACCTCACTATGCAATGTGTGTGGGCGGAAGCAGAAGCCTCTAAAAAAAACATCTCTGTTGTGGAAACATATGCGAGGCTAAAAAAGCAGACAGATAGGTAATTCAAATTTCTCTGACTTCACGGTGTCTCTCAATGGCGTTCAAATTCAAAACAGGAGCATCTCTCAAAGTCCCTAAAGATGTCTGCCTCGCCTCCTCTCGCCTCCTCCAAGGTCCCTCCTCTCACATCTCGGTTTGTCTTTACACAAACACATTTTTCTCCTCTTTTAACGTTTTTTTTTTTTTCTTACAGCAAAGGCATGTTGATTTTTCTGACAGGTGGCAGGAGGTATGTGAAGGCATAAAAAGAAGCCTCCTCACCATTAGGACAGATGTCAGGTGCCTTTGAACAGTACTGTTGATCAAACCTTCCATGTGGTTTTGGTCATTGACGGACTGCGGATGAGAGAAAGCTTGAAAAGTAAAGAGAGGAAGGGAAACACAAGGGGAGGGGAAAAGTGTGCCATTTTTCCCAAAGCAATGAAAAGGGACTTTGACTTTCTGGAGAGAAATCAGGTTTCATCTCTGCAGCTCTTTTAAAAATGAGGTTTTGTTTGTTCTTGATGAAGCGTGATTCTCTGGGTTTGAAGACTGCGAGGAGCGGCAGACGTTTTCCCTTCCCAGTCATCTTAAAATGACAACATTTCATCTATATATAGTCTTTAGATTGTGGTTTTGACTTTCCCTTGCATTTGGTGCCGTCACATGGTGTGGTTTTTGACAGCTGCCAGCAGAAAGGAACAAGCCCTCAACACTTTCAACGTTCAAATGAAGTTTGTCACGTTGTTGGGAAGCTTGATGTATGCTAATGAAGTAGGGGTGTGTGTGTGTGTGGGTTCCGGCTTGCGTGGGACGGGTTGGGGAGGCTGAGTAGCTGCTGGAAAGACATTTTTTGATATACCCCCCACCCCCCTGTTTTTCCCCAAAGTGACAAAAACCGTGTCAGGAACAAGGGGGTACATCAAAAATGACGCCACTCACAAAGTTTTCACCTCCACATCCACTGAGTTTGCACTCAAGAGTTCACCAAGGAGCGATTTGAATTCAAAATGCTTTTCTGCAAGAAGGGAAAAAAAGAACCGCTTCACATAAGTAAAAAAAAAAACAGGAAAGAAAAAGGCAGCAGGAGATTAGAAGTGGCTATAGATCTCAGTGAAGTTGTTAGAACTACGGGATGGATCGGTGCTGCTGATGTAATGTGCCTCAACAAAAACAGCACACAGAAAAACGACTGAGCCTTAAGAACTGAAGTTCAACTCCTCTGCATTTTTACATCTGAATCCAAACCAAAAACAAGAACAGGAATGATTTATTTTTTATTTTACCAGCTCCCCTGCTGCAGGAGAACACATCTCTGTAACGTGTACAGTTCACCGGGCCCACTGTATCATTATGTATTTATACAAAGAGCTGTACTCTTCAACACTCTGCTCCTCTCTTCAAGGAGAATTGAACCACACACACTGTGAGCTGCTGATCCGCCATTTTAGAGTGAGGGGAGCCTGTGAGGGCCCTGCAAGTGTGAGGCGAGCAACATCTGTGTGAAGTCTGGGCAGAGAGGCTGTGTGTGTTTTTTGTTGTTGTTGTTGCATGTGAGGGGATCAGATTACAAAGACAAGTCTTGGCAGATAAACTAGGACAATATCAGCGTGAGGAGATTGAGAGGGGGGTCATTATCAGAAAACAATGCACACATGACTGAGTGTGCACACAACAATGCAGATGTACATATGATGGACACTAATGCAAAGAGAGGACTGTGATTGACACAATACATGACCTGGGTAAAAAGCAGATATAACACACCTGACAACAAAGCGTACAGTCTGCAGCTGCTCTTTTTGTAAAGTGTCCTAAGATGTCTTTCAATAAGTTTGGCACTTTGTAAATAAAGTTTATTGATTGACGCATTGACATGAAATAATCCAGATAGTCTCTGAGCAAGACCCTGCAGACCTGCAGGTCTCAACCAACCAACAGTGAGAAAAGGAGACAGTAATTAAACAGTTCTGCCTTTTAACAAAAGCAGAAAACTCCCCGCCTCTTCTTGCTCTGCTGCATGTGTGAACACACATCGCTGAATTTTTTTGCCCCACTTTGTCCAGACTTTTTTCCATTCAACCCCAAAGCAACATTTCAGCGTGAAGTCAGGGTTAGCCGATGTGTGAACCCAGCGCATAATATTCAGGAAAATTCACAGCTAACGTGTGGGAGGGATTGATGACGTTTATATCCTGCGATCACTGTGCGACCGCTTCGATTGTCGTACAGGTAATGAAGCTGCTTCATACTCTTTTATGTTATTTTCCACTCCCGTTTATACTGTGAGTACATGAAATGACATGTAGCATGAAATAAAGGAATACAGGGTTATAGTGTTGGGCTCTGTTTCTTTGTCCACCAACCTGGACATGTTTCAAAAATACTTCTGTGGGGTCCTTTTGTATTGCATGTTTATCTCTTAAAACTTGTCTGCATGTCAGACAGTCAGTCATTCTCCCACTGTGAGAGAGAAACTCAGGAACATTTCAGAGGCAGGCTATCCTGAAATGTTCCAGACATTTTTAGGAGTGCATGTGTGAAAAGGGCTTTAAACACTCATCAAGTTCATGAGGTGATATGACTCTTTCCCTGTGATCAGACGTATACCCTGGAAGGCTGTTGGATCCCTACATGTAGCACTACTTCAAAATATGTCCAAAAAAACAGATCATCCAACAGTCCTCCAGGAGAGTTTTAGATTTTATACCATGATGATTATAATGACCGTCCTATAAGAGACTAGTACTAGATTGTTGCAGCATTTAAATATGCACATCCTCACTGCATCTTCCAGCCTGATGAAGACAAGCTTTTTGTTTTAAAAAAGGTTGCTACACCGGATTAAAAAGCTGTTACTGTAACCACATGCTGCAGATCTCGTCCTTTACCAAAAGTCCCGCAGCTGTCCGATCTGTCGAGGTATCAGTTTCATCTCTGAGTTGGCCGATGTGCAGAGATTCCTTCTCAAATTTGAGTATGGCACACTTCCTGTTTGTGTCTTTGCTGCCAACTTTGACATAGCCAAACAATCTGTGATAAATTAGTGAAATGTGTTTGCGGTAGAGAATCGAGAAGTCACGTACGAAAAATTGATACCAAATGCTTAGTCAGACTCTTAGTATTGTTTACTCATTCCTCTCTTCAGGACATTGCTTCATTCGAATCATTATGTTGCTGATTTTATACCAAAAAGCAGATTTTTAGTGTAACTACAGAAAGCAACACACATGTCGTAACTCTGCAGTTTACAAGAAATAATTGGGTGTTCGAGGTTTTAATGGGCTAAACAAGAAGGATAAATAATTACATTTAGTTTTAAATAGTTTAACAAATTTCAACAAAATATATGTTTTAAATGTCACACACGTGTGCAAAGTGTCACTACACACACAAACAGGCACAGAGTATCTGAGAGAAAGTTTAACATTCTGAAGATGATCTTAAAGCTCCTGTGAGGAACTTTTGGTTTGTGTTGATCTTGGCGCCCCCTTGTGGGAAAAAGTTGTACCTCTTATATCTTTGCTAATCGTTTCCTGTCCATGCACTGGGTGTGTTTTCTGATGAAAAATCTCACCCTGCTTCATTTAAACAGTCAAACATCACTCTCTGTGAATCTTTGCCGTTAAAAAATGTAAGAAAAAGGCTCAGGCTGTATTGGAGGCATGCTGTTTATCGCATTGGTTGAAACCTACCCTGCAGCAGCAATTACAAGTATGAAAAATACTATATAGTAATAATCAATCTTCTAGATAATGGTTGCTTTTTTTGTCATATTGAGCATTAGAATTCATTTCAGACAATTTATTAACCAGCTAAAAAACTCCTCACAGGAGCTTTAAAAAAATGATGACATTATGACCACTTTGTGTCCGTAGACCTAAAGGAGCAATCTGTAAGATATCTACTGCATTAAATGATAAAGTGACCTTACTATATGATCAGATATTAAGGAAACATGCTATGTTGAAGTGCTGGCTGCTCTGACAACAATGCAGCAGCCAGTATGTCCTCCTTCTGAGTTTAGATTCTGGTCCTGAATGGTCTGGATTTGTTTATATTAGAGAAGAGGGGCGATTTTAAGTCACCCCCACACGGACGTTTTGGACGCCTCCTCGCTTTACCAGATATGAGACCAGTTATCTAGGCAAACCAAAAGGTGATGCAGCGATGGAAGCGGGCAAGAGAACTGGTTCAGATAGAACAGAGTCTACCTGACCATTTTTCTAATAAGCTCCGCGAGCAGAAACGTGGTAAGACTAGGATAGATGTTGGAGAATTGGCAAAGCATGTGCGCATCGACTCTTGGGAGGAAGGAACGGTGAGAGACAGCTCTCTCCAATGTTCTGAATTTGGACTGCAGTGCAGATGATAAATTTAAAGAGTAACCTTTAAGAGGTTAGAAGATGTACACAGCATGTGATTGTAGTTGGCAGGGAATATGATCCTATGTTCTTAATGCGTTCTGTAGCTGCAGCACGCTCTACTCTGTGGTGAAGAAAACAATGAAGTCAAGGGAATTTTTAATATTTGGGAAAATTTCACACAAAGAAAACCCAGTTTTCGTGTGTGTGTTTATGTGTGTCCCAAATCACATCGAACAAGACTGAAAACACCTGAATGATTCGCCTCAAAAAAGACATAATATATAAAGGCATATATCCCCAGTGATACATTAGAGCAGGCAGCAAGGGTCAGTTCCTCAAAGTCATAGGAAACAACGAGTAGCGCCTCTGGGACTGGGTCAGTGACCATCAGCTCCTAAAATCCACTGACCCCTTCCTACAGATTTATGACAGCCAGACACTGAGGTGTGTGACGAGTGTGTGAAGTGTGTACAAGGGTCAGTGGGCGGATCAGACTGGACACAAGAGTATGAATGCCTTCGGTGTACATACCAGCGTACAAAGAACGGCCTCCTGCGTGAGTGTAGTCATTAGTGCTTTCTTCTCTGTGTGTGTCAAGGTCAAAACAGAGCCTGATTACAGGGCATTCTGCAGAGCCATGGGGAGTGTGTGTGCACACAGAGGCTTCCCTCTGAACACAGGCGGTGGTGGCATTCCTGGCCCTAGGCGCTGGCTCTTGAAGCCAAATCTCAAGGAATTTGGGAAATGTGAGAGGGGGCATATCTCTGGCTCGAAACAGGAGAATGAAAGATGTTAGAGGGATGGAGAGAAGGCAGTAAAGAGAGAAGAACTTATATGGCCCCCTGCAGAGCCTAGTAAGGAAGACAAGAGAGGGGTGAGGGGCTAGGGACACCAGGGGGAAAGTTAGAGGAATCTGTAAAGGCATTTAAGAACCCCAAGAAAGTATCTCTGGATAAATAAGGAGTCAAAAAGAGGCTATGTGCAAGAAGGAGCCATAAGAAGAGTGATGAAAAGGCTAAGGGCCTCACGTTGAAAAAAAAATTATGATGGGCAGAGAGAGTGATGCAACAGCAATGGTTAGAAGCAAATGAGTGTGAGCGAGAGTCAGCCTGCCTCTCTTGAACGTGCCTGTTGAGCGTGAAAGAGAGACAGCGTGAGATGAAGAGAAAAACAGTGACTGCATTACCTTCTCTTCGCTCTCCAGCTCTTTGTTAAGTAGTTTCTTCTCGGAGCAGTGCAGCTGCCTCTGTACACTTTCCACCTTTTCCTGCAGAGCCTGGGGGAAGGGAGAGACAGTCAGTGATGTCGGCCGACTGACAGAAGAAAAAACAACAACCGCAGAACTGTGTGGCGTTACTCGTCTAGATCACATGTTACCAGGTGACAAACGCAGGTTCACTCTGATTAAGACAGCTTCCCAAAGCTGACGAAACAAGAGTGATCGAGAGCCAAAGAGAAGATACTGAAGACAGAGAAAGTGAGATAGAAGGGAAGACAGCGGGAGAGTGAGAAGAGATGCAGCTTGCGATTAATCTTTGTGTGTTAAAAGGCTAATAACAAAGTCATGGCACTAATTACCAGCAAGCTGGCCTCATTAAGCCCAAACTTATTTCCAGACAAGGGCATACTTTGGGAATTAGCAAACTTTTGAGTCCTTTGAAAAGATGCATTACTTCCAGGAGTCATTTCTTTGGAGGCAGTAATAAGAGAGATATACTGCATCATAGAGGATAAGGACGCCTCTTGCATGTACCTGAGTTGATCACATTTTCCCATCGGGCGTCAATACAGAACTTAATCTATTTAGCTTTCTAAGATTTAGTGAAGAAAGAAAAACGAATGACAAAGGGCATTCTCCTCCTCTCTGCCTGCAAGCGATAGCAGGGCAGAGAAAAAAAAAGGCACAGTTCCTGCATGCAACTCAGAACCAGATGTTTTGCACACACATGTGAACACTTCGCCTTCGATTAGGCTGCATGAAAAGCAGAAAGAGTGATCTGTGCACGAATGCTAGTGTGCACAAATCCAAGGACACACACACACACACACACACACACACACACACACACACACCCTCCAACAAGTGTACAGGGCACTGGCTATCATCAATATCCTCAGCGTCTCCCCCCAGTGGAGTTGAGAGAGCGCGCCAGGTGTTGCCTCGTCGATCCTTGGAGTTGATGGGAAACACATTCCAGGTGATAGGCATGACCGGCCTGATCTACAGCCTCACTGCTCTGACATCAATCACACACAGACTGTACGGCTTCAGGGCCACGCTGAACTTCTGAGCAGCAACTTTCTGAGAACAATGACTAACACGGAAAAAGGTGCAACACAGGAAAAGAAAAAAAAAAAGACAGTTGAAAGCTTTCTTGTAAGTCAGATAAGTAGAAACATTAGATCTTTGATAAATTCACCTTTATACACATATTAGATTCTTTGTAATTGCTTTTATTTCCTCTTCTTTTTAATTTATAACTTGTATTTCTTTTGATTTTCTTAACGCTTTTAGGTTTTATTTCTTTTTCATGTTTGTTCAGCTTTATAACTCTTTGTCCTGTTGTTGCTTTTATTTCTTTTTCTTTTTGTAATTTCTTGCCTTTCATTCATTTCCTTTTGCTTTTTATTGCTTTGACCCTCTTCCCCTCCCGTACCTCTCTGTTGTATTTGACTGTAGAAAGTTTTCTTCAGTTCTCTTGTTGCCTACTGAGCGTCGTGATTTGCAGCTTTGTTAAAGCACTTTCTAAACTCTCCTTTTAAAAGATGCAACATAAAGAAATAATAATATAAAATAATAATACATTTTATTTATAGAGCGCTTTACAGGGTACTCAAAGACGCTTTACAGTTAAAACAGTGAAAATGCATTTACAAATAAAAACACAATTAAAATCAAACACCGGTTGTCATAAATTAAAAGCAGTTTTGAACAGGTGGGTTTTGATAAGTTTTTTGAAGGTTGTTGGATGTGAGCAGTCTCTTATATGTTTTGCAATGTGTTGTTGTCAGTCATTTTCTTGTAATCATTTGTGGTGTCAGGACTGCGACAAAGTGTTCACCTACACCTGGACTGCACTGCTGCAGGTAAATCCTCGTTCTACAGCAGCGTGGATAATTCAGGCCTCTGGCAGATGCATCACACATTACGAGACGATTATGATTCTGGAGCATGTTGAGGTCAGTTTTAGCTCGGCAGCATGAAAGGCAGCTGGTTTCCAGCGTGTTGATCCTATTAATCAGGGTATTTCTTAGCCAGTCACGATCCCATCACAGCCCACTTCTCCATCGAGTGCAAGCCCTTGCTTTGGATTTCATCATTTGGTTTTGTTTATTGGTGAATCAAAGCCTCAACGACACTGGAAAAAAGCATTTTTAGAAGAGCTGACACCATTTTACACACACATGTTCTCGATGTAGTGACCAAGATGGTGGAGGATTCTCTTTTTTTTCTCCTTATTGAAGGTTTAAAGGTGGAGAGGGATTATTTCTGAATGGGTCAATATCCTTAAAACTGAACTAGTATTTGATCTTTTCACACAAATATACAAAGTTTGTTGTTTTTCAGTTTGTATGCACCTCCACCAACCGTTGCAACCCACTTCCAAAACCTTGACCCTAACCTCACCCTCGTCTGTGGTTTTAAAGCAGCAGCTCAGCTGACGAAGAAGATGAGACCCTGACAAACCATCCCCCTCCCACCCCTCCCTTTCTAAACCCACTTCTGATTCCCCGCACTGTGACACAGCATTTCTGGACCAGGTCTTCTGGGAAGTACGGCTGACTGGTCGGCCTCACTGCTGACGTGTTGGTCTCTTTCATGTGGCTTCTGTATCTGATGCTCTCAAAACATGTTTGAGGGAAGAAGTTCAAAACTGTCTTTTCATTAATAGAATCAGAAGAAGATGATTCTGTCCCTGAATGGAGCGTAGTGAGTCAGAGAGAGGCTGGAAATATTTAGTCATTATCAGTGTCATATATGAACACGATGACTAAATAATGAGGGCTGTGTTTAGGCACTGATCAAAGAAACATCACTCTCAAATTATCAGCCACAGCTATTAGTTCTAGAAGAAGTCAAAATAATGAAGTGGAAAATGTATGCAGCTGTTAACATCTGCACAGCTGTCATTAAACAATTAGAAATGTTTGGTCAGATTTTGACTTGAAAACATCTCACACTACGACGGAGTTTGATGACTTTAAAAAACTAAAAATATTAATCATTTAGGGGATTACACAAAAATCTCTGATATTAACCTGTCAGTCCCAGGTGCTTTATTGATGACCATTTTCTCAGGCCAACTTCCTGTTTCTGTCTTTAATACGCACTGCATATACAAACACATGTATGTACGTAAAGGATCCAGCTTAAGTGTCTCCAGATGCTGGTGATATGGTCTTTATCAGCCATGCAGACTGGGATCAGTGTGAACAGGCCAGGAAGAAGGGGGAAATCAGATTTCCTTCGGGTGAGAAGATGGGAGGGGGCTGTGAGAGGAGAAGGAAAGTGTAAGGTCTTAGAAGGAGAAAAAAAGTAAACAAAATGCAAAGCAAAAAAGCCTGAGGAGATAAGACAGAAATGTGATGACATCAGAAAGATTGAAAAAAGTTCAGAAAGGTGAGAGACGAGGATGAGGGGAGGGACATGAAGGAGGAAAGCACAAGGCTGGAGTGAAGAGAAGGGGCAGAGGTGTACCTCTGCTGCACAGTCCCACAGTCGGGCGCTTGAAGGCCTCTCTCACCTCTCCATCAGCGATGTGCCTTTCATTCCAAACTTCGGCTCAAAGGATTAGCGAGGCACACGCGCACGCAGGCAGCAACAAACACACCGCTCAGAGCGATCCATGCAGGTATAGGCATGCATTAATATTAACAGCAAAAGTTCTAAAAATGTGAGTGCTGCACTCAGTCAAATGAGAGTGCAATCCATCTGTTTTATGCACACAAACATACACACACAGGCGCACAGACGCACCAACGCCTGAGTCATCTTTCCTGGGTGGTCCTCCTGCGCAGATAAGGCAAGCATGTTTCCCTAGGGTGAAGTAAAAGCAACAGAGGGCAGGAAAAAAAGCATAGAAGAAAGAAGTGAGGGAATAGTGGGAGGAGGAAAAAAGGCCAGGGGCCTCTTTAAACTCGGTGTTTTGTTAGGAGCTGAGCTGCTCTTCATGTGCGGCGGGGCCTTCTATTTGCAGCGTGCTGTCAGAAGTTTCTCCCAAAGTCTGGATTAAAGAGATCCTCTAATGACACTGAGGCTGGACGACTTCAGACAGCAGCGAAAACCTCACAGTGCACCGCCTCCAGCCAAGGACACACACACTCACTCACACACAGAGAGACAAGCAAAAGGGTAAGAGCAGATACATACACAGGGGGCATGAAGCACACAGACATACATAAGCAAAGACAGCATGTGTACTGCGCCCACACACACACCAGCTTTAGTAGAACAAGGTGGTGTGTGTATCTACGTCTACTGATCTAATAGTAAATAATAAAGGAGGTGCTAACCTCAAGGAGATCTGGACGGCCAGAGAGATGAGCACAGAGTCTCTTTTATCTGCACTTTTATCAAAGGATTGTGGGAAAGGTAAAGAAGAGAGTGTGAGAGAGAAACTGTGGGAGGAGGAGGAGGAGAGAGGTCTCCCTCCTGAGGTGTTAGAGAAGTGAAACTTTTGCTTTGCCGTCTGTCTGTCTGTAGAAATAAAAAGCTGAGGTTTAGCAAGTCGACGAGGACAGCCTCTCTGAAAGATATCACCCATATTGATATGAATTGACTTGCTTTCAGCGCTTTGATGCTCTCAGCACCTCTCCCAGCCCTGATCTCAAACTGAAATGTGAAGAGAGCGTGATGGCGGCGGCGGCAGCAAACTCTCGTGAACAGCAAACAGAACAGTTATCTCGTCTATTCCAATATGCACGCATGTCGCCACAGTTTCCTTAGTACTGATGAAAATAGTAAGACAATTGCTGCGGTAATGAAGACATGTTGCAACCGAGCTATGCCCACAGGGGGAACACACTGTTCTCCATCTTTCCGTCTCCGTCTCTTTCAGCTGCTGTGAGCTACAGTAGAAAGAGAATAGGAAACAGCTCGGAAATACGCGCCATATGCCCTGTGTGTGAGAAACATACTCCTATTCTGTTTATCAAATAGCATATCAGTTAGTAGATGTAAAGTTTAGCAAAACTTGAAAACTCTGAACAATGTCTTCTGAAAACAAAATCGCTCTGCGTGTTTTGATTCAGGACCGTGTTTTCAGGTTCTTACGAGAAAAACAGCCTCTGATGTCACTCAGATTACAAAAATACAAAAACAATATGTTAATGGAGCTCACGACATTTTACTTAATAAGCCAACGTCACTCTGCTAAAGAGGAAGTCTCAAAACTTTCCAGACAAAGCTTCTGAATGTCGTTACACCGAACTCTACAATAACTTCTTCTCACTGCAGATATCAGTGACACCTTCCCTTTAAAATACATTCATTCATGTTCATTCTAACTTTAATCAAGACTGAAGTTTGTCTTCTAATCGCTGTGAAGCACGGAAAAGGTGCTTTATAAATAAAGTTCACTTCAAGTTGACTAGTTCCTGCTATGTCGCACATCCAACCTTTGTTAATAACAGGCAAGCTTTACGTCTGAAACATATTAAAAGTTAAACTGCATCACAATGTCTGAAATCTAAGTTCAAGCTACTGTGACAAACCTTCATTTTGTCTCCGTTTCTGCAGACCTTACAAAGCTGTACCTCTCGTCTCTTTGTTGATCTGGTGCTGTACATGTGTATGATGATATTATTCTGCTGAGTTTGAACAGTCCAGTGTGTCACTGACTGTAGATTATTTTCACTTAAATTGTAAACAAAGGCTGTTAGGCAGCGTGTCTCACACTAAGATTTATATCAATCATTCACTGAGGGTCTTGTTTGCTTTCGTAGGTCATGTAGAGGCATCACGTGTGTTTCATAACCAGCTAAAACAATCCACACAGCTCTAGGACTTTTGAGTGCAACTTGCTGTGAATAAAAAATGTTAAAAAGTGGTCGAGGGGTTTACCTCCTAAATGCTAGAGTCACCTGTAGCTGGGTTTTTTTCCATCATTTTTTCAGGTGACCACTTTTTTAACCACCTAGACCAGGCCTTCCCAGCCTAACGTGGGGAAGCATGGAGATCAAATGGGGTCGCTTAACGTTTGGATGTATTGATCAATATACAGTATATTAAAATATACTGAACACTGTGGGCCATAGCCAATGCCAAAACAAGAAACTTCATACTCAATAATATACACCAAAAAACCTAAATGTGCTCTAAAAGGAATGTTTACCTGCAACACAGTAGAAAAACTATTAATGTACATGATTGAAAACAAATGAATTTGAGCAAAAAGCTGTTTGTGTTTTGGATGTCTGCGGTCGCCAGAGTTTTTGTAAATCAATGTGGGGTCAAGAGCCATAAAAGGGTTGGGAACCAGTGGGCTAGCCGGTTCTCTGTCGGCAAATATGTGATGAAAAATACTGATTTATTGATCATTTACAGCCGTCCATATCCTGTGTGTTTTGTTAAAGCAGCTGAAAACACAGCCAGTGTTATGAATAGAAGTTTAAAGTTGAACTTGCATAAAACAGAATCTTATACTTTAATGGCAATCTATACCTTTATGTTTGAACACATCGCTGGTTCCTCTTAATCTGCTGCTTTGTTGGACAAAGCACTTAAAAACAGTAAAGTATTATCTGCTTGTTTACAAGTCAGGAGTCATGCAGTAATGGCGTCTTGTCTACTGCTGCCTACAGCCCTGATCCGTTTATACACAGGAGTCTTCAAACAGGGAAGAACAAGACATTAGGCCGTCACAGTTTCTTTGTACTTAGCATCAGGGCCCTGGTTTAATGAGTAATTTCCGTTTGTTGTCCGTGAATGGAGGCTGTTCTCTATGAGCTGTTTTACTTCCCACGTTCCCTGCTTGTATCCTGGAATGTTATCTCTCTCTCATACTTCCACCTCCTCTGATATGTGGATCAAACACTGCCGGGAATCTGCCCACAGCCGGAAAAGTCATCAATCAGCCAACACTGGGCACACATGTAGGGGTACACACACACACACACACACACATACATATACATGGACATGAAGGCAGATGGGTGCTCACACAGACACATAAAGAGAGTCAGAGCGTATGAGAGAGAGGGGGACCCTTCCCTTCACACAAAGATATACAGATCCAAGATGAGACATTTCTGGCTGACACCAGTGTTAATATAAAGGACAAAACAGGCCTGAACTGGGAGTTGGAGTGCAGATTTACTGACAGAACTACAGTTCCCTCCATCCCCTTAAGATTTCACAGCAGCAACAGCCACACAAGCGGCTAATGATTTGATTCAATCGGTATCATTTTACCTATAACTTCACAAACACGGAATGATGCATTGTGCTGATCTCAACGCCTCCAAGCTTCGACTGTAAGAAATGTCCAAAACAAGTGTTTGGTTGCATGCTCTTTGGTGTTGGAAACATAACGTAAGCCGTTATCATTGCATCATAGCAGATATTTTCTAAAGCTGGCTTTCTTAAGCTACATTAAACGTGTAACATATGAGGAGCGTAAAGAGGCACATGTGCTGCAGAGTGTACCTTTTTACTAGCAAGACCTGCAGCACATGTTGGTAAATCAAGAAGTAGAGCTTTGGTTTTGTGACTATGTCTTCAGCTTAAAAACTGATACTGTTAATATCAGTGCTGATAGTTTGAAAACCAAAATGAAATAATTTCACAGCCAAACTACTGTTCAAAAATCTGCCTGCATGCACTGTTTGTGTGCCTTTATTGGAGAGATAGGACAGTGGTCAGAGTTTGAAATCAGGGAGAGAGAGAATGGGGAATGACATGCGGGTAAGTAGCCACAGGTTGGATTCGAACCCGGGCCATCCACTTGGAGGACTCTGGTCTCCGTACATGGAGCGCGCACACTAACCACTGCACCACCAGCGCCCCACCTGCATGCACTTTACCCGTGTGTTCATGGCCTAAAGTCTTTAAGAAGCTAAAGCTAGCACGCTAATTGCACAAGAATGGCAAAGAACAGAAGTTGTGTATATTTTTACATTGAAAACAATTTCTTGCACACTCTTGTGTGCTCATTTTCCAGTACTAAACAGTCGGTGTCTTGGGTGAGTGACTTTAAAGGAAGCTTGAAAGTAGAGGATGAATTTTTTTTGGGTCAGGAGCTTTCAAAATGTAGCGTACCCTTGCTGGTTTCTTCCATGTTGCTACTTTGTGTAAAAATACACCGCCTAATAAATGCTAAAGAAGGTATTACGACCACATACACACAGAAACAAAAGCGACAAGAACACAGATGGTTTAACAAACTTCAGTAAACAAATGTGGTGTTCAAGGTTGACACAAAGAATATGGACATGTGTTGAAGGACGTGGACAGACACACGCACAAAGAAGACACACATACACACGCGCGCGTACAGTACACACAACGATTGAAGCAGCTCTTTGCCTCTGCAGCAGAGGGTATCCAGCACACCTGTTCTTGATCCACTGCTGCCATTCCTTCCCACAGGCAAAGTCATCCTTTCAACCCCCTCAGAAACTAATGCATATATAACTAAAGAACTACAGACAAACTGCAGCTGCTACAACTAGCCCCCTCGAATGTGGGCATGCGTGTGTGTGTGTGTGTGTGTGTGTGTGTGTGTGTGTGTGTGTGTGTGTGTGTACAGGAGCTGTGTCCCTTGTTACTTATATGTATAGTTAAAAGAACAGCATGTATGATCACAGACTCCATCTGAATTTAACAAAGACATGCACACCCCAAAATGTGTGGCGTACAAAGAGCACCTCATGTACTCACTGTCAGCCTCAGACAGAGACAGACAATGGTCACTGTTGCATTATGTAATGTGTCTGCTGTCACTTCACCCAGAGGACACTACAACAGGACCTTTGCTTTTACTGGAACTAGAAGTTACTGCTGGACAGGCCTGCATCAAAGGTGTGTATTCCTGTGTGTGTGTGTGTGTGTGTGTGTGTGTGTGTGTGTGTGCGAGTGTGTGTGAAAACAGTGGGTAAGTTAGAGAGAGAGTGCAACACTGCAGAAAGATGTCGAGACATGGACACTAACTCAAAGCTATGTTTGTGTGCGAGTTTGAGAGACAGAAAGATACACATGAAGACCTAGAGAGGCGAAAATGGGAGAGAGATAGTGTGTGTAGGCCCATGTAGAAGAACAACACAAGAACACTAATTTATAGGTGTGTGTGCATGTGTGTGTGTGCAGTGCATGGCAGAACTCAGCAGGCAGAGAGACAGGAAGCACTGCTGTTGGAGCAGGAACAGTGGTGCTGATCAAAGCCCAGGCGGGTGACACTATGGGCGGAGTGCCATTGTTTATTCACCAGCCACCTCTCCCTTTTGGCAGGGCGAGGTGAGCATGTGTGCTTCTGTGTGTGTGTGTGTGTGTGTGTGTGTGTGTGTGTGTGTGTGTGTGTGTGTGTGTGTGTGGAGACAGGCAGAAAGAGTTTGAGACAGAAAGAGTTCGAAGATACAGAGTTGGAAAGCTAGGGTGACAGAGAGAGAAGAGACAAGGCCTGTGTGTGTGTGTGTGTGTGTGTGTCCTTGTACCTTTCTCTTGGCAGGCTAATGTGGGCTTGAGTTCTGTCAGATTTAGCAGATGCACATTTCAGGCACATGCACAATCACACACACGCTCTGACAAGAACTCTTACACAGGGACAAAAACTCTGCCCGAGCACATGGTCGCACAAACAAGAGTCACCTACTCAGGCAATCCCAATAACCTCACTTTTAAACATCAAACCCCGACCTCTCATAAAAAAGTGACTTCACCGTGTCGATACGTCTCTCACTCAAACGCTGGTTGTGTACCAGTGTGCTGCACCGTCCTCCTCCATATTGGTTCCCATTCTCTTTGCTGATATGAAAGAAAATACAACACCTTCCTTTGACTTTTGCCTATTTTTGTATTCTTAATGTTAGGAGATAATTGGCAGATGAAATGTTTGGGCTAAATCTCCACATGAGAATGAATAAGCTAAAACAAAGGCAGGAACAAAGCCCAAACATTACAACTCCTCCCCTTTTTCTATCTTTTACATTTATACCTCTTTAAATGTTTACTTTGTCATCGTTCGTCCACAATGAATGGGTCTATGCTTCGTCCACCATCATATCACTCAAACAGTAAAGTCTCTATACGAGCCAGGGAACCAAAACAATGAACTAAAATGTAATCAAACCTGCAGATTTGGGTAAATGATTAATAAACCCATTACAAATAAAAGAAGAACTACCGTACTTTTAATGCTTAAAACATCTTTAATGGAGCGTTTATTTTTAGATGTATTTTTGGGCTCTGACTTTATTTATATAGGACTTTGGAGAGAGTAGGAAATCAGGAGAGAGAGAGGGGAATGACATGCCGGAAAGGAGCTGCAGGTCGGACTTGAACCCGAGCTGCAAGTCTGGTGCGGTAACTGTAGAGTGTGCCCAGAACACCTAATGTGTATACTGTACATGCACGAGTAAATCAACCCGTGCACAATAACTAGGTGTGTTAGTCCGGCTTCAAGAAATGGGAAATATTTCAGTTGGACAAAATGTTTACAGGCCTTTTTAAAGTCCAGTTTTAGTCAAACTCACACAATAAACTTTGTTTTTAACATCATGTAAACCTACACAGTTTCTTCAAGCGAGAGAAAAAACTGTTTGTCAGAAAATCAGCCTAAACTCACATGAGAAAACCAAATGTGCTTCTAGTTGTTATCCCAGTGTGTCCGCTCAATCTAACTCCACAGGAGAGTCGTACTAAAGAGCCAGCACACTTCATTTCATCATCCACTTTTATATTGACTTTATGTGATATTCAGACTGAGTTAGGAAAACAATGTAAAGGACACAGAAAGCAAGCACACACTCAATGTGCCTAAATGTACACGCAAACAAAAATACTCCTCGGCCTAAACGTCACAAAAAAGCCAGATAATGAGCATACTTAACTGTACTCCTGTTGTTCTAAAAAAAGGCCTTTATGAGATACAAAAGTCCCTGCAGTTAACACCCACATTTAAGAAGTCACAAGTACAGTAAAGCCACAGAGGGAGCTAAATTCAGGCTAGAAACGGCGGAACAGGGCTGGCAAGGAAAAAAAGGGACATCTGATCCGGTGCAGCGTGCATTCAGAACAACTGTTTTGGGATTATCCCGATTCAAATGCGCGGCTAACTTTGATGTTATTTTCTTCCCCTCCCATTGTCTGAAGCCCCTCGCTCTCTTCATAATCCGAGCCCTTTGAAGTGAGCAGCATGGAAACAATGTCAGCAGGCGACACACTCCCTCTGATGGCCCACTGACAGCTCTCCGCCATGTCTTTCTTTCTCCTTTTTCCCCCCTCTCTCTCCTCTTGTCCTTCTGTTTGTTGTCTCAATCCCTACACTTCCTCCATCCCTTTGTTGCTTCTCCCACTCTTTCTTCCCCTTCTTTGTTTACCATCTCATCCTTCTTCCTCTCCCTTTGCTTTCAAGTTCACACAAACTCTTTATTTTATTTCTGCGTTTTCTGTCTCTTCACTTGCTGTTTTTTTTTTCAATCTTACCTTCCTCTCTCTCATTGATCGTCTTCTCTCCCTCATGCCTGGCCTTCTTTAATAAGCGATTCAACCATTAATTGGAGTCTCATTAGCGGGTGGTTAATACAGGGGGGATCGTAATAATGAGGCCACAGATAATGGAAACAGAAAGCCTTTGTCTGCTCCCAACACAGATGCCAAGGCCTGTGTCTTGTAACTCAGCACACAACCGGGGGAAAAGCCTGTGTGTGTTGTGTCATTATACAGTTAGATTACAAGTAACTACAAAGCTAGAACACAAGCTAGTTCTGCCTGAGTCATTGTAAACATATCACGGACGTTAGAGTAAATAAGGGATGAAATCTGGCGTCATGTGTATCTGTGTTTGCAGCTCGGTGTTTCTGTAGACTTTGCCTCCCATTTAGAAAGGTTGTGAATACGCAACAGGAGTAAAAAATATCACAATAAATTGCTCATGACTGAATATGGGGTGACGCATCATTGTGTCACTTAAGCATAGAAAAGTCAGCAGCTCATCTCCTTCAGTGCTTTCCATGTGTGCAGTCCCACTGGGGACGATTTCCTGCAGCGTTTTGGATAATAATCTGAACATGGTGTCACAGTGAACGAGAGTTTGTGAAGAGGGGGAGCTGAAAAGATCTGAAGATCACTATGAGCGCTCTGTGGATCAGAAAAAATCATTCTGTAAAGGATTATGACTCAATCATTTGGACCACAGAAACCTTTTGTTTTGGTCAAACATGTATGAATTAAGGTCGCCAAAATGTTTGATACGTCGATACTTTTCAATATTACGAGTATTAAAACATTACAATCTCAGTTTGTTTAATGACCGATAGTATCAAAAACATCAGAAGTGCCAATCCCCATTTTAAAACTCACATAAGGTATAGTGTTACGATGCTGGATGCACAAACTAAACGTGGGAAAAGTTTCGGATCCTGAGGTAAACATAGGTTGGAGTAATAAGTCTGCAGAGAGCGCTTAATGGCTTGTCCTGCAAGTCACGCGATTGTTCCCTGATATGAGACCCAGAATTTCACGAGACTGCTTCCAGCCTCTTCGTAAGCTGTTGAAACCTCTTACATAGGCTGTCTTCTCCCAGCACTGGAGAGCAGCCCTCTGCTGGTAGCCCTGCAGCGTTCTGCCCCCCTTGCTGAAATGAGGGTTTTTACCAACGCCAGTATAAGATAAATAAGGAGACTTTTAAGCTGCCAATCATACAAAGCTGCTCTAAAAGATTCACAGATGGACACCAAAAAGGTTTCTCCGAAAATGATAGAGAGCAGAGGAGGTGACGCTGTCTAAATTGTACACATACAGAAATACTGCCAATGTATTAGTGCAATTTCGACAGTGTGCAGCAGTCGGCTTGCACTTTTGGGAAATTAAAAACAAGACTTTTCTGAATATTTGGTGCCTAGGACTTTATTTGTGTTGCCGTGGTATTAAAACAGGTGTTTGTATTGTTCGATTTTTACTAGTATTTAATAAATCAAAGTTTAAATTTGGGTATCTTCACAACCCTGGCATGAATAGCATGAGAAAAAGAAGACACTTCGTTGAGGGGCAGTTCTAAGAAAGGGGCCCCTTTAGTAGAAACAGGTCTGAGAAAAAAGGGCCGAGGCTAACAGGGTCCTGAAAGAGAAGACATCTGAAGGGTGGCTCACAGACCTGCCTCCTTACTATACGAGGCAGCTGCAACCACAAACAGACAAGGTTGTGTTTAGAAACATGTCCTGATCCCAGACACAACAAGTCTTTATTTAGTGAGCCACACCCAATCAACTGCCACTGTGTCCCAGTCTGGTTGCCGGGGCAGACGGCAGAATAAAAGATCCTGGGAGTCCGAAAGTGGAGTATGTAAGGGGGGACAGAGGAGACCAGGGCAAAGCGGGAACAAAAAGGAACCTTAGATATTTTATATTTGTACACAATAAAAGCATCAGACTGTAAACAAGGCGGCAACAGGAGTGACAGCAGTTTTTTATAGCTTATTTCAGTTTTCTGGAAGAAAAACAATGACTGATCCATTAAAAATAATCAAGCTGCAGACCTCAATTACGAAGCAGTGGCCCCTAAAAGTCAAAGAGAAAGAGACTTTTCTAATCACTAATCAACTTTTGATGCTTTCATCAACAGGCACATGAAGTTAAATTAAGAGCGGATCAAAGAAAAGGACAAAAGTCAGAAACAACAGGTTACAGCCTCAGTGATGTCAAGTTTCACTGTAAAAACAGAACCACAGTCATGATATAGAGAGGCTCGGACTTAAGAAGTGGGGCGCAGCAGACAGATTTACAAGGTTCAGCCAGACACAGAGCACACAGGCCACTTAAGAGACACTATGAAGTTTGTAACTGGCCCTAAAAATGACAGAGCACACAGGCAAACACACTGTGGCCGTGCCTGGACAAAAAGAAAGCGCCCCGTGTCTGCTCTATAAAATGTCAATCCAGACAAAGCTTTGTGGAGGATAAAGTTTACTGACGCCCCATCCTTTGAGTCTAAGGGTTGAAAACTACATGAACCACAGATCGAGCATGAAAAGTATACTGGACCTCTAGAAGATAAAGAAGATAAGAAGATGAGAGAAATAGATCAAAAATAGAAAAAGAAAAGAACACAAAGCTGATGCAGATGCTTCACGCTGTGGTTCCCAAACTTTGCCATGCCAAGGACCCCCTCATAGCTTTGGCCTCTGGCAGGAACTGTCCTCCAAAATATCTTAACTCATTTTACATTACGAAGGCAAATATCAAAAACTAGCAGAGAGAATCACTCCCATGATACCCCGCGAGCCTCGACGTCATCTTTTGTTATTGTTTTGATTGAGAGCCCCCTAGCGGCGGATTTTACATACTGTACGTTTAACAATCAATTATTTTGTCATTCATTCAACGTCATTTTTTGTAAACAGACTTATAATTCTGTATCGTCTTCACAATAATCAACATTAATAGTAACAGTAAACAAATATCTTTAAGGATTTATTTCTCTCCTTCTGTTATGAACTGTCTCTCCTTTCCTTCTTAACTTTCCTTATTACCTTGTTCCCTTTCTAAAGGTAGGTAGCTATTTTTTAAGGGTGCAGTAACTTTCTCCCGACAGCCATCTCACTCATAGCGGCTGCTCCATGTACAGAGGCTATAGTCCTCGTCGAAGAGGCGGTGGGTTCGAATCCCACTTCGGCCTTTGCTACATGTCACCCCCCCTCACATCATTTCCTGTCTCTCTACAAAAGGGGAGTTTTGTAAACAATGCTTGCATCCCTCAAATTAAATAAAACTTGAACCATCAAGGGATCGGATGAGAAAGTGTATTTCTAGCATCTTAAATGTCTTCATGATGGATGAAGGATAAAATGTTTTATAAAAACAAACAAAGACAAGGCTGGGCTGTTTTTTTTTTAATCTTTTGTCACTTTTACTGCACTGAAGAGGGAAAACACCTCTCCAGCATTACAACCCATATGGTAAAGGTTTTCACTCACTCACCACCTGATTCTGTTCATCAATTAGTCCTTGATATGACACACTGTAGAGCACGTCTGCTCTTTAACCCTCTAAGTCAGCAGTGGTGGTCTTTACAGTGACGTACAGAGGAGAGGTGTTTAGGAATCTTCCAAATATGCAGCTTTTTATTTGTTTGTGTCAAATGGAAAAATACAGGAAACTGATTTTGTTTTGGATGTTCACAGTGTTTGTCATTGTCATTATTACATGTGATTAAATGGGTCTTTTCAGCACGTGTCTATCACTGACCTTGTTGGTCTGATCTGCGCGGTGAGTTATCGTCCTTCTCTCTTCATCCCATCTCGTATTGGTCTCCTCCAACCGCTTCTCCATCGCCTGCTGCAGACGGACGGCCTCCTCCTTTGAGTCGCAAACTGATGTTTGCAGCTCTGCGATCAACTGTTGGAGAGAATAAAGAAAAAAACATCTTAATTCTTGATTTTCAGTGATCAGCATGTGTGTCCAGGGTTAAAAGAAACACATCAGAGTGACAGATGGAGAACTCATCCTCTGCATTTGTCCTGGTAAAGATGAGTTATAGTTACATCTTGTGTTCTCATGTTTGAAACAAGTTATGATCTAGATGAACGAAAAGTGGAGAGAAAACCTGTTGCAAGATAAAATATGCAAAACATGTTGTTCTGCACAGTTCAACTCACTGGTCTCAGTGAGCGACGAGCACCACATGGAGGGAAAATGCTTTCACATTTGTCATGGATTTGAGCTGGCAGTAACAATCACCTTGAAACACTGCTTTTCCCAGACTCTCATGTCTTGTGTCTTTTTTGAGACTAGACAGAAAACACGGGAAAAAGCAGAGAGAGAGAAAAAGAAGGATGTAAAAAATAAAAAATAGACGAGAAGGAAAAAACAACTTCCTTTTTTGAAGAGCAGAGTGACTTTGTGTTGGTGAACTTGCGGTGCACACTAAGATGAAAAGGAGCTGCCTTGGCTTTGAAATCCTCCAGTCAAAATTAACATTCTATTTAAGCCACTGTCAGAGAAAGGCAGGGGAAAGATGAGAGAGAGTGAAAGAGAGGGGGAGAGGACGGGAGAAAAGGGGGGAAAGAGACATAGTTTGGTAGGGGGGGAGAGAATGTGCTACAGCTAGCTTTGGGCTAGACAGATAATTGTTTACTGTGTTGAAACTCTGGAGGACTAGGCCTGCTGGAATCTGCACAGTGTGTGGGAGTATGGGAGTTAAGAGTGAAGCGGGTCGACCACAGATAGAGAGAGGTAGAGAGAGATGAGAGGGGGATTAGACTTATTTTGTCAGAGGGAGAGCCACATGAAAGCAACAAATGGCACATTATTATGGGAACATCATTTCAGGGCGTAATAATTATTTAGCAATATGGATTCCCTGCATCTGCTGGTCTTCAGCCCCAGGCGTGGCGGCACTCTAAACTAGTGAACTCAGCTGTCTGTCTTGTTATTCCTGTATATACACACACACACCGCAGCACCTTTTTTCTCTGACTGATAGCAAGCCAGGCCTTTTAAAGTCTGTAATTGGTCTGGTGAGACTGAGTCTTTTTCCCCAGCTTGCTAGCATCTCTGTTTAGGGCTAAAGGCAGGCCTACCTCTCCATGAAGCTCAGGTGATAAAAGGGAGAAATGAGCGTGTCTGGAGATTATTTAGTGTTTGTAAACAGAACACTGTGTGACTACGGCAATCAAATGACGGCCACCATGAAAAGGGGATGCTCTCACGTGACATGATAAAAAGAAATCACCTGTGATGTCTGTGAAACCTCGGTGGCTGATGTAGAGTGTGCATGCGTGTGTTTATCGGACTATGTGTGTGTAGCATGACTTGAGTGAAAAACTAGAGTTTCCCGTCAGGGATTTATGATGTATATTTTATCGCTTATTGCAACCAGTTGGGGGGCGTCGGTCGCTGAGCAGTTAGGATGCACGCCCCATGTACAGAGGCTGTAGTCCTCCAGATCCGACCTGTGGCACCTTTCCTGCATGTCGTTCCCCGCTCTCTCATAACAAAAAAACAAAATATTGCAACCAGTTGTGCTGCCCCCTGCTTGCCTTTAGAAGTAATGCAGGTTAAAGGCACTTTGGCTTCACTTTGACTACTTCCAACCTTTTTAACTATCTAATATTTCCCCTGAAAAGGTCAGGAAAAAAAAGCTGAAAAAGGCAGTGAGAGGGGACGCAAAGGTGACATTTATGGGTCGAAAAGAACCTTTAAAAAGTCCATAAAAGGTGAACATTAAGTGTTATAGTTATGGAGATCTGTAGAGTTGGATGGTGAAGTCCTGTGGGTTCTGACCGCTTTTCACATTACACATTACACTGTGATACTTTGCTTGTGAAAGTACTGATCATAGCACATTTAAACCTGATCAATAGAGAAGGTAACCTGAGGTTAAACAGTAAGGGAAGGTGAATCATTGTCTGCAAGAACTGAAGAAGAGAGAAAAATGTCCACATGAATCAATACTTAGTATAAGATCTTATTTCGTTAAGACACGTCTGAGAGGTCGCATGTGAACACCGTTGCTGGAACCTCACAACCAGCATTGTGCCTAAATAAATGATGAACATTTGCATACGGACTGAACTTCAACCTCTCTCTTTCAGAACACGGTGCTTCTCATGCTTTGTGCCTCCCATAGCAGATTCCCTCCACCTCCTACCTACTTCCACATTGGACAGCAGGGATAAAGTAATGATCTCCCACCAGTAACACAACTACCACCCACTGCAGCCTGATCATTAAGTGGGGGAATAGAGCCCTGTTCAGTTCACAGGTCACCCAAGAGGACCACTCACAGCTAGACGCTTAACACACAGGATTGTATTGGAGAGATACTAATTAGGAGATTCAGTGTGTGTGTGTGTGTGTGTGTGATTGAGAAAGGCAGAGAAAAAGAGACTCAAGCAAACAGAAGGGATGTGCGTGTGCATGCACGTCAACGTATACCCGTAGGTGGTGCGTCTCCAGCCCCCTCAGGATAATGTATGGCGTGGTATGTTTTTAATTGGGCTATTAGCCATGCAGTTGAGCTCAAGAGCGATGCCCCCTGTCAGACACCGAGGGGTTAACAACTGGGGTTAGCCTTTGAGGTTCAAAGGCCTCTTGTTTACATTTGACTGAAATGCCCCAAGGGAGGTTCCACCTTTACCTTTTAAAACAAAGCCGCCCAAGCCAACGACAAATACCCGGCATTAATCACGCATATTAATGTGTTTGCACAAAAAACCCACAGCATCAGCATAACCCTCTGTATAACAACACACTTCAACAAAGGTGTTGAATTCTGCACACAGGGGACTTCACTTGAATGTCAGAGAGAGAGAGTCGCTTCTTGAACCTGCGCCAGAATCAGCTTCCCAAAAACAGAGGATTAATCACTTGTTGCTTTGTCTGCGGTGGCATAAAAAAGCACCAAAGCAGGCAAACACGGCTGAACTTTCGCACCGCATCCCACTTCTTTTGAAGTCGAGCATTGTGTAACCTAATAAGCTACCGTTTTCTCACAACATCTGCTTGTCAACCCCGCTTTCAACTCTGTGCCTTTGCCAGCCAACCCAAAATGGGGGGACTTAAAAAGGAGAAGAAAGAAAGAAAAACAACAAACCCCCTTCACCCCCCCCCCCTCTTTGAATCTCCTCTGTGGGTAACAAGGTGCAATTATGGCCAAATGATTGTGATATTTTAGCCTGCCACATAATCAAGACAACTCTTTTCTTTTCTAATGTAAACACCACTTTGGATGTTTGGGATCGTTTTAACTGGGGAGGTGAAAGCTGCCTGAACTTTCAGAGACTTTTCGATGAATGACAGAAGTTGTCTTAGGAGTTTAAATACCCGTCTGGAGAGGAGAAATGACCGCCGTTTTAGAGGAGGAGACATATGGCCCTTAACTGGATGTGTGACCGGATGATGCCATGACAGGAGGAGGTGAAACAGGTAAGGAGATAAAATAAAGACAGAAGCAGAGAGAGTGAAGGAGAGGAGAAAACTAGTGCAAGAGATTCAACCGGATAAATACAGCAGTGAACGGCTGAGAAATATATAGAGAGACATAAACTGGTCGTTTGATTTGCACTTGAATCTAAGATGTATCGGTGCAAAAGATGGATCACAGAGTAGTTACTTAAACTTTCATGTACGGACAATTAACCCAAAAGATGACTTTTGTGTAATCGTTTCTGACTTTATAGATTTTTTAAGATCTAACCAAGTTCAGGCATTGCATATTAGCTCGTATTAGCCCAAGACCGGTCTTGAGACCACTTTTTGAAGGTCTCGGTGTCGTCTCGGGTCGAAAGCATTTTTACTTAGTCTTGTCTCGGACCTCAGACCGGGCGGACTCTGGATTTTTAATTCAAAACCGGTCAAGACCGCCACATATAGGCTATTTCTCACGTCATTACTGTGACATGTATTAGAAGGAACACGCCTCTTTCTAAATCAATGAATAACTTCAATACATTTGTAGTAAGATTTTTATCCCCCGGTTACGCCCACTGCACACAAGATGATGATTTTTCAGTGATATTTATGGTCTTGGTCTTGACTCAGTCTCGATCCCTAAATGTCTTGGTCTCTACCTATATATATATAAATATATATATATATATATAAACATAAAGTAAATAAATAAATAAAAGGAGCCCCTTTATTGTATAGTATACAACATCCTTCTAACCTCAACCTACTGCACAACAAGCAATGTGTACATTTTTTAAATAGCATCCATTGATTTTTGGCCATTTGGGGGAAACTGAACAAGCTGTAAACACAACATTTGTGGGAGCGCCGATGGCCAAGCGATTATGTCATGTGCCCTGTGTACAGAGGCTAGAGTCCCTCGTCGCAGCGACTGTGGGTTTGAATCCGACCTCGTCCCTCTGCTGCATGTCATCCCCTACTCTCTCCTCCCCACGTCTCCTGTCTCTCTTCAGCTTTCCTATCCAATGATATCCCAAAAAATAGCTTTAAGAAACACAACATTTATATACAAAAAGACACACACGCTAATTATCCATTCAGAGCGCACAGAGCTACATAACCATGTAGTCTAGAGTCTGACACCTGATGAATGAAAGTTGAACAATTCGTTGTCCTCTGGACACAAGGACGAAAGAGGGAATGGATGAGTATTGGAAACGACATGAATAGCGCTTAAGATCCGATCTATTTTTAGACAAACATCATTATTTGGGGCTTTTTGTGCCTCTATTAGAGAGACAGGACAGTGGATATAGTGGGAAATCAGGGAAGAGAGTGTGGGGAATGACATGAGAGATAGAGCCACAGGTCGGATTTGAACCTGGGCCGCCTGATTCGATGACTGTAGCCCCTGTTCATGGGGTGTGCAAACTAACCACTCCTAAACATCTGTCTTTTCGGTTTAGATTTATCTGAACTCTTCATAAATCTAACTTACCTGGGCACTCTTAGCAAGCTTCTGAGCGCACTCCTTCTCAATCTGCTTCAGTCTGGTGTTGGTCTGCAACAAGAAGAGAGAGGGGAGTGTGAGGCGGAGATATGCAGACAGACAGATACAGAGACATAAAGAAAGAGAGTTGAGAATGTAATCTTCTGTAAGGGGAAGGGCACACACTCCCAATCTGCCCATACACACATACACACTCATGTTGACCTCTGCCTCTTGGCAGTGTGTCCCCCCGGCGCAGGCCTGTGGCCCCTTGGCGCAGTGCCAGTCCCAATGTTCATGTGTGCCAGCAGGTAGTGACGGGCACGGTGCACAGTGGGCACCACTCCCCTTTGATCCCCTGCCAACAATTCATCACTTAACAAGAAGGAGGGGCAGGGGGAATTAAAACGCTGCTGCCAATTAGCTATAGGGAGAGAGAAAGAGAAGAGAGCTGGACGGGAGAAGCTGGGAGACACAACACAGAGGAGACAGAAGAGGAGTGAATGGAGATTGTTGTTTGGAGTTTATTGAGCGCCGCTCGACTCTTTGTTTTCAGTTGTTTTCTCTGTGGGAAGCTAGCCAGCTGGAAGCAAAGACCGCGAGTGTCTAGTGCATGATCTGCCGCCGCTCAGCGAGCCGTGTTGTGATGCCAGAGTTTCATTGAGAGGCTGAACAGTTGAGTGAGATAATTGGGTGTGAAGTGCTGGAACGCGACGGGGATGTCAATAGCTGGCTGTACGTGCAGTGACACGGTTTATACAAGTACTGTTGAAAGACTAAAGCTTAAATTAATGGGGTAAAGAGGTCATTGTTTGAAAGCCGGGCAAGTGTTTTGAGGACATGTGGATCAACCCGAGCTTTTAAACTTGTGCCTGAAAATAAAAAAATACTGTGTATCAGTTTGTTTATACTCCTCAGATTCTACTAACTCACGATATGCAAAAATCAACGATTATTCTCATTCTTAAATCTGCTCAGGAGACATGTCTACATGTCAGCTGCTTGTTGCTCTTCTATCTTCAATCACTCTGTGCCAGTTGTCCTTTTTTAGAAAATCAAATATTTCCCCACAAGTGTTACAGAAAGTTCCATCTCAACTCATTGCAAGGCAACTGTAAGAAAGACTAAAAGCAAGCATCTTGCAATGCCATTGATGAAATAAGAAACAGGGTGTGTGAAATCTGGTACTTCAAATTTCTGAAATATTTGACTGAGCAATATTGGGATACAAAACACTTAAAAAAACAGTGATGCAGAATTGACGCCGCCACTGTGATTTATACATAAAAACAACCTTGAGACACACATGCATGCACACACTCTCTCTCTCTCTCTCTCACACACACACACACACACACACACACACACACACACACACACACACTCTCCTGTCCTGACAGCCACTGACAGACAGACGACCCTCTTACAAACACCATGTCACTGAACGCACCCCTCGCAGCCTTCAGCGCCTGCGCTTCATTTGGACTCTGCGCCCCATTCCAAACACTTCCTGACAAACACCGGCGTCCTGCTCGGAGCGGACACACACCTGTCACCACAGAAACACAGAGCCATCGCCAAGGATACGGGCCTGTCTTCCTGCGCCAGGACTCTTTGAGTGGCAGCCCTGCTCAGTCTCTAGGGGCCCTCTAGCAGACGATGAGAGAGGCTTAGACAAAGAAGGGTGTAGAAAAAGAGCAAGACAGAGAACTGGAACTGTGAGAGGGGTGCAAAAGGAGTTCTACAATGTTATTCTTTCTGAATGACACATTCGTTGTCTTTCTTTATTGCTGCTGGAGTGCTCCAGATTAGCGTGATGTCACTGTGGCAGTTAGTATTTAGTTAGTATAGTACCTTCTTGATCAAAAATCTGCCTCTCATTAACTTGCAAGGAGGCTTGATTTCTCGAAAAACATCACAACATTGCAAAAATCTCTGATGTGATGTCATTATCTTTGTCGTCTATATATAACAGCAGAGTTACATATGAGTATCACCTTTGCATTTGAATGTGCAATGATGAGGTGTGTGTGTGTGTGTGTGTGTGTGTGTGTGTGTGTCGTTACTGTATGAGTTCACAGATAAACATATGGCCATATTGACATGCAAACAGGCTCAGATGTTTCATAAAAACATAAAGAGCTTGCTACTAGCCTATTCCTTTTACCTAGAGCCACTCCAGGGAATTCAGCAGGAAGCATTATAAAACATCATACATTATACAACTCGAGTATCTCGACGCACATTAAAAATGGCTGAAAATAGATGAAGATATGGATTGAACATGCGAGGAAAAATAGCCCAACAGGACTGTGACAAACACAAAGAGAAAATCAAGAGCTAAATTAAAAGCCTAGCTATATGTGTGTGTCTGTGTGTGTGAGTGTAAGCACTTTCAAAGAGACTACCTGTGCCCTGCCAAAGGCATTTTTGTGCTGAAGGCACTTTGAGGCTGTATCAGGCTCTTCAATCGCCTCTTAATCCTTGCTGTGTGGAGTGCGGCTGCTTTGAAGTGTGTGCGCGTGTTTGTGTGTGCGTACAGTTACTTTTGTGTGTGTGTTTAAAGAGAGTGGAAGTGGATCTGAAGGCGAGGC
Organism: Tautogolabrus adspersus; assembly: GCA_020745685.1. Taxonomy (NCBI): domain Eukaryota; kingdom Metazoa; phylum Chordata; class Actinopteri; order Labriformes; family Labridae; genus Tautogolabrus; species Tautogolabrus adspersus. Next base: position 4,772,792 of record CM036553.1, read on the forward strand.
ATGCACCGCTTACCAGAACTTAATTAATAATCTGCAGTGGGAAGCAGGCCAAACACACACATATAGACACATACAGATAAACACGCGCACTAAAAAAGGGACTGAAGGGAGTGGCAAAAACTGGGTGACAACTTTCTGTCACACGCACACGCGCACACGCACACGCACACGCACACGCACACGCACACGCACACGCACACGCACACGCACACGCACACACACACACACACACACACACACACACACACACACACACACACACACACACACACACACACACACACACACAAACAGAGATATGCACACTAGTCACACTTATTCAAACATAGACAGTGGACAAACAGGATGCATGAAGGCCCAGCATACATCCAGCGTCTAATCTAAAGCTGTTTGGATGTGAAATTTGCTCAAGGTGTGGTGTCCCATTGTTTGAAGTGGACCATGGCTATCGCTGATAAGCAAGAAGAAACCAAAGTAAACATTTCTCAATCGACTGCCAACAAAATGATAACTTTAGTGTGTGTTTGTGTGTTCAAGTCAATGTGTGCGTTAGCAGTCTTTTCTGATTCGGTTCAGTCTAGTTCCTGGACAGGATATTGCCTCCATATGACATTTTTCTCCGACATGTTTCCAATCATCTCACATTGCTAAAGAGCAATTATGGTTTCAGCGTCGTCCTGAAGCTGAACTCTGACAGAGGATATAAAACTACACTCAAGACTTGCTGATGCAAAGATGAGGTCACTCCACGTAGAGAGAGAGAGAGAACACAGTGTGATTAACGATTTACGGGTGATTTTGTAAAGGGCAGGGACACTTAAAAGTTGAAAAAGAGGTACAAAACAGCCTTTCAATGGCTGTTGGTAGTTGCAAATGCACACAACATACTGTATGCTGCACACCGGGGAGCTGATTTGTGGGGTTTATTTCTTGAAAACTGATTTCAAAGAGAAGCTTTTCCCCCCATTGCTCCGCGAAGCCTTCAGTTTTAGTGGCAGCAGTATTTGTAAGCATTCAAAACAATCCTCTGTTCACTACGCATGTCTCTCATAACAATTTGAGTTCAATCTGCCAGCGAGGGAGTGCTGGGAGATGTTATTTGCTCGTTTGTCTGTAATCATTGCTGTCTTGCTGTGCCTGCCTGTGTGTCTGCGAGTGGGAGAGAGAGAGTTGGTGCTGTAATGACAAGAGGCTTTATTTCCATTTCACAGTTTGCCATCACAGCCTGTCAGTAGTGATTCTCTTAATCCATGCTGCTCACTGTCACTGTCACAACGCACACACATACAGACGTTATGTATCAAGGAAGCACACGCAAGCAGATAAACATGCATCAGACACACAGGCAAACACACAACATTCTGTTTAATACGTACAAACTGAACCAGCTTGGTATCAGAAAACCAATTACATCCACTACCATCAGTGTGATCGGTCTTAACATCTAAGTCACGTCGCAGGGCAAAGAATGAAGTTAGTTTGAGCCTGTTTTGACAAAAGGGCGATAGAAAAAAGAAGTCTTAGGTACCCATTATCGGGTAGTTTCTTGTTTTTAATTACCAAAAATTTCAGGCAAACTCCTGCAAACTGATGCACAAATACATTGGCTATCAAAATGTTGCCAACTTATTTGTGCAATTTAGACAAAGTTCTCTCTCTTCTGCTCTCTGCAGATTTCGGTTAAGACCATGATTGAAGCTCTGACGTTTTTTTGTTGTTTGTTTAAAGCTATGGTACTTTTTTTACTTGAAGGAGCAATCTGTAAGATATCTACTATATGAAATGATAAAATGACCTAACTATATCAGCAGACATTAAGCTAACATGCTAGGTTGAAGTGCTGGCTTCTCTGACAACAATGCAGCAGCCAGTATGTCCTCCTTCTAAGTTTAGATTCTGGTGTGGAATAGTTTGTTTTCGCTTTGAACAGATAAAGGAGGCCGTTTTTAAGCATCCCCAGACGGCCGTTTTGGATGCCCCTCTGTTTGTCACATAGCACACAGCGATGGAAGCGGGCAAGAGAACCGACTCAGATATAACGGATTCTACCCAAACTAAAAAGCCTCTGCATTTTCCTTAAAAGCTCCACGACCAGAAACGTGCTCAAACGCGGATCAATATTGGAGATGCTTTTGAAAAATGAAGAGCTGGTTAAACACTGAAGCTTCAGTGTCGATGGCACCTCTCGTGAGCATCGACTCTAGGGAGGAGGGGGCGGGGGAGGAAGCTCTCTCCAATGTTTTGAATTTGGACTGCAGTACCAATTTTAAATGCTATGTGCCAGTTACATATTGCTCCTTTAATAGATAGGGTTGCTTGTAGGACTCCATGATGCTTTAACATTAGCAGGACAGACTTTGAAACCACAGAAAAAGTATCTTTCAAACTACACGATTGTGAACTCTAACCTAAGAGGACGCCTAAGCTCTTACTATAGCGTTTTCTCTGAACAAGATTAAAAGATTTTTCGATTGGTCATTGAACTTGAATTGAACTGTGATAAAATTCTGTCTTTTCGAGTTTGCCTAGGTAGACCCCTCTCCCCATTTATTTATGCCTCCATCTGTACTTTGATCAATGAGTCTGCCTGATGTGCCTGATGTGTCTGATGCAGGATAATTCTGAGATGAATTAAAAACTTAACCCCGAAAAAACAGAGCCCAAAAATCGTGGTGTCCCACTTAAAACTCCACTTCAAACCGGAGTGTAATCTATAGCGTGCAACAAGATGGGAGCTGCCTGACGCCATGTTTTAATGCGATTGAGAAAGTGTGTCGCTTCCCTCCCTCTTCTTGGAGGACTTCAAAAAGTGAGCAAGGGAGCTGTGTGATGTTTTTTTGGGACGGCAGAGCCTTTACTTTGACTTTCATCTGCTGGGTGACTCACTCACTCTCTCTCTCTCTCTCTCTCTCTCTGCCGCAGGGCTTGATGGTGCACTGAGGAAACGAGGACCTCAGATAGGTCTAAGCATGCGTAAACATTCACATAAACACATAACATGCCTGGTCTATGGACAGTGACATCATGTTCGTTATTTTGGCTCCGAACAACATCACTGTGGATTTGAAATGAAATGATTAGTATGTGCTTTCAGTGCAGACATTCAGCTTTAATTTAAGGGTATTGATGACAGCAATATGGGGTGAACCATGGAGAAAAAACGACCTGTTTTTATACAGAGACGGCACATTTTAGAGCGCCAAAAGCCATTGGAACAAAAAAATCATCATGTTCAAAGCCTTTCAATTACATTTAGAAGCATGTTAGTAACATGTGTTCCTGTGACAAAAGAACAAAATATCTAGTACCTGTAATGCCTGTCTATCAATGCACTCCCATGGCCCACGAGCAGGCTTTCACAAGCTTAAGGTAGTGAGCTAGTTGCTTGAGAATGGCAGGGATGTTGAACACTGTTTGCGATAAAAACGATGCAATGCCCTTGTTCTCCCCAACACATTTTTTGTTGAGGAGAAGGAAACTCTTGTGCTTCAGCCGCTACACAAAAGAAGGTCGCTGCTCTCAGAGAAGGACCTGACTGTAGACGTTCAAATTATTTTTCAATCACATGAAGTGATTTGTCTGATCCAGTACTTTCTTTGGATTGTGCCTGAGAGAGGGACTCCTTTGAATTATAATTTGACTTTTTTTTTTTGTTGACTCATCCTCCATCAGTATTTAGTCAATATGTGTATGTAGTTCAGGTGTTATTTGAGAGTGCAGATTCGGAGGGAGGCCTGAAGGAAAGTTTTACGATTTTTAAGGGTTGAAAACTTTTGAAATCCAGCTTACTATTGCTGGTTTCTCAAAAGTTTTTTACTTCGGCTTTAACATGATGTTGCAAATCTTTTGCACTCAGCTGGCGCTTTCACACGTTTGCACAAAAGTCCAGAAATGTATCTGGGGTGAGCTACTGCATGTGTGAACACAACCGGCTGAATTTTTCACCGTGACTTTTATCCAGAGCTTTCCCTGCCAGCTCCAAAGTAAAATCTCAGCGTGAAGTTGGGGTGAGCTGATGTAGGAAAGCAACAGGAAAAATTCATCCCCAGAGAGCGAGCAGGCGGGGATGATGACGTTTATATCACACGACAAGTGGGCAACCAGTTTGATCTTTGTGCACATAAGGAAGCTGCTTCACACTCATTCCTGCTAACGAGTACAGTAGTCTCCGTTCTTTTGTTTATGCTGTACATACTGTATGTCTTATAACACATAGCATTGATATAAACTGTCATTATAGCATCTAAGACCCCCCCCCCCCTTCTGTCTGACAGGAAAGGTGCGAGTGTGTACAGGGGAGTCAGGGAAATATGTGGGGCAGTCTGTCCTGAAATTCCTAGAAATGTTCAGCAGTGCATGTGTGAAAAAGGCTAAAAGTCTGTGTTTCCTCCATAGTTAAACACATTAGGAAGAAATTCACCTCACATTAAAACTAAATCTCTGTATTGATAGTTTATATTAAACATTTCCTTTACAATCTGTTTTGGTAGTCCACAGATATAAAAGTACAAACATGGTGTCACTGTCAAAACACTCAGAGATGATTACATTTCATATAAAAACACACAGCCTCTAACGCCAATAACAGCATCGTATGTGTTTGTGCTGCTGCCATGATGTAATCACACACCAACATCAAATTCATACAAATTCAGACGCATGGGTCGAATAATGTGATTACTCTACACAGAACATCCTAAACTTGATCTGTTTCTCCTCTAAAATCCGATCCTTTGCACTGCCTCCCTCATCTCTTTGTCTCTCAGTTAGTGTGTTAGTGTGAGGTGAATGTGGGCCCTCTTTGATCATCCCTCAGCCTATGTTTCTCTCCTCCTCGACTAATCCATGACCGACTGAATAATGTGATTTGGTGTATCTCCAAATGGCAGAGGACCAACCTAATAAGTCAGCAGTGACAGGGGAGCGAAAAGGAAGAGCGAGACATGGCTATGACAACAACAACAACGACAACAACCTCGTACTACCATCTTCTGGTTGAGAGAGAGAACAGTACATCACTGAGGGTGCACAGAGTTAGAGGGTTAGGATGAAAGCTAGTGTGATTGGATTTGATCAAATGCTTTATTATGTTCTGGATGATTTCATCTGCTGCCAGATTTTCTTGGTTGAACATCTTGAAAAAGAACCACAAAACAAGCAACCAGGGCTGGCGCCATGTTGGAATGGTAGGTTTAGAGAGAGTTGGGAAAATCAGCTGTGTGCATGTTTTGTACCAAATAAGTCTTGGGTGGTCTGTTTAGAAGAGCAGATCTCCAAATATGGATGTGAATGCAACAACAGCACATTGAAGCCACATTAAGATCCAATCGGTTAAACCACATTAAGAATGGGTCAGAGACGCATGTGTCCACACATGGAAAGCAGTGTGAAAGCAGATGCATCTCCGGCCACATTAAAAGATTGCCCAGTCAGCGTTGTGCATAGAACAACAAACACAAGTCATACACAAATCATTTTTCTTTGCCAGACGACTTAACGGAGGGTTTGAACTCAGTGCCCTCGCTGAGGCACCAAACTGCAACAGCAATCCTTTTCTCCAGCTGCACAACTGATCACAAACAAGTTTTCTTTCTTCTCAGGCACCTTTAACAGTTTCTCACAGATACAAAGAAATGTGTGTATGGGGACTTAATGTTCTTACAAATGATCACTGAAGATATATTATGAACGAATGCAAAAAAACACAAAAAGAACTGAAATCCGTCCTGACTGAATCCAGAGGAAGATGAAACATCTGAATGCAAGGGATAGGTCTACAGGAGGCCAGCAACGGTCAGTAAATATGCGCCAACAAGCAAATCTTACTGAAACTTACTTTTTTCAAATGAAGCTATTTGCAGTAATTGTTCATCGGTTCCTTCAGTCTCATGCACCTAACGAGGCAACAGGTTCAGATGCAGCAATATCAAGTTTTGCCTTTCTATCAATGCTACATGTTACTGGATGTATTCACAGCATCAATGAATGACTAAAGCTTGCGAGCAGAAAGAAGCAGGAAGCAGCTTCAATACTTGCACTAAGATCGCAGCAATGGTCGCCCACAGGTCAGACTTTCTAATGTCATCAACCCCTGCCTGCTCCCTTGCAGTGGATTTTTCTGAGTATTTCCTGCTGCTTTCCTACATCCTCTAACCCCGACTTCAAGCAGAAACTTTACAAGGGGGCTGGCAGGAAAAAAATTGGGGCTAAAGTCGTTTGCATTCAAACATGCAGCTCACCCCGAAAATGACAGAACATTTTCAGAAACGTTGTGATGCCATCTGTAAGCCCTTTACAACTGCCGTGTCATGTTATAACAAGTCAAAGAAAGCCACATTTCCAGTTAAAGGGCTCCTACTCTGTCTGAGACAAGCCAACGGTCATAGAAGGAACCTCTCAGGGATTTTGGATGAGCATAGAATTCCTTCTTGAACTACCTGTGGGAAAAAAAAGACTAATTGCAAGACAGATGCCTTCATACCTCAGGTGTGTGTGTGTGTGTGTGTGTGTGTGTGTGTGTGTGTCAGAGAAAGAGTAAGCAATGTCGTTCCTTTCATGTCAAGGTAGTCACGTGGGGCATGGCCAGAGGGATACTGGTGCTCTGACACGGGGAGCAGGGATTGGCTACTGCATGCCAAAACGCTGCTTTCTCATTGGCTGATATTTGCCTCCAGGTGGTTTTGTCACACTTGGTTAGTATTTGATGAAGTTCCCTGTGCCTTTGATCTGAAGTAAAAGTGGGCGTTAACATACACACATGCACACACAGGGAAGTACTACAAACATACACACACACACAAACTTTCTTTCCTTTTGGACTTATTTCCCAAAGAATTGTTAAGGGCCTAAATACACATATGTGTAGACAATATGGGCGCTAAAAATGACACAATACATGCAGTACATGTCCAATATGCCAATATGCAAACACTTCAAGGCCATGTAAGTCTGTGTGTTCCCTCTTAGGCAAAAACCCACTCGTATACAAACACTCAGTTCTACACAAACATATCAGTGAGAATTTGTCCATCACATCTCTTTCAGAAGTTCAAAGTATTTTGCTTTTCCAGACTACGAGAAATGACAAATTCAAGGTTCCAGACGTTTTTCATTTCTTATCAAACTCGAGGCCTCTGATGTTTTGTTAAATCGTATCTCAGATTTCAAGTATTGACAATCAGGGAGAGAGTATAAAAGACCTTTTATCCATTTTCAAAACTGTCAACTTATGCAGATATTGCCCATCAAGCACTTATTTCAAATATGACCTGTGTCTGTATCCTGCTGATCATACAGAGACCTGTGCATTATGTGCATGTATGGTAAGACTCCTTGTTCCCACACTCCCTCAAAGCCCAGCCCCCACATAAAAAAGGATCCTAATGTTCTGGGCTCTGCCACAACATGAAGGCTGGTTGGGTTTGTGTTGGGTATGAGATGGGGGCATAGAGAAAGACTGAGAGAGAATGATGGTGGAGGTGTGGAGGAGAAAAAGAAAGTTTGATAAGGATGTGGTGTGGGTGAGAGGCAGGAAACACGCTCACTGTAGCCCAGAGATGAGGCGTCTTTATCTGGCACAGAGGCAGCTTCACAGGCCCCTCAGTGGAGAATGGAGATTGGGAGGTCTGGGGTTGTGTGTGTTCAGTTCTACCAGTGAACAGAGGCGCACACACACCCACACACACGCCCAAACACACACACACACACGCAAACACACACACGTACAAAGATAAACTTCAATAGCAGCCGGACTAAAACACCCCACCTCACACACTTTCTACTGTGCCCACCTCCATCCCTTTTCCTTCTCTCCTCCTTTCTTTTGATGCAGCTCAAATGTATGGAACAATCTTAACGTCTGATCTTATCTCCTATGATATTCTGTTTCTCATTATTTCATTCCAACAGCTTCCACTGTCTACTCCCAAAACATCACCCCCATCCCCCTGTATCCCTCTCTGTCTCTCCCTTAAACGCATGTGTCTTTGATGGGAATCCATTCATGGATTTAATGGATTTCTCTGGCCTTTTTTCCAGGATCTGGAAGATGTGTTCAAAAAAAAAGAAAAAAAAAAGGAAAAGCTGGTCTGCCCGGGCTCTGCTTCCAAGAGCATGGTGGACTGCAGAGGACAGCATTTCTGTCTGCATCAAAAGAATGAGAAATTTTCAGCTTACTAAACAGGGCGGACGAGTCAATATGGATCTGACAACTGGCTGACTTCAATACCATGTGGGGGGGGAAAAAACAGGGCAAAATGAGATAGTGAAACTTTTTTCCCTGCCCACTCCGAAGTCAAACTTGGAGACAGATTAGAAAGTAGAAAAAGAGGGGGAAAGTAAGATGTTCAACCTTTGGTGTGTTTTTTTTAGAAGCATGCACTTTTAGCTGACAAAAAAGGACCAAGAAATCATTAATCCCTTTCATAAAAAGTGAAACTAGCACATCGCTTTTAGTGTTATCAGTTTAAGTTCAACATTCAGCCTCACTGCTTTGAATCTACTCCAGATTCCCCGACAACTGTGGGCCATTTTGTCCCTGTGTACAAAAAAAGTGGGAATTAAAGCCTGCCAAAAAGATAAAATGACTTTTAGCTGCAAAACAGCCGTCACACATCCAAAAAGTGACTGATAGGAAACAGCATGATTTCTTCAAATGAGGATTACCCTGTAATAAGCACACTCTTTCCCTCGGATCTCTCTCCCCTTCAGTACCCCTGGTTCTGTGTGCCATATGGAGCCAAAATGGCCGCCTGGGTTCTTTGGAGGTCCCTGCATTCCGGGGCTAATGCTGCGCAGCTGGCGCAAGATGGTGTCTAATGAAAAATGCTCTCTTTGATGGGCCCTGCAGAGGGATTAGGTTCTGATCAACACCACCTTAGGTCAGCTTCCTGCTAGACCAGCACAAGATTATGGGTGATTTCCCAGCCGTGGATCCAGTTTCTTTAGAGGTGAGGGGAGCGAATATGAGACACAAAGAAACAGAAAGAGAGAGAGAGACCCTTAAAGCTTCTAATTGAAGTACTTCCTGGTTCACTACGATACCAAAACTCAAAGCTGTGGTTTCCCCTCTTTGACCTACCCTTAACTCCAATCTCCTTAGTGTGTGAATCTCAAAAGGGTAGATCTCAAGATTGTTAGAGGAATGCGATGCTTCCGTGTGGTGTTTACTACAGAAAATAAAAAAAGTGCTAGGCTGTGTTGGTGTGTGGGTGTGTCTGAGATGACTTATGCATAGGTTAAATCTCATCTTGAATGTGGAAACATTGAGATGTACTTGTACTACAGGCTTCAGCAGACCCCAGCAGGTAGAGCTGGTTGTACAAACACACAGGTCAAAGTTCAGGCCCTACGTCTGCAGTCCACATTTGAGCAAGTCCTTGAGCAAGAACCTGAATTTCAGTGTGTGTGTGAGAATAAGACATACTGTATTTTTTAAAGGCTTCAATAAAAGTGCTGTACAACTAGTCCTAGTCCCCCCTCTCCCCCCCCCCACACAGAGAAAACACAAACACAATCTGTTCTCACTGTCAGCCCTGATGATAAACAATAGCTCGATAAAGACTACACTGTTCTTTGACAAATATCTACGGGAGAAGGAGACATAAGCAGCGGCAGATTAACAGAGAGACAAGGGAAGAGAAGGCAAGGGTGCAAAAGATAAAACTCTTGATTGCATGAAGAAAAACACATAAAAAAAACACCTTTCAACAAAGGCCTGATCTGCATTATAGAGCTACATTATGTCCTCCTTCTTGCACGGTACACACTTTTAGAGACAGCTTCTCCTGTATGAGCTAATACACACTTATATCAGACATGAGTGCCCCCCCCCCCCACCCCTCCTTCATTTTTTGTTTCTGTGAGAGAAAAGACAAAGGTGTGACTATCTAAATAGGAACATATATTTATGTAACTTGACTTATGGACACTGCATCCTTTTGGAAAGCATCCATTTCTCTTGTTTGCCCTCCTACTCGTCACCCACCTTCTCTTGTGCGGCGTCCCTCTCCTGCTGGTGGCTTCTCTCAAGGTCGCTGCGAATGCGCTCCATGTCGGAGCGGAGCCGGTCCAGGGACGCCTCTTTGTCCAGGAACGCTTTCTGTTTTTCCTCCTCCCGGAGTAACGCCATCTCAGCCAACTGTTGCTTATGCTGTGCATGGGCGCACTGAAATTCATCGTGCAGACTTGACAACTGGGCTTCCAGATCTGAAATCGCCTGAAAAGAGAAAAACAGAGATATGTGCGAAGGATTAAGGTGAGTGATATTAACGTTTGTCCTGCAGGTATAATGTGGCATTGAGATGTGGGGGCTTCTTGGTGACGATCACAAGTTATATCTGTTAAAAAGAAAAAGGAGATTGCCCTTACTGGTACACAAACATATGCTTTAGTTGCACTTTTATATGTTAGATGACTTTCCAGGAGTCAAAGTCCACTTAAGTGATCATTTCAGCATCAAAAATCTTTGTTTTTTTTCTAGATTTGTGTTTGTCTAATTGTGTTAATTTAACTCATAATATAAAACATTTTCTCTCCTCACATATTTCTGTATCGTTTGGTCTGACCACAAGCTGAGCAGGCTTTCTATAAAATAAACTGTAAGCGAGACTATTCAGAAAGTATAGGGTCAAAATACAGACACAAATATGTGTAGATAAAATCCCCTCTTGGCATCTCGTCACTGAGAGATGTGAGGAAATCCAAAGCGTTCACTGAAGATTTGAGGGCGATGAGTTACTGTATCTATGTGTGAATGAGTTCCTTTACAGTTAAACTAAACACATGAAAGTTTCTAAAACATGCTTCAAAGCGTTGGTTGTCCTCTGGGCTTGTGTGGAGGCTGCTGTGATGACATGACCTTTCATTTGACCTCTCTCTCTTTTTGAACCGGCTCAGCCTCGACGTTGCCCAGCAGAGAGCTTTAATAGAGCTGCCAGTGAGAGTCAACAGTATATAGTAGGAATGCTAATAAGCACAACCCCACGGCCTCTGACACACCAGAAAATAAGACTGGTCGGACAATATGCATGCAAACTAAATCTCCAGAGTTTGGGCAATGTCAAAAGGAGAGGAGAAGCTTACTGTTGTGTAAAAAGCTGGTGTGATTAAGATTGTTAGAGAAGCAGATGAAAAGAGGGCTTCAAAACTTCAAGAATGATCTTGATTTAAATTCCACATTTTTCTGACTAAGAGGTCAGCTACGAGTTCATACTTTGTATTTATGATATACACTACAAATATGACATTACTCAGTATAATATGATCTTTTTCTCCTATTTATGACAAGCAATGATCAAAAAGCATTGTAGGTGCCTCTACATTTGCACTGCAGAGTTTCACACTTTCTTACCTATATTGCACTTATTCCCCAGCTATTGCACATCCTCATTACTCTTTGGTTTACTTGGTTTATTTCGTACTTTGGTTTGAACTTGGTGCTCTGCCTCATGCCCCCCTCCCTCTCCTCAAAAGCATGGGCATCCCAGGACAACGCCATGTTAAGGCAATCAGACAGAAAGTGTCTGAAGTCTTTTTTAGCGGGCACTGGGGAGAATCAAAGAGACTTCAAAGGGGTGTCACAAAAACAGGCAGATGCTGTGGCTCCGCGTTACACTCCCCCTCCTCTTCTCTCCTCCTCCAGTCCTGACACTGGCACACACAGACGGATCAGCTTCTGCACGCACATACATACAAGGGCAAAGAGCCACACGTGGTCGGACGCATACACACACAATGGCATGCAACACATTTATAGAATAAGAGGTGAGAAACAAACGCGAGCGATCCTCGATCTCCACGTCCCACTCCCCTGTCTCTTAAAATGACCGGTCTCATTGCTTTGCCTCTGCCTTCAAGGGCAACCAGCTATTAGATCTGAGCCCTGAAGAGTCTTTAATGTATAATTCTCTCTTTAACAAATGTGGCTGATCCGTCCTCTAAAAAGAGAGAGAAAAAAATCTTTTAATAAGTTAGAGTATAATCTGCCAGAACAGAGGCATTCGTGATGACACTTCAGAAAGTGAAGGAGGCCAAAAGAGCATGTTTCCTTTGGAAGTGAGCGAGCACAGCCGCGTCCACGGGGGCACATTTTAGCATGCTGATGTGGAGCTTTGTGACGAAGCAGCTCCTGGTGACAATAGGAGGGTGTCTTGTGAAATGTACTGAGTCTAATGGTGTCAGCTATGAAGACAAAAGAGTGGCAGACAAACTGAAGAAAGAAAAGGAAAAGATGGAACGCTGGTTAATGGAGCACATCGAGGGAAAACGAGTGAAGGCAAATTCAGATGGGAGCCAAAGTCAATACTTTTTTTTACAAGAATGACTGCACAAACATGCTAGCATGACAGATGAGTTCTCTGATAGTATTTTCACCAATGTGCTTCTGTTCTTGCTAACTTGATCGTGACATTTGTTTATGCAGAGTCCTTGACGGACTCAACAACCAGGATGTGCTGGAAATACAGCAGACTATGGTGACTGCTTGTGATGCTTCTGTAATATAGGAGCATTTATTATGTAAAGGAAAATGATTGTGTTTTGATTAACATATGTAGAAGGATCTCTGCTTTGGTTTTTATTTTCCATTCACATGATGAAACATAACAGATTAAAAATGGATAACCATCAGATCCAAATGTTTTAAACTTAAGTCAAGTTTTGCTGCTTTGGGAAAATGTTTGTGGATCACTGCCAGATATGAACAAGTGAATGACATAAGAAGAAAGTGAAGATGTCATTACTAAGAACAGGAAGTTGTTATGAAACACAGGTGCAACTAATGGGAATTAAAATGTCTGTATTCCACAGCGCCAGCGCCCTGGTATTATTCATGCTGGCTTAATGACATGGCTCACAGGCACACCTCGATGGAACAGAGTTTGAATTCATCTCATTAGTTACTGTACTGCTGAGATGAATACGTGTGAGTCAATAATTAGCATTAGCATAACAGGTGGGACTTTTTTTTAATTTTTTTTTTAGCTCTGATGGATTGAAACCTCACTTATGTTTAGGCGTTTCTCAGGAGAGTTAAATGAGAAGAGTTATACCACTATCATGTCAGGGAGCTCAGTGTGTGCATTGATTTAGCAAACTATTATTAAAGTGGCAATGAGTGCGCTTTGGGAGGTGAGGGTTGGACAGAGACAGGCTAGCTGTTTCCCCCTGCTTTAAGTCTCTGTGCTAAGCTAAGCTAGCCGTCTCCTGCTTCCACTTCCACAGGAAATAAATGTACAGATGCACATGACTGTGGGGTCGGGCTGGGAATCTTCGGGTCTCACGATTTTATTCTATTTCAACTCTTGGGGTCTCGATTCGAATGAGAATCTATTTACAATTAAAACCTTTTTGGATTCATGATTCAAAGTCTATTTTTGAATGAGTCCATACTTCAGGATCTCCTCCAGTCACCTGTGAGAGACAGGCTGAATTTCTTGCTGCTCCATTTGGCATTCTGCTGAGTAAAAGCGCCAGCTTTAGCACTTAGCAGGGAGTGGCTGATTAGTCAAAAAGATAAAAAGAAGATTTTTGGAAATTATGAATCTATTTAAAATCTCAGAAGATAAGAATCGTTTCTCCCACCTCTACTGTGGGGTAAATATTCTAATCCGACATTTGCCAAGAAAAAAAAGAAGCAGATTACGGCTCATGTATGATCATGTCCTTCAACAACCTTTCACAACAGTCTGTGAAAAACTCATTTTCAAGCTGACCTTACCGCAGTTCATCACTTGTTGTAACTTAACTCTTTGTGTTACCAGCCAAGTCTAATAATCATTTTATTATTCCTGTCTAAGAAATGAATGAAGAAGCAAGCTGCTTAACAAACTCAGAGACTAAAAGTGAAAGTTTGACTAAATGGAATCAACTGAAATCATGAAATGAAAACCATGTGATTAAGAAAAGGGTTCTCTGTAACAACGCTGTATGAGAGAGAGTCTTCAATTCATCATTTGATCAATGCACTGAGAGTCTTAGCGACATAAAGGACACTGAGCAGTAAAGTATTCTGACGGTTTTCGCCTGAAAAGGAATGAATGAATATTAGATTAGTGTTAAGCTGAATATACGATATATAGAATGTGTATGCCTCATGAGGTGAAACTAAGCAAAGACAATGCAGGTAAGAGTGTCGTTACAAATGTCTAACTGTTGTCAGCCACATGACTCGTCATGTGCAAAGCCTGATGTGATGTATGCACATACTAAATCGCCTCATAGTTTGAAAGGGAGCTGTATTACGCAGCACATCACAGAGAATAAATCATCAGTGACGACTTCGCTCATGATCAATGCTCCTGAATGAAAAGAAAATCTGCGCTGGTCCAGAAATGCTCAGGCGTATATTGAAATCGCGATGAAATCATTTAGAGAATCACAAAATGCAGTGACATGCCAGCTCAGCGGGATACTCATCTGCTACAGAAAATAACGGAGTAACAAGACAATGATCCACTTGACAATACTCAGAGATGTCAGGGACCAATCATTTGGTAAATGACAATACACAAGCACCGAGACGATCAATGTGAGCACTGTTCTAGCTGTCCGCCTTGTCCTCTTCATCAGACATCCTCTTTGACTTAATCTGTCATCACCCTCTTCATTTGACTCATCATAATCACGTACTCGGGATTGAAATGCTTTGAAAAATTGACAGCATCATTATTTAGTCCACCACGGCCCAGAAGAAAGACCTCACAAGGCTCCCGCTCTCTCCCATGCTGTTTGAAGTCCAGATGGCATGTACGTACGTTCCTTTAAAAAAAAAAAAGGATAATTATTCAGGGAAATAATACCCGTTAAATGAGCTTTGAGGAGGAGCCGGTAGAAGAAGAAAAAAAGAGAGATTGCTTTTGCAAAGAACAAACGATTCTGTTGTTTGTTTGCATCAAAAAGAAAAAGAAAACAAGGCTTCGATTAATTTATAATGCTGGCCCTAGTTTTTGAATCAAACTCTTGCTGATGTTTAAATATTGAGAAGCCTCACATTAGAAAAAAAATCAACTGAAATATATGAAATCATTTTATCCTATAACGCATTTAACTTTGACATTCTCCAAAGAATGCTTCTTGGAAGCTTAGAGGGAGAAGTTTTACAGAGAATATGAAATAAAAACAAGAGTTAATTGGCAGGTTTAAATCGTGGTGTGAGAGAAAAAACTTTTCTTCTGGTGTGACTGTCGATGCATCGCTCGCTGGATGTGCACAGAAATGAAGGTTTTTCATCGCAGAAAATCACAGGAGACGAGGCCATCAAAAAAGTCCACTACATAAGAATTTGTGTTTGTTAAGAGGGTACACTGATGTCTACTAAAGTGCTTCATCCTCTGGGGGGCATTGATTAGCTAACAGCGCAACACTGATCTAGCTGCGGGCGAACATGTTTTACCAACATTTCATCATCCTGGATGGAAAAGTGAAACTTCCTCACATACTAAAAGGGGAGAAAGAACAGTTAAAAGACTGTTTATTCTTTCAAGAGACGAGAAAATTCAGATCCACAAGGATGGAAAGAGTGAGTTCATCCTCAGAGTCAGTGAGATGCCAACTACACGCTAGACCTCAAATTCAACATCTTAACTTTAATTATTTCATCTGAGACATTGTGATGTGGGTAAGGTAGTTTTAAATTTAAAGAACGATGCAGCTACATGCTGGGTGGAGCCGGAGTTTCTAAGAAAACAAACTCCATCAGGAGGAGGACAGTGTGTACCTGAGTGTGTTCTATTTCAGCTCTTTCCTCCAAACACCACGACGACTCATTGGCTCTCCTTCTCAAGCACAGCACAAGAGTCACGGATATAATTTATTATTGTCCCACCGCATCAAGAGGATGAGTGGGTGTTACTCATACTGTGAGTGGATGACTGACGTTTGCTGTCACCTTAGCCAACTTCCTCACTGTGAAAGTCCTTCCACTGATTCCAGGAAGACTGAGAGAAAGTGTGAGAAGGAGAGAGGCAGAGATAATGAGGCCTGAGTTCAATCGCTACAGCAGGCTACTGAATTGTCTGTTACCGGCATGGCATTCGATGATAATATCACTGTCCTTCTGACCCATGTTGTTTGATGGGCTTGGAAAAGTCCTGAGACCCCAAGAAGCAAAAGAGAAATGAAAGGAGAGAAGAAGCCGTAGGATGTGCTCACATATGTTTACTGTATGCATTGAGAAATTGCTGTTTTTTTTTAAAATCTATTCAAATTTTCAGAACTTCAACAGCCCTGTGTTATGTGTCCAGAAAGGCTGTCAGAGAAAGCCACACAGCTATCAGCGTTGCAGTACAAGTTCTCCAGGGGTAAACAACTTTGGTATAGCAAAAGTGTTTAATAATAAGTGGCTCTGCAAAATGTAAAAAAGGCTCATGTTTAATACATATCTGCTGCTGGTGTGTCAGCTTCTTGTCACTTTAACAGCGCCTCCGTGGAGCAGCACGTTCACAGGGAGTCAAGCAGGCTCACATCCTAACCAGTTTCTCAGACCTCACAATCCTGTCCTCCATCTTTCCAAGGCCTGAGTGAAAATGTGGATTGCTGCCGCTTGAACATCTGACACCAGGCAGACGTCTGATCTGCACTCAAAATGCTGCATGAGCAAGCTGAGCATATGAGATGAGTACTGGGGAAGTTTGTTTTCTGTCACCTCCCGAGATCCTAAATTTGTCAAACTATGCGTCACTTTGACACGAGCACGACGGCGTGTTATCAGCTGAAATGTCCTGTTGTGACGGCATCTCCAGAAAAAATAAAATAAAAACCCACACACTTAGCCGGGGCCATCAGTGCTGTGAAAGGCATTTCCCAAAAAATATAAGACAAGGGAACATTTGGGAGGCAATGAAAAGAAAAAAAACCCTCTTCTTTCATGATATACAGCTTCATGCTTTTGAGACAGCTGGGACGCAAGCCATCCAGTTAAATAATGTACAGCTATGGCTTCTAGAGGTCTATAAAATGATTGCCTCAATGTGTCACAGAAGTTATGAATGACAAATGACTCGAGGCAGCATCACTCCAGGGGGGAATTTTGAACACCAGCAGCTGCATTTTGTCCAGTTACCTTGTTAACACCTAAAATGTAACCATTAAGAAAACCAGTGAGCGCCTTCATTGTCTGATATCGTTCCATTTTAAAGGAAAAATCACTTGTTATTAAAGGTTAACATGAATCTCATTTTATCATACTTTTATGATGACTAATTAAAAAAAGGGTTAGGGTTACGCCAAGCACGATTTCTTCCCAAATCATCGGAGCCTGACACCATCTGTGCACACATTTGGTGTACGCAAATTTTGTCCACAAAAACAACATATGTCCTCCTGAATCCCATCTCCAGCTAACGGTCAATAAAGTAAATCTCTGCATGCTGACTATGTCCACTGCATCAGGAAGCCTGAGGAGTCAAACACTACCCCAGCTGGGGTCTGGTTTGTCCAATGGCTTCCCACAGAGCTCCAAGCTAGCCCAGGCTGGAGAGAGGCGAAGACAGAGCGTGGGGTTTGAGATGAAGACCTGCTGCTGGTTTGGCATAATTCTAACAGAATAGCCTCTCAGTGTCAGATGAGTCCGTTAATATAGTCCAAAATGTCAAACACTCATTGTGCCCGCCAGTGCTGCAATGAGAGAGTAACCACCGGTTTCCGGAGGGAGATGGCTACCTGCAGTGAGAGGAGAATGCCACGTTGAGATTCACTTTGCTGGGAGTACAGGGCGCTTGACGCTGGTCCACAACCGTACAGCGGAAAATAAAAGACAAATTCAAGCTAGGGTGTTGGAATAAAAGCTTAGCGCTCAATTGAGCGAATTTCTACTCCTTCATCTGGCTACCTGTGGTTTCTGCATTTCAAGTCTTTTCACTTCTATCACAAAACCCTGCAGCGGTAAAAAAAAAAAAAAAATCAGTTGGGACATTAAGTTGGGAAAGTGTGAGTTTTTTGTTTCGTATTTTCTCATAAAAAAAAACCCAACAACTTTCTATTACGCGCTTCGTTGATTTTACGAAACTAAAGTTTTTTCCCTATTCAAAAAGCAGAATCCATATTCTTCCGTGCACTCGCGCTGAAAATACAGTAATTCTTTCAAATGATTCCCACCCAATATCAATATCAGTTTTTGTTCAAGTGAAAAAGTGTCTAACCCGCTGTGCTTTTGAAACCCCAGGAAAACGTCAATGGGCAAAAAACAAAATGGTTGTCCACAGGAGAGCGGTGGGTCAGCATGTGTGTGTGCAAACGTGGATCAGTGGAGACCCCCTACCTGGGCATCGCGCTTCCTCCACTCCTGGGTGTGCTGTTGGTGCTGTTGCAGGGCGGCCCTGGCCTGCCTCTCAAGGCTGCTCACCTCCCGCTGGCGCTCCTGGACCAGGCTGTCCTTTTCCGCGCTGTGCTGCTGCTGTAGCCGCGTCCTCTCCTGCTCGTGCTGCATGCGCTGCTCAGCCATCTGATTGGACAAGCAGGCAAAGAGAGACTTCATCAGCCAACACACACTCAGAGCAACCCTGTCGTCATGACAACTTGTCCATCCATTCATCCTCCCTTTCGTCCTATTGCTTTCACCCCTTGTCTCCACCTAGAACACATCAAGAAATTAGGCAAAATCGGAGAGAAGGTGGGGAAAGCGAGAAAAGTTTCTCTGCTTCCTCACATTGTCAGAGGTCGACATGTTGTGATGTGTTTACATCTAGCTTGCTCCCCTCGCCCTCCCACCTCTTTTGCCAATTGTACGGACCGGCCCTCAACATCCCACTCCTCTCTCTCTCCAAATCTGTCCCCCTCGCCCTATTCTGTAATCGGCATATAAAAGAGCAGTTAGTTTGGGCTAAGCACGGAGCTGGTAGGGGTTAGCCATCTGGCTGCAGAAACTACCCAACGCCCCATGCTATGAGCTTGACAGCATGTGAAAATCGGCTTAGGCGATGAATATGATGACCATAATAAACAGAATGGAAAAAAATGGAGGAGTCGAAGAAAGAGGAAAGTAGTTGAAGGAACAAGGAGATGCTAAACATTCTTGACACTGCTTTTACCTGCTAGTTTATTCTGAGTATTAATTCAACCATTTTCAATTCCATTCACTCTGCTTACTAATCAATATCACAATTAATTGGATTATGCTTAAGTAGCAATTACCAGGCTGCTATAATTGGGGTTTATGTTGCAAATGAAGGATATCTGAAGGCAGGGTTAAGCAAAGACCTATCCCCGAGAAGGCTTGGGTACAGTATACACATACAGTAGAATTCAGTCTTAGTGCAATAACAACCAGCTAAACACAATGCAGTAAAAAAATAAAACATTTTTAATGGAGCACAAAGGTCTCATTTTTCAAGGCTTAATCATCCTGTCAACAGAAGCAAGTCTGGATTGCAGCACAACTGTGTGCAGAGTCACCTGCTGAGAGGTGAGCCTTGCCAGCGGAGCTCCCAGTCCAAAGCTCCAAGCCTTTCCCAGGCTCTGTTCCGTTCTCACTCCCCCATGGCGGGGGGACCAGTGACCCCCACACGATCCTGCAGTGAAGCCTCAGCCGGTGCCATGAAAGGACTGCAGGGGCCTGGGGCCCATTTGCCTCCCTGCTTTGAAGCTAATCCCTAGCACATTGTGCATGACGGCACCCTACCTGGCCAGGGAAGCGGAGATCCAGAGCCTGTATGCCCGGTGCCTCTCTATCCGTCGGCCTATCTTCGGTCGTTGTATGCTATTCAGAGCAGGTGATGAATGAGGGACAATCTACAGGAAGCCGGATTCCGTCCCAAGCACCAGGAGGAAGGCCACAATAGACACTTCATTTTGGCAGCCAAGGAATAACCCTTGAGCTTTTGGGATCGCTTTGCTCAATGCCCTCTAAAAAAGGCCAATGGGAGGAATTTTGAGCATGATAAAAATGTTGTCTATCTTCGGATCTCAGAAAATAGCAAACACAAATCACATACAGTACTCCTACTGTTAGGATATCACACATGCCGTTTCTTGAGGACTTAAGAGAACATCACATTAGAAAAACTCTATGCAGAGTGTGGGCAACATCTCCCACATGTTGCCTCTAGTAAGCTGATGATGTGAACGCCATAACAGAGACAGAGAAGTTTGCACTACCTTCATTTTCCATTCAAGGACATACGAGATGGAAATAAGATCCAGGGATAGTCAGAGTCATACTGCAGCTCAAGTTAGAGATGGAAATTGCTACCGAGAACTCCACAGCAGGACATGCGGTAACAGAAACTGGGGGAGGACATCGTGGCTTACTGTTCGCTCCAGTTAAGAGTCTCAGGCCATGGGGGTTTTGGAGAAAAGAGGGGATCTGACGTGAAACGAGAACGAAAAAATGGGCATGATAGATCCATTGTGAGTAAACTGCTAAAGAAAAAGACGGTGAGTAGATGACAGAGAGCGGACCCAGCAAGGAGCCTGGTTGTGACATCACATAGCGCCAGCGTGAAGCGGAGGATGCTGGGTGCTGCGGTTCTTAAAGGGGCCGGTGTGGCGTTTGTGAGAGAAGGCTGAGTCGGTTAGAGCACAGCTTGGTGCCACATATGCAGAGTGGGTCGGGTGTTACTGCACAGCACGACTCCTGTCAGCCTGTGCTGACATGGCTGTGCCTGTGTGCATTGCTGGCATTGAGACAGGACAGTGAGGTAATGGGCTCCTTTCAGCCCCAGGGGAGAAAATCTGAAATGTTTGGGAAGGAGGAGGGTGTAAAGGAGAGCAGAACAGAAGCCCTGTCTGGTCTCAGCAGGGGTGAGTGTGAAAGAGGAGGGAGAGATGAAGAGAGACAAACCCTTTATTCTTCACTGTAGGGTTTAAAACTGAACATGGCCAGTGAGTGGCACTCAGTCTGGATGTGCGTATCTGTGTGCAGAAATTGCACACATTTGCATGTCTAAAAACAAGACTTGTTCGTCATGTATTGCCAGTCTAACTTCTGAAGACTGAGGCTATTGAGATTTCCCTCAACTGTTAATGTCATGACTCCAAATCAGCCATTTGACCTCACTACATCACTCCAACGTCAAATTGCAGAGTTGTGTCGGGACACCATGACGTCAAGCTGCCAGGAGATTCAGCTGGAAAACAACTCCTTTATACATAGCTCCCTTTTTAAAGTCTGACTGAAGCTGCCCCTTCGGGAAATATTCTTTTGTGAGCCTCTGAATGGACAAACTTGACCCCTGCAATCTTTTGGCACCAATCTCAGTGATGCAGGCATGCAGGCATGAGAGAGCAGTTGAATACAAAGTGCTTGATGTTACACGTGAAGAAAAACACAGTTAAAAGAATGTGCACGGAACAAAAAATTAACTGAGCTCACAGAAACTCATGAATAACAACATGTCTTCAGTGCATCTACATACGATACATTTCCTTTCTGTTTTTTCACTACCAATCTCACTGTGTAGCTAATGTCAACAAGACTCTTATCAACATCATCCCAAAGACAGGCCCTTCGTCTTC
Organism: Tautogolabrus adspersus; assembly: GCA_020745685.1. NCBI lineage: Eukaryota > Metazoa > Chordata > Actinopteri > Labriformes > Labridae > Tautogolabrus > Tautogolabrus adspersus. The sequence goes on from CM036553.1 coordinate 4,794,242, forward strand.
ATATGTTTTTATCTCAAAGACAAAAGGCTTCCTGATGTGCTGCTAACCCTGTGTAGTTCGCTTCAACTGTCAACTGCACCCCCACTCTCGAGCAGCAGATGATTATCGTCACTTGAATATTTCTTGCGATTCTCTACTAACCTGTTTTTCACATGAGACAGAATGTATGGTTCCTCAGAGCAATATTCAAAAACAGTAATGAGACGTCACAGTAACTGGATCATTATAGAGGGATAAAAACCTCCTTTGTGCTTCTGTTCAATAGTTTTCTCATTTTCAACTTTTAAATTTTTTTTTTTGTGGATATTTCTAAAAGGTTTCAACATAATAAATACATCCTAATATTTTGAAATCGTCATTGTCAACATTCACAATAAATGTCTTAAGAGGTACAACCGAAAGCATTCAGCCTTGGAGCAACCAATAACAGAGACTACTTGAAAATAACCCTGGTCTTATATCCTCTGCTTTAAGCTATTTACAGCAAATTACACGCAGTGTAAACTCCATCTGGCCTGGAAATGAGTGTTCACATGCTTATTAACCAGCAGATTGAGTGTTGGTGTGGTGAATGAGAATCAATCATGTCGTGGATTCAGATGGGAAGTGGTGATGTTTTACTCCTTGCTAGGTAAACATCATTTCTAAAGAAAAAATTAAATAAATTCAGATTTTTTTTAACTTCTTGGGTGAACTAGGGTTGGGTGGTGAACTTTTTATGTAATGTCTATTTAACAAGGACTATGCTACCATTCTGAGCTATGAATGTCACAGAGGCGTAACGGAGGGAGGAAGTGAACCCACATCTGTACAGCTGTGGGAGGTAGTAACAGAGGCGTTACAGGGGTGAGACAGAACGGCAGAGCCAGCGGGGAAAGCAGTGGTGTGTATGTGTGTGTGTGAAGCTCCCTCTGTTACTCTGCACGTCGGGCTTCCGCAACGCCATAACGCAATGTGAATTCACAGACCGGGACACCAATACAACATAATTCTAGAATCAATATGAATGTAAAAAGGCGTAGCTTCGTTACGGGCGGGTACGGAACTGTACTCTGAAAAGGGCTAGTGTTTACTCTATAAAGGCAAACATTTTTTCGTTCGAATTTCCTAGAGCGAAAAAAGATCTGGAGAGTGCTTATTTCATCAGGAACTGCAGCTTTTACTTCGTTAAAAAAGATGAAACCAGCAAAGCTTTGACAACTTCACTTCTGTATATTGCACAATTATACTAATTTCCATCGTCCAATTTCATTTAATGCTCTGTATGACAAGTCTTCCTATCAGCAACATACTTTTCAATGAGTGAGGAAAATAGTTTCTAGACTCCTAATCGAAGAAGAGCGACAGAGATGTGATGATAAGAGGAAGGTGCGTCTGCTGTACAGATTGCTTTAAATTTCAATTGGCAACGTTTAAGATATTTACTGAGCTGCAATCTAAGCTTGAACTAAAGCGTGTCTCTTATCATGAGAAATAAATCAGCTGGAACAGATGGAGAGGAATACCAAGACTGAACCTAACGGATGTCAGTCCCCTCCGCTGGCTCCAGAGAGCCGAGTGTTTGCTGCTCATAAAGAAAGGATAACAATGTGACGATGAAGGAGGAAAGAGGAGACACATCATGAGCACAGAAGCAAAAACACAAATCACTCATGCAGATATACAGTAGGTACTTAAACACATGCAGACACATAGATGGAGAGTTAGAGACTCATACAGACCTGTTGCTCATATTTCTGTCTGAGTGCATCAAGTTGCTGGGAGAACTCTTTGGCCTGGTTCTCCCTGAGAAACTTTGAGCGGTTCAGGTCCTCCTCCACCTTCTCCATCTGTAACGAATAGCAAACTGTTCCATTTCATGTGGACTAGATTCATGGTAGATCGTAATTAGACTGCGCTTTTCTAGTTCTCTGACAACAACGCACTTTTTGACTAAATGTCGTATTCCCTTTCCTGTTAATCTCGATTAATTGCATTTTTTATTCACTGGTTTGAAATTGAATTTTTTTTCAATTCAAAAAAGTTTGAATGCTTTAAGTTTTGTGTATATTTTTGTACCTTCTTAATCTAAGGGGACTTTACTTCCTGGGGAGCTTGTTACGGATCGAAAAGTAAATGAAAACAGCTGAAGAGGACGGTAAAAATAGGAAATGTTTGATGTCACGAGGTAGATGTTACTAAGCTGTCTAGGAGTTTATTTTTTAAGTGAAATGAGCCCTTCAAAGACCCAGAGGTGTCCTCCTTCTACATCTCTGCGGCTACAGGGAGACGCTGCTGCGGTCAGTGCGTTGCCTACCGTGCACATTAAGGGACAAAATAGAATGTCATCAATGTGATTTAATTTGTTAAAAATAAATGAATACTGACCTTAATCGCTTTGGGAGTAACACTAAGGCCGACGGCCTTACCTTGAACACATTATAATGTAACCTTAGCTACCTGGCTTCATCCTGCTGAGTTCATGGATTTGAACGTTGGAGGAATATTTTCAGCTCTTACTACAGAGTTGCCTACAGGGTTTTTTCAACCTACAGAGGGTCGAAGCTGCTGCATTTTGGTTTAATTTGATTCACAATGCTAATGTGCTTGTTGGCTGACAATTCAATTTGATTCAAACACTTTTTTAAAGACTTGATGTTCAGTATGTTTGTGCTCCAGTGACTCGAGATATAAGGTTACGTTACAGAACCCACAGGACTCAATAGCAGTATCAATAAGCTCACAGTTACGTTCAGTGGTTTTTAAGAATGAGGAACAGGGTCTTTAATAGAACCAGGTTTCAATCCCTATGTCTGTTTACAAAGCAAAATTGGACTGTGAGAGGAGACACTTCACCACAGTCCCCTGAATCCTCCTGTGATTTCAAAACTATTCATAATATTTCCTTAAAATCGTCATTTTTGTTCGGCTTTGGACATAATCTTTTGCTCTGTATATTTCAGGAGTTCTAGTGGATGCATGCATTGTTAATACGTGCAGAAGTTACAAAACTAAACCTTTCATCTGCAGCAGAGTGATGCTGCTGTTAACATTTTCTTTTAATTGTAAATTAATGAGGCGCCATCGGGAAGAAATATAATCAACATGTTAGGAACTTATTATAAAGCCACGTTACTACAGCACATCAATGCATTCACTTATTCATCAAAGTGGAATATTATAACAGCGATGAAATATGTAATAGCAGTAGTTGACATTACATATTCACAGGTGCAAATATCTGCAGCTCAAGGACAAAAACAGAGTTAAGTAAGACAAAGTAGTCAAGTTACTTCATCTTTGAGAGCGTGTTCGTATTCTGGAAAAATATTTCTTCCACAGTCTTCTACTTTTTTGTTTTTTTTTTCTGTTCAGATGATGATAATCACCACAATAGGACATGTAATTCACTGAAATGCTTCTGTATCTCGCCTTTGCTGTGTGTGACGCTCAGGAAATGCTAAATGTGTTTTGATTAATCCTTTTTAAAATGCTGAAGCCTCCTTTGAACTGAGCATGCAACAGAGATTTGATTCTGTATGGTGCTTCTTTTTTTCACAACCCAAATAGGGCAGACTCTTTCCTTTAAGTGCAGCCTGAAAGTGGGATGCTGGTTTCAAAATGAAAGAAAGACAGAAGAGAGGAAGAGAGTGATACAGATAATCCACTTAGATACAACACCGTGAGCAGACAGAGAGGAAAAAGATGATGAGGGGAAAGATGGAAGGATAGGGGAGGGGGGAAGGAGTATAAAACTTCTTTTGAAGTTCTTTCTTCAACATTAAAGCTGTAGCGGGAGAACGTGACGGAGTGACGAGAGGGGAAGAGCGAATGACAGGGATGCAGAAGAGGCTGCTCCTCTCTCCTGTGGCTTTTATGTGGGCTGAGGATAAAGTCAGATTGGGGACCGGGATGCCAGGGGCTCAGAGGGAAAAAGAAGCATGGAGCACGAGATGGGAGGATGAGAACAGGAGAAAAGAGTAGGAGGAGAAAGTATAGCAAAATAGACATTCAAAGCATGACAAAATTATAAAGATATCACCATCACCATCACCAACCCCCCTTCCACCCAAAAAACAAAAAAACATGTAGTCTTGTACTCCTAGAAAGCAAATCAAAGTTTCCCTCCAGACGTTTGTGAAGGCCACTTTATAGCTTTAAAGATTCTAGACTTTTATTTGGTTTGTATAAGTTTCTTGTTGTTGTTTTTTGGTTGCTTTCTCTGCTTTTCTCTACGTTTTAAATGCATGCCATGCAAATAAAAAATATTTTAAATTGACTGTGGGGGAATAAAGATGTTGTGTGTGCCCACAAACATGCATGCATAAATTCGCCTCCCACTCAGACTCTCACTTTCTTAAACTCCCCTCACACTGATTGCCAAACTTCACTAATCAGCGACTAAAACTTGCTAATCTCTTTAACATGCAGCCCTTTAAAACATTCAGGGCCTCTCTCTGCGCTGTCAATACAACACACACACAGTATAGGTGGCAGAGGCTTCACAAAAACGCCTATAGCCAAACTCACTTGTAAGACAGCATCGACTGGAAACTCTTCTGATAAGCAGCAGCCCACGCAGAGCTGAGTGCTGATCGTGAGGCTGGCCTGACATACTAATTAGTCTGGTTGCTTAATGCATGTGACCTGTTCTCCATGCAAACCTTGGCATCCGACGCCACGCCCACCACAAGGAAGTGAGGTCAACATATGATCGCAGAGAAATGTGTGCACCTGCTTAATGAGCAGTATCATAACTCATTGCATTCATTTGGAATGACTAACAGATTGGAAATAGCCTCGGGAGGATGATGTTCTGGGTTCTCACTTATACATTTTTCAGTATAGGAGCAGATGAGGAGGAAGAGAGAGAGACAGAGACAGAATGTCATAAGGTCAGAAGAATTCAAGCGCAGCCAGCATGGCGCCCTGTTGCATCTGCGGTCAGGCTGTGTTTCTGCAACTTCGAAATATGTGTGCATATGCGTGTGTACTGCTGCATTGTCTTGGTTACTGCCTGTCAAAACGCTCACTCTCCCAGTGGTAAAAATGTAAGAGGGTGAGGGTAAAAGTGCAAATATGTGTCTGTTTGAACGCACACAACAACAGACCAAAAATGAGCTAATATGCAGCACATGCATGATTATCAGAGAGTGAGTCATTGGATATACAGTATGCATACGAATAATAGAAAACAGGTGTGTGCATGGAAACTTTTTTTTTTTTTTTTTTTTTGCTTACATACAACCCTGTTTCCTTAAGTGTTGGAACAATGTGTAAAATGTAAATCAAAAACAGAATGTGATGATTTGCAAAACATTGAAACCCTACATTGAAAGTAGTACAAAGACAACATTTTTTAGGAAAATTAGATTCAAATTTCAAATTTGATGCCAGCAACACGTACCAAAAGAGTTGGGACAGAGTCAGGTTTACCACTCTGCAGCTTCTCCTCCTCTGTTTTTTACAATTTGTGTTTGGGGGACTGAGGAGACCTGTTCATGTAACTTCCAAATTTCAGCTGTTTAACAGTTTCAGGTCTACTCATAGACTATTTTACATTTATAATGCACCAAATATTTTCAAAGGATGACAAGTCACGATTGCAGTTTATCACCTGGACTCTCTTACTACAGAGCCATGCTGCTGTATAACGTACAGAATGTGGGTTGATATTGTCTTGTTAAAATAAGTAAGGCCTTCCCTGAAGAAGAAGTTGATTATTTTGCAGCATATGTTGCTCCAAAACTTGAACATATCGTTCAGCCATATAGGACAATATATGCATTTATATGCACAAATGTGCAGGTAATGTGCAGATGCCGATATTGCATCCCCATACCATCACAGATGCCTGCTTTTGATCTGGGTGCTGATAACAAGCCTGATGGTCCCTTGTCTCTGCAGCACAGAGGACACAGCCTCCATTATTTCCAAACAGAGAGTCAAATTTGGTCTCATCAGACCTCAGGACAGTTTTCCACTTTGACTCAGTCCATTTTAAAGGAGCCCGGAACCAGAGTAGGCGCCAATGTTTCTGGATCTGGTTTATGTATGGTTTCCAATATGCATGGTACAGTTTCAGCTTCAGTTTGTGAACGTAGGGATGATATGTGTTCACAGACAATGGATTCTTGAAGTGTTCCTGTCTGAGCCTAGTGATGTCAACAACAGAATTGTTTCTGTTTTTTTGTGCAGGGCCGTCAGAGGGGCCCCGAAGATCACGGACATCCAACATTGTTTTTGTGTCTTGTCCCTTGTGTGAAGGGATTTCTTCAGATTCTTTGTTTTCCCATCAAAATCTGATTTATTTACATTTTACAGCACATCCCGAGGTCTTAGGAAACAGTGTTATACATTGTAAAATTTTACATGTGTTTAAAAGCACAAATATACAGTATATTTGTGTGTTTGATTGTGTGTGTGTGTGTGTGAGTGTGTGTGTATCAGACCTGGAGTTTCATGTCAGCATATGCCTTCTCCGAACTGAGCTCCACCTGCTTCTTAAACTGCTCCAGTGCGATATCAGCCTGCTGGATCTGCTGCCTTTGGCTCTCCCGGGCTCGGTCCAGCTGGCTCTCCATCTCTCTTCAAAACCAAACACAGACACACACAGACAGACACACACTTAGAATTAGTAAATTAAGCCATATGAAGGAGTTGAAGGCCAGAACTCCAGACATGCTTTGTTCAGAAAGTTATCTTTGTATTAAACTTTTCAAAACAGTCGTTACAAAGGGCTTTCATGTAGGATGAAAAAAGGAGGAGGAGAAATACAAAGACAGATATAGAAGCAAGCTGAACTCAGAGCAGGATTTGTTTTCCACTTAATTGTGCTGATATCTGAAAATAGACGTAAAAAAAAAAGAGAATCATTTGATTACATTTCTTATTTTTGTTCTTTTGATTTGAAAAGTAGTGTGAAAAGTGTGTGTGTGTGTGTGTCTTCAACATAGGCTCACACTGCAGCAACTGATGCCACATGTCAGGTCAGAGAGCTGCAGGATGAGCAAACTGACGGGTAAACTAAGAGGGACAGCAGATACTGAGAGCTGTCAGCGCCCAGGTGAGAGGACCCAGCCACAAAATCATAAACAGCCGTACCAATCAGCTGTCAAATCCAGCCCACGGAGGGTTTGTGTGTGTGTGTGTGTGTGTGTGTGTGTGTGTGTGTGTGTGTGTGTGTGTGTGTAGGGGGACAGGAGCGCGTGTCAGGATGGATGGAAAGAGTATGGATAAGATCGACAGCGCTGGAAGAGAAAGACGAGTACGGAGGTGTTGTTTTTGTAAACAACCTTGGAATTTGCATTGTGAAATTCACAGTCAGATAGCGATCGTGTCTTTAATCTTATTTCACTATAAAGGATGTGTAGTTCAGGCAAAGTAGACACTTCAACGGCATGCTATTTAATTAGAGGTTCAGCTTCCTCAATTACCATCATTCCTTTAGGCGACTTGCAAGAAAAAAATAAATATCAGGGAGACAGAAAGTTATGACTGATGATGAAACTCTATCCTGTCACACACGGTGTAAACTTAACCACGACAATGTCCGTACCCACAACAAAACGTGCTAAGACTTGATCAATTATTGAAATGTTGTCATACGACATTCATAACTCATTAGGAGGCTTAAAAGAAGAAAATGTTGCTTGAATTCACTTCATAATTTGTAAACTATCTCCGTCATCAAACATGATCTGTCCGAGATATTAAAGGTTTCTCTTGATGAAGTTCTAATGAAGTCAAAGTGTTTTGTTTTTATCACGTCACGTGTTGATTTGTTCCTACACCCAAGATTCAAGCCCAACAATGACAGAAAGTCCTTTAAAGAAGTCTACACAATATGTTGGAGTCTGCATAAAGGTTAATATCTCATCCTGCACTTGGTTGATTTACTCCAACTCCAGTGAAACACTTTCTTGAGGTTTATACCCAGAGAGGAACTGCGAGGTACCGAGTCATCGTGTTAGCGTTTCAATGTTCTCACATTGAGAGATATTAGCTACAGTTGATGCAAATTCACATTTGCGGCTGTGGCTCAGTTGGTAGTCGGTCGTCTTCTAACCGGAAAGGTCGAGGGTTCGATCCCCAGCTCCTGCAACTACATGTCTAATGTGTCCTTGGTCAAGACACTTAACCCCAAGTTGCTCCCGCTGCTTCGTCAGTGGCGTAGGAATGCGTATGAATGGGATTAGTTACTTCTGATGATCACTTTACATGACATCTACTATCAGTGTGTGAATGTGTAGGTGTGACACGCCGTGTAAAAACACTTTCAGGAGTCAGAAGACTAGAAAAGCACGACACAAGCTCAAGTCCATTTACCATATTCTTGACAAATCCCTCTTTAGCTACCTACTTTTAAAGGATATCTAATAATGTGAAAATAATCAAATAATGATCCTAGTTTTATCATAAAGACACAAACAGCCTCTTTGAAAACCTGTGAAATCCCCAACTTTTGACCAAAACCCAAAGTAAGAAGTTGTTACACTCTTGTCCTTACTCTTCATAAGTAGTGTATGGTAAAATAGCTGTTGATAAATAGTGATTCCACTCGTTACATGTTCATGAAAACGGTTCACCTTTGACCTGAAACACAAACTGAAGCAGATTTCTCTGTGCAGCAAAGATACATCTGCTCAGCAGTTCTCTGCTGCAGACGTTCTTCTTCTTCTGATTAATGCACAAAGATGACAACGTAGGAGAGAGAGGATGGCTGTCTTAGCATAGTTTGTTTTTTTATAAGTACGTCTTTTCTGGCTCCTTGTGAATTACTGTTTGGATGATTATTCCCTGTGGAGGAAATAATTACTTCTTGGCCAGTGGGTAAGACTTTAGACCAATTAGAAGTGCAGCTATTACAAAATGACAACAGGCACACCGCGGGTGGTGGAGGAGGACGAGGGTACTTGGCACATTTAACAGTATTTCAAAAAGCAGGATGACAGTGCGTGTGTGTGTTCAAAAATTCATCCCAAGGGTAAGGATCATTAACACACACACATATAGAGTAAGCTATAGTCGAAGCCTGCACACACATATTTATAAAGTTTGCATTTTTGAACACTGATAAATCACTTCTCATAGTCAGAACAATATCTTGAAGGGTTTATAAAGATAGAACAATGAATGAAAAAAAATGGAAACAGAAAGACAGACAGAGGAGATAAAAAACAGCAAATGAAAAGAGGAGACAAAAAAAGCAAAAAGAGCAGAGGCTGAGGATTGAAAAAGGAATGTGCAAGCTTTCTCTTCTCTTTACAGTGTTCTGTCTCTTTGTAATTTTGGTCTCTCTCATGTCGGACATCAAACGCCAAAGAAATTGTTTTTTCTCTCTCTCCCAATTTTGTGTACTCTGTAATTATTAATCAGTCTCGTTGCATGACTGCCTTCCGGGCTCCGACAGACACAAAGGATGTGTGGAGAGACTAAGATGGGGTGGGAAAAAAAAGGAAAAAAAAAGACGAAAAGAGAGAGGAAGATGGAAAAGAGGATGTCACAGAAATAGAAAGTTTTTTAAACTTCTAAGGCAGAGCAGAAATGAATTGGGTGTGTGTCTCACTTGAGAGGCGTTGGAGTGCACGTGCGTGTATAGTGGGCCTTTGTTCATGAGCTACAGTCCCAAAGTCTGTGTGTGACTGACAACTCTACTCAAGGAATGCACTACGACTAAGTCTGAGCTGGCTGCTGGGTCTATACCTCTGAGGAAATGCCAAAAACAAGTCACTGAAGCGAACTTCAAGTATGTGACAGACTGAAACATATTATACTCTAACAGTGGGGAGAGCAGGTGAACACATGGCACCTTCCTCTGAGAATAGCTGTGCTTCTGTGTATTTCTGTGAGTGACTGCGTGTGGTCACTGGAGCAGTAGACTGTGTGTCACCATCAATAACAGAGCAATGAGGGTGAGATGAGAGGACAGAGAAAAAGAGTCAGGGAGGCCTGGCAGGGAGAAACACAGAGGGTAAAGGAAAGAGAGGGGTGCCAGCTCCAGGGCGGCCGGTTGGCTTTAAATGGATCTCTGGTCAGAAAAGTGGAAGGAGAGGAGGCTCAAATTAAAGATGTGCCTTCTCTTAAGAGGAAGTCCTCTCATCCCTCAATCGTAAAGGGCTGTTTAAAGGGGAGGAAGAGAGGGAGAGGAGTGTTTGTTCTGTAGAGGGTGAGGGAGCTTCCGCCATCCAGCCGCCTGGCAGACAGGAGGGATGCCGGCGTTTTCCGGACTGCCCTGACCACACAATGCCACGTGCCTGCTGTGGCAACTTACTGTATATAAACAGTTAGATACACGTGCATTTCATTCAAGAGCACACATTAAAGTAAGTATACAAAGAGCCCATTGTAATTGCTTATGCAAATATTCTTTTCATGTAAGCGGAGTATTTAAGGATTGTATGCGCTGTGATGTGGGTGGAGCAGTGCATGGAAAAGACTGACAAACAGACTAGAACGCACGCTCGCTTCTAGTCTAAGAAGACAAGAGAGCGAGGGTGTGTTTGAGCATGTGGTGTGTGCGCAAGTGCATGCGAGTGCCCGCGCATCAGCGTCTGTGAGCTCATCCAAACGGAATGATAACGAATCCACAGACACATCAAAGGGGCCTGGAAAAAAGAGAAAGAAAGAGGGAGCACAAAAAAAAAGAGCGAGAGAAAATGCAAAAACTGAGATATTCGGTGCCCTCTGAAGAGAAAATAAAACAGACTTGGTTTTCATCCGCATCCCCAGAGCAAAAGAAAAGAGAGAGAAAATAATAAAAGACAGAAAACAGACGCAGAATATGAGACAGTCCACAAATAAAGAGAGATTGCACAAGGGCAACAAAATATTAAAGACAGAGAGAGAGAGAGAGAGCGAGAGAGAGAGAGAGAGAGAGGAAAACAAAATCATTGAGCTTGAAGGCTTTAAACTGCCAACACATGTGGCCTGTTTATAATTTTACATCAGGATGTGGCACAAAATGGCCACATACAGTACGCAGGAATGATGAGTCATTACTATCACACCTCAGCATCAGCATCAGTACACACCAGTCATTTGGGTTATTGCCTCAGTAGTGTCACTACCAGTTAGCGTAGAAATATAACCTCCCTGTACGTTTCCGTATTTTACCAGCCTTGTGGATTTAAAGGTCACATATTATCCTTCTTTTCAACAAGTTTAAGTAAGTCTCTGAGCTCCTCAAAAGATGTCTGTGAAGTTTCTTGTTCTAAATCCACTCTGACCTTGTATTTGATCATGCCTATAAACCCCTCTATTTCAGCCCTGCTCAGAACAGGCTGTTTCTGTGTCTGTAGCTTTAAATGAAAATGAGCTGTATCTTACCACGCCCCTCTCTAGGTCTCTCGCTCTGTGTCCTATTGTTTACGGTGAGAAGGCAGACTCAGAGGGCAGAACAAACACCTAGCTGTAGGAGTGTCACCCAGCTGGGGGAGGGGTTACTGCCCTTTGTGATGTCATGAAGGGAAAATCTCCAAAACCTGTTTGACCACACATTTTCTGAAAGTGGAGCAGGCAAAAGACGGAGAGGATGGACTTTTGTCATCATTAGGGGGTTTGTAAACAGACACAGCAGAGTGACCAAGACAAGGTTAGTATTTTCTGAATCTATCAAATAACTGGTAGATTAAATACATGATGGAAGTCATTGTTGGTTGCAGTGCTACATAGAGTCCTTTATAAGAAAGTTCAAGACTAGCTTTAGCTCCCATTTGCTGCATGCTGCAGGAGGGAAAAGGGCTTAGTTCCTTGCTCAAGCGTTGGCGGATGACATTTCAATTCCTCCATACAAACGGTTTCCTTTAAAGCTCACGCACTCCCGTCATCGCTTGGGATGAAACCAGTGACTTTCCCTCACATTCGTTTCTGTGTCACAGCCAACTGTACACCCTAAGGAGAGAGAGGGATGAAGAGGATTCTGGTGCGGCCCAGCAAGCTGACAGTACCACTATGTGGGTGGATAAACATGTGGGTGGGACAGAACAAAAAGACATACAGTCCATCACATACTTTTAAATGGATCTGGAGTTCAGGGAAGAATTAAGCATAATTGAATAGAAGACGTTTGTAGTTCATTATAGTCCAGATGGAGAGGAGAGGAGAGGAGAGGAGAGGAGAGGAGAGGAGAGGAGAGGAGAGGAGAGGAGAGGAGAGGAGGAGAGAAGGGTTTACTCATGATATTGTTGGGAACAGGGTTTTCTTGCCTTGGTTGTCAATTAGATGCTATTTGGCTTCATGAATTATGCAGGCTGCAGCATGATATGCTAAATCAACTAGCCATGAGTCCCTAAAGTCAACATACTGTATTTACATATCTCCAACATTACACAATGGAAAATACAGCTGGAAGGATTTGAACGAAACAACCGAAGCTGGAAGGCACTCTTGAGAGATTGAGATGTTTCGGTGCATGAATTTTACTCATCCCGCTTCAATTCTTATTCACACTGCCACAGCATATTTGTAAGTGAGCAAGCTTAATGTAAAAATGTCAAATGAGGTTATGCATGATAAATGCATAGGCGAGGCAAGACGTTTAAGACTATTACATCATGAACATGTCATGATCTCAATCAGAGGCAAATGAAATGAGATGCAATGATCAGATATGACAAGAAACTTTATTATGCCTCATTATCTATCAATGCAATATTCAAAAAGAGCAGAGAAACACTGCCTGGCTGTGCTCAATTCCACATCCTTGCAGTGATACTAGACTGTAAACTAAGCTGAATAACACAAATGTTTTTTTCTTGTATTTTGTGGTTTTGAAAGCATTTATCACCATTTATAAAGAACCTTTTTTTAATTAAAAGTCATGCCTAAAATCAGTGTTTAATACATTCATTACGGTATTGTACATCGCAATAGTATCTGAGAATGTAGCCGGCCTTAAACACGGAGAGCAGTGCCTATAGGACCCAGATAAAGAGCTCTTTACAATATTCCTTTAGTCAGGTCTGTGGTATCGAACTGGTGCTTAACCCATGTCCATCCTCCCCTTTCAGTGCAGTTGCCATGGGAGGGAATATCGAGCCCTGGTGAAGCTTTTCAATATTCAAGATCCATACCTCCACCTGCTCCAGCACCCTTAAACACTAACTGGGGGTTGCAGGCTGCAAAACCTCTGCTCGGATACCTCTGGTGGTCCCTCTCTGGACCACCATCCCTGCTTCCCCTTCCATCCCTTCTGTCACGGGAGAGGAATGCTAAGAAAGATAAGATTACTTCAAAGACACACACACATGGATGTAGGGTTTGCATGTGCACACAAACACACACACAACATAACATGAAAGAACGTACTGGATGCATCCCACACCTTTAAGAGTAGAGGGGCACTATCTCATCCAAGCATGTGTGCATGCATGCTCAAAGAATAAAGAGACTATGACAAACAAAGCAAACAGCAGCTTGGTGGTGTGCTGTGAAAAGAAATGAAAACAATGGAGAAAATAAACTTTAAATTAGGGATGAAGAGGATTATGACTGAAGGAAACAGTTCTCTCTACACAACATGACACATCCCATCCTTGACAGCACGAGTGTGTGTGCAGGTTTTGGACAGGCACTCACACAACCAGTGTGTAGCCTCTAATAAAGGCGAGCACACTTTCCCTCCAGCTGCCTAAAGTCAATGCTGCCTCTGCCTCTCCGAACTGTAAACGATCAAACTGAGCACAAGCTACAGCTGAGGCACAGACAGCTCACACCATGGTTTTGATAAGCCAGCTGGGTGCCAAGCAGCCAAAAAGAAGGACTAAAGGAACAGAAAGGAGAGTGGAAAAAACAAAAAAAAGGCAGCCCGTTCATATGGAGAGGAATACCATGGTCGAGAAATAGACCAGCTGTTTTTGTTTTTCCCTTCTTTAAACATTCAGGTGATTTTCTGATGCTTTTAAAATTGTGATTTGGAGGTCACTGCTGCCAGAGCAGGCAAGCTGTTCCCCAGATGAGCTCCACCGCTCTCTCTCTCTCTCCCGCTCCCTGTCCCCCCCCCCCCCTCCTCTGTGGTGCATCTCTCCATCTCTATGCTAATGCCCCATAATGATCTGAGGCACGTTGGGATGAAAGAAGAGGAGAGAAACTTGTTCTCCGCACAGCTTTGTAGTGCTTTCTGTTGTTGTTGCTATAGAAACACAGAGCTGGAACACAAATTGACGTAGCAATGCTTATTTGCATGGCAGGACAGCGTGGTTTTCTTTCATAAAGAAAGAGTGAGTGTAAACTATGGAAAGGAAGGATTGTACTTCACAGCCATATACGCTTTATAATCCGATATGCCAACACATTCATCATCATCAGTTGTCGCATTGATGCAAAGAAGATATTAAATATCTTTACGTGAAAGTAGACATTAATAAGTCTGCGTTAATGTTCTTTTAAATGCTAGACTGATCAACAAACGGATAAAATACACATTATAAAACGGTGCACACACCTCTCAGGATCTGGCACATGGAAGGCATTTTGAGCAGTTCAACTTATTTAATTTCATCATCCGTCCTCCCATCTTCACACACACTCACACATACGTGCGGTTTTGCTTTGACTTTGAAGTTCTCCTGGATCGCCTTTAAAGGCCGTCAGTGTTGTCACGACAGCAGGCAGGTAGCAAACATCAGACTGCTTAGTGTGTGTGTGTGTGTGTGTGCGTGTGTTGAGCCTGAGTACTTAATTAGCGGAGAGCCCGATGTGCCACTCGCCGTTTCTCAGTGTTAAACACTAAACGAGGGAGTGACTGGCTCGTTACTGATACTAACAACAAGGATAATTTATGCATAAACGGATCTGTCTGCTGTGTTTAAGCGTTGTCCTCTGTCGCCGGGCTCACAATGACAAGCACAAACAATAAGCAGGCGCTACCATCAATGTCCTTTTGCATCTTTACTCTGAATACTAAACGCTTTAAAACTCCAAAATGTGTTTTTATGCTGTTTCACATTAACAGAAACACAAAGGAGCAGTAATGAAAGCCATTCCCTACAGCTTAATACAATCTCCTGTTTGCAAAAACAAAAAGACGCATCCCTTTTTTTAGAGGCAACTTAAGGAGTGTTTGGCTAATGCACAAAGTGCCTTGGGGGCACTGATGAGGACCCAAGAATAAAGCAACTACAGCCACTCTCAACCCTTTCAGTTTAATCCACAAACATTTGAAAACCTCTCATGAGGCTGATGGCAGTGTGACTGGCCTTGGCTGTGGATGTCTGGAACTGGAGCTGTTGTTGAGGATGTTGAATGGCAGCTGAGCTTACAGCCACTTTTCCACATAGATCTGTGTTGGCTTTTCTCAAATGTACTCACTTAGAACTGAAACAGAACTTTTTCTACTTTGTTTTCTAATGCGATTGTAGATGCTCACTGAAAGGCCGGGTTCTTAACTGAGCGCCACGGCACAACTGTGAGAAACAACTGCAGTGTGTAGCCTGCAGGAACTTTAACTGTATGTACTTAAATGTGTTGCCAATGTGAACCTCAAAAATGAATTCAGCTATAAGTCGTCACCACAGAATTGTGACAGCGTTGTCACTCTATTGTACGAAAACCTCGCCAATAAATGTTTGTTTGCGAGTTAGTGTGCGGGAGTTTGATCCCCTACGAACTTGTCTTATGAAATAGATGTACAAAGAATTTTTCTGTTTTGAATTCTCACCAAGCATTTAGTGGCTGCTTGTCAAAAGTAACAGAAAAAAATAAATAGGTACTATCCAACACTGTTGTTAACAGAAACAAAACAGTACCTGTTCCAAAAGAGTAGAGTCAAACTACAGACTGGAAACGTGGCACAATCCTGGAGGACACATTGTAGTTTTACCAGGAAAACTGTAATCCGCTTGTGACCAAGAGATGTGGTCCAGTATGGGATTAATTACTCAGTGGAATGTACTGACTGGCTGGTTGACTGATTGGCTGGAGTCTGCAGAAGTCTAGGCTGAGTGTGCTTGAGTAGTTCTGCAGGGAAGGGAGTAATCGAGCTCAGGGGTGAGAGAAGGAAGCTAAGGTGGTGGTGGGTCTGTACTCCTGGTGGAGTTCATGTGAATAGAAGTGCAAAGGTTCAGTCAGCATCTGCAGCTTGAGCATTTTAAGTAGAAGTATTTCTCTAAAGTTTTCAGGGTGAGCTGCATGCGTGAACGCAAACAGCTAAAGTTTTCACTCTGAATTTACCTGGACTTTCTCTCGTAAGCCCACCAATACATTTTCCTCATGAAGTCTAGGTGAGCAGATGTGAGAACGTCTAATATTCAGGAAAATTCACCGCAAATGAGCAGGAGAGGGTGGTGACGTTTATCTTCTGCGACCGGCGCACGACAATAGACTTCATGCATACGACTGGTGTGATCTCCACGCATGTAACAAAACTGCTTCATGATGTTTTCTGTTCATCAGAATGTTATTCTCGTGAATGTGTTGAACTACAGATAGGATTGATACAAAGGTGAAAGTTCTCATTATAACGTCATATAGTGGACTGTGGAGTTGTATCGTCCACCACTTTCATGTCGTTCTTTTTTACGTCATGACATGCCTCCTGAGACCTCCCTCACCCCTCCTGTCTGATAGAGATAGTCTCCCACTGTCAGTGACGTGTGAACAACCAACTCAGGAGGATGTCAGAGGCAGTCCGCAGGACATTTTGTAGAAATGTTCAGGAGTGTTTATGTGAAAACAGATTGAGACGGTTCCATTTACTTTTGATTTCTTCCCTGTACAATCGTTCTGTAATCTTGCATGCCAGCCCATAATACATGATGTTACAGATCTATAATGAATGCTGCTTTTTTTGTTAAAAAGTTCAGACTACTGCACTCTTTCACCTTATTTAAAGGAGCCAGAAGCAAACATTTGCACGTGTGTGCATACAGAAAACAAAAAGCTATATACTGCATATATATGTTAGTCAGAGTTTCGGATTAATTAAAGCCACACATTGTCTCCATCAGCTTCTAACGGATACATCTGGCTCTTTAGATGATGAAATACTCCAATCACCAGATAGCTGATGAAGGTAAGTTCTTATTTGTTCCCCTTAAAAAATTGCAGGTACAAGCTGAGCCCAGAAGGATGAAAATGAAAGAAAGGCTCTTAAATGCCTAACAGAGCTGGGGAGAACTAAAGGGTGGGTAAGTTGATCATTTCTGGGGTTCATCATGAGGAGCGATCTCTTTATATTATTTTACACTGATTAGTACAGCTATGACATATTTCAGCTAAACATTCCTTTAAATTTGACTTTAAATTCTACAATCAGACACTTTCTGATTCATGCCATAGGAGGAAGTGTAATGCTTTCCTTCAAGACGACACAAACGCCTATCTCCCATGAAGCTCTGATCTGTGAGAGTTTCCAGGCTCTCATCTTGAACCGTAATACTCACAGTTATAAAAAAAAGAAGAAGATCAAAGCGTGTTCAAGTGTTGGCTTGTTAAAGCCAAACTCCACCTTTAATCAGAATTCATGCACACTGTTTTCATGATCAAAGTCAGCAGACGTAAACAACTCTCTATTAAAGTTTGAGGCCAAAAAGTCGGGGCTCGAATGTTTGATACTAATAATTAGAAATGAAATGTTCCGCTAACATCTCACACGCTAACTTTGTGACCAAACGGGTGAATCTCAGTTCAATCAGTTATGAGGCAGAACATCTGTCCTTATACCTCTCTACTAACCCCAGGCTGTATTTACCTCTGGTATTGTGATATGATGATGTTTTCAGATTGCAATCATGTTGATGTGGTATTACTTTAAAAAACAAACAAACACACATCTCTTACCTGAAGTCTCACAGTCTCTCAGCGCTCACACACACACATTAACGGTAGAAAGAAAGAAACTAGTTTTTTGTATTATTTCTAACTGTACCTGAGTGCATCTTCTAGTTTAGCTATCTTCTTCTTAGCATCTGTTCTCTCTTTCTCTGCTTCACTCTGGATAACCAAAACCTGAGGAAGAGAGGGAGAAAGAGAGAGGGGGGGGGAAGAGAAGTGTAAGTGAGTTCAACAGCAGACACCATCAAACATCACTCAACAAAACTCTCCTGCCTGTGACCCTGTGCATCTGCTCACTTCTCTTCTCTCTATCACCCCATCAAAAGTAGCATCTGAGCCTCTCTGCCTGCGTAGAGGGCCTCTCACTCTGGATCTATGGCAGCCATATGGGCTCTTCTTATGTCCAGATACCGTACTCTGGCCTCCTGCACGTGTCTCATTTACCACTCCTGAGGAGTGGAAAGAGGACTCTTTCAAGGGGAAATAAAAGAGGAGAATAAACGACTGAGTTCTCTGCTGTTTTCATCTCGTGACACCTTGCAGACTGAAGAAAGAAAAAATGGAAAAAAGGATACGGGTTGATTTCAAGCACAAATTAAATAAAAATAGACTGAATAAGAGTAAACACAAAGACGTCTTAACCAAACTGGAGGCTTTCTTTTGGAGAAGCTTTATTGAAATTGTCACTGACCCTGACAAAAGTGCACAGAGACCTGCTAAGTTATTGCAGGTGTATCAGACCAGAGGGGCCCCGTCTCTGGGTATGCCAGCCTGCCACCAGTGCACATATTAAATGTGGCGCTTTGAAGATGACCCAGGTGCAGCAGGTCTTTAAAACACGTTTTTCTCCTGAGACGTCTAGCCTACACTGATCTGGTCCAGCTCAGATCAGTAACAATGGTCTCCTCACTTCATGGTTTACAGCTGCTCTATGGCTTTGATGAGGGTCTCTCAAAAGTAAAAACCTGAGTGAAGGACCAATTAAGTGCACTGACAGCGCCTACTTAAGACAGAAAAATGCCTCTTTTGACTGTCCTCTTTCCCCGAGTTGATCTGGATAAGCTCTCAACTTTCTTTCTCAACTTTCTTTCCTTGATAACTCTTCTGCTAAATTATAAATCCTCCTCTTTCTTCTCTGTCCAGCCCCACATCTACCTGTTAATCGTGGCTCAGATTTTACTAGACCAGACATAAAATCTAAGAGTAAAGGGAACCAAAAGGAACATGTGACTCCAGGCTTTGATCTCCACTTGACCGTAATAACTTTGTCCAGGGCTGTTTCAATGCAACGACAGAAGCTATGGAGCTCAGTGGCTCAGTTTCCCTGAAGGAGAAAGAACACGCTACCTTTTTCTCACAGTTGATCTGCAGTTCATCTTTTTCCTGCTGAAACTTTATCCCTTGATCCTGAAAGGAAGTAGAAATGATGACACTTTGACACATCATGAAATACAAGTCCATTATCACCTCAAGCTTTCAAAGCTGGTTCTGCACAA
The DNA here is from genome assembly GCA_020745685.1 of Tautogolabrus adspersus. Taxonomy (NCBI): domain Eukaryota; kingdom Metazoa; phylum Chordata; class Actinopteri; order Labriformes; family Labridae; genus Tautogolabrus; species Tautogolabrus adspersus. The sequence continues at coordinate 4,813,489 of CM036553.1, forward strand.
AAGTGGAACATGCAAACACAACGGTGTGTGCTCACTGTTACACATGGAAAAAAATCCTGAATCCTACCCTGACTTGTTGGTGTTTTCGATGTTCACTGTCTAGGAGCTGCTGCTTAAAGTGAGCTAAAGAATTCTCTAAGTCCTCGATCAACTCAGAAGCCTGGAAGAGAGAAACAAGAGAGGAGATAAGTAAATTAATGCAGTTTAATTTGGAACCTGATTGAATTGTGTGTCAATCAGCAGTACATTTAGACTGCTTGGAGACTGTGTTGTGTTGATGCAGACCTTAGCAGCAGATAGTGCATGCTCCTGGTGCAAGTGGCTCATGTCAGTCTCATGTTTGGCTTGGAGTTTCAGCACAGCCTCCTCGTGTTGCTCACTTTGCTGCTCCTTCTCCCTCTGCAGAATCATAAGTCTGTGTGCATTTGAGAGCATGATAGTATGGTTAATACAAACACTGACTTGTTAATATGTCAACATCACCAATAAAGAGTTACATTATTGAAGCTGCTAAGTTTTGACTTAGCCCGTTTAAAGGGTATCGCTGCATCAAACATGCACCAGGACATTTACGTAACAAAATAACAACCTGCATATGAGAATAATTCTCGCTGTTTCATTCTCACTCTTTAACAGACCTTCTGTTGGCCTCTTGCAGTTCAGCACTGATGGATGCAATGTGGATCTCCAACTGGGCCTTCTCCTGTGTCACCTTCTGACGCAGCACGTTGCCCTTCTCCACCTCCACCGACTGTTGCTTCACGCGCTGCTCCAGCCCATGCATCATTTGCTCCTAAAGTGTAATTATAGAAAAACACCAAAGTCAAGTGCATGCTCCCATACTGAAGAGTTAAATATTCAAATATAGCAGGAGCAGAGCTGACCACCTCACTGACGTTATCTTTCAGTATATTACTTATTTTAAAGTATTTCAACTTAAAATAGGCTATCTTGAACAATTATTTACCAAAGATCAGTCAGTTATCATAAAGCACATCCACACAACATTCAGACAACTTTATCAAGGTCAAACCAGCAAAAACCTTTTCTAGGCTACACAGGGAACATTTTCAACAAGTAAACATTTGTGAAGATTGTGAAGCCCGTTGAAAATGTTCTAGAACTTTAACTCAAAGCTACTATTTCCCTTAGGTGCCCCATTTAGATTGACTAACTTTTAAGATTGAAAATCTCACTTTTTTAAGGCGTTGTTCTCACATCCAACTATCTCATAAAGTAGGTGCGTAGGGCGACAAACTATTACTTGAAAAGAATAAATCCGGCACACTACTCTTGCGAAGTATCACCAATTTATAGAAGAATCACAACGTTTCAATCCCTCTGAACCTTTGTCATGTGTGAAGAAGATTGAAAACCTCAGAAGTTGTCAGCCCTATTCAGACCGCCTGTTCGCCATATTTACGCCCTTGTCACTTCTCACCTTCACTGTGAATGTCACAGCCCCATTATGAATGGGACAAAGTGATCGCACTTCTGTACCGCCATCGGAGGTAGTAAGAGAGGCGTTACAGGATGAGGGGAGCCAGCGGGGGAGAACAGCGCTGTGTGTGTGTGCATGTCTTAGTGTTTGTGTATGTGAAGCTCCCTCTGTTTTGACACATCGTGCGTGTGCAGCGCCGGAATGCAATGTGAAATGACAGACTGGGACGCCAATATTACCCCATTGCAGAATCATTATGAATTTACAAAGATGTAATGAGCTTTGTTACGCTGCTGTAGCGGATATATTCACAAAAAGGCAGTAAGTAAGACAAGACAACGACTTATATAAATACAACTTTACAGGGTCATTGAAGTTTCAACTACACATTTCCAGTTGAAGCCACATCATGCAAAGTGTCCTTTGAGTTTGTGTTCCAAAAGTCTGGATTATCTGATCATATGTGTCACAATTTAAATCTGGAAGATTTCAGATTTGTTCTCTCTGGCAGCAGCAAACTTGAAGATTATTACTTAAAGGCTAATATTAGTAAACGTCACTGTGTGTCAACATCAGGAAGTAATGACACTCAATTGGCTAAATAAAGACAATAATCCATCTGATGAAGAAAAGGTCTGCAGGCCCTGATTTGATGAAGAAAGTCCACTCTGAACACGGTCCCTTGCCACGTGTGACTTTGTGTACGTGTGACAGTATGGAATGCAGCGTGGGCAGCCTGATAAAGGTGATGACGGGGCGCTGATTAAAGAAGGAGCGTGCTGGCCCATCTAGTCGATGACTGAGTCAGGCGATGACAAGATGTGGAGTGAGGAGGGAGCGGCGTTTTTGAAAAAGTGTATAAGAGCAGTGCCGGGCCAGGCTGGTGAGAGAGATTTTTGTCTTTGTGTTAGCAGTATAGAGTGCTAAGGAAAGAAACAAGGGGCCTGTGTTGTGCTGGGACGCGTGCTGACACTTAACTCTCTGGCAGGAGATGAGAAAAGTCTTTCTCCAGGCTGAGGCTGGACCGAGCACACCTGGACACACTCAGAGGGAGCAAATTACGTCCCCTAATTAGGTGTTTGAAAAGGAGAATTACAAGGTGTGAAGAGCAGACTACATAAGCTTCCCTTCAGAGACTGAGAAGTGATAGAGGCTTTTAAATCATACAGAGTGATAGATGAGCTTTTATGTTTTTTTTGTAACAGAAATAATGCGAGCAAGGCTCTGTGTTTGCATGCTCGTCTCTCATACTCTTTTGTCTATGAAAATAATAAGAAGGAAATGGATAAATGAAAACATGTACTATCAATTGGTTCCCTTTTCGAGGGGACGGATGCTTTTATTTGATGTCATCCTCACTACAGTAACTCTCCCATATGATAGTAGAGGAGATTGTATTTAAATCTAAAACAATGAAAGACTTAACTTCTGTTATAAAATGACAAATAGTCGAGATGATCATGTTTCAGTTGTCCACAGATAATGTCCTACTTAAGCAGATATCTGTAATGTATTCCCAAATGTAAACTACAGAGACACTTTGTCATTATGGAGGGAGACATATTGAGTATGTGTTTGTTGTCGATTGTTTGTACAGGTAGAGATAGACATCACATCTTTATGTAGGACACTGTTGTAGTATTTTTTTAAGGGTTTTTTGGCCTTTATTTAGAGATAGGACGGTGGATAGAGTCAGAAATCGGGGGGAGAGAGAGAGAGTGAGGAAAGACATGCAGGAAAGGAGCCACAGGTCGGATTTGAACCCTGGTCGACAAATTGGAGGACCATAGCTTCTGTACATGGGGTGCGGGCACTAACCACTAGGCTACCAGCCCCCTGACTGTTGTAGCATATAAGTTATTTGGTGCTTATACATGAAAATACAAAACCTAGAGCTTATTTCAGACTGTTTTAAACCCATTCCCAGCATATATAAGAAACCTCAACAATCAGCCAAGTAAATGAAGGCGTATTGCTTCTACCTCATCTGGAACAACCAGACAATATTAATCATGTCTCTCTTATCAGTCCTGTGGATATGGACATGCATGGACTACAGTCAAAGAGTGTTTCTGGTCCAATACCCAGTCAGACATCGGCTTGTCTTTATTTTCAAACACCTACTCAGTCACTCTATCCTCTCTGCCCTGTGCAGAGATAACGTCCAAAAATAACAACATCTGACATATCTGTAAGCCCCTTGTGAGATCTTTGATGCGCGTCGGATAGAAATACAACCAGGTAGCGATGGGCAGATGAGCACTCTACATTTCACCATTACCCATACCAGATCAGTATTTGAATAAACATGAATCATCAATCTGAGTTTGTCTTGGCTTGCATTCTTTATACGTGAGCTTAGTGAACTTTTCACACCGTGTCCCGGATTTGAACTTTTTCGTAGCAGCTACGTCCCCCCCTCATCGTAGGCAGAGAAGTAGTCATGGCCGTTTACTGAACAAACTCCGCGCTCAAAGTGACTTAGTCTGGTGGTACCTCCTGGGTCAAAGGAGTAGAAAGGAATATTCTACAGTCACAAAAAGTCTGCATATTGGGCAAACTCCACTCATATCTTGTAAAACTTACAGCAACAAGTGAACAGAGCCAGACAGAACACAAGCATCAACACAACACTGATTCTGGAGGAGTGAGTGTGGAGATACAAACCTCTTAAAACAATGGTGCCGTATTAACTTTCCTAAGATATAGTCCACTTTAAACACACAGTGTGAGTGTGTGCGTGTGGGTCAGCCAAAACTCCTAGCAGGGGAGCAGCTAATTTACAGTGACAGAAGGCTCTTTTCATCCTTTGTGGCCTTGTCTGTCCTTAATTATTAAAAGAGGGGTCTTACCCGCGGCCCTGCACTGTCCAGTGTTTGATGCCTCTTAAATGTGGGCCTGCTGACAGATTAAGGCCAGAAGCATTATGTGTGTATGTGTGATACCTGACAGCCCATGAATGTTGATACTGATAACAATACTATTTATTAAGCAGTGCATTCTGCTGGCCTCTGGTGTTGATGATCCCCACTAATGAAATGTGCACGATCCTACTTAAAACCAAAGTCCTTTCATGTGACATCAAAGAAACTGTTGCTTTGGGGAAGTGTGTGTGTGTGTGTGTGTGTGTGTGTGTGTGTGTGCGTGTGTGTGTGTGTGTGTGTGTGTGTGTACGCACATCTCTGAGCACAACCATTGCCTAGAATAAGATTGAATACACACTTGGATCAAAGACCTTTATGGAGATGACAGATGTAAGATACGAGAGCCATTCTCACCCAGAGGTAACAGGATATTTCCTTTCATTTGAGCCATGGAGTTGCAAACTGTGGGTCACTATTTTAAGGTTAGAGATGTATACACCTGCCTTTTAGTTCAACAAGGTCAGACTTGCATGCAACAAAGCATTGATATGGTGACAAAGAATCCTGTTTATTCATGTGTCTGGTGAAGAAAACGATCTTTCCAAACAGCAGGTGAATGAACTTTCTAAAGCTGCATGGTGCTCGTTCCCTTTTAGAGAAAGTGATGATCACAGACGGATGGAGCTAAGTGGTAAACATGATGTGCAGCGCCAGTGTTGCAGAAGCTAATAATATGCTAGCATGCAAATGTCCAATGTGCTGATGCTTTAAGAATCTTAGTCAAGTTACCACTAGTACAGATGATGTTTATTGCTGATAATGTTCCCACCTCCATGCTGTACTGAGACATTTTTATGTTTTTATGTAATTGACTCAAAAAGGATATCATAATGGCTCTTACTCAGCTCACATAAAGTGATGATTTTATCTGTGTGTATTTGTTTTTGTATTAAATGTATATCTACGTATATGGGAGGGCGGTAGCCTAGTGGTTAGTGAGCACACCCCGTGTACAGAGGCTATGATGCTCCTAGGTTCAAATCTGACCTGTGGCTCCTTTCCTGCATGTCATTCCCCACTCTCTCTCTCTCCCAGATTTCTGACTCTATCCACTGACCTATCTCGAAATAGCCAGAAAATAAACCTTAAAAAAGCACATCTATATTCTGTTATTCTGTTATGGGCCGATGTGTCTGAATAAATAAATAATTAAATTAAAATTTAGTATATAAGTCGAAGATAAGTCGTGTTAGGCGAGGTCTTGGTAAGATTGGTGTCAAACAAATTCAAAGTTTTCTCGTTTATATTGCTGAAAACATTCGCTCAATATCTAAATCTAAAACATACACACACACAAATGTCCGTCTGTTCCTGTACTCACAGTTGCCTGAGACCGAGCGTTGTGCTCAGCCTCCATCTTAGCCAGCCTGTGGTTGGTGTCCTCCAGCAGCTCCTGGATGCTCTCAGTGTGTTTCTTCTGCAACTCAAACTTCTCCTGCTCCATCTCCGTCACAGCGGCATGCAGCTGGAAGGCCACAGTGCAGCTACATATCAGTCACAGTATTTTTCCCCTTATATCTTCGTGACTGCTTTGATTTTTTTTCTTCTGTAAATTCTTGTTTCATGTAAATGTATTTTTTTAAGTCATGTCATATCTTGCACATTCATGTGGAATAAACATCCCTTATATAGCCAGGTGGGGTTTTTCATTATTACATCTGAGGAATAAATCTTCCACAAGGTTGCTCATCACATGTTAAGTGACCCAAAAGAGAGAAGTAGAAATTTCATTAAGATCGTATTGAGCCCCAGCTGCAGGGCAAGCTAAAGCTATCAGGAGTTAAAACACAATTTACCCAAGCCAGAGAGCATTCATTTTTCATCACTCACAAACACACACTAACTTAAGAACAGCATGAAAGAATAAAGATTTTTCCAGCTGTATAGCCCGGTCTGTCTGCTTGCAGCTAAGTCTGCTAGTCTCATGCTATCAAGCAGTCTTCCTGTAGCTCAGGGCTGCTTGCAGGGGGGTTGAGCTGCAGCCTGTCCAAGCCCTTCAACTTCTCCTCATACCTTCTTCTCCCACTCGTTTTTCAAGGAGTCAGCACCCTGATCAGACATCTTCTTCAGCTCTGCAATCTGCTTCTCTTTGCTCTCACAGATGACCTGGGATTCCCGCAGCACACTTTGAACTGTAGGAGAGCACAAAGACACACACAAACAGCAGTCAGGCTCTGCCCCAGGCTATGAACATAGATGGACCCATGTCAGTAAATCAATGTCAATATCGATTCTGACTCGATCGAATGGCCAGTAGCACCTCTCTTTGTCAAGTTTATGATCTTTTCATAAACGTCTTTGAAGACAAATGTAAGCACAAAGGACAAAAGCAGGGAAGGGGATATGTAGCGTAAATGAGAACACATAAATAATGTGATTAAATTTGAGATTGAGCACACAGCTGCAGAACGTCAGCCTGCACCAGTTCAGTCTCATGTGGAGTTGTATCTTTCTGGGCGCTCTACGCTGAGTGTTCTGGGACACGAGTATAAACATCCTTCCAGTTAACCCTGCAATCCTGTGACTTCTCACCTTTCTTCTCCAGCTTATGGATCAGCTCCTCCGACTCCCTCTGCTTGACCCGGTACGCGCTCTTCATCTCCTCAATCTCACCATTCTTTCGATCAAGAATCTAAGGAGCAGAAGGGAGATACTTTGAGCACGTACGTGAGAATATTCAGCCTTTTTAATACTAACATTACATTATGATAGGTTTGTGTTTAAGTGTCTTTGTTAGAGCATTTTAGCCCCAGCAGTAGATATCAACAAAGATCTGTAAATATAAATGTGTTCAAAAAGAAGGTTCAGAATCGTTGTTCAGGGTCCTTAAAGGCTTACTTGCCCTTAAGGGCGTGTCCAGACTTTTTTGACTGGGGTGGCTCAACTGGGGGTCTGACTTATGCAGGGGTGGCCTGAAGTGTGATGTGTGCACAAACAGACACAAAAATATTAACTATTTACCCTTTCTAACTTCACAAATCATATCTACTTTATCACACAAGATGATACATTAGCCTGTTTTAATGACACAAAAAGAAGATTTATGTTAAAGTCAGAATTGAAAGTATTTAAAAATGTGTATGCAAACTCCTGCACAGTCCAACTTGCAAAAACACATTTACTGGAAATGTTTTGATGCCGAAACAGCGACAGTGAGTCCATTGTAGTAAGACAGAGTGCATTACTTTCCTATGCACCTGTCTTATGAAAAAGAGATCAGTATGTACCAGCAGTCTTTCCAAGACCTGCTTCTGACAGGGTCAATAGCCAATCACAGTTTAGGATTTTCAGGGTGACACCTGGGGTGGCCAATAAGATTTCTTGGGGGGGCCATGCAACCTCTGGCCACACATCTGGCCACGCCCCTGCATTTGAATGCCCCTATATGTTCCCTGCTAAGTGTTCAGTACTGCTGCTCTGTCTTAACGTGCCTTGTATATCTATGAACTGTCATTCACCTACCCAGGGACCAGGACGGCTAAACATGGTGCATTACAGAAATGTTATGAATGTGCATTGTCCCTGCAACTTTACACTGTATAATAAATAAATAATAATTATAGGCCAGGAAGACACCAACAGTCTCTTTCTAACCGATTACAAAGAAAAAAGGAAAAAACCACCAACACTCAAAAACAGCAGTGGAACCTGAAACCTTCACATGTCATCTTTTCAGTGTCTGACAAGCAGTTTAAATTCAACTGTTTCAAAGTGGATGAAAGGGGCTTAGACACACAGTGATGCATCAACAAGGTCTGAGAGAAAGAGTCTGCTTGTAGATTAACATGAAAGTGTTCAAATGCAGAATTCTAAAGTGTAAGAAAATATATTCAAGTGCAAATTATTTCACTAAAATAATCGATATATTAAGAAGTGCTGGGCAATTAATTAAGTTTCAATTTCAATAATGATTTGGTGAAAACATGTGAAAACAAGATCATTGAAATCTAATGATTATTGTACTGCGTGCTGTGTTGCCTTTGTTTTGTCACGTGTGGTAAATGTTCCAAAGTGTTTGTTGTTATATCACCACGACCTCAGAAACATGAATGTATTTATTTTTATCATAATGTTCAAGTTTCAAGAGTGTTGACGTCTGAATGCACGTGATCCGGATGTTGTCAAATCAATGAGTAATCGTGTTTGATAACCGTGATCTCGATAACAATCAAAAATAATCGTGATTATGATTGTTGCTATTATCGAGCAGCCCGAATACTCATCGCATTCATTAGGCCTTATGGATATTAAGAAAACATTGTTGTCTGAATGTAAACAGAAACAGATGTTTGTTTACATGAAAACAAAAGAATGGTCATAAACTTCTCCTACAGACTTATACTTTTCTCTAAATGATTAAAGATTTCCCACTGCCTTCAGATCTTTCTACGTATCCTATAACAAAAACAAAGAAGCTCTTTCATTTGTTTATGTGTTCCATTAGAGGAACAGTGAACGTTTTGTAGACATAATTCACTACCTGACATGACATGACTTTATCTTCCACATGTCTATTCAATCCTAAGGAGGCTCCGGGCTAACTGAGTGAAATGGCATCTGAGTGAACACCTGTGCTGACTCTGCTGAGGTGTGATGAGGTAACTGCATCAGCTTGCTGCTGCCATCTGTGAGTAATTAGTGAAATTAGAGTATGGAGAGTTGGATCTCAAGTATTAGACGACAGTCTAGCACTCTCCATGTTGAGATAAGGGGTCTATACAGTATATGTGCATGTTATACGGTTTCTCTAAAGGGAGTGTCTTCAGCCAAATGTGTTGGCAGGCTCACTGTGCTTTCTGCAACACAGTTTCTTTTAATACCATCGTAAAAACCAACCTTTCATGTTCTGTAGGATGAATCCATACTCAACATTCATACCACAGAACCAATTCTACTCTGCTTCTTCTTCTTCTTATTATTAAATCCTCTTTTTAAGCATACCTGATGATGATTTTGTCATTTTTATCAGACAGAAGGAAACAGACAAGCCCAACAGCAGATCATGTTATGATTTTTTGGCTAAAAAGGCAGAAAGAAAGGAACGCTGATTTTCCATGAAGGACTTCCCAGAGCCCAAAAGACTTCATCTGTGTCCCATTTTTGTTCCATTCAAGTGCACTTAGTCACCAAGCCTGTCATCCTCTTTGTGAACGGGATGGGGGAGATGAAAGGAGGATGGGGCAGCTGGAGCAAAGTTCACGGAACATTTAGGGATGCCCAATTTTTTTCCATTTCACCACTGGAGAGATTGTACTCTTTTTAGGGGTCCACCAAGCAAGGTGATGACAGACTGGAAGGTCCAGGGAGAGTGCGGTACAAGGTGGGAAATGACGGTGTTTAGGGTGCCCATTTTAGGCTTTTATAAGGCGCCCTAATGCAGGGGGAATCCTACATGGCTGTACATGACTTTAAACAAAATCAGTGAAAGGAGAACTGAAAAAGAACAAAAACTATGACATCTGAAATTACAGTAACTCAGTTTGTTTTCTGTATGCAGACAGAGTCAGAAATGTAATTGAATCCCAGTAGAGTTTGAAAACAGCTATGAATCACCATTCTGTTTGTACACTGTGGTCATCAGCTAATCTCAAGTCATCTGCATGTTAAGAATAACAAGAACATGAAGCGATGCTCCTTCACCTGAGGCCATTAAATATTTGAGAAGTACACACAGCAGTAATCCACAGCTTTTAGCATACAACACTCAGGCCTGTTGGCTCATTACCTTCTCCATTTCAAGCAGCGGGACAATGACCAGTAGCCTTTCGGCAGCCTATTCATTATTCATGAGGAGACTAATTAAAACTAAGCCTAGCTTGCCCACCTTCCATCAGGCTCGTCAAAGAGCACCCCCTGAATCACTCCCCTTTGAAGATATTAGAGTGAATACTGAGTCAAATTCTGAGGAAATTAAATCGGACATAACTCGCAATCTGTATGTAATTAAAGAGAGGGAGAGCGAGCTAGCTGTCATCCTGTCTCTTGTCAAACAAAGAAGCAATGGGCACCTTAAAGTGGAGAGAAAATTGGAGTGTTTTTTCCCCCCCAGTTTTATTAAAAGCTTCTGTGTGGCAGCAAAGGAAGCGTGACAGATCCCAGGTGCTTGATCTGCAGCCTAACTGATGGGCACCTAGTGTGAAATAAAACAGCTTTGCTGCCATTTTCACCAGCTGACAAGAGGCCTTTGAAGAGCTGATCATTTGCAGGATTGTGCGATGAAAAGAGGAGAGACTTGCTTCTTTCCTTTTCATTAGCCAGCAATTGGAATCAAGAGACGATGATGGGTATCGTAATGCAGGTTAACTAGTTTATGTGAGCGCCCAAGTTAACAAATCGGCCTTTCAAACTGCCCGAGAAGAAAGAATCCAGT